>OY755237.1:82842236-84042236 GCA_963576725.1 Azorinus chamasolen | reverse complement strand
TTTGCAACAAAGTAGAATTGGTTTTTGCTCAGTTGGTTGGTTGGTTAGGTTGTGTCCAACTTTAACATTGGCGATAATTTAGTAGCCATTGCACATACTTACTTCAAACTTGGCATGCATGTGCAACTTATGGAGACGAACATTTAAGGGGTTAAAGGTCATACATCAAGGTCAAAGGTCAAATCGTGGGGCATAGTGATTCACAAACACATCTTGTTAATTTTGTGGGTATATTTTGACTTGAAAAGTCACATATTTTATTGCCCATCATTGTTTGTGCCATTGCACACTTCCCCCAAGAAAATGAAAATGTCTTTCAAACAACCAACAAGTTGAAGATCTCGTTTGAAATTTTGAGTGGCTTTCAGTTGTAATTCTTCTGACACCTTGTGCAATCATTCATCATTTCTTGCATGAATAAAGTAAAAGGATAACAAGCAAGTTCACCTTACAGTAACAACTTGCATTTCACTTCCACCGATTTCACTTTCTTTACAGAGACCTACGTAGCCATGTATACTTATCAGTCTACAGAGCCAGGAGACCTGGTGTTTAACCAAGGGGAGATAATAACTGTGGTCAAGAAAGATGGAGACTGGTGGACAGGAACTTTTAAAGACAAGACTGGCATCTTCCCGGCTAATTATGTCAAAAAGCAGGAACAGGCCCCACAACAGCAACCGGTAAGTCAGCAGTGTTGTGAATATTTACTGCCTCACATACAATAAATGGACATTCAGACTTTTGCAAGCAGTGCAGACCAATCAGGTTTTTATTCAGTATTTAACCAGGATCTACACTGTCATGCATTAGAAATTCTAGAGGTATCATTCTTGTGTACACCTCGGCTACTAATAGTACACATCAGGTGCCTCATTCCAGACTAACTTGACAAATAGTGCCATCCTATAGGAGCCGTCTGATCTGGGTCTATTCTGTTTGCAAATGTGTGAAAAGGCGTTTTTATGAAGGAAACGGTTAATGGTTCTAAGTTGACTGTTTCAGCAGTACAAAGTAGTAGAGAGGGGAGACTGGGTGTCTGAATTCTTAGGATAATAAAGATAGCACATTGTAAGTTGTTTCGGTCTACACTTTTTACAAATATCTGAGTTCCTTTCTTGTTGTGATGTGAGTCATACATAAATACATTCTGTTGGTAGTTTTAACCCTTTCCCTGTTTTGTGTTTATTCCAAATTTCAATACCGACTGAATACTCATAGACAAAATAGTTATAATGAAATATTGAAGGCGGAATATCGTAGCCATTTTAGAAACTAAAGAAACAGATCTTTCAAATTCTATTTATAGCAAACAGAGCAGATCCTCCTCCTATAGGAGCAGTCAGGATCTGTGTCTCTGTTTGCAAATTTGTGAATATGAAGGAAAGGGTTAGTCAGAATTTCAAATAAAAAAGAACTTCATACTTTTATAGATGTAATGAATGAAATTAAAAAATGATATTTTTTTTACAATAAAGCATACATGGGATTGTATATTAGGTGTTTGATTCTATACTCAATGAATATTCATGTAAAAAATAATGATGTCATGAATATTAATTAGATTAAATGTTATAATAGCACTTCAACTCAGGAAGTTTTGGCAGTAGCAGAAACTATAGAGTCACACCTATATTATTATATCATAAGCATGCAGAGCAGACTCAGAACAGACAGCTCTCATAGGAGCCTTCTGACTCTGTCTTCTCTGTTTGCAAAGGCGTAGAAAGATATATTTATGGAGTAAAGGGTTAACTCTCTCAGTGCTAAATTTAGCTTGCTCCGAATTGCAATTTTATAAATCAATACATAACTTGGCCAATGGGGGAAATAGGGCTTCAGGTTATTAAGAGAAGTGTGACCCAGGTCATAGGTTAGTTCAGAGATGTGCACTCTAATCGGGGTCTACACAGTTTGACGCCCATCATTATATACGTGTTTATTATGGGTTCTGGTACAGTATAGACCCTGATATTAACCCTTTACTCCATGAGTATTCATTAATTAGTGAACATTAATTAGGTTAATTGTTATAAAAGCACATAGACACAGGAATCTTTGGTCATGGCAGGAACTGTAGAATCATACCTATATTATAATATATCATAATGAAACAGAGCAGACCCTGGTCAGATGGCTCCTACAGGAGCCATCTGATCTGGGTCTACTCTGTTTGCAAATGCATTGAAAGGTGTATTTATGGAGTAAAGGGTTAAGCTTAGCCACATCTTTGAGATAGTTTTGGGCTATGGTGTTAACATGGCCTTGAAGATCCTTTATTCCTTGTGTGGTGCTTATGCTTGTGTAAGCTTTTGTCTTGTCAGTGCTGTGTCTATTACATGTGTGTTTGTGTATATTGTAGCCTGGCGATGTGTCTGGATCTCCTATTGATACCACTCAACCTGACCTCTTTGCTGATTCTGCTGTAACTGCCCCTGCTTCAGGGACCTCTAGCAGTCCCTTTCCAGAACCCAGTGACACAAAACTAAAGGTTAACTCCCCTTTTATGAAAGACCCTTTCAATGAGACTGCTGAAAATAAATCCCCTTTTGAGGGCTTCACAGACGATCCCTTTAAAAATTCTACAGAGCAAAGCTCAGGGTTGGAGACACAGTCCAAGGACACAGCTCAATTCCCTCCTCAAAATGACCTTTTTGCAGGCTTAAGTGACATAGGCAATTCTATTTCTGGCACAGATGAACAAAATTTAGACCCACTTTCAAGTATTGAAACTCTAACAACTTCAACTAAAGATGGAGATTTGACAAAAATTGACCTGTTTGGTGGCATAGGTGGTCATGATGATCCACTTGCAGCAAATGTCGAACTGAAGTCAGAGCCTTCCGTAAACTCAGTTGAGAAATCAGACCCTTTTGCAAGCTTAGTTCAAGCTGTTGACCCACTATCAGAAAATACTTCAGACAAATCTGACCCCTTTGCTGCTTTTGGAGATGTGTTTACATCACAGAGTGGTTTGGGTAGTGACCCATTTGCTGGATCAGAACAGGTACTGGCTTCTGAAACAGTGAATACTCCATTCAGTAATACTGCACCTCAAGAGAGTGATCTGTCCTCTATGATGCCTAGTTTTATGAGTGAAAGTCCTGAAAGTTTTGTTCAATCCATAGAGGACGATGCCAACTCCTCTTTGCCCCAGACCTTAGACTTGGTTCCTAGCACAAGTACAAACACTTCTAGTTGTGATTCTTCCATTCAGACCTCAGCTTCTATTATTAATTCTCTGGAAAGTACTAAAGCTGTGCCTTCTGCTATAGAGGAGGTCAAATCTGAGCCCCCACCAATACCTGGAAAAACATACTTAAAAAAGAGTTTGAATAAGACTGGGTTGGATCCTTTCGGGGCCACTGAGACCCCGGACAGTAGCACAAATGAACCAACTCCGGAAATTGGGGAGGTAGCTCCTAGTGGAGATGAGTACAAAATCGTAAGATGCATTTCATTGTCGCCCATTTCCCACAGTGCCTGCCTCTGTGTATGAGGCTTTCCTGTATTAGTTCCTTGCACAGCAATACAGTAAAACCCCTCTAAACCGGATGTTCAATTTAGTATATCATAAATATCAGTCTTGCCAACAGTTGGCTAGGTCAGAGTCGTGCAGAAAGCTTCTCTAGGAGCTTTCAGTGTGACTTTCACCCTGCATTAAGCAGCCACCTGCCTGAAATTATCTAAATTCTTCTCTACTAGAATTCCAATTTAGAGGGGTTTTACTGTAATACCATCCAGACGAACTATAGTGTGAAGGGTAAGACATGAGATTACCCATTGACAGTCCACATATTAGCCACGCCATGCAAATACCAACCTGTACACACTACAGCATAGACCCAGATCAGCTGCCATGTTTGAAATGTGACATTTGATCACTGTCCATACTGTAGTAGTAGAGGACAATTTATTTTAGCTTCTATTTGAGTAACTGTAAACCAATATCAGTCACAGTTCCAATGCAGCGAATAATCTTGATCAACATTTTTTGCACTGTCCGAGGGTTGCATTCCTTACAGCTGGAGCATAATATTCCTGTAGACAATTCCTATTTTGTATTTTCCTTATACACCAGCTTAAATTCTTTGCTTCTTTTATGCATTATCTAAATACCTGAAATACGTAGGAGACTTTATAAATTCATTAAATCATATTTCTTTGCTAGGAATATTTTCCAGTAAGACCTGTTTTGCCGGTGAACACCCTGTTACGTCCTTTCAATGATTTAAATCCAGTCCATTAGCACTAGTATAATCCAGTCACAATCATTTGTAAGAAAGTTGTAGGAGCATAAACCAGTATTATTAATATGTGTTAGAAATATGGCTATCAAAAATGTTTTACTGAATCTGCAGTTTGATTTGTTTTGTGTTTGATTTGTTCAGCTTTTGTGATAGAAATGTATGTAAGGGTCGAGATAAAAAATTGATAGGCTTTCCTATGCCTTTATTATTGTACACTTTGCTAGCAAATATCTGTTAACCCTTTCCCTGTTTTATGTTTATTCCAAATTTCAATACCTACTGAATATTCATGAACAAAATAGTTATAATGAATTATAGACGATGAAACATTGTAGCCATTTTAGAAAGTGATGAAACAGGTCAATCCAATCCCATTAGCAAACAGAGCAGAGCCTGGTTAGACAGAGCCGTCTGATCTTGGTCTACTCTGTTTGCAAAGGTGCCAAAAGGCATTTATATGAAGGAAGGGTTTAAATAAGGCGCTGTTGAATGGCTTTTTGTTTCTCAAGCTTTTCTGTTCTTGAATATTCTTTTAAATAGCTGAATTTTTATAATGGCATATTAATACAATATATGTTTGCAATAGCAGCAACTGTAGAATAAGATCTATATGACTCCATAGGACATCTGATCTGGGTCCACTCTGTTTGCAAAGGCATGAAAAGGTATTTCTTCAATGGATAAACTTAAAAAAACACTCTTTATTCCCACATTATTTAAGGAAACCCCATCATTATCTTATTTTGGAACCCATTCATTTTTCATGTAGAAGGAAACAAAATATTAGCTGGTATAAGCCATTGATATTGATAGGGCTCCTTCAGGAGCCCTCCGATCTTGGTCTACAATGTTTGCCTATGTCCTCATTAAAGGACACTGGGCACTCATGGGTTAAGATGGCAAACATTGCAGACCATGACCAAGGGGCTCATCTAAGTATGGGTCTACACTGCTTTTATCTGGGTCTACAATCTGCAAGTAAAATGATTATCCATAATCGAATGTTTTATGTTATATGCTCTTACAAAATTTTAGATGTACAGTATTTCTTTGTCTTTAAACAATATTTATACATATGTTTATGTGTATATACATACACCTTAAATTATTTATGAGTGGCTCTCTGGGAAAACAAAAACCTTCTTATTGCAATGCTGGTAATACGGCATCTGATAAAGGTTTGCAGTGTTTATTACTCATCACAATCTGTAGTAATTTCTCTATTTCTTCATAGAATTTAAAACTTGACCAGATTCACGACAACTGATCTGGGTCCACAATATTTGCAATGCAATAAGACCCCTT
Source organism: Azorinus chamasolen (assembly GCA_963576725.1). Classification (NCBI taxonomy): domain Eukaryota; kingdom Metazoa; phylum Mollusca; class Bivalvia; order Cardiida; family Solecurtidae; genus Azorinus; species Azorinus chamasolen. The sequence goes on along the minus strand of OY755237.1, from coordinate 84,036,681 downwards.
TTCTCAGGGATCGACTCATATACAGTAATATCAATAGGTGTAGAGCTAGCCTGGTTAAACATTCAAACTTGTATATGTGAGCAAGGATCATATCTTACAAAGGACTGTAATCAAATCTTGCATACATTGAGAAAACTCTGATTGTTAGCATATATATAGACATTATCCTTTTCCTCCATAGGCTATTTTTTAGACCCAACCTCTTTGAATGAATCTACCGAAAAGGAGCATTTACTAGAGAAAAGAAATATGTTATAATTGTTTAGTATAGAAATCATTGTGATAAATAGAGCATTTGCTCCTATGGAGCAAATGCTCTATTTATCACAATGGTTTCAAGAAGTGACTATTACAGAGGCCTAGAAAGGCATATTTATGAAGGAAAGGGTTATGACAGAGTTTGTGTATTCATGTCCTATGGACAGTTGTCATGTTTGTTCTGGTAGTGTATACTCTATAAGCCGTTTACTCCATGAATAATTATATTCATAGAAGAAATAATGACATAATGAATATTAATTTGATTAATTGTTGTAATAGCACATGGACACAGGAATATTTTTTGGCCATGACAGAAACTGTAGAATTATATCTCCGTTATATCATAAGCAAACAGAAACAGGCCCTGATGAGACCGACAACTCCTTTAGGAGCCACCTGACATAGGTCTATTCTGTTTGCAAAGGCATAGAAAGGGGGATTTATGGAGTAAAGGTGTAAAGACACTGAAATTAAGGAATTAGGACTTCCATTCATGTTTCAGAATATGTTTAGGTTTTTTTTCTGTCTTATTACCAAAGTATTGACAATTGTTGTTTTATAAATGTGACTAGATAATACATTAAAACTTCAATTATCAGAACACTCAATTTCCTCTCATTATTGATCTTTAAGACAGGTGGCATCTTAATGCAGGGTGGCAGTCATGCAGAAAACTCCTGAAGTAGCTTTCTGCATGACTTCCACCTTGCTTTATGTAGCCACCATCCTAAAAAGGTCTGAATTTTTCTATACAAGAATTGTTCAGGCTTTACTGTATATGATGCATAACTTTTGTCAGAAAATTGGGATCCAAGATTAATTTCAGGTGAATTTGTTATAACCTTTGTACAGATGAGACTCAAGTTTCTATGTGTTAAAATGAGGATGCAATCACATTTGGTTTGAATTGAAATGGGGAGGGGGGGGGGGGGGCAATAAAACATGATTTCAAAATGGTTAAGCTTACTAAGAATAAGTCTACACAGTTTTCAATTAACATTAATAGTGACTCTTGTCTAGCACTGAAAGAGTTAAACACCATTGCTGAACTTAATATGTGAAAAATGGTTAGAATACAATTATTGTGTTACTTTTTGAAAAGAGTTGTTTCTTCATAATATCTGCTCTGTTGTAGATGAAGCAAGCACCTGGAGCAGTTACAGGAACTCTGAAAAAACCAGGTAAACTTATTTATTAAACCTTTAATCTTGGGTCTAAATACAACATAATTTTATGAAGTAATGGGTTAGGCTACCACCTGCCTTACATACCCATAATTAACCCTTCTCTTGCTGAATTTTAAAATACATTTCTCCTTCTTTACCCATGCCCAGTTGTATATTTACATATATCTTCACTGTGTACAAGTATATCGCTGTGCAATCACTGCTGTGGAGTGCACTGGTTGCGCAATCAACTTGTAAATAGTGCAGACCCTGATGAGACAGCTCCTGCAGGAGCTGTCTCATCTGGGTCTTCACTATTTACAAGTACAGTGTAGGTATATTGACGTGAATAGCAAGGGAAGGGTTAATCTTTTCACTCCTTTGCAAACAGAGTAGAACCAGATCAGACAGTTCTTCTAGGAGCCATCTGATCAGGAACTACTTTGTTTGCTTATGAAATTCTTTTAGACTCTACAGTTTCTACCAATACCAAAAATACATGTGTACATATGCCATTATTATACTGCAAAGTAAAATCCTCACTTCTGATTGGTTAACTAGCCGTGTACGTGAGTCCATGTACCCTGTGAGCTGACAGGGTACATAGAAATTCCCCATGGCAGGCCCCACATATTATGGTCAGAAACCAAAAGACCGACTTCTCGACTCGGCTAAAGAATAGCAAAATTCATAATGGACAACTATTGATACGTAAAGAAAAATAATGCAGAAATGAACTAAAAAACATCATTGTTTGAACTGTCAGACCAATAAAACAGTTTTTAGAGAAGTTATTATATCGTCCAGCCATCTATAATAACACGAACGCCGATAAAATACAATCCACACCACTTCGGATACCTTCGGGTAGAAATAATGTATTGGGGCGCTTTTAGGGGAATTAGCGTGTTTAGTGATTCAACATGCCAAAATGGATTTATATAAATTATCCGAACCGTAAAACTTTGCAGTATAATAAATTCGTTATACAGTTCTTTCCCAGAGTACATGACGATTTATTCCCGGCTGGTAAAATCATGTAACCCTCGCCTAACGGCTCGGGCAACATGATTTTCCTCAGCCGGGAATAAATCGTCATGTACCCTGGGAAATAACTGTATAACTAATATTATAAAAATTCAGTTGATAAATATTCATGATGTCATTATTTCTGACTTGAATAACTTGGATATTCAACAGACAAAGGGTTAAATGCTGAGAGTTTTTGATGTGGAATTGTCCAACATTGTTTCAATTTACAGACTACACTCTGTTCAAACGTGTTACAAACTATGGTGAGATGTCTTTGACAAAAAGTTTGGATTCACATGAGATTCGCGGCATTCTGAGTGTCTCCATTTATACTGTGCTTTAGATAATACCAATTATTGCAAAACCGATACTATTAGGAATCTGTTAAAGTGAAACCTCGTTAAAACGAACACTCAAACAAGTATCATTACATATCTTTAACCCTTTCCCTGTTCTGTATTTCGGCCAAATTTCAACACCTACTGAATATTCATTAACAAGAAATAAGGAAGGTGGAAAATTGTAGACATTTTAGCAAGTAAAGAAACAGATCTGTCAAATTTTATTAGCAAACAGAGTAGAACCAGATCAGACAGTTCTTCTAGGAGCCATTTTCATGATGTCATTATTTCTGACTTGAATAACTTGGATATTCAACAGACAAAGGGTTAAATGCTGAGAGTTTTTGATGTGGAATTGTCCAACATTGTTTCAATTTACAGACTACACTCTGTTCAAACGTGTTACAAACTATGGTGAGATGTCTTTGACAAAAAGTTTGGATTCACATGAGATTCGCGGCATTCTGAGTGTCTCCATTTATACTGTGCTTTAGATAATACCAATTATTGCAAAACCGATACTATTAGGAATCTGTTAAAGTGAAACCTCGTTAAAACGAACACTCAAACAAGTATCATTACATATCTTTAACCCTTTCCCTGTTCTGTATTTCGGCCAAATTTCAACACCTACTGAATATTCATTAACAAGAAATAAGGAAGGTGGAAAATTGTAGACATTTTAGCAAGTAAAGAAACAGATCTGTCAAATTTTATTAGCAAACAGAGCAGACCCAGATCAGATGGCTCCGCTCCTAGAGGAGCAGTCTGATCTGGGTCTACTCTGTTTTCAAATGCGTGAAAACATGTTTATATGAGGGAAAGGGTTAAAACAGGTTGCAGCTTGATGCAGTGTGAAAGTCGTGTTAAAAGCTCCTCTTGGCGCCACTTGTCAAATGTTCTCTATTCTGGTCTACTGAAAGTTTGAGTTGAAAAGTTTTTGAACCCCAGAAGATGATATATATAGTACACACATAACATTTGTATCATGTGTGCAAGTTTATGTCCCAGATTCAGTCATGATCATAGAGTGGACTCTAATTCCTGTTCTACATCGCTAAGTTACGCTGTCGAATTTACCAGAAAGTGAAGCACCGGGCTTGCTGCAATGGACAAAACTGTGATTATCTTTAAACGTACTGTAAAACCCTGCTAATGCGACCACCTAAAAGAGGTATAATTCTGAGTGCTAGATGCAAATGGTAGCTTAATGCAGGACAAAAGTAATGCAGAAAGCTCCTAGAGGAGCTTTCTGCATTACTTTTGTCCTGCATTAAGCAACCACCTGCTTATAAAGACACCCATATTTATTCATTAAATGGTTGCATTAGAGGGGTTCTACTGTATTTGGCTTCTCATCAGGATCCAAACTGTTTGATATACAATTCACATTCTAGAGAAGAAATTAATAGAAAGTCCACGTTGAAAATAATACGACATTGCTTGCAGATGAAAATATTTTGGCGCCAAAAGAGAGAATACATGTATATGTTTTTATCATTTTGCTTAACCCTTTCCCTCATTTAAATGCCTTTTCACACCATTGCTTATCAGAGTAGATCCAGATCAGCCAGCTCCTGTAGGAGCCGTCTAATCAGAGTTTCCTCTGTTTGTTTATGAAATTATCATAAATCGGAATCAATAGTTATATCGGACTCTATAGTTACCAAAAACTCCTGTGTACATATGCCATAATAAAAAATCAGCTTATACATACTCATGAAGTCATTATTATCTAACATGAATATTCAACAGGGGAAGGGCTAATATATAGATAAGATTTTGAAATGTCTTGTTTTGCTGGTTTGAGAAATAACCTTACATATGTTGTTTTACAGAGATAGCCACAGTTATAGCCTCTTATCAAGCCACTGGGGAGGAGCAGCTTTCACTGAATCCTGGTCAGTTGATACAAGTGAGAAAGAAAAGCCCCAGTGGCTGGTGGGAGGGTGAATTACAGGTGAGCAGGTCTTTTAAAATTATTACCCTTATCCAACTGTTACAATTGATGTCTGCAAACACAGATATTCACTGTGAAAATAGAAAAATAGTTTCCAGGCAAAAACTTTACTTATGACTGACCTTTCATGGTCAAACTTGATGTACAGATGTCCTACCTAGAGACAAAGATCGGAATTGCATTTGGGAGATCTGGATCAAAGTCACTGTTACTGAATATACAAAAAATGATTAAGGGTGCAAAGAAATACTGGTTGTAATGGTTTAAACTTGTTTTATGACATTCTGTCATTTACTGTAAATTGAAAGTATTATGGTAATGGTTTTATTCCAGGCCCGAGGTCAAAAGAGGAAAATAGGCTGGTTCCCTGCCAACTATGTAAAGTTATTACAGGCCAGTGCCAGAAATACTCCAGACAATACGCTTGACTCCAGTGGCAAGTCTTCACCAGCACAGGCAGTGGTAAGTAGAGTTTCATATCCCATGTAACATTTTACCACAGAGTGGTATTGCACCCCAAAGCTATTTTAAAGTAAACTATCTGGTTCCTGTAGAGAAATTTCTCAGTATCTAGTAGCTACTACAGGATTGCAACAAAATGGTATGGTTCATCAAGAATTAATGTGCAAATCCTAACAACCAGATGATTTTTCAAAGAGTTGTGTCCCTTTGATAATACAACACATCACATACTTTGACAAGCACTTTAGATTGATTTATATTCATATTGGAATATTCAATAAGTATATGGTTAATCTCTTTGGGCTGAATATCAGTCTTAACTTTGATACTATAATGCTCAAGCTTTTAACCCTTTATTCCATACATTAGCCTTTCTACGCCTTTGCAAACAGAGCAGACCCAGATCAGAAGCTTGTATAGGACCAGCCTGATCAGCATCTGCTTTATTTACTTAGGTCTAATTCTACAGGTTCTGCTTGTTAATATACCATTTTAAAAAAATAACCCAATTAGTATTCATGATGTCCTCATTTCTTAAATGAATATTCATGGAGTAAATGATTAAGAATCTACTGACCAAGTGTCACACAGTTTGGATCCTGTCAAGATGCCAAGTTACTTAGTGTCTAATCTTGATCCAAGTTATCATGCCATTAAGGCCACCAGAGCTACAGATAACGGTACATACCCAAATACTAAAATGGTTATTTCTCTACCAAAATTTGAACTGTGACCACAGTGTAGAATTGTCTCAAGAGACGATTCTAAAGAGTAGTCACTGTATAGGGTTTGGTGGAGAAATAAAGGAGCTATTCTTGAAAATGTTTAAGTTTACGCATCATATCTGGACCTCTGGTCACCTTTAGCATATAATTAATTGGTTGATCCATAAAGCACCATGGAAAGATATTTAAAACTCAACTCCTGAGACCTTAATTGCAAACTTGTGTACTAACTATTGGAACATAATGTAAATTTTTATGCCCCGTTGACGATAGTCAGGGGGCATTATTTTATTAAGAAATTAATTTGTTCATACACCTTTAAATATCATGTCAATAACTAATTTGTGCAAAATTATTTTAATAGTATCTTTGACCTTTATAAAGGATTTTCCCCACTATTCCTTATCAGCTGTTTGTATTTCTTTAATGAAATAAAATTTGAGTATTAAAGACTGCTGAATGTGTTAGCCTTCACTGACAAAGTATTGTTTGTTTGTTTGTTTCAGTCTGGAAATCGAAGTGCCAACCCATCTCCTGCCCCACAGGCAGCCACATCACCACCATCATCACATACTTATGGTAAGGGTTCTGCTAGGGCAGTAAAACATCTTCAACCCTCAAATGCTGAATATTCAGTGGAATGGTCCATTCTGTATAAAAAGATAATAAGTTTGTTGGAGAATTTTTAATGAGAAACAATGCCTGAATGAGCTCTCTGATCTGGGTATACACTGTTTGCAAATGTTATTACTCTGGTTTATTGCTTATAAAAGGCTAAATAAAAGTCTACCTAAAGGTCGAGGGATATAGGGGATGAGGTTGGCTTTTTGTCCATCAGTTCATTTTTCAGTTAGTAGCTGTGATTATTCATGATGTCATTAATCTGATATAAATATTCAACAGGGAAAGGGTCAATATCATTATTATCTACAGTTCTTGCTTGTTTCTTCTGTTCCAGTTGACCATGTAATAGCTCTGTATCCGTACACTGCCCTCAATCCTGATGAGCTGACATTCCAGAAGGATGCTGTGATAAACGTGATTAAGAAGGATGACCCAGATTGGTGGTCAGGCGAGCTGAACGGACAAATCGGCATGTTTCCATCAAATTATGTGCAAAGCTCTACACCAGAGTCTGTATCTTGTAAGTCTTGATATATATTTAACCTTTTTTAACCTTTTACCTATGCATTATCATATTTCACCAGAGTAGATCCATATCAGACAGCTCTGAGCAGGGTTTGCTCTGTTTCTTATCAAAGAATATCCCATTCCCTCAGGCTATTTTTAGATCCAACCTCCTTGAATAAATCTAGTGAAAAGTAAAGTACCTAGATATAGTCTACTTTCAGTCAAAATGACCGCTCAGCCGACTGTACATTTACTTCCCTGGTCATTGAGTCATTGGCCTACAATATTGAGCACTGCTAACATATGGCGCAATCATGCAGCCACAGTACCGGCGAGTGACCCTCACAGGTACCCATTTTAACCCCTGGGTGGAGAGGAGTTGCGGGTAGGAGACACGGAAAAGCATCTCTGAAATTTCCACGAGGAACCGGGATTTGAACCCCGGACCTCCGGACTGATAGTCAAGCATGTTACCACAAGACCACCGCACACCACAAAAGTAGCATTTACTAGAGAAAAGGAAAATGTTAGAACATTGTGATAAATAGAGCATTTGCTCCTGTGAAGCAAATGCTCTATTTATCACAATGGTCTCAAGAAGTGACTATTACAGAGGCATAGAAAGGCATATTTATGGAGGAATGGGTTAAAGGATCCCATGCTATGATGTTTGTGATGCTATTGTAAAATTTCAGCTATTTGATATTCAGTTTTCAGTCAATTTTTCTTGCATGAATATTCATCAGGTAAAGGGTTAAAATTCTCTCTTTTTTGCTAGTTAGTTATTAACACTATTATATTCAATTTTTCTTAAGATCATGCATGTTAAACATTTGAAGCAATTCTTCTACTGTGATAATGATTGTAACACACAATCACAATGTGCAATATATGTCTTTCAAGGGTTGCATGAAAATGTTACTAACCTTATGATGTAGGCTTTTCTCGGTATCTCTATAGTCTGTACATTTTGATTTTTGGATCAAATTTGTTCGAGATTCAAGGAATGCAATGCCACTTTACTTCACTCTTAATTCTTTACTTCATGAATATTCATTGAGAAATAATGACTATTCATTGAGAAATAATGACATCATATTAATGTATATTAATTAGATGAATTTTTGTAATGGCATATGAATGCAGAAAGTTTTAGCCAAGACAGAAACCATAGAATCAGATCTATATTATTTCATAAGCAAACAGAGGAGAACTTGATGAGACTACTGGAGCCGTCTGATCTGGATTTTATCTGTTTAAAAAGATGCGAAAAACATTATTTATGAAGTAAAGGGTTAAGCTTATATGAAGAAACAAAACAAAACTTTGATGAAATTAGCATATTAACCCATTCTCTCATAGGCTATTTTTAGATACAACCTCTTTGAATAAATCTACCAAAAAAGAGCATTAACTAGAGAAAAGTAAAATTTTAGAATTTTGTAGTTTGAAACCATTGTGATAAATAGAGCATTTGCTCCTACAGGAGCAAATGCTCTATCACAATAGTTTCACAAAGTGACTTTTACAGAGTCGTCAAAAGTCGTCAATATGAGGGAATGGGTTAAGTAGTGCCATTGGTTTTACCTGAGAAATTATCTTCACTGTCAAAGTAGTGTTGTGGGGATATTTGTTACATTCAGTGACTGTTTGAATTTTCAGAAAGAAAAAAAATGGTGTTCAAAATGGTGAATTATATCAATGTAATAATGTCTGATAATAAGGGGCTATGCAGTGCCATGACAGGATAAACTTTATTGAATCCATTTTATAATGTACATTTATAGTGGAGTTATGTCCCTTTGAATTTTCATTTGTATATTTGCGCATACATAAAAATGAACACAATATTTATACTTTCATTTTCCACATAATGTGAGTCCTCCTGCTCCCTAGCATCTAACAATCTGCTTGAGTGCTTTGAATATTAAAAGGGGGGAAATAGGTTTTTGTGACAAACACAACTGGTTGTATAGTACTTGCAATTCATTGTTAGTGACCTTATATGTATACAATGTATATTCATGCTAGGATTGGACAGCCAATTTTAGCATACTCTAGAACCACATAGGACATCATTTTAACCCTTTCCGTCATATAAACGTGTTTTCACACATTTGCAAACAGAGTAGACCCAAATCAGACGACTCCTATAGGATATAGGAGCCGTCTGATCAGGGTCTGCTCTGTTTGCTAATGGAATTTGATGGTTCTGTTTCTTTACTTTCTAAAACAGCTACAATGTTCCACCTTCCATATTTCATTATTACTATTTTGACCATGAATATTCAGTAGGTATTGAAATCTAGAATAAACACAGAAAAGGTAAAGGGTTAGTAGAGATTTGGCATGTGAGCTGTGCCAGAAGAATGATTTCTTCAGTGCTTACAAACTCAGACAACCACTCACATTAACCTTTTATGCCATGAATATTCATGTGAGAAATAATGGCATCATTAATATTAATTAATGTAGAATAATTGTTATAATAGCACATGGACACAGGAATTATTGGTCATGGCTGAAACTAGAACATTATATCTATATTTTATCATAAGCAAACAGAGCTGACCCTGATCAGACGGCTCCTATAGGTGCCATACTGATTTGGATCCAGTCATTTTACAAAGGCGTAGAAAGGTGTATTCATGCTTTGTACTGTATTATTTTCATTATCCCCCATAACATACATTTGGACCCTGTTCAGATCATATGGCTGGTTTTGATCTGCACTGCTTGTAAAGACCAGAACCTCCAGGACACATGTTGTTATTGCTCATTTGATTTTAGAGATAGAGGTTTGGCTATCCTCGTCATACTCAACCGTTTCCCTCATATAAATGCTTTTTCAAGTATTTGCAAACAGAGAAGACTCAGATCAGATGGCTCCTACAGGAGCCATCTGATCAGGGTCTGCTCTGTTTGCTTATGGTAGAATAAAGACATGATTCTACAGTTTCTGCCTGAGCCAAAATGTCATGTGTTAATAATTATGCCATTGTAAAAAATAATCTATTTAATATAATGATGTCATTATTTCTACATGAATATGCAACAGCGAGATGGTTAATATGCAGTAGTTTTGCATCAGAGGCCCGGATAAGATGCATACATTCAAACAATTTCAAGAATAATTCCTCTTTTTTTTCCACCAAGCACTATGTCTCAAAGAAATGATTCTAAAGAAAGGTCTCAACATAGGGTTTGGTGGAGAAATGACGATTTTATCTTTAGCTCTGTATGATGTATACAAAGCCCAACACTTGTACATTGCAATGAGGGATCTTTGTCAGTAATCTCCCCTGAATACTCTCCCAAAAACTTTGAAAAAGTCTAGGTCCTACTATTTGGTTTCCTGTGATTTTATCTTTCATCTCTTTGCACCACAACAGCACATCTGGCTTTAAATATTTCATATTAATAGAATAATCAAATGATTATGACATTTGTTATATACTTTCTTGGACTATCTCTATTGAATTATTTAATGTTTGAGGAAAACGATCTTTCTTTAAATTTCAAATCAATTAACTGCAACATCTCATTGAAATGCAAGAGAAATAACTGAGTAATCCAACTAAAAGGACCTACTTATCAATTGGTATACCTCTGTGTTTATCTATCAAGGGAGATAATTTGCTGCTGAACAATATCTCGCATTGTGCAAACCCAGTTTAGCTATTGGATACCGAAACAAGTGTTTGATCAGGGTCTTTACTGTGTGCAGCTGTAGTGACAAAACACTGAATCTGTTATGTGTGATAGTGTTTACTCAGATCATCGACCATATTTGAAGTACAGTAACTAATCTGGATCAACCCTGGATTGTTTTTCATACAGTTATGCTGACAATGTTAATGTTAGTTGTCCTTCTTCCTCATATATTCCTTCATCAATTGTGGCAAACAAGTTGTCTATTACAGCCTGATTTAATGTGACAGTTTCAGGGGGATCTGTGTTCTTTTTTCAAACTATGTGTCTGTGAATCTTCATGCCGATGTAACATGACTCACTTTTACTACATCTAAAAATCCAATAAGAGTTTAGCAGAGGTCCAGATAATATGTGTAAATTAAAACATTTTCAAGGATAACTTCTTTATTTCTCCACCAAACTCTATGTTGTGACCACCCCTAGTAATCGTCTCTTCGAGATGATTCTAAAGAATGGTCACAACATTTTGGTTTGGTGGGGAAATGATGATTTTAGTTCTTGAGTATGCATGCTTGTCTGCTGATATATTTCCAGCAGCTTACACATTAAGTGCAGTGTTTGGAATGAAAAGTATGTTAGAATGGAAATGAAAGTAGTAGTTTTGTCCAATCCAGTGGAAAAGGTTCTTGTTCTAGATATTATTTTGGTATCTACCATGTGAATTGACAGTAACCCATAATGCCACAGATTGTTCATAGATTCAACCCTTTACCTTATAGATGCCATTTTATGCCTTTGAAAACAGAGTAGACTCAGGTCAGATAGCTCCTGTAGGAGCCGTCTGATCAGGGTCTGCTCTCTTTGCTTATGAAATAATATAAATCCGATCCAACAGTTTCTGCTTTAGCCAAAACTTCCTTTATTTACATGTATGTTCAATTATAAAAAAAATTCAGCTAATTTACCGGTATGTGTATGATGTCATTTTTTCTGACATGAATATTCATCAGGTAAAGGGTTAATACAACAGTATATCTGCAAATACCAATAGAATGCTGTAGTGTCTTTACTCAGCATCCTGTACTCGTCAGATACGAATTTGGACAAATAACAAAGAACATATTATTCCCACCATATCACAGAAGGAAAGGACACTTTGTTAAAGCAATAAAGAAAGGATACTTTGTAATGGCAAACCATGAAGAAATCAGATCAATTACAGCCATACCAGTGATTGCCGATTGGGATGTACACACTTTCATGGTGTAGTTGGGCAAAATACTGTTAAGCCTGTAGAGTTGAATTAGGGAAATCTAGATCAGATCCAGAACCAGATCAGATTTCAGTTTTGTAACTGATGTTTGTACAGTAAAACCCTTCTAAATCAAGCACTTAATGAATAAACATGTGCGCCTTTAACCCTTTCCTCCATAAATACGCCTTTCTACGCCTCTGTAAAAGTCACTTCTTGAAACCACTGTGATAAATAGAGCATTTGCTCCTTAGGAGCAAATGCTCTATTTATCACAATGGTTTCAAAACTACAAAATTCTAAAAAAAATCTTTTCTCTAGTAAATGCTCCTTTTGGGTAGACTCATTCAAAGAGGTTGGGTCTTAAATAGCCTATGGAGGAAAAGGTTAAAAAAGCTGATTTGCTTAATACAGAACACAAGTAATGCAGAAAGGGCCTGTAGAGATTTCTGCACAACCTTTGTCCTGCATTAAGCATCCACCTGGCTTAAGACCCAGAATTATGTATCTTTAAGATGCTGGCTTTAGGGAGATTTTACTGTATTGTCAGAGTGTCAAATTTTGCTCGAAGAAGCTCATCTGTCATAACAATTAGAAAATCAAATTAATGCCACTTATTTTCAGAGCTCGTTCAGATAGGGGGGATTTTGAAGGTTTATAAATGGAGAATTTTTCATCAAATTTTGGAGTTCCCTTTTTATCCTCTGCTCTGTCTGTTGGTTGATTTGTCTGTTTGTCCCCAACTTTAACGTTGGCGATAATTTTGTCGCCATTGCACATACATACTTTAAACTTGGCATGAATGTGCAACTCATGGAGGTGAACATTTTTAGGGGTGATTTATCAAGGTCAAGGTCACACATCAAGGTCAAAGGTCATTTTGAGGGCATAGTGTTTCACAAACACATCTTGTCTTTATACTTTTAAGCTTTTCTCTAAACTCAAAATAAGAAATGTGCAGACTTTCGAAAACATTGTCTCCTGAATCACCATGGAGATACATTGAGCCCTGATTCTGATCACTCCTTTGGAAGATAACATGTATTTTAATTGGTCAACAATACATTGAATAGAATTCAAAATTACTGAGAGTTACTTCCCTTGTTTCTTTCAGGACATTGAAGACCAGCCAGAAAATCAAGGTCAAGACTACCTGTACTCTGACCCATTACATGGATTATATCCCTTCACAATAAGGGGAATGAACTCTTTTTCATCATATAGTGTTCAATGTGGGGAGTTATTTCCCATCATGTTCATGAAGTAGATTTTTGCCCCTGAATTTTAGCCCGAGAACTAGTTTTAATCAATTAACTCAGAATTGTGCAATATCATCGTTCATGTACATTTTTACTTCTTGCATACTACCATATTTGCGACATATGACTGGGTCGTTTTTTTTCGTATAGCTTTTACAAGCATACACCATCATTTTGTCAGTGTGATAGAAATGTAGACTGCTGCATGATTCAGTGTTTATAATCTACAATACGTCGCAAAATGTGCCAGCAGACCCGCAGCATTTTATACAAGTTACTCACTTTCCACTGCTTTTGTCAAATTATCTTCACTCAGCTATATCGGATAAATTTCCAGTACATCCTATTCTGCTTTGTAATGCTAACACTAAACATATCTTGTTTGTACTTTTATATCATGCATGGTGCTTAAAAGTACAGTGTAAACCAATGCATTTCATTAGTTTAGCTATGCCATGGAAAAACAGGCCTTCTGGAATATACAAACAGTGTAGACCCAGACCAGTCACATTGTATGATGTGTCAGTCCATCAAGATATGCACTGTCAGGTTTGATATGGAACTAATGGCAGATGCTGATGTGTTCTAATGGTATCGAACTCTTTACCTTTTCGTGTAAGAATTTACTGTATGAATATTTATTAGCTTGCATTTTATAATTGCATTATGAACAAAGCGATTTTACCAAGGCAGAAACTGTAGAATCAGATCTATATTATTTCCTAAATGTAGAGAGCAGACTGATCAGATAACTCCTTCAGGAGTTGTCGGATCTAGGTCTACTCTGTTTGCAAATGTGTAAAAAGTCCATCCTCAGATAAAGGGTTAACCCATTCCCTCATACGGATGTCTTTTCGTGCCTCTGTAAAAATCACCTTTTGAAACCATTGTGATAAATAGAGCATTTTCTCCATAGGAACAAATGCTCTGTTTATCACAGTGGTTTCTAAACTGCACAATTCTAAAAATTTCCTTTTCTTTAGTAAATGCTCCATTTCGACAGACTTATTCAAAGCAGATGGGTCTAAAAATAGCCTATCAGGTAATGGGTTAAGGATGTTATTAGCAGAGCTAGTTCTACACTGTTGCAATGTCCAGAAGGTGCTGATTCTTGTGGTATGGAACATTTCAATTCTAGGTCCTTATCAGTGAAAGCATTATGTAATATTATGAATGAATCATATTTCCATATCAAAGGTTCAGAAAAAAATGTTCTCATGATAAATAATGTACACACCCATATCAATAGACCACTCCAACACTGTGTAAGCCCTTCCTACATCTGTGTTAGTTCCACTTACACTTCGTAGGCTCCTACCACTGCCATTTCCAGTAGAACCCCCTTCTGGTGGCCACCAGTTCTAAAAGTTAACGTTAACACGTCAAAAACCTGTTAAATAAATGCACATTAATTAATAATTACTACTGTCATATTTCCTGCAACAAATTTAAATTTTCTCTAGATTCTGAAAACATTTCTGCCGTATGTCCACATTAACTAGTTTAAGGGAAATCCTAACAGATCTACAGATTTTTGTTTGGCATTTTCAGGAATGCCAGGGATTTTTGACTTTCAAGTTAACCCTGTCCCTCATAGGAACATCTTTTAACCCTTTTGTAAACAGAGTAGACCAAGATCAGCCAGCTCCTGTAGGAACCATCTGATCAGGTACTGCTCCGTTTGCTTATGGAATTATATTGATCCAATTCTACAGTTTCTGCCATGTCCTGACTATCCTGTTTTCATTTTTAAAATCAAGAAAATGAATATTCAAAATGTCATTATTTCTGACACGAATTTTCAAAGAGTAAAGTGTTAAATTCCTTATGAAAAGAGTTGAAAGTGAAAATTTTATCCATTGCTTTGAGTGTGTTTTAAATATAGGAGTAAATATGGTAGCTATCAAGAAATGTTTGAGATGTTTGCAAACTAGTTAAGATTATAGATCTGGTAATATGCGGGTGACAGTGGAAAGTAAAAAAAAAAGGAAAGTTGATACCTGCCTCAGTCAATTTACAAGGGAAATGTTTGAATGGATAGTTTGCTGTTCAGATGATGGTGAAAATTATTGAACTAAACATCTAGTATGTCATGTACAGATCGGTGACAGCCTAGAAAGAAATGCTGTGTAGACCCAGATCAGAGGATTTCTACTGGAGCCCACTGATCAGTCTCAGCAGTGTTGGCCAGTAAAGACTCTTTTCACCAAATTTTCACATTGCTATGTGTAAAAGTAATCTGCTTGAATGCTCAGCATTAATATGTTAACCCATTCCCTCATATTGACGCCTTTTGATGCCTCTGTAAAAATCACTTTCTGAAACCCATTGTGATAAATAGAGCATTTGCTCCTATGGAGCAAATGCTCTATTTATCACAATGATTTCAACACTACACAATTTTAAAAAAATCCTTTCCTTTAGTTAATGCTCCTTTTTGGTATATGTATTCAAAGAGATAGGGTCTAAAAATAGCCTATGCGGGAATGGGTTGAAATACATAAGACTAGTGTCAAACAGTACAAATTCTGATGAGATTAGTTACTATGAATCTCATCTAGAATCAAACTGTTAGCACAGGTTATGATTCAGTCAGTGGGAGTGGGTAGAGTGTATGGTTGACTGATGCAGGTACAACATGAAATAGTTATAACTAATCTGTGAAAGTAGCTAGGCCTCTTTTTTTTTGCACAAACAGGTCCTGTAATGGGTCAGAGGTAAGCCTGACCTTGACCTTTCTGCACTTTATACTCTTTGACCTTTGACCTTTACTTCTACTGATATTTAGCATTCTTTAAAGATGAAAAAGAGCTATGTTTGGTATTATGCTGTAGTTATTTCATACTACCAAATCATTGTTTCTATACACTTTCAGCATTTATCTTGAAGATTGAAATACATGAGTTCTGCCGTAACACTATAAATGGCTGAGAAGTCTTCTAGCTGGCTTTTACGTTTCTTCTGGCACTTGCATATTACCTTAAATTTAAGAAAAAACAACATGTTTCACTTGATATACCGGTATGTTAAATGAGTTGATTTCTTAATTCTGAGTATGCTAAGGAATTGAAAAATTCAGATCTTTAACCCTTTCCCTTGTGAATATTCATATAAGAAATAAGGAAATCATGAATATTAAACAGATTAATGGCTAATGAACGCAAAATAGTTTGGCCATGGCAGAAACTGTAGAATCAGATTTCTGTTATTCAATAAGCAAACAGAGCTGACCCTGATCAGACTGCTCCTACAGGAGCCATCTGGCCTGGGTCTACTCTGTTTGTGAAGGCATAGAAAGGCATTTTTATGGAGTGAAGGGTTAAAAGAAAAGCAAGCAGTTTCTCATCATTTACTCTGGATCTGTACTGTTTGCAAGGGTATTTGGAATTCACCTAAGGCAACTTGATTCTTTGCCTGATAGGGACACCTTTTAACCCATTCCCGTATAGGCTATTTTTAGATCCAACCTACCGAACAAATCCAACAAATCTACCGAAAAGGAGCATTTACTACTAAAAAGGAAAATTTTAGAATTGTGTAGTGTTGAAACCATTGTGATAAATAGAGCATTTGCTCCTATGGAGCAAATGCTCTATTTATCACAATGGTTTCACAAAGTGATTTTACAGAAACGTCAAAAGGCGTCTATATGCGGGAATGGATTAATGTCTTTTGCAAATAGAGAAGACCCAGATCAAACGGCTTTTGTAGTAGCCGTCTGATCAGGATCTGCTTTGTATGCTTGTGGAATAATATACATCTGAACCTACAGTTTTGTGCTATACTTAAGAACTCTGTGTTTATAAACATTATAAGAATTAAGCTGATAAATATTCATGATGTCATTAATTCTTACATGAATGTTTATCAGGTTAAGGATTAAGAGATGACATTGTGGTGATATTGAGTCTTTTAACCAATTTTAACATGTATGTTCATTGTAGCCAAACCACAAAAAGAACCTGCAGGGCTCTGCACACTGAGTAGACCTAGTGTCACATACTCAAATTACAACCAGACTGAAGATTCTCCTTCTTTAGTGGGCTTGCACTTGTGACTATTTTTAACCCTTTACTCCAGTTATAGACCCTTTCTATGCCTTTGCAAACAGAGCAGACATAGATCAGAAAACTCCTACTGGAGCTGTCTGATCAGTGTCTGCTCTGTTTGCTTATGGTATAATATAGATCTTATTCTACAGTTTATGCCTGTCAGAGCCAAAACATCCTGTGTATATACATGTATGCCATTATAAAAAATCAGCTAATAAATATTCATGATATCAATATTCTTTACATGAATATTAAACAGGGTAAGGGTCAAGGCCCTGGACTGAGTTTACCAATGCTTACTGATGAGTAGGAAATCTCAGCCCAGTTGATAATCTTGAGACTGTCAGTGTATGTGCCAAAGTTTCTAGCTGGCCTGTTTTACCTGTTAACCCTTTCCCTCATATAAACGTGTTTTCACACATTTGCAAACAGAGTAGACCCAGATCAGACGGCTCCTAGAGGAGCCGTCTGATCTGGGTCTGCTCTGTTTGCTAATAGACTTTGATAGATCAGCTTCTTTACCTTCTGAAATTTCTACAATGTTGCACCTTCCATATTTCTTAATAACTATTTTGTTAATAAATATCCAGGAGGTATTGAAATTTGGTCTAAATATAGAACAGGGAAAGGGTTAACCATTTCACTGTTGCATATTCATGTAAGAAATGATGACATCATGAATATTAATTAGCTTAATTTTCATATGACTTATGTACACAGGATTGTTTTGTTTTGGTAGAATCATATCCATTATAATTTTATAAGCAAACATAGCAGATTCTGATCTGACAGCTCTTGCAGGAGCTGTATCATCTGGGTCTGCCCTGTTTGCAAAGGCATGAAAAAGTGTTAATATGATGCAAAGGGTTAAATCAAATACGTAGAGTTAATGTTTTAAGCATTATTTAGGTAGGGTCGTCTGCTTTAACCCTTTCCTCCATAAATACGCCTTTGTTAAAATAAGCTATTGAAACCGTTGTGATAAATAGAGCATTTGCTCCTTTAGGAGCAAATGCTCTATTTATCACAATGGTTTCAAACTAAAAAATTCTAAACTTTTCCTTTTCTCTAGTTAATGCTCCTTTTCGGTAGATTTATTCAAAGAGGTTGGGTCTAAAATAGCCTATGGAGGAAAGGGTTAAGTTTCAGAGTGGGCTTTCTTTGTGTCAAACAGTTTGGAGACTGATGAGATGCCAAGTTCTTCGATGTCTTATCTGGATCCAAACTGTTTGCAAAGGTAATCACAGATCTCCCATTGCAGCAAGCCCTGCAAGTCACTTTCAGGCGACTTTGGTGGTGAAAGAGTTTAAAGAGTATCTGATTATGATCAGCTCTGTTCGTTTGTAGCATAGAAAATGCTCTAGTCACCGATGAATGACAAACGGTGCAGGTCCTTATTGAATACCTTGTTTGAAATTACAGTGAGTAATGTGTATCAAATCTGTTTGCATTTTTTCCCATGGTACTGATGAGGATGTGTATTAGAGGATCTACATGAATGTAATCAAAATGTTGGTTTTAATAGAATAATTTTTCTCACCTCTTTACTCCATAGATACACTTTTCTGTGCCTTTGCAAACAGAATAGACCCAGATCAGACGGCTCCTGTCAGAGCTGTCTGATCAGGGTCTGCTCTGTTTGCTTGTGATATAATATAGATCTGACTCTATAGCTTCTACCATGGCCAGCATTTCCTGGGTTTATATGCCATTATGAAAATGAATCTAATTAATGTTCATGATGTCGTTATATCTTACATGAATATTCATGGAGTAAAGAGTTAAAGCTGGTTCATGACAATTTGGATAAAACTTATAGGCCAAAGCATACAAATTGTGTTTCAATGAAAAGGATTGCCAAAATTGTCACAAGAGTCTATGCAATAATAAGTAGGTCTTTGTGATTCCATGTAGTGTAATACCTCACCCTTGAATGGAGTGTGGCTGTTTAGATGTGCCCTTGTCCATCTGTCTGTCACACATTTTTTGTGTGTGTCAAGCATATTTTTTTAAGGTGGTTGATCTTTAACCCTTTCCTTGTTCTATATTTATTTCAAATTTACTATATATTCATAGACAAAATAGTTATAATGAAATATGGAAAGTGGAATATTGAAGCCATTTTAGAAACTAAAGAAACAGATCTATCAAATTCCATTAGCAAATGGAGTAGACCCAGATCAGACAGCTCCTATGGGAGCCGTCTGATCTGGGTCTACTCTGTTTGCAAATGCGTGAAAACATGTTGATACGAGGAAAAGGGTTAAGTAAGTGTAACATAATTGGGATATTTTTATCCCATTACTCTATAAATATTCATATAAGAAAATTTGTTTAATTGTTATAATAGCGCATGAACACAAAGTTTTGGCCATGGCAGAAACTAGAATCCATATCTATATTACTTCATAAGCAAACAGAGCAGACTCAGATCAGAGGGCTTCTAGAGGAGCGGTCTCATCTGGGGCTACTTTGTTTGCAAAAGCGTGAAAAGGCATATTTATGGAGTAAAGGGTTAAGATATGCCAACAGTAATACAACAGTCAAAGCCCAAATAAGGGGCCATGTCAAAACTACAGTTGTAAGTAAAAGGGGGCGTCCATGTCCTTTAGACACATTTCTAGTTCGGTGTTGTAATTATTATAGCACAATACAGATGAATTTATGGTAATCACTATTGGAAACAGTTCTGATAGGTATGAAAAGCCATTAACCCTTTCCCTGTTTAACCCATTCCCCCATAGGCTATTTTAAGACCCCAACCTCTTTGAATGTATCTACCGTAAAGGAGTATTTACTAGAGAAAAGGAAAATGGTATAATTGTTTTGTATAGAAACCATCATGATAAATAGAGCATTTGCTCCAATGGAGCAAATGCTCTATTTAATTTATCACAATGGTTTCAAGAAGTGACTATTACAGAGGCGTAGAAAGGTGTATTTATGGAAGAAATTGTGTTGGTATTGATAGAAACTGTAGAATCGGATCTATTTTATTTCACAAGCAAACAGAGCAGACCCTCATCAGAAGGCTCCTATAGGAGCCATCTGATCTGGGTCTACTCTGTTTGTAAAAGCGTAAAAATACATTTATATGACGGAAAGGGTTAACAAAGTTACTCTGATTATCCTAAGTATGCCGACAGACAGTTAGGCAAATAGTGTAGACCCAGCTGAAACTGAGCTTGAGGGAGCAGCTTGATCAGGATCTACACAGTTTGCATTATGTCAGTCTGGTCTACACAGTTTGCTACTATGTCAGTTTGATCTACAGAAATTGTGCCGTAATGATTGGTTCAACTTTATAAACCCATGGAGAGGGGAGCATAGGTGTCGCAATACTTAAGGTAACAGGGTAGAAGAAAACCTTTAAATCCGTTTATAACATAACTCGTGGCTTCAGCGTGACGTAACACTATCATATATATTTTGATATTCACGGGCATATATTCACTAGTGAATAACATTCGAACGACCGAACTGTATTCATACGCGCTGTCAAAACAAACAAACTGGCGGATGGTGACCTACCTGTCAATGATTGAGTCACGATAGATTGCAAAGAACTGTTGGCACTTGCGCCTTAATTTCGATGATAATACAAATTGTAATTGCTATCAGTAAATATCTACAAAATGTATGCCAAAAAAGACCTACCAGCTACTCTGACCCAAACCATCCATTCCACTAAAAAATTGCCTCCACAACTTTACATTTTCTTCACCACATGTCCTTTTGCTTATGCAGATTTCTACTCATACACAACAACTATAGTCATCTGAATCCAGCACAGCACAAACATATTTCAAATATTAATGTTATAGATCTAGAGAATCTACATTCCAAATCAGCTGATCGCGAAAATCTTCCTCCTGTTCCAACACATTTTATGCAGCAGTTCGTACTGAATCTTTAGTCCATTTCAATAAACCTTTTCACGGTGGAAATGTCCATGTCCATGTGTATACAACACTGATGAAGGGCTTAATATACCAAAACGAAGGTGCATTTTGAATCCCATTGACAGTGGGTGTCAGACGTGTCTAGGTGAACTGCACAGTATGTAGTCTTCATTTAAACTACATGTATTAGCAAATGGCGCACTTTACACAGACACATGTTGTGTACAGTGACGTCATAATGTGACGTATTTGTATGTCGAAACTGTAACTCAAAACTTATTTTGACGTGTTTCTGTAGGTTTTTGTTATCATAAACTATCACAGTTAAATTGAATATCAGAGAGGTCTAAATTAGATCCTGGTTGTTATGACAGTAAGTTAAAAAACAGTTGGAAATTTTGGACCTACTTTGTCCCAGTTACTTGGCGAACCTAATAACACATTTCATTCATCATTTCTATATGTAAGGAGAATTTATAACAATCCACGTTACTGCTGAAATATTGGCTGCTAAAGCTCGTTTTTTATCGTTTTAAAAAGACTCATTTAATAAATCCTATAATCAAGAACACTCATGTTAGATCCTCTATAAATTTAACACAAACAGTGTAGACCCATATCAAACCTATAGGTGCCATCTGATCAGAGTCTGCTAGATATAACTCTACAGTTTCTGCCTTTGCCAAAAGTCCGTTTCCATGTGCCATTATAAAAAATAATCTAATCAGTATTCATGATGTCATTATTCTGACATGAATATTCATAGATTAAAGGGATAATAAACAATTAATAATATACATAAGAACATACACATACTACAGAGTTGTTTACCAGTCATTTCTCATTGGCTTTAGCTGCAGGCAGTCTCAATGTGAAAAAATTACATATTTCAGCTTGTCAACCAAATTAGATTTGGATGATGTTTTCAGAGCTCAAGCTAGAGGTCAATTTGAGAGAAAAAGTCTCCCTAACCCTACTGACTTCTTCCTGTTTTGAGCTGAAGGAGAAGTTTAAATGATATTGAAACATAGGGAGATACAAAATCAGGACCGACACTTCTCCCTGAATCCCACAAAACTTCTCCCTGCTTGAGAGCCCCAGCTTGAGCACTGGTGTTACAGGTTTATTTTTGTCAACCATCATTAACTTGCATTAACCCTTTCCCTGTTCTCTATTGAGGCCAAATTTCAATACCTACTGAATATTCATTAACAAAATAGTTATAAAGAAATATGGAAGGTGGAACAATGTAGACATTTTAGAAAGTAAAGAAACTGATCTATCAAATTTTATTAGCAAACAGAGCAGACCCTGATCAGACGGCTCCTCTATGAGCCGTCTGATCTGGGTCTACTCTGTTTGCAAATGCATGAAAACACGTTTATATGAGGGAAAGGGTTAATACATTACCTCCGTTTTAATAAAGTAGAACCTCTCTGAAGCAAACATTGCATTTAGGAAACATGTGTCTTTAACACTTTAATTTATGAATATTCATGTGATATAATGACATCATGAATATTAATTACATTACTCTTTGTGATGGCACATGTACACAGGACTTTTTGACGCTCTATTTATCACAGTGGTTTCAAACTACAAAATTCTAACATTTTCCGTTTCTCTAGTTAATGCTCCTTTTCGGTAGATTTATTTAAAGAGGTAGGATCTAAAAAATAGCCTATGAGGTAATGGGTTAAGCTACCACCTGCTTTAATCCTTTCCCTCATACAATTTTTTTATGCCTTTGCAAACAGAGTAGACACAGATTATAGGAGCCACCTTATCAGGATCTGCGCTGCTTGCTTTTGAACTTGTACCGATTTGATTTTACATTTTCTACCAATTTCAAAAACTCCTGTGTTCTTATGTCATCCTAAAACAAATCATGATGTCATTATTTCTTACATGAATATTCATCAGTTAAAAGGTTAAAGACATAGAATAAGACTTGTAGAGAGGTTTTATTGTACACAGGGCCATACATAAAAATGCATATACACATATATTCAAATACTAACATGTCATATATCTTTGAGATGATTCTAAAAAAAAGTGGTCACTACATTGGTGAAGAAATAGAGGAGCTAGTCCATAAACAACTTTTAACATTTTCCCTCATATAAATGCCTTTTCACGCATTTGCAAACAGAGTAGACCCAGATATGACAGCTCCTATAGAAATTCAGTTATACAAAAATGTATATTACAGATCTGATTTTGTTTGTAATTGCAATGAATTTCTTGACCCATTACCTCATAGGCTATCCCTAGACCCAACCTCTTGGAATAAATCTAGCATTTGTGGGAGCATTGAAAAGGAGCATTTGTGTAGTTGTGCAACCATTATGATAAATAGAGCATTTGCTCCTATGGAACACTCCTATTATTTATTACAATGGTTTCAATAAGTGACTTTTACAGAGGCGTCAGTATGAGGGGATGGGTTAAAGCAGATCTCGTCATGTTAGAAATATACCAGTATACAAAAGACAAAATGAATTGTGATTACACATTGAAGTTAGAACTGTTTAGTGTGATTTAGTGCCAAGCTGTACACAATACTGACCTCTTGCTCAGTAAAGATGATGCTATATGGGACACTGTGATGTTTTTTGTTACTATTAGAGGTTCTATTAATTTTATTTATATAAATAGACTTACAGTATACATGTATGTGTTTATAGGCAATGACGATATTCATATAATGAGTACTTTGAATATTTCAGATATATATGATATACCCTAATTACCTAAAGTGTTCGGACAGCCAGACTCGTGCAAATAGTGTAGACCCATATCAAACTGCTCCAGAAGGAGCAGTTTGATCAGGGTCTACACTGTTTGCTACTGTGTCAGTCTAATTTGACAGTTATCAAAATGGTGTCAAATCAGATTACATTAGAACCTGTCTGAAGTGGCCATTCATATATTGATCATATGAGTATTATTAAAAAGCAGACGGTTGCTTTTTGCAGTATAAAAGTAATGCAGAAAGCTCCTATAGGAGCTAACTACATTACTTTTGACCTGTATTAAGCAAATACCTGCCTTACAGACCCATAATTAGACCCCTTTTTGATTGCCACTTAAGAAAACGTTCTTCTGTATTCAGCTTTACAAAATGGTGGAAAGTGGAGATTGGGTGTTCAAACATTTAGGGTAATTGTAGATAGAAGTGTGAGGATTAGATCAGAAGCATGAATATGTAATGAATTCATATGTTATAGTGTGTTGTTAAATCTTGCATATAGTGTGAGACAGCACAGACTGTCGGAACTGTTGTCATAGATTTTGTAAATGCTGAAAATTTAGAAAACCGTCTTAACCTTGTGTATACTGAAGTATAATTTTTGACAAGACAAATTTTTAGGAATTCTAAAATATTTTATATATTTCTCTGCCAAAATCTATTTTGCTGCTACTCATAGATGCCTCTTTAACCATTCCCTCATAGGCTATTTTTAGACCCAACCTCTTTGAATAAATCTTCCGAAAAGGAGCATTTACTAGTGAAAAGGAAATTTTTAGAATTACGTAGTTTCGAAACCATCGCTCCTATGGAGCAAATGTTCTAGCAAATGGTCTATTTATTCAAATGGTTTCATAAAGTGACTTTTATAGAGTCATCAAAGGTCGTCAATATGAGGGAATGGCTAAAGGCTATTGCTGCTATTCATTAGAAATGCTTCTCTGAGGCTATTTTGATACATCAGTACACAAATGTCATGTTATATACAAGTCTGATGATAAATTTGTTTCCTGCATTGAAAGGATTATTCAGTAAAACCCCTCTAAACCGGACAGTAAATTTAGTATATATATTTGTCTTGGAGACAGATGGCAGCTTAAATTAGGGTGCATGTCGATTCAGGGTGAATATCATGCAGAAAGCTCCTCTAAGAGCTTTCTGTAAGACTTTCATCCTGCATTAATTAGCCACTGTCTACTCTGTTTGCAAATGTGTGAAAACCTGTTTATATGAGGGAAAGGTTTAGTATGCACATTGCACAGAGACAGGCTTAGACAAATAGTGCAAACCCACATCAAAATGCTCAGGATTTACACTATTTGCTACTGTGTCAGTCAACTTTCAAGTTATCAAAAGTATGCTAATGTCACTTGTTTAGCTTTACTAACTTGTAGAGAGGGGGGGGGGGGGGTATCCGAATATTTAGGGTGAATAGGGTGAGAACTAAATACAGTAGAACCTGTCTTAAGTGGCAATCAAAAAGAGGTCTAATTATAGGTCTATAAGGCAGGTGATAGCTTAATGCAGCTCAAAAGTAATGCAAAAAGCTCCTATAGGAGCTTTCTGCATTACTTTTGCCCTGCATTAAGCATTACCATCTGCTTTTTAAAGACTCCTGTGTCCAATAAATGAATGACCGCTTAGGACAGGTTCTACTGTACTTTTTTTAAAGAGGAAACTTTGATATTTAGCTGTTGTATACCTTACTGCAGTTTCATATCTATTTTAAAGGGTTAATTGATATTTGTAAGCAGTGTAGATGCAGATCAGAGGACTCCTGGAGACTTTTAACCCTTTCCTCCATAAAAATGCCTTTCTATGCCTTTGCAAACAGAGTAGACCTAGATCAGACGGCTCCTGTACCTACAGGAGCCGTCTGATCAGGGTCTGCATTGTTTGCTTATGATATAATATAGAGATACAAATCTACAGTTTTTGCCATAGCCAAAATATCCTGTGTCCTGTGCTATTGTAACAAATTAATCTTATTAATATTCATCATGTAATTATTTCTTACATGAATATTCATGGAGGAAAGGGTTATTCAGATTCAGCACTGTTGGTCTTTCGCAGTGCTTTTCAGCAAAATTTTTACCTTTTTGCACCGGATTGACTTTGTAACGTTGTTCAACTAAGGTTGCCTTATTCTTACGACAGAGGAGTATTTAACACAAACTTTAAGCCTTGAAAATGTTTTATAACCCTTTCCTTCATGCATAAATATTTATTTAAGAAATAATGATGTCATGAATATTAATTGGAATAATTTTGTTATAAAAGCACATAGACATATGAATTTTGGCCATGGCAAAACCTGTTGTATCATATTTATATTACACATGTATATCACAAGCAAACAGAGCAGACCCTGATCAGACAGCTCCTATAGGAGCCGTCTGGTCTGGGTCTTCTCTGTTTGCTAAGGCGTAGAAAGGCAAATTTATGGAGTAAAAGGTTAACTGGTGTCTGTTTTGCTCATTATTTTCAAATGAGTTTCTGTTTATTTAATGCCAGTTCTGTGGATGTTATCCCATTTTTCTTCCATTTGTCACATTCCTAAAGCACTTTGACCTCTGTTGTCCTGTACTTTTTCATGTTTTGCAGTATTTTTCATATTTGAATTTGCTTTATCTTACTGTGTTTGGAGTTTTATTTATCTTATAAAGATAGTAATAATTAGCTTTATGTCAGATATGAATAGTCCTAATTATGTCCTACCTACCCAATTAATTACTGTTGCAAATCAAATATTGAGTCATATTTGTGAATCGTATTAACATTTTAGATGATATGTTTAACCGATTACTTCATAAATATATGCCTTTCAACGCCTCTGCAAATAGAATAAACCCAGATCAGACAGCTCCTATAGGACCTGTCTGATCAGGGTCTGCTCTGTTGGCTTATGAAATAATATACATGTACCTCAGATTTTTCAACTCTGTCTTGGCCAAAATATCCTGTTTTCATGTGTCTGTATAAGTATTCAGTTAATTAATATTTGTGATGTCATTATTTCTTTCATGAATATTGATGGAGTAAAGGGTTAAAGACGAAAGGTTTAGGTGTTGCTAGAGCCTCAGTATTGTCATAGTTTGCAGAAATCTGGACATCAAAGTTACAATGCAAAAATATAAAAATTTGCCATTAACATCCAGCATGCATGATATGCTATTTCTTTCTAAAAGTTTGGGTCCAGATGAGACACATTGTAATTCAGCACCTCATTAGGGTCCAAACAGCCTGATGCTTCTTACAATGTAATTCAGCACCTCATTAGTGTCCAAACAGCCTGGTGCTTCTTACAATGTAATTCAGCACCTCATTAGGGTCCAAACAGCCTGGTGCTTCTTACAATAAAATATGTTGATATCGTATTCATATGATTGTGAGTGATGGAAATTTCGACAATATCGACACCTGTTGTTATTGGAAAAGAGTTGCAAGATATATCATCAGATATAACCCTTTACTCCATGAACATTCATGTAAAAAATAATCAGGAATATTAATTAGATTAAATGTTATAATAGTTCATGGACAGAAATTTCTGGCAATGGCAGAAACTGTAAAATAACATTTATATTACATCAGAAGCAAACAGAGGAGACCCTGATCAGACGGCTTCCACAGGAGCTCTCTGATCTTGGTCTTCTCTGTTTGCCAAGGTGTAGAAAGGCATATTTGTGGAGTAAAGGGTTAATAACTGGAGAGTATGTTTTCTTCAAACAAATGATTGGTCAGTATATTAAAGGTTGAAGCAATTCGTTTTCCAGCTATCCTCATCAAACTTCTACACTACTTCATAATCATATGGATTATATTCTGACCAAAGGCATTATCATTCATATCAACAGAGTTATGTCCCTGAAAACTAACACTTCTAGCACACAGAGGAACTTTGTAACCTTCATATTGTCTTTGTGATGTAAAAGCTTTGACCATGTTCATAGCTTCAACACCAGTGAAACTAGACACCCCAGAATCACACATTACCATCAGACTAGGCCATGAGCCTGTTATACACATGGACGGAATTGCAGTAGAACCTCTCTGTACTGGTCACTTTGTGAATGACCATAGATGTGTTAAAAACATGTGGTAGCTTAACCCTTTACTCCATAAATAGGCCTCTCTACGCCTTTGCAAACAGAGTAGACACAGATCAGATGGCTTTTGATCAGGGTCCGCTCTATTTGCTTATGATAAAATATAGATATGATTCTACAGTTTCTGCCATGGCTAAGAATGCCAGTGTCCATGTGCGCTATTATAACAAATAAATCTAGTTAATATTCATGACATCATTATTTCTTACATGAATATTCATGGAGGATAGGGTTAATGTAGAGACTCATGGAGAAACCTTCCACAGGAGCTTTAGGCTAATGAATAGTTATGCCTGAATTGGTCACTTCATCAATGTTCATTAACTTAACTTTTATACCGGTAATATAAACTCTTCAAGGGAATGTCTTGCTCTGACAAAAAGTTTGGACATCGGTGGCCGAGTGGTTATGGTCTTTGACTGACAATCGCTTAGCCCCTCACCGCTATGGCTCGAATCCCAGTCTGGGCATTTGGATTTTTCATGTGAGGAAGCCTTCCAGCTGGCTTGCAGTAGGTTGGTGGTTCTACCCAAATTTTCTTCTGTGCACGAAACAATGCAATTTGTTCCATGCACAGAAGAACCTCTGGGGTCTTCCTCCACCTGTAATTAGCTGGATGTTGTGATATGACTGAAATAATGTTAAAGCGATAAAAACCAAATCATAAGTTTTTATAAACATGGTGCCAACCTGACTTACAGCATACAACATCTTTGCAAACAGTTTAGACACAGATTAGAAAGCTTCTTTAGAATCTGCCCAATCAGGGTCTGTTCTGTTTGCTTGTGGAATTATATATAGACCCGATTCTACGGTTTTGCCATGACTAAAAATCCTGTATTCATACATGTACAGTGCTCCCTCCCTACAACGGCCCTCTCAATAACGATTCCCTCCTTACAACAACGCATGCCACTGTTTCCGAAACAACAAGGCTCCAGACACAACTTTTTTCCATCGTATTTTTCTTTATGCCTCCATCAAACCCTATGTTGTGACCACTCTTTAGAATCGTCACTTTGTGACGATTCTAAAGAGTGGTCACAACATAGGGTTTGATAGAGTGACGATTCTAAAGAGTGGTCACAACATAGGGTTTGATAGAGGCATAACGGTTTTAGTTCTCGAAATGCACCTTATCTGGGGATCTGCAAACAAGCTAATCATGTTTGATTTTCCCTCCCTATAACGACTCCCTCTGAACAACACATACAATCTTCGTATCCCAAAGGGTGTCGTTGAAGAGAGGGAGCACTGTACATCATTTATAACAAAAACAGCTAAGATGACAAGCCAATAACCCATCCACAATTATTGTAACCTTTAACAGGATGAATATTCATGTATGAAATAATGACATCATGAATTATAGAAAATTACTTACAATAATGTTTTTTATGTCACATGGACACAGGAATTTAGGTCATAGTAGAATTGTTTAATTATATCAATATTATTTCGTAAGCAAACAGCTGTCCCTGATCAAACGACTCTTACAGGGGCTATACATTAATCCTTTCCTTCATGAATATTCATGTAAGATATAATGCCGTCATGAATATTAATTACAGTACATTGATTTGCTTTAACAGCACATGGGCACAGGAATTTTGGGCTATGGCAGAAACTGCAGATTTATATCTATATTATATGTATATCATAAGCAAACAGAGCAGATCCTGACAAGACGACTCCTATAGTAGCCATCTGATTTAAGTCTACTCTGTATGCAAAGGCATAGAAAGGCATATATATTTATCAAGGAAAGGGTTAATGTGTCAGGAATAATATTCCAAGCCTGTATTATTTTTTATGCCCCCAATGGCGGGCATATAGTAATCGCATTGTCCGTCCTTCCATCTGTCCTTCCATCCGTCCGTCCCAAATTTCGTGTCCCTTCTGTAACTTCTTTATCTGTGAATGGATTTCAAAATAACCTGGCACAAATGTTCACCACACAAAGACGGTGTGTCGCGTTCTACTCCCTGGTCCATGGGTCAAAGGTCAAGGTCATTCTTAAGGGTCAAAGATCGGGGCATAAGTGTTTCACAAATACACTCTTGTTTGTTGTTGAAACACTCATTTTCATTGTCACAGTAATCAAAAATATTCTGGGGTAGTTTGTGTACTTTTTATCTAGATTCATGTTAGGAAGTTGTTACCATTGAAAAATGATTGTTCTTTGCAGCTTCTCGTGTTGTGTATCTGTTATAGGAATATGATATGCATGTCCAAATAATAAATTAAATAGAAGAATCAATTTTTTGTATGTTGTTTATTTGAATGTTTAAGTACATGTATTGACATTTTATAATACTTACATTGTATATTAAACTCTGTCTGCACACTAGAATGTGATAGTTAAATTGAAACAAATGATGCAAACAATTATTTTGACCCAGAAATGGCAAGTTAGTCGGAATTTTATCAGTCTTCAGATTGCTGGACAATATGAATTGTTAACCCATTCCCTCATATTGACATCTTTTGACGCCTCTGCAAAAGTCTCCTATTGAAACCATTGTGATAAATAGAGCATATGCTCCTACAGGAGCAAATGCTCTATTTATCACAATTGTTTCAAACTACAAAATTCTAAAAAATTCCTTTTCTCTAGTTAATGCTCCTTTTCGGTAGATTTATTGAAAGTGGTTGGATCTAAAAATAGCCTATGAGGTAATGGGTTAAGTACCCTGATTACCAAAGGACATGCAAACAGTGTAAACACAGATCAAACAGTGCCCAGCTCAGGGTCAACACTATTTGCTACTATGTCAGTCTTGATTTAGAATTTTCAAAATAGTGCCAAATTGAATTATTCAGTTTTACAAGTTTCTAATGGAAATATATATCTGTGGTTGTACAATAACAATCAACAGCTAAACTTTTTAATTTGAAAGCTAACCTGGAAATTTTGTCCATGTACTGTGGACTTGGTCTATGTACAGTAGACTGAATTATTTCTGCTGGGAATTAACACTGCTCGATGGAGTGAGTCATGTTAACCATTCCCTCGTAGACTATTTTTAGACCCAACCTCTTTAAATAAATCTACCGAAAAGGAGCATTTACAAGAGAAAAGGAAAAAATGAGAATTGTAGTTTTGAAACCAATGTGATACTTGCAAGCATTTCGGCATTTTGGTACAATAAAGGCATATATAGTCAGTTCAAGTCTGAAAAAGAAGTTGAAGAAAAAAATTCAGAAATAGAGCTATCAACAATTTTGTCAGACAACACTCACAAAACAATAGTTATAATGTGTTTTAGGGATGTGCAAGAATGTCAGTTGGAATGGAATCACTGCTCATACATTGCACTATTTAAAAAAAATCAATCGGTTTAATGAGGTCAGTTTTATAGAGGAAGTCCCTACAAAAAATGCAAATTTTCAATAATATAATAAAACTTGGTATTTGCTATGCTCAATCCTTATTATGAAGATTGTCAATTTGAACTTATAATTATCGAAAAATGCCCCTGTGATACAAAAAAACCCGATTTCATTTATAATTTTTGTTCTACAACAAAGTATTATCGGCCTTTTCCATTAAAATTTTCCAAGCGGGTGCCGTCTGCAAATAGCTGAAATATTGTGGTCGGACGTAAAACCCAACTCGCTCACTCACTCAAAATTTCCACGTTTAGCAGATGATCACCCGATCTCTCCATTGTTTACGTAACAGCTATTTTTTGGAAGTGGTCGGAGAGACACAAATAGCGAACACAGATACGAAACTAAAACGATAAAAAGTCGATATCAAACTCATGGATATTTTGTGATATACTACTCTTCAGCATATAAACAAATCAGTTTTGTATATTTTAGGTATTTTTTGAAACGCGTCTAATGTAGGGACTTCCCTTTTAACCCTTTACTCCATGAGTATTCATGTAAAAACCAAAAACCTGTACAATCAGATCTATATAATTTCTGCAAACAGAGCTTACAGGAGCTGTCGGATCAGGGTCTAATCTGTTTGCCAAGGCATACAGGAGTAAAGGGTTAATCAGTTGAATGATAGAAATGAGACAAATAATGTTTGCAAACAGTGTACACCTAGTTAGGGCCCTGCTTTGAAAATGCAAGAGCCCTATAGTAATCACATTTTCTGCCTGCCCGTCTGTCCGCCGTCCGTCAACACTTGATGTGACGCATCAAACAGTACTTCACATATTGGTTTCATATTATGGGCATATGCTTAGTATCATCAGAGGAAGACACCTATAGTTTTAGGGTTGAATCAGATCACTGTCTAGAGTTATCTGCCCTTGATTACATATATCAGTTTTCTAGTTGGCTCTGTTTGTTATTGAAAATCCTACAGCAGATGAAAGGGCCCTATAGATTAACCCTTTACTCCATGAATATTCATGAAAGAAATATTGACATCCTTAATATTAATCGGATTAATTCAACAGCACATGCGCACAAGAAATGTTGGCCCTGGCAGAAACTACAATCATATCTATATTATATCTAAAGCAAATAGAGCAGACCCTGATTCAGACGGCTCCTATAGGAGTCATCTGATCTTGGTCTGCTCTATTTGCAAAGGCATAGAAAGGCGTATTCATGGAGCAAGGGCTTAACAATGATGGACCATCCAAGGTTAAGCCTAGACACAGTTTGAAGGCTGTGATTTTGCTCTTATCCATCCTTTATTGTACATACATGTACATGACATACATAAGTACCTTAACTCTTTACTCCATGAATATTTATGTCTCCCTCAGTATACTGGGGAGACATTTTGTTTTTGTGCGTAGCGTCCATATGCCCGTCCATTGTCTGATTTTAATTTGTCCGCTCAGTTACTCAAAAATCTTTAGTCACATTTTCATGAAACTTCATAGGATTTATCAGCACCATGTCTAGTTGGGCATATCATATTTCTGTTCCGGTTTGATGATTTTCTGCAGAGTTATGGGACTTTGAAATTTTTACATGGAATTTTTTTATGTAGTTAAAATAGTTATGTAGTTATGTTAAAAATTATGACATCACGAATATTAATTAGATTCTTTTTTATAATGGCATGTGAACACAGGACATTTTGGCTAATACACAAACTGTAGAATTAGCTAATAAGCAAACAGAGTATACCCTGATCAGATGGCTCCTATGGGAGCTGTCTGATCTGGGTCTACTCTGTTTGCAAAAGATTAGAAAGACATATTTATGGAGTAAAGGGTTAGTAATATGCATTGGGACTGATAAATTTGGAAACTAATGCCAAGGCATGAAGAAGCATATTTTAGGAGTAAAGGGTTAAGAGTGCTTAGAGTGAGCTATTGTATTGACATCAGCTTTCTGGACTCTTTCCTTGAAAGTGCCATTACTGTGTTGCTCTAAACCTGTCTATGTTTTATGCAATATATGTACATTTGAATTGAACAGAAATGTATGTACATGTATATTTTTATATCTGGTTTTATGATGTACAATTTTATCTCTGTCCAGGGTCCAATGATCCCCAAGTACTGGCCCTGACTTCCAAAGAGGAGGGTAAAAGACAGAGCTACATCCATGAACTCATCAACACGGAGGAGACGTACATGGCAGACATGTCGATAGTATTAGATGTAAGTCACAGTGAAACCTGTTTCAACCAAACATACTGATTAAATAGGAGAATAGGTGGTTGCTAATACAAAGCAAAAGTAATACAGACAGCTCTT
This sequence comes from Azorinus chamasolen, assembly GCA_963576725.1. Taxonomy (NCBI): domain Eukaryota; kingdom Metazoa; phylum Mollusca; class Bivalvia; order Cardiida; family Solecurtidae; genus Azorinus; species Azorinus chamasolen. The sequence continues at coordinate 84,002,942 of OY755237.1, read as the reverse complement.
TTTGTCCTGCATTAAGCTACTTCCTGTCATAAAGATGTATAGTTACACTTATTTTGATTGGCCATTTTATTGGGGTTGTATTAGACTTTATGTAGTTGGTCTGTGGATTACTCAAATTTCCATAAGTATTTAGACAGACAAACTTAGGCAAATAGTGCAGACCCAGATCAAACGGCTCCTTCAGGAGCTGTTTGATCATGGTCTTCACTATTTGCTATTATATCAGTCTGATTTAAAGTGCCCAATTTAACCCTTTCCTCCATAAATACGCCTTTCTACGCCTCTGTAAAAGTTACTTTTTGAAACCATTGTGGTAAATAGAGCATTTGCTCCATAGGAGCAAATGCTCTATTTATCACAATGGTTTCAAAATTACATAATTCTAAAATTTTCCTTTTCTCTAGTAAATGTTCCTTTTCAGCAGATTTATTCAAAGAGGTTGGATCTAAAAATAGCATATGGAGGAAAGCTGGTTTAACTATTCAGCTTTACACACTGGTAGAGAGTGAAGAGTGCTTGTATGAATAGAGTAAATATGGTATGATGTATTGTTATTAACTATTTTCTGGCTGATCTGGACATGACTGGCAGAGCAACATGTAAAGGTGCATACCCATATATCAAAACCGTCATTTCTCCACCAAACCCTATACTATGACCACTCTTTAGAATCGTCTTGAAAAGACAATTATAAGGAGTGGTCACAGTATAGAGTTTGGTGGAGAAATAAAGGAACTATTCTTAAAAATGCTTGAATTTACGCATCTTATCTGGACTGGCATTTCAAAATGGCTTGAATCTGTGTCATAGACTAATAACTCAGCATCTACTCCATTTACTCAAGTATTGGCACAAGCAGTTTTCCCGCTCCATCTTGTAAGCTGAATAATGATCCATTTGGATAACTAACTAAAACTGACATAGTAGCAAAAAGTATAGAGCCTGATCATACTGCTCCTATGGAGAAGTTTGATCTGAGTCTGCACTATTTGCCTGAGTATTTCTGTCTGAATACATTACCCTTCGCTTGCTATTTGCGTCAATATACCTACCTGTAAATAGTGAAGACCCAGATGAGACAGCTCCTGCAGGAGCTGTCTCATCAGGGTCTGCACTATTTACAAGTTGATTGTGCAACCAGTGCAGTCCACAGCAGTGATTGCACAGCGAAATACTTGTAAACAGTGAAGATATAGGTAATTATACAACGGGCATGGGTAAAGAAGGAGAAATGTATTTTAGAATTCAGCAAGCGAAGGTTATTAGGGAAATTGAAACGCATGGAATTAGAGGTAACAACATTTTTCAAAACAAGATTTTTTTTACTTTGTACATATGTAAAGCCACCGTAACAAATTGCCTTCTGGAGTATAAAAGAGCTTTAGTACAGCTTTGTCCAGTATACTTTACTCCATATATCTGTTTACACCTTTCTACACCTTTGCAAACAGAGTAGACCCAGATTAGAACCCTAACCCATCTGATCAAGGTCTGCTCTGTTTGCTAATAATATAGATATGATTCTACAGTTTCTGCCATGGTCAAAACTTCCTGTGTTATTATAACAAATTTATATAATTAATGATTCCTGATATCATTATTTCTTACATGAGTTTTCATGGAGGAAAGGGTTAAATATTTTTTCAGGCCTTCTACAAGCCGCTGCAGGAAGGGGGAGGTTTGAATGAAGAACAGTTACAGCAGATTTTTGTCAACTGGAAAGACCTGATTGTGTGTAACACCAAGTTACAAAAGTAAGTAATCTATCCATACTAGAAATGATGTTAATGAAATTTAAATCTTTCACCACCAGTGTACCCAAACTTCACAACAAACAGTGCAGTCCCATGATCAGACACTCCATTTTCAAAGCAGTGTCTAATCAGGGACTTCACTGTTTATCTCCATCTGTAGTTCTATGTCTGTAGTAGTGAAATTTACTTTAGGAAAGTGGATGAGTCCTATAGGAATCACATTTTCTGTCTGTCTGTCTGTCCGTCCGCACCCATAAAATGGCACTTATGTGGCTAAAAAACCTAGCCACATAACTTGCCACTTTTTGTGATGTTAACCTGGCCATTTCTTGTGACATTAACCTGGCCAGTCATGGGGAAATAGGGTTGGGGTAAGGGTTAGCTTCCAGATCATTCTATTCCAAGTTAGAGCAAAATGAAATTTCGGTTATGTGACTAGCCACATAAAAAAGATCAAATGAAATAGTCACATAAGTCACAGGGTTTGAGTACGTCCATCCGTCCTTCAACAATTTTGATGTGACGTGATAACTCAAATAGTACTTCACATATTGGTTTCATGTTAAGGGTATATGCTTAGTATCATCAGAGCAAGACACCTATAGTTTTTGGATTTACTCAGATCACTATGTCTAGAGTTATCTGCCCTTGATTTATCCAAAATGCCATAAATTTTTCTCAACACTTTTGATGTTAACTGATAACTGAAACAGTACTTCACATATTTGGTTCATATTAAGGGCATATGCTTAGTATTATGAGAGGAAGACACCTATAGTTTTGGGGTTGAAAAAGATCACCATGTCCACAGTTATCTGCCCTTGATTGATCAAAATTGCCATATTCAACAAAAGACCATCTGTAGGGCCCTATCTGACTGAGTCAGTTTTCTAGTTTGTCTCATTTCTTTATTTTACTGAAATATGTTTTAACCAATTTTGGTCGCTAGCAACAATTATAAAAGTTTCACCAAAAGAGTTAAGGCATACTAGTAGGGCTTTCAAAAGTGTTTAAAAAGAAATAATGTTGTTATTGTGTTTAACTCTTTGCTCATTTATAAGACAACGATGTCTCCTCAACCTCTCCCCTGTACAATATTCCTGTAAGAAATAATGATATCATGAATATTTATTAGCTGAATTTTTATAATGTAAACTTTTCAAGGGAATGTTTTGCTTTGACAAAACTGCAGAATCAGCACTATATTGTGTCAAAAGCAAATAGAGCAGGTCCTGATCAGACGGCTCCTATAGGAGCTATCTGATCTGGGTCTGTTCTGTTTGCAAGTTTTAAATGGTACCATGTCAATTTCACAGTCAAATTTCAATATCAAAGATCAAAATTTTAGATCAAAAGGCCTGTAGGTAGCAAAGTGTATAAATATATTCCGTACCATTTGTATTTTTCAAGTACATCAGGGTGTACAGTAGTCTTGATTCTGTTGAGATGCCAGGTTTGTTCTTTTGGCATCTTATCTGAATTCAAACTGTTTGCATGTAGAATCACAAGTTCTATGCCAGTGCTGTTTGCCCTTACTTGTTTTTAGCTCACCTGAGCAAAGCTCAGGGTGAGCTTTTGGGATACTTGAATGTCCGGCGTCTGTCGTCAACAATTTGCTTGTGAACACTCTAGTGGTCACAATTGTAGTCCAATCTTCATGAAACTTGGTCAGAATGAATGTCTTGATAACATCTCGGACGAGTTCAAAAGTGGGTCAAGTTGGGTTAAAAACTAGGTCACTAGGTCAAATAGTAGGAAAACCTTGTGAACCCTCTACAGGTCACATTTTTAGCCCAATTTTCATGAAACTTGGTCAGAATGATTGTCTTGATAAAATCTCGGAGGAGTTTGAAAAATGGGTTATGTGGGGTAAAAAACTAGGTCACTAGGTCAAACAGTAGAAAAACCTTGTGAACACTAGTGGTCACAATTTTAATCCAATCTTCATGAAACTTGGTCAGAATGAATGTCTTGATAAAATCTTGGATGAGTTCGAAAGTGGGTCAAGATGAGTTAAAAACTAGGTCACTAGGTCAAACAGTAGAAAAACCTTGTGAACACTCTAGTGGTCACAATTTTAGTCCAATCTTCATGAAACTTGGTCAGAATTAATGTCTTGATAAAATCTGGACGAGTTTGAAAGTGGGTCAAGATGAGTTAAAAACTAGGTCACTAGGTCAAATAGTAGGAAAACCTTGTGAACCCTCTACAGGTCACATTTTTAGCCCAATTTTCATGAAACTTGGTCAGAATGATTGTCTTGATAAAATCTTGGAGGAGTTTGAAAAATGGGTTATGTGGGGTAAAAAACTAGGTCACTAAGTCAAACAGTAGAAAAACTTTGTGAACACTCTAGTGGTCACAATTTTAATCCAATCTTCATGAAACTTGGTCAGAATGAATGTCTTGATACAATCTTGGACGAGTTCGAAAGTGGGTCAAGTGGAGTTAAAACTAGGTCACTAGGTCAAACAGTAGAAAAACCTTGGTGGTCACATTTTTTGTCCAATCTTCATGAAACTTAGTCATAATGATTGTCTTGATAAAATCTCAAATGAGTTTGAAAGTGGGTTATGTGGGGTTAAAAACTAGGTCATTAGGTCAAATAGTAGGAAAACCTTGTGAACACTCTAGAGGTCACATTTATAGCCAAATCTTCATGAAAATTGGTCAGAATGATTGTCCTAATAAAATCTTGGACAAGTTTGAAAGTGGGTTATGTGAGGTCAAAAAGTAGGTCACTGGGTCATATCTTAGAGAAATCTAGTTTACACTCCAGTGGCCACATTTTTAGCCCAGTCTTCCTCAAACTTGCTCAGAGTGTTTGTCTTGGTGATATCAAGGTTGAGTGTGATCATGGGTTGGGTGGGAATAAAAAGTAGGTCACTAGGTTAAATCTTAGAAAAAATACTTTAGAGGGCACATTTTAGCCCAATCTTCATTGGTCAGAATCATTGTCTTGATAAAATCAATAGACTAAATCTTTGAAAATCTTGTTCTGCAGAACCACTGCTCATGATCCACTGCTCATGATCCACTATCAACATTGTTCATATATTGCCACTAAGGTCAATATTGACCCTAACCATGGGCTACCCAGCAAAAATCTTAAATCTATGGTAATCAGGTGAGCGATTAAGGGCCATCTTGGCCCTCTTGTTTACATTGTGCAGTGATTAGCTCCAATTACATCAGAATATTTTGCTTTGTCATTTGCTTTTTTTTTCATAAGGTAAAATGTTAATTATTTGCTACAGGGCACTGAGGGTGAGGAAGAAGATGTGTGGTTACGACCAAGTCATCAACAGTATAGGTGACATTCTGTGTGAAAATGTACGTATATAGGGGCTGCAGATTTAGTTTGCAGGTTGACCAACATGATACTTAACCATTTGAATGCAGGACATGCATGCACTATCATTAACAAATTGTGGACCCTGATCAAAGGGCTCCTTGAAGGAGCCCTAAGATCAGGGTCTGCACTTTTTGTCATTCAAAGTCATCAAAAAATTGAAGCCTTTCATACTGAGTGGACTCTATAGTTAATTACTGATGGGCTATTCCACTCTGATAAATACGTCTCCCCCAGTATACTGGTGTGTGTGTGGGGGAGACATCAGTTTTTGTATCAAATACAATTCTAGTTCACCAATGAAAGGGTTAATCTCTTGCATTCATCCATAAGGCAAATTTTTAACCTTTTTCTTTTTTTCATTTTGTCTTTAAAAAGTAAGTGTTAGTTTCAATATTGATGAGTCATGTCTCATCTTGATCTAAACCTTTGGTAAATGAAAACACCAAGTTTTCTCATAGCATGCTGTATGGTGAGAGCTAGGAAATGTTCTGATAAAAGATTCATTAATGCTTTCAATGTGGGATATACATCATTAAACTCATTTTCAAACAGTGTTAGTCCAGATGAGAGGAGCCCTCATCAGAGTCTGCACTGTTTGTCATGTTACATATTTCTTTAAAAAAAACCACCTGAATATTCACATTAAGTGTGACTTGTTTTAACTTTTAATTTTGAAAAAAAGTTCATTTGAAAATTCAGCGTTGAAAGGGTTAAATATATAGGAGCCATCTGATCAGGCTCTGCTCTTTTTGCTTACAAACTTATAATAGATCTGATTGTACAGTTTCTGCCATGGCCAACAATTCCTGTGTCTATCTCGAGGGCTTGGTGCAAAACTATTCTAACTCCTTCACAAAGTGAAGGAGTTAGAATAGTTTTGCACCAAGCCCTCGCTCTGCTATTATAACAAAATAATCTAATGAAGCCTTTCATTCTGAGTAAACTTTATAGTCCAACAATGGCGGGCTACTCCTGAAAATTCAGTGTTGAAAGGGTTGATAATGAAATGGTTATATTTTACACTTTCCCTTTTGAATATTCATGTAATAAATAATGACATTGTGAATATTCATTAGCTGATTAAGATTTTTTTATAATGGCAAATATACGCAGGATATATTGGTATTGGTAGAAACTGTTAAGTCAGATCTATTATAATATTGTAAGCAAACAGAGCAGAGCCTGATCAGACAGCTCCTACAGGAGCCATCTGATATGGGTCTACTCTGTTTGCAAAGGCATGAAAAAGCGTTTATATGAGATAAAGGGTTAAGTATGTTTCACCCTTTCCTTCATATAGACACATTTTCATGCACTTGCAAACAGATTAGACCTAGATCAGATTTCTCCTATAGGAGTAGTATGATCAGGGTCTGCTTTGTTTGCTTATGGTTTAACCCTTCGCTTGCTATTCACGTCAATATACCTACCTGTAAACAGTGAAGACCCAGATGAGACAGCTCCTGCAGGAGCTGTCTCATCAGGGTCTGCACTATTTACAAGTTGATTGTGCAACCAGTGCACTCCATAGCAGTGATTGCACAGCGAAATACTTGTACACAGTGAAGATATATATATAATTATACAACAGGGCATGGGTAAAGAAAGAGAAATGTATTTTAAAATTCAGCAAGCGAAGGGTTAATATAGACATCCTATGTATATATGCCATCATAAAAAATCAATGAAGAAATATTTATGTCTTTGCTGCTTACATGAATATGAAAGTGGGAAAGGGTTAAGAAAATGCAGAATGTCAAAACATTTGATCCAGATGAGACGCTGAGCCACACAGAATCTCATCTAGATACAGGCAGTTTGCATAGTTACTCTTGAATTCACCATTTTCTTGCAGAGGGTTGATTTATATTTATATTTTCTTTTGCAGATACCTCATTTGACGCCATACATCCGTTTCTGTAGTTGTCAGTTAAATGCAGCTGCTCTCCTGCAGAAAATCTCAGAAAACAATCAAACATTCAATGATATCCACAAAGTAAGCCTATTGCTTTACTCCTATGTTATAAAAGTGCCTTCTAGTCCTGTTACCATATCCCTAAGAAATGACTCTCCATCTAATCAAAACTGGTATCTTTATTCAGGAATAGTACTTGTTTGTGTACTGTTTGACTTTAGTAAGTTTATACACTTCTGATTCTATTAACCCTTCGCTTGCTATTCACGTCAATATACCTACCTGTAAATAGTGAAGACCCAGATGAGACAGCTCCTGCAGCAGCTGTCTCATCAGGGTCTGCACTATTTACAAGTTGATTGTGCAACCAGTGCACTCCACAGCAGTGATTGCACAGCGAAATACTTGTACACAGTGAAGATATATGTAATTATACAACAGGGCATGGGTAAAGAAGCAGAAATGTATTTTAAAATTCAGCAAGAGAAGGGTTAATTCTTGACCTTGAATTATTGCCTATGGTACAGTGAAAGTCAACATAATATTAAACAATGACAGTGATAAATTATCTTTTGACAGGATAACAACATTTTGTTCATGTTAATTTTTATCTCAGGAATGTGATCTATTGTTAACACAGTATTATAAAGTTGCACTCTTTTTTGTCACCTTCTGAAAGCAGGGTCATGCTTAGTGATCACTTTTTCATTGTTTGTCTGTGAGGTAAGTTTTATTGTTTTCTGTATTACAGAAATGTGTTCAAAATCCCAAGACCAAGGGCATGCCCCTAAGTAGTTTTCTATTGAAGCCAATGCAGAGGATCACAAAGTACCCACTCATGGTGGAGAAGGTTTGTCTCTCTTAATATGCTCTTCAACCATTTACTTAACACTTTACATCCATGAATATTTATGTAAGAAATAATGACATGATGAGATACTCTTACATTTCATCCATACAAAAAGAGTGCCCAGCAAGCTTATGGCTAAACTCAGCCTCAAACTGAATCTTTCAATATTAGTTCTTTGAATAGAGTGTACAGTCAAACCCCTCTAAACTAAATTCTAGTAGAGAATAATTTAGATACTTTTAGGCAGGTGGTTTGCTTAATGCAGGGTGAAAGTCTTACAGAAAGCTCCTCTAGGGACATGACTTTCACCCTCCATTAAGCAGCCACCTGTCTCCAAGACCGATATTTATACTAAATCTAACATCCGGTTTAGAGGTGTTTTTTTAATGTACTGACATTTGCAAGCAGTGTTGAGTCAGATTAGATGGAGTCATTCATATTCCTCCAGGAGACTTTCTTACTGAATGGACTCTGCAGTTTATAAACACTGGTGGATTATTCCGCTTTAACCCTTTACCTGTTCTATATTCATGTAAAAATAATGGCATCATGAATATTTATTAGCTGAATTTTTATTATGTCAAATTTTCAAGGAATTTCTTTTTTGCTTTGACAAATACTGAAGAATCAGATCTATATCATTTCATAAGCAAACAGAGCAGACCCTGATCAGACGGCTCTTACAGGAGCCATCTGATTTGGGTCTATGCTGTTTGCAAATGCATGAAAAGGCATCTATATGAAGAAAACGGTTAAATATTCAACACCAACGGGTTAAGAAACTTGTCTGCAAAAGTCTGAGACTTAAAGTACAATGTTCACCCATCTGTGACAATAGGCCCATGTCAGATTAAAACTGTTTGTCTATGGTGCATTAATACAGAGTTTTTGCCCATTGAAAACAAGTGCTGGCACAGATCAACTTTTACAGATTCTCAATTACACACCTGAGGGTCACCCTGACCACACCCACCTGCTTGAGGCCCTGGAGCGGTGCCAGGAACTGTGTAATCAAGTGAATGAAGGTGTTCGGGAGAAGGAGAACTCAGACAGACTGGAGTGGTTACAGCAGCATGTACACTGTGATGGTTTGCCTGAGGTAAATAGTTTCTACATCTATACTCTCTAGCATTGAATTGGTGTTAAACTTTTCTGTCATATAAACACATTTTCGCGTCAGGGTCTGCTCTGCATATGAAATTAGATAGATCTGATCCTACAGTTTTTGTCTAAGCCAACAATTCCCTTTTAAATTTTTACCTCATAGCATTTAACCCATTCCCGCATAGGCTATTTTTAGATCCAACCTTTTTTAACAAATCTACCGAAAATGAGCATTTACTACTGAAAAGGAAAATTTTATAATTGTGTAGTGCTCTATTTATCACAATGGTTTCACAAAATGACTTTTACAGAAGCGTCAAAAGGCGTCTATATGTGGGAATGTGTTAAGTTAATGGATATTCATGAAATGTGCATAGGGAAAGGCTTTGCCCTGAAAATATGTCCGGATTTGAAATTTATTCCAAATAATTCTGCTTCTCATCAGGATCCAAACTGTTTTACACTCACACTCTGATCTGGGTCTACTCTGTTTGCAAAGGCATGAAAAGGAAATATTTTTTACATACTTGGCTTCGGGGTTAAAGTTTATGCAGAATGCAAAATTCTTCTTTTCTGAAATGATTGAAGTATTCTGTTTGTTTGAATTAATGTGATTAATTATTTCTTGAGTTACATAAAATATTTACCAATACAACATATGGTGTTTCTTTTCAGAAAATCACATTCAACTCTGTAACAAATTGTCTTGGACCTAGGAAACTGCTGCACACAGGAGTTGTATATAAGGTTTGTAAGCATAGTTTGCATTAGTGCTGAATTTTTGGTGGCCTGAAATTGATATAACACTAAGGTACAGACAAATGTTCTCTTTTCTGAGTAAGGGCATGAGTATTCCATAGGAAAATGGTTAAAGGTAACATACTGTGTTCATGATTTTATATTTGACAAGCATCGCAGAAACTTTCTCTAACAGTGCCTCCGTGGCAGAGTGGTTATGGTCTTTGACTGACAATTGCTTAGCTCCTCACCACTGCGGTCTTGGCATTTGGATTTTTCATGTGAGGAAGCATTCCAGTTGGCTTGCGGTAGGTTGGTGGTTCTACCTGGACGTTCTGTGCATGAAGTGTAATTTGTTCCATGCACAGAAGAACCTATGTTAAAATTCTCCATAAAACACCACACGCGCTGTAACGGCTTAACGTGATGTAATATGGCCTCAAAAATTCGTACGACAAGAAACGTGCAGTTGTGGCGGTGCAAATTATAGTTAAATTGAAGTGTTAGAATCGAAATAATAAATTTATACCAGTGTTTTATCGTGCAGTCGAACATGAGTAGTCATTGAGATGCTTATAATTAAATCAGGAGGCCTATCGGCCTCGTGATTTAATTACTACGCATCTCAACTCATACTAGTGTTCGATTGCACGATAAAACACTGGTATGAATTTATTATTTCTTAATTAAAACGATGTAAAAACCAAACCAAAATCAAACTTTTTTTACCCTCTCCCTCCATTGCTCAGGGGTCAATAAATGTTGTATTCATTGGGCACAAATCTTATCCAGGTTATGCCTTTTAAACAAGGAAAACTGCTGACGATATTTCACCTAGCTAATCCACTATGCATCTTACATCTGTCTAAATTATTACTCTCACAGCATCTACGTCTTTGTCAGACATAGCAGTGAGAGGGTGCCAAGGATGGGCCTCAACTTTGGTGCTAGTTTGTCCCTCTTTAAAGAGTGATAAAAAGCAGTCATCTTTAGTACAATACACCCTCTGCCTTCGTGAAAATTGCAGTTAGATTCAGACATTTTTCAGCCACTATATTATACTACATTACTTCAACTGCTATTGAAATGTTTTTTGCATGTGATTCTAGTGCCATTTAAGGTCAGCTGAATGGAAAAATCAACAATCTTTCTATTGATATGCATTACATATTGGTGCACTGCAAATGGTGAAAATACTGGACTGTTGCCACTACTTTTCAAATCGTCCTCACATTTTTATGCCCCTGCCTTTAGGTGGCGGGGGCATTAAGTTTTACCCCTGTCCATCCGTACATCCGAAATTTTCATCAAGGATTTCTTGACTGGTGTTAGATGGAATTATTTGGTCTGAAGCATTATCATTGTGAGCTGTAAAGTGTCTCCCCTTTTCAGGTCTGTCGTCCATCTACTTCCTGTTTGCCGACGGGAGCATCCGTGTCCAATGCACACATTTTCTTTTATTTCTTTTCAGACAAAGAGTAACAAAGAGTTGGCAGCCTTTCTGTTCAATGACTTCCTTCTTTTAACCACCTCCAACAGAGCCTTGAACAGTTCCACACACAGCTTGTTTGATACCACTGGGAATGTGCAATACAAAATGTATAAATCGGTAAGCTTGTTTGATACCACTGGGAATGTGCAATACAAAATGTATAAATCAGTAAACTTGTTTGATACAGCTGGGAATGTGCAAAACAAAATGTATAAATCGGTAAGCTTGTTTGATACAACTGGGAATGTGCAATACAAAATGTATAAATCGGTAAGCTTGTTTGATACAACTGGGAATGTGCAATACAAAATGTATAAATCGATATAAAGCTTGTTTGATATGCAAGATATGGGAATGTGCAATACTTAATATATAAATAGATAAGTTTGTATTGTAACAATGGGAATGTATACAATAAAACTATAAACCGGAAATCTAGTGGAGAAGATTTATGCAGATGACTGGTTAATGCAGGGAGCTTTCAAACAGAGGAGACCCAAATCAGAGAGCTCCTGTAGGTGCTGTATGGTCAGGATCTGCTCTGTTTGCTTATGATATAATATAGAAGATTCTGGATCGGCCAAAAAATCCTTTGTCCATGTGCTATTATAAAAATTTATCTAATTAATATTGATGATGTCATTAATTTTTACATGAATATACATGGGTCAATGGTCGCTTAAGACAGGTTCTACTCTTTTTGAATATGCAATACCAAATATATATACAAAATGTACATGTAGTAAACATTTTGACGCAAGCTCTGGAAAAATCCATAAATTTGATATTTCATTACCATTAGGAATTTGCTGTATAAAAAGTAAAAACTAGTTGTGTGATACCACATTGATGATTCTTAAGACTGGTCACAACACGAGAGTTTGGTGGAGACAAACTGAGTTATTCTTGAAAATGTTTTGATTTATGCATCTTATCTGGGCCTGTGTAGAGGTCATATCCTTTACTCCATGAATATATTTGTAAGAATGAATGAATATTAATTAGATAAATTGTTGTAATAGCACATGGACACAGGAATTTTTGGCCATGGCAGAAACTGCACAATCATACCTATATCATAAGCGGAGAGAGCAGACTCTGATCAGACGGCTCCTACAGGAGCTATCTGATCTGGGTCTACTCTGTTTGCAAAGGTGAAGAAAGGTGTATTTGTGGAGTAAATGGTTAATAATTTATGTACTTGTTTTTTGCTACTTTATTATACACTTAGGTATTCATATTTCTGTTTTAACAGCCAATATTTTTGAATGAGGTTATGATAAAGAAGCATGGGTCAGAAGATGTAGAAGCCTTCACGGTGTCTCACATCGACAGAATATATAATCTACGATGTAACAACCAGAATGAACGTGACACATGGGTGAAGCGTATGGATACAGCCTCGCGGCACTATCTAGATACAGAAAGAAAGAAAAGGGAAAAGGCAATAAGCTGTAAGTTAATTGTTCGGTAATATGTAGTAATTCTCTTTAACATAGATTATGCAGCTGCATCTTTTCTCAAGGCCATCCAGTCTATAAAAGTTTGAATATTTATTTAACATAACTTGTCTTAACCCTTTACTCCTTTAACCCATTCCCTCATAAGCTATTTTTAGGTCTTACCTCTTCGAATAAATATACCCAAAAGTAGTATTTACTAGAGAAAAGTAAAAGTTTACAACTGTGTAGTTTTGAAACCATTGTGATAAATGAGCACTCCTGTGGAACACATGCTCTATTTATCACAATGGTTTAAGAAAGTGACTTTTACAGAGGCGTCAAAAGGCGTCAGTATGAGGATCTGGGTTAACACAATTGCAAACAGAGTATACCCGGATCAGGCAACTCTTGTAGGAGCCATATGATCAGTTTGTTTACAGATTTGAATAGATCTGATTTTACATTTTCTGCTCTGACCAGAATTTCATGTGCAATTATGAAAAATAATCTAACTGATGTTCATGATGTCATTATTATGTTCATGATGTCATTATTTCTTACATGAATATTCATGGTGAAAAAGGTTAACCCTTTCCCTCACATAAACACATTTTCGCACATTTGCAAACAGACTAGACCCAGATCAGACAGCTTCTGTAGGATGATCTTGTCAAGGTCTACTCTGTTTGCTTATTACATGATTCTGAATTTACCAAGATCAGACGGCTCCTATAGCAGCTGACTGATCAGGGTTTGCTCTGTTTATATGATATAGATCTGATTCTACAGTTTCGTCCATGATCAAAAGATCCTGTGCTCAGGTGCTATGAACACTATTAATTTAACCCTTTCCCTCATATAAACGTGTTTTCACGCATCTGCAAACAGAGTAGACCCAGATCAGACGGCTCCTATAGGAACCGTCTGATCAGGGTCTGCTCTGTTTGCTAATGAAATTTGTTTCTGTTTCTATACTTTCTAAAATGGCTTCAATGTTCAACCTTCCATATTTCATTATAGCTATTTTGTCCAAGAATATTCAGTAGGTATTGAAATTTGTAACAAACATAAAACAGGGAAAGGGTTAATTAATATTCATGATATCATTATTCTTGCATGAATATTCATGGAGAAAAGGGTTACACAAACTTGAACAATACAGTATTATGTTATACAGTACCTTGATGAAAGCCCTAAGATCATTATGGTATGCTTGCATATTATTTTCTCACCCAAATGTTCATGGAATAAAAAATTACATCATGAATATTAACCCTTTAATTCATGAATATTAATTAGATTAATTTTAATATTAGTACATGGCCATGGCAGAAACTATAGAATCATATATGTATTATATCATAAGCAAACAGAGCAGACCTTGATCAAAGCCCTAGGTCTACTCTGTTTGTAACGGCATAGAAAAGCATATTTATGGAGTAAAGAGTTAACCTTCAGGCTGCTGAGTAAATTATTTTTACAGAATTTTTCACCTACTTCATTTTCAAAATTCAAGCTATAATCAATTTGTTTACAAAAATGCAATCAGGATGTCAAACAGTTTGGATCCTGATGAGACACCGAGTTACTCTGCGTCTCATCTGGATCCAAACTGTTTGCAAAGATATTCACCCATCTGCCCATAGCAGGCTAAAGATTAATTAGGTGATATTATATAATGACTGGTAAACATGGAATTTTTAGTTATAGCAGACACTCTAGAATAAGATCCATATTATTTCATAAGCAAACAGAGTAGACCCTGATCAGATGGCTCTTACAGGAGCCATCTGTTGTGGGTCTACTCTGTTTGAATAGGCATTAAAAAGTGCATTTATCGAGTAAAGGGTTAAAAATTTAACAGTTTCTCCTGGTAATAGTCTTTTCATATCATATATGATTTAAAATATAAGGCATGAATGTGTCTGTCCGAATCTTCTTCATATGTTTCAATGTCATTGTTGTACCATTGGTGTGTAATGACCTGTTCAATATATACCCAGGCCTCTATTTCCTCTGCTTCTCAAATATTTCCCAAAATACCTCATTTCAAGTAAGCTTAACACAGATATGATCTAGAATTGGCATCGACAGTATCAGTCTGACAGCACCATGAGGAAATATGTCTATATCCATTACTTGATATAATCATGTTTTTTGAAGACATGGAAACAGGTTAGATCCACATCAAACTGTTGGAGCTATCAGATGAGGATCTGCCCTGCTTGCTTATGGTATACAGTAAAACCCCTCTAAACCGGGCATTAAAATTTGTATCAATGCCGGTCTGTAAGACAGGTGGCAGCGTAATGCAGGGCGAAAGGCATGCAGAAAGCTCCTTCTGCATGACTTTCACCCTGCATTAAGCAGCCACCTGCATAAAGTATCTATAATCTTCCTAACAGGAATTCCGGTTTAGAGGGGTTTTACTGTAACCCTAAAGTTAAACAATGTGTAGAACATTAAAACTATTACTGATTGCCTACTTACCCTTTCATTGCTGGATGCCATGTCATTAATGCTCTTCTGAAACAGTGTAGACCCAGATGAGAGGGCCCTCTCATCAGGGTCTGCGCTGTTTGTCATGTTACAGTTTTCTTAAAAAATATTCGTGAATAATTATGGTAAGTTTGACCTTTTTGAACTTTGGAACAGAGCTACAGATAACGGTGCATACTCAAGTACTAAAATCATCGTTTCTCCACCAAACCCTATATTGCAACCACTCTTTAGAATCGTCTCTTTGAGATGATTCTAAAGAGTCACAGCATAGGATTTGGTGGAGAAATAAAGATGTTATGCTTGAAAATTTATGCACCTTACCTGGAGCTCGGTTGGAATAGTCCATTTGAAAAATCTATGCTGAAAGGAGTAGTTAATCTATTCACCACCATGCTATGTAAGTAATTGTTGTTTGCATAATTTGGCCTCCACTACTATTCTGAAATTTGTTTCTCTTTCATTTCTCCTAAGAAATTAAGCCAATGTCAGATAGTTGAATCCTGATTAGAAGCCAAATTTCTTGGTATCTCATCTTGATCCAAACTGTTTGCATGTACACGTATTATCACAAATTTGCCACAAGTGTGCAAAGAGTGAATACAAACAGATTTGTGTTGGCATGTAGAGCTCCAAATTAGACTAAGAGGTCTAGTTAACCCCTTCTTTCATATAATTTCCTTTTCATGCCTTTGCAAACAGGAAACTCAGATCAGACGGCTCCTATAGGAGCCATCTGATCAGTATCTTCTCTGTTTGAAATTATAGATCTGATTCTCCAGTTTCTACCAATACCAAGCAATCCTGTGTATATATGTTAGTAAAAAATTCAGTTAATGAATATTCATGATGTTATTATTTCTTACATGACTATTCAACAGGGAAAGAGATAAGACAGTGTATGGAAAATGAGATATTAGGATTTAACTCTTTCCCAGTAGAAGATTCATATCAGAAATAATGACATCATGAATACTTATTAGCTGAATTTTGAAAATGGCATATGTACTTTGTAGAAACTGAAAAGTCAGGTTTATTATAATTTTGTAAGCAAACAGAGCAGACCTTGATCAGACGGCTCCTATAGGAACTGTCTGATATGGGTCCACTCTGTTTGCAAACATGTGAAAAGGTGTTAATATGAAGGAAAGGGTGAATACCATGTTCCATAACTACAACAATCAACTTACTGTGCTCATATTCTTTCAATTATATATTGTGATGATATTGTATCTTTCTCCTGCCAGCTCCCAAAATCTCCCAGGGTGTTGGACGTCTCCTTGTTATTCTTGTTGAAGGGTCAAATCTAGTCTGTAGTAAAGATGGTAAGGTCAAAAGTCGTTTCCGTCGTTGTCATAGCAAAACCAGCATGATCTTGACCCAGAGGTCAAAGATACCTCCCTAACAGTGTTGGATGTTGTCCTCTCACACCCTTTGTCAATTTTCCTTATGCTTTCACTTGCATGATTTGAGCCACATCAAAGGAAAGTGGGTTATTGTACATGTGTAAATATGTTAGCTTAATTTTGTTAAGAACACTCAAGTTCACCTCTCCACAAGTTTGTAAAGCTGAAAATTCAATTCAGAACTGTTTTAAATAAGTTAAATGAAACTAACCTAAAAGCACATAGTGTCGTCTCTGCTTAACCCTTTCCCTGTTCTTTCTTTATTCCAAATTTCAATACCTACTGGACATTCATGAACAAAATAATTATAATGAAATATGGTAGGTGGAACATTGTAGCCATTTTAGAAACTAAAGAAACAGATCTATCAAATTTCATTAGCAAACAGAGCAGACCCTGATCAGACGGCTCCTATAGGAGCCGTCTGATCTGGGTCTACTCTGTTTGCAAATGCGTGGAAACACGTTTATATGAGAGAAAGGGTTAAAATACTACTTCGGATAAAAATACTACATGTACTTCGTAATACGCATTATTGCTGAAGTTTGTCTAGTTAAAGATTAAGGGAAATTATGGTAATTAGTTGCCTGTTAAAACAAGCTGATATGGATCTGCCCTGGTTGTCATTCATAACAAGCTTCAGTGCTTTGTAGGCTAGTTTTGCAAACAGTGCAGAACCTGAAAAGATACTTGTCAAGTTTGGTCTACATGTACACTCTGTACACATACATGAGATGTACCCACTTTCCCTTGAAGTAGGCTCTATTTAGTTGTTATCAGTCTGATAAAGTACCTATTAGATTGTCTAATTCCGTTATATTTTTGGTTTTGCCCACACATACAATAGCCTATTTAACAATCTTTACAAAGCCTCTTTTACTTTTTAACAACAGAGTCAATTTGTAAGAAACTTATTGCAGCAAAAATTTGTCCAGACACAAATATGGAAGTACGGGTCTACACACAGCTTGTCCTTCAAAATCTTCTAGCAATTTTAAACTTTTCATATTGAATAAGCTTTAACCCATTCCCTCATAGGCTATTTTTAGACCCAACCTCTTTGAATAAATCTACCGAAAAGGAGCATTCACTAGAGAAAAGGAAATGTTTAGAATTGTGTAGTATTGAAACCATTGTGATAAATAGAGCATTTGCTCCTATGGAGCAAATGCTCTATTTATCACAATGGTTTCAAAAAGTGACTTTTACAGGGGCATAGAAAGGCATATTTATGGAGGTAAGGGTTAAACACTCGTGGACTTTTCCATTGATAATCCAGGGTTGAAAGTGTTAAATAGATATAATGGAGTAGCCAATAGGGCAGAACCTGATTAAACTGCTCCTTCAGGAACAGTTTGTTCTTGGTCTGCACTGTTTAACAGAGTTTGTGTTGTGTTTTAGGGTAACTGCAGTACTGTTAATTGACTACAGAATTTCTGTTATGTATTCTTGCAAGTTGGCTTTTATTTCTAGTATTGTAATGTGTGTGTGTAAGACTTGGTTGACAGAAACTAAGGATGATCTGGATAATAAGAGTTTAAATCTTTAACCCAATTGACCTGAGTAGTGGGACACCCTATCTCTCCTCTTCACCAATTTGTACAGTTGAATAAATCAATTTGGCACCAGTTTTATAACTTTGAATTACAGTAAGGGTTTCTTAAGTTGCCATCAAAAAGAGGTCTTATTATGGGCCTGTAAGGCAGATGGTAGCTAAATGCAGGTCAAAAGTAATGCAGAAAGCTCCCAAAGGAGCTTTCTGCATTACTTTTGCCCTGCAATAAGCAACCACCTGCTGCTTAAGACTCCTGAGTTCAGTAAATAAACTTCAGACAGGTTCTACTCTAGACTGATATAGTAGCAAAAAGTGTAGACCCTGATCAAACCGCTCTCTCAAGAGCATATTGATCTTGCTCTATACTATTTGCCTAAGTTTGTCTGTCCTAAAACTTAGGGTAATTTGGAGACATGCTAACAGTGATTTTGTGCAAACTGTGCAATATTATTTGGCCCAAAATGAGCTGACAGATGTGATCTGCATCAGTGAAATTCGATAATATTGCAAAAATATTGTCCAACTTGTCTAACTGTATAGACCCCGGTCAGACACAGAAATTGATTATGTTCTATACTGTTTGCGTTGTCCCAAGGACACATTACCACTTGGCATGCTTCAATATTTCAAAGATATCACCCCTTCCATTTTGTTCTCCATGTAATTGGCAAAAACCTCATCTCATCATCCTCTGTCGTCAACCTGAAACTAAATGGTAGTTGCTTCATTTCAGATAACACAGCTCTACCCAAGTGCCAAAACCCTTAACTTGCCATCTGCGATATTCTTCAGTATATGACATGACATGTATATGCTTTATTTTGAAAGTTGTTCCATTATTTAAACAACAAACAGTATTAACCCTTTACTCTATAGATACACCTTTCTACCGCTTTGCAAACAGAGTAGACACAGATCAGATAGCTCCTGCATGAGCCATCTGATCCTAGTCTGCCATGTTTGCTTATGAAATAAAAGAGATATGATTCTACAGTGTCTGCCAGGGCTAAAATGTCCTATGTTCATGTGCCAATATAAAAACTAATCTTACCAGTATTCAGTATGTCATAATTTCTTAGATGAATATTCATGAAGTAAAGGGTTAAAGATAGATGTTTCATTCATATTAACACATTTTCATGACTTTGCAAACATGGTAGACCTGGTTCAGACAGCTCCTATAGGAGCTGTCTGATCAGGGTGTGCTCTGTTTGCTTATGAAATTATAAAGATCTGACTACAATTTCTACCAATACCAAAACATCCTGTATACATATGAGGATTTATATAATTCGGTTAATAAATATTCATGATGTCATAATTTCTGTGATGAATATTCAACAGGGAAAAGCTTAACACGTGTTTTATTTTATTCAATGAAGGTTTTTGTTGTCAGAAAGGCAAAATAGTGCAGACCATGATTAGGGAAGTCACTGCTGATCCAGCAAGATCCCATGGATTTTGGTCTACACTATAATAGATTTCAAGTGTTTAAAAAATGTAATGGGGGTATTGGCACAAAGGTTGGGCCGCTGAGAGGCAGTCAGGCAGCATGTAACAGAGCGCATGTCTTTGTATTTTAGTGCGGCGCACTCCGGGCGTAGGACGTCTTCTTGTTGTTTTAGTTGAAGGGAAAGATCTACAGGCCTGTGATGACAATGGTATGAAAAGGAAAATGTTACAGTCAAAACTTATCCATCTCTTTCACACTTAGTGTTAAAAGCAATTATTTCATCTTAAGAACTTTTACTTAATTGTTTGAATAAAATTTATTCAGGGTCTGTAACAGTATTGTGAATTGCTATATAACCAATTTCCTCATGTTGACACCTTTTGGCACCTCTATAAGAATAACTTTTTGAAACAATTGTGATAAATAGAGCAAATGCTCTATTTATCACGATGGTTTCAAAACTACACAATTCTAAAAATTTCCTTTTTTCTAGTAAATGTTTCTTATTAGTAGATAATATTCAAAGAGGTTTGGTCTAAAAATAACCTCTGAGGGAATATGTTATTGAATTACATTCACAAATCCTAAGCATGCTACTGCAATATTACTATGGTTGTAACAAACTTGATTATAAAATGAAAGGCTTTTATAATAATATACATTAACTGATGTTTGGCTCTTTATTGTTTGTTTTGGTGCATATTCATATTTTAGGCAATTACTAACTGCTTGCCTTAAGCATGAACACCTTCATACATGTACTAATTTTGTTTTGATTCTTGTGTAGAGAATGAGTACATATATTAAACATATCCCACATATAAACACCTATTAAATGCAGTTACAAACAGAGCAGACCCAGATTGAATGACTCCTGTAGGAGCTGTCTGATCTGCTCTGTTTGCTTATCCCTTTCCTCCATGAATACGCCTTTCTACACCTCTGTAAAAGTCATTTGATGAAACCATTGTGATAAATAGAGCATTTCTCGTATAGGAGCAAATGCTGTATTTATCACAATGGTTTCAAACTAGAAAATTCTAAAAATTTACTTTTCTCTAGTTAATGCTGCTTTTGGGTAGATTGATTCAAAGTGGTTGGATCTAAAAATAGCTTATGGAGGAAGGGGTTATACATGTGATATAATATAGATCTGATTCTACAGTTTCTTCCCAATTCAAAATATTCTGTGTACATATGCCATTAACCCTTTCCCTGTTCTGTGTTTATTACAAATGTCAATACCTACTGAATATTCATGGACAAAATAGATATAATGAAATATGGAAGGTGGAACGTTGTACTCATTTTAGAATGCGAAGAAACAGATCTATCAAATTCTATTAGCAAACAGAGCAGACCCTGATCAGACGGCTCCTCTAGGAGCCGTCTGATCTGGGTCTACTCTGTTTGCAAATGCGTGAAAACACGTTTATATGAGGGAAAGGGTTAAAAAAAACAGCTAATAAATATTCATGATGTTATTATTTCTTACGTGAATATTCATGGAGTAAAGAGTTCAGGGCTTATTGCAAGATTACACTCTTCACCTCTTTACTCCAAAAGTATGTCTTTCTACGCCTTTGCAAACAGAGTAGACCCAGATCAGACAGCTCCTATAGGAGCCATATGATAAGGCTCTGCTCTGTTTGCTTATGGAATTATATAGGTCTGTGTTTACCCTTTATCTCATAAAATAAATAATAATCTATTAAGAAATAAAGACATGACTATAAATTAGCTTTATAAGGGCATATGAAAAGAGCATTTAATAGCCATGGCAAAAACTGTAAAAACAGATCTATATTATTCCATAAGCAAACAGAACAGATTCTGATCAAATGGCTACTGTAATGGTTGTCTGATCTGAGTCCACACTGTTGCATAGGTATAGAAAAGTATCTCTTGTAGATAAAAGGTAAAAAGACCAGCAACTAGTCTTTCTTTATTGTGGGTGCTCTAGAGAAAGTATGCTATTCCCATAGAGTAACAGCATGTTAACCCTTCTGATGGGGTTCTGTTAGAATGCAAAATTAATTTCATAAAAATACTGTAACATCATGCTGCTACTGAAGTAGTGTGACTGAAGATCTTAAACAGAAGGGTTGTTTTATGTGGTCCTTCATTGATCATATTCATATGAAATAAGTTTTATGACTTCCAATACTGTGTATTTTGGATACTGATAAGAAACAGTGTTTCTCATTGTTTTATATAAATCGTAATCAACACTGTTTGTAATGGTGGTCATGAATTTGTCCATACTGTTGATAGCTTTAACCCTTTACTCCATAAATACACCTTTCTACACATTTGCAAACAGAGTAGACCCAGATCAGACAGCTCCTATAGGAGCCACCTGATCAGGGTCTGCTCTGTTTGTTAATGATATAATATAGATATAATTCTACAGTTTCTACTATGGCCAAACATTCCAGTATCCATGTGCCGTTATAACAATAAATCTGAATAATATTCATGATGTCATTATTTTTTACATGAATATGTATGGAGTAAATGGGTTAAATGTGAGTTGTTTCTTGATGTTTTATAGTAACTGTTATTCTTGTCAACTGTATCCTTACAGCTGGTGGCAAGAATGGTATTAGTGTTTACCCAGTTGTGTAGTGGCTATGAATCTAATATGATTGACCCCTTTTTCATGGTTTGACATAAAAATCCCTAATCTGTAAACTAGAATTTGCAAACAGTGTAGATCAAGAACCAGTTGGCTCAGTCTGGGTCTTTGCTGTTTGTATACAAAATTCAGGCATGTTTATTCTATACTGTATGTATGTGATCTTCAAATGTAATTTCTGTAAAAGTTTACATGTTCTAAATTTGTTCATTGTTTCTTCATGGAAGAATAAGTGAAAAACCATATCAATATAGAGCATGTTGTAAAAGTCAATAAACTGACCATGGGGCCATTATATACATGTAATCCTACTGAATGCGTATACTTTCTACATGTATATAGCTCATTTATTCCAATGTTAAATGCAACTTAAGCCTTTACTCCATTGCTTTTAATGCCTTTGCAACCAGAGTAGACCCAGATCAGATAGCTCCTATCCTATACAAGCCATCTGATCTGGGTCTACTCTGTTTGCAAAGATGTTAAAAGGCATATACATGGAGTAAAGGGTTTATAGATTTTCATAAAAGTATTTTAAACTTTGACAAAGAAGCCCATTTAAATAACATTTAGTATGCTACAGGCAAATACATAATACACTTTGCAAACAGTGTTGATCCAGATCATATGAGATGTCAAGTAAGTCAGCATCTCAACAAGATCCAAACTGTTTGACACTCAAATTTCTTATAATTGTAAATTAGGATAATAGAGCTATTTATTTTAAATACATTGTATGAAGCAATATAAAGCAGGTCTTGAATGGGTTTAACCCATTACCTCATAGGCTATTTTTACACACAACCTCTTTGAATAAATCTACCGAAAAGGAGCATTAACTAGAGAAAAGGAAATGCTTAGAATTTTGTAGTTTGAAACCATTGTGATAAATAGAGCATTTGCTCCTATAGGAGCAAATGCTCTATTTATCACAATGGTTTCACAAAGTGACTTTTACTGAGTCGTCAAAAGTCATCAATATGAGGGAATGGGTTAAATATGAGGGAAATGAGGTTAAACTCTACAGTCTGAAGATGAAACACCGGCAAGATAATAGAATATTTGCCGCAATCATAAAAATATTTACAAAGTTCCAACAGAGTAGACCAAGGCCAACCACCATGTCAGAGTTGTAATGTTGTGTATCCCTTTCCCTGTTCTGTGTTTATTACACATTTCAATACTCATATTCATGGACAAAAAGGTTATAATGAAATATGGAAGGTGGAGCATTGTAGCCATTTTAGAAACTACAGAAACAGATCTATCACATTCCATTAGCAAACAGAGCAGACCCTGATCAGACAGCCGTCTGATCTGGGTCTACTCTGTTTGCAGATGTGTGAAAACACGTTTATATGAGGGAAAGGGGTAATGGGTCAAAAGTTAAAACTGAAAGCATTTATCACTATTTCATTGCATTATTACACACCAATAGTGTCAATCAGAGAAGCACTATGTGATAGGGATCCACACAGTGTTGATCCCTATCACATAGTGCTTCTCTGATATAGAGCCTGGTCTGGGTCATCACTGATTCCTAAACAACAAATACCCAACTACAGCAAAAACCCTTCAAACTGGAATTCTAGTAGGTGGCTGCTTAATGCAGGGTGGAAGTCATACAAAAAGCTTCTAGAGGAGCCCTGCATGACTTTCACCCTGCATTAAAGTTATAGTCTTTACTTGCAACATGTTTTAAAAATGCCTAACAATTACATCAATCATTTGTTAATATCCTGAAGAGAAGTATATCGCAAGAAAACCAGTCGAATAAACACCGGAAGAAGAAACAACTTTCATGTGTTTGATATATTATTTGGCAATGTACATGTATTAGTATTTATTCAGCTCATGTTTTAGTTTCGTTAACAAGGCCAATAATATTTTGTTGTAGAACAAAAATTATAAGTATCTATGGAAATGGTTTATTTCGTATCACAGGGGCATTTTTCGATACAAATTCAAATTGACAATCTTCATAATAATTACCCGGTATTGAACATAACAAATACCAAGTTTTATCATATGATTGAAAATATGCATTCATTGTATGGACTTCCTCTTTAAGCCATTACCTCATAGGCTATTTTTAGATACAACCTCTTTGAATAAATCTACCGAAAAGGAGCATTAACTAGAGGAAAGGAAAATTTTAGAATTTTGTAGTTTGAAACCATTGTGATAAATAGAGCATTTGCTCCTATAGGAGCAAATGCTCTATTTATTACAATGGTTTCATAAAGTGACTTTTACAGAGTCGTCAAAAGTCGTCAATATGAGGGAATGGGTTAAGCGGCCACCTGTCTCCAAAACCGATATTTATACTAAATCTAAAGTCCGGTGTAGAGGGGGTTTGCTGTATACCTTTTGTAGTGAAACTAATTATGGACATGCCCCATATTCAACATATGTATAATTATGTATTATGCATATTATTGGTCCCCTATTTTATGTTTATTTTGTATCCAAATAATTATACATATAATTTAACCATTTATATTTACCGTATATAAGAAATGAAGTCAGAAATATTTACAGGCTGAATTTTTAGAATTGCATATGTACTCAAGTTTTGGTATTAGTAGAAACTGGAGTCAGATCTATTATAATTTCATAAGCAAACAGAGCAGACCCTTATCAGACAGCTCCTACAGGAGCCATGTGATCTGGGTCTACTCTGTTTGCAAAGGTGTGAAAAAGTGTTTATATGAGGGAAAGGGTTCATGTAATAGATGACATTTTAGCTGCATAACAGAAATCAGGGTCTTTGTTATCAGAATCGACAGAACTTTGTTTACTTCTTTGCAAATAGTGCAGACTTTAGTTAGATGTGACATTTCAAATGTTATTGATGATTCAGGTTCTACACTGTTGACAATGTTGATTAGCTCTGTTTTGCCTGTTCTGACTTGTATTGCCTGTGTCTATTCAATACCTTGCCTTAACTCTTTGAATGCGAGACACGCATGTACATGTACTGCCATTTGCAAACTGTGTAGACCCAGATCCAAGGGATCCTAGAGGAGAGCTCTGATCAGGGTCTGCACTGTTTGTCATTCAAAATCCTCCATCATGTTTAAGCCTTTTCATACAGAGTGGACTACATGTATATACTTAAACACTGATGGGCTATTCCACTGTGAAAATTCTGTGTTGAAAGGGTTACGGTTTGGATCATACTTATACCAGAGCAACAGATAACAGGTGCATACTCAAATATTAAAAATCTTCATTTCTCCACTAAACCCTATGGTATGACCACTCTTTAGAATCGATGAGACAATTCTAAAGAGTGGTCACAACATAGGGTTTGGTGGAGAAATAAAGAAGTTATTCTTCAATATGTTTTAATTTACGCGTCTTATCTGGATCTCTGTTATACCCACCTGTTTTATTCTCTTTTCTACTC
The DNA here is from genome assembly GCA_963576725.1 of Azorinus chamasolen. Classification (NCBI taxonomy): domain Eukaryota; kingdom Metazoa; phylum Mollusca; class Bivalvia; order Cardiida; family Solecurtidae; genus Azorinus; species Azorinus chamasolen. The sequence goes on along the minus strand of OY755237.1, from coordinate 83,977,329 downwards.
TCTAATAGCACAAGGTAAGGATTTGTCTATGTTATTATCCCACTAGGGTATGGCAGACAATTGCTTAACCGTCCTGTATCATAGATCATCTTTTCTTATCATGATTATTTAATCCTTTCCTTCATATAAATGCAGTTTCACACATTTGCAAGCAGAGTAGACCCAGATCAGATGGCTCCTATTGGAGCCGTCTGATCAGTGTCTGCTCTGTTTGCTTATAATGTAATATAGACACAATTCTATGGTATCTGCCATGGGAAATAGTTCCTATGTTCAAGTTTTATTTACTTATTATAAAAGTTCTTCAATTTAATATTCATGATGTCTTTATTTCTTACATGAATATTCATGCAAGAAAGGGTTAACCCATTCCCAGTTAAATATTCTTGCAAAAAATAATGACATCCTGAATATTTATTGATGAATTTTTAGAATGGCAAAATTTTTAATTGCTCAATGGGCTGACAAGTTAGATATATTAGATTTTTAGCTCATCAGATCACAAAGTGCTCAAGGTGAGCTATTGTGATACCCCTGTGTCCGGCGTCCAGCGTATGTCCATCCGTCCGTCTGTCTGTCCGTCAACTATTTCAAATGACTTCTTCTCTGAAACTGACTGCCCAATTGTAACCAAACTTGGTCAGATACATACTGTGGTTGGGTGCTTCAAAAGTTGTTAAAAGATAGTGGATGGGGCCATCGGTCTTGTTGCCATAGATCTAGAAAAATCTTCTTCTCCAGAATGACTTGTCCGATTTGAATATAGTTTTCACCAAAATGTTTCTCAGTTGATAGACTTTAAAAGTAGTTAAAAGAATTTTGATCCGGCAAAAAACATGGCCGCTAGAGGGTGTGGTCATTTTTCCATATATGGTAATATGGAATTTTTCATAGGAAAATCTTTAAAGATCTTCTTCTCTGAAACCATATGTCCTAGACCATTGATATTTGGTATGTAGCATGATCTTATGGTCCTCTACAAAGATTGTTCAAATTATGACCCCCATGCCAAAAATGACCCCACCCAAGGGCTTATCAGTTTTTCATAGGAAAATCTTTAAAAATCTTCTTCTCTAAAACTGTAAGCTCTAGACCTTTGATATTTCGTATGTAGCATGATCCTATGTTCCTCTGCAAAGATTGTTCAAATTATGACCCCCAGGCCAAAAATGGCCCTGCCAAAGGGCTCATCATTTTTTTCATAGGAAAATCTTTAAAAATCTTCTTCTCTCAAAATGTAAGGCCTAGACCTTTGATATTTGTTATGTAGCATGATCTTATGGTTCCCTACTAAAGTTGTTCAAATTATGACCCCCAGGCCAAAAATGGCCCCAAAATGTTTATCAGTTGATAGAATTTAAAAGTTGTTAAAATAATTTTGATCCGGCAAAAAACATGGCCGCCAGATGGCGTGGTCATTTTTCCATATATGGTAATATGGAATTTTTCATAGGAAAATCTTTAAAAATCTTCTTCTCTGAAACCATATGTTCTAGACCATTGATTTTTGGTATGTAGCATGATCTTATGGTCCTCTACAAAGATTGTTCAAATTATGACCCCCAGGCCAAAAATGACCCCGCCCAAGGGCTTATCAGTTTTTCAAAAAAAATTGTTCAAGTTGTTCAAATTATGACCCCCGGGCCAAAAATGGCCCCACCCAAGGGCCTATCAGTTTTTCATAGAAAAATCTTTAAAAATCTTCTTCTCTCAAACGGTTAGGCCTAGACCTTTGATATTTAGTATGTAACATGATCTTATGGTCCTCTACAAATATTGTTCAAATTATGACCACTGGGCCAAAAATGGGGTCGACTTTTGATATTTGGTATGTAACATGATCTAATGGTCCTCTACAAATATGTAGCTATGGCTTGTGGTCCTCTGCCAAGAATGTTTAACTTAGACCCTGACCGCTGGGCGAAACTTGGCCCTGCCTCAGGGCTTATCAGTTTTTTATGGGAAAAATATAAAATATTATTTTTCATTGAAACCATAAGGCTTAGACCTTTAATTAATGGCATATTGCTTTGGCTTGCCCCTGGGGTTGTCTCTGGTGAGCGCTTCAGGGCCTCATGGCCCTCTTGTTTTACCATTCCAGTACTAATTGATTTTCTATTGGAGAACTGTTTTATGTTAACCCATTCCCACAAAATGACACCTTTTGACACCTCTGTAAAAGTCACTTTTTGTAACCATGGTGATAAACAGAATTTGCTCTTTGGGAGCACATGCTCTATTTATCACAATGGTTTCAAAACTACACAATTCTAAAAAAAATCATTTTCTCTTATAAATGCTCCTTTTCAATGGATTAATTCAAAGAGGTTGGATCTGAAAATAGCCTATGAGGTAAAGGGTCAAAGATTATGGGTGCAGCTTTCATCTTTGTGGTACAGCTATAAAGATTTGATCACAGATTTATGTAAGAGATTCAGGGATACTGCTTTTGAAACTTGATAAATTATTTATGTTAAAGATATTCTGGTGCAGCTTTCAAAACTCAATAGCTGGTCTGTGTTAAAGATTCTAGGATACAGCTTTCAAAACTCAATAGCTGGTCTGCGTTAAAGATTCTAGGATACAGCTTTCAAAACTCAATAGCTGGTCTGCGTTAAAGATTCTAGGTTACAGCTTTCAAAACTCAATAGCTGGTTTGTGTTAAAGATTCTAGGATACAGCTTTCAAAACTCAATAGCTGGTCTGCGTTAAAGATTCAAGGATACAGCTTTAAAAAAAATGATAAATTATGTGTTAAATACTCTGGGATGCAGCTTTGTCTTTCCAGTTTAGCTTTCAAACTTTAAAATTTGGTCTCACTGTATATACTTTTCCCCAGCTTATTTTTTAGCACTTTATTCCATAAATGTGCATTTCTACGCCTTTGCAAACAAAGTAGACTCAGATCAGATGGCTCCAATAGAAGCTGTCTGATCAGGGTCTGCTCTGTTTGCTTGTGAAATAATATAGATATGATTCTACATTTTTGTCTATGGCCAAAAATACTTGCAGTCATGTGCCATTATAAAAAAAGACTAATTAATATTCATGATCTTATAATTTCTTTAATATTCATTGAGTAAAGAGTTAATGGAAGAGTTAGAGATAACATCATAACAGAACAAATATTTCGGTATTGACCAAAATTTAATGTTCACAGTGCTAAGAGTCCTAACTTCTCATTCTTGTTTTCTATAAAAATGGTTACTACATGTACCATGTTTTTCTCATGTCCAACCATTTGCAAAAAAATATTCATAGCTGAACCACACAAGTATTGCCTTTCTTTGTTAACCTTGTTAGGCGTTATCTATGTTTAACCCTTTCCTCCATAAATATGCTTTTCTACGCCTCTGCAATAATCACTTTTTGAAACCATTGTGAGAAATAGAGCATTTGCTCCTATAGGAGCAAATGCTCTATTTATCAAAATGGTTTCGAACAAAAAATTCTAAAATTTCCATTTCTCTAGTTAATGCTCCTTTTCGGTAGATTTATTCAAAGTGGTTTGGTCTAAAAATAACCTATGAGGGAAAGGGTTAAAGGAGTACAATGCCTGTATTTATCAGTTTAAAGTCAATTTTTAGCACAAACTGCAAGAAGTACACCCAAGCTACTGTCTATTCCTATAGCTGAATACCCCCTCCCTTCATGTTAGTCCTTTTCTCCATAGATACACCTTTTAACACCTTCACAAAACAGAATAGAACCAGATCAGACTGTTCCTGATAAGCTGTCTATTCAGGGTCTATTTTGTTTGCTTTTAAGATAATACAGAATAATGATATGATTCAACAGGTTATGTGTTTATGTGCCATTATAAACAAAATCATCTAATTAATATTCATGATGTCATTATTTCTTACATGAATATTCATGGAATGGAGCTATGAAATCTGATGTATTTCAAGCTTATAAGACTGGCCTAATACACAGGTGGCTCTGTGGAACTGAAGAGATTTCAAATAAAATCCCTGCTTTATATTATATAAATTATACATGTCCACAGAAGCTGCCTGAGTTTTTATAGAACACTTGTTGAGATATGAAATGTTAAGTTCCCAGCTTGCTACCTAGAGCAATAAAATTTCAGGATCATGTATATTTGAATGCGGGGAGATTAGGTGTGCACAGTTTGTTATTCAAAATTATCTAGAAAATTTAACTCCTCAAATGGACACTGCTGTAAAACATTGATTGAATTAACAGAAAATTTTACAGAAAATTGAGAACCTTGAATGAAAATTCATGTAATAAATAAAGACTGAATAATAATTAGTTTCAATTTTATACTTTTAATATGGCATATGAACAACGGATTTATTTGGCTATGGAAGAAACTAGAAACAGAGCAGACCCTGATCAAATTGCACCTACAGGAGGCCTCTTGTCTCGGTCTTCTCTGTTTCCAAGTGGGTAAAAATGTGTATATTTATATGGGGTAAATTGTTGAAGATTAAAGCAGGTAAAAGATGCAATGTTCTGAAGAAATGAAAACTACATGTACTGTGTGGCTACCAGTCTGATATATATTTAATTCTTTGCAGACTACTGAGGTCCAGATAATATGCGTAAATTGAAATATATTTAAGAATAACTTAACCAAATCCTATGTTGTGACCTTTCTTTAGAATCGTGTTGTCGAGACAATTCTAAAGAGTGGTCATTACATAGGGATTGGTCACACATGTATCTGTTGCTCTGAGACTAGCAGTGAATTTCTTTAAACCTATGTAAATGTTTTTGATCAAAATGAGATACCTTCAAGTAACATGGCATCTGATCATGATCAAAACTCTTTGATATTCAGATTATTCTATTTTTAGATGACATTTGTATTTGAGTATTGTTTATGCTGACAACAGATGCTTCACAGATGCTTCACGGTATTGGGCTCAAGTGACCAGGCTCCAAGGTTATAAAACTTCTGAGTCATAGGTCATTCTCAAGTAGGTATCCGGTCAGTCAGATTTTGAGCTTGCAAGTTCAAAATCTGACCAATCAGATGCTTGAGAATGAACTAGACTCAAGCAAAAAGTTTTATAACTTCTGGACCCGGAAAATTGCTATACTGTCAGAAATTTGTTTTCTTGGAACAGATATTTGCATTTTCCAAAGTTCTACACCTGATATCACTTTAACCCTGTCAATTCTGAATTCTCAGAGTGGAATAGCCTCAGAGTGGAATAGCCCATCAGCGTAAAACTGCAGAGTTCACTTAATATGAAGGGGGGCCTAAACTTGCTAGAGGATTTGAATGACAAGCAGTGCAGACCCTGATCTTGGTCTACACTGTTTGCAAATGACAGTGCATGCATGTCGGTTAACAATACGGGATGGTTTAAGATACTCAGTGCAAACAAACAGTGGAACCAGACCATGCATAGATAATATATGGATAATGTGCATCAGCTTTAATGTCATGGTGATTTTACAATCACATGTGTAGTTTATTGATGATTGAATTTATTTGTTTCATAAAGTATTGATAGCACCCTAAAAGACAGTGCATGTAGTGCTGAAGCAGGTTCTTTTATCAGATTGCAGTATAATAGAATACTAATGGTTACAGGATAGTTATAACATTATTTGAATATAATGACAGCTTCATTGAAACATAATTATGACATTGCTTCATTGAAATATGATTATGACATTGCTTCATTAAGAGTTTAGACATTATTATTATATTGCTTCATTAAACCACAAGTATGACATTGTTTCATTAAAACATAATTATGACATTGCTTCATTAAAACATAATTATGACATTGCTTGAATTATGACATTGCTTCATTAAGACTTAATTATGAAAATGCATCATTAAAATATAAGTATTACATTACTTCATTAGGACTTAAGACATTATGACAATGCTTCTTTAAGACATAATTATAACATGTAAAGGATAATGGTATTATTTTAGAAGCTGATAAGAGCATTGTTTAACGATGAGGATTTTATTAAACAAAATGGTTGCATTTTGGTAGAAAATGATGGCCTTGTTAAAAAAGAATGACTGGTTTTGTTAATAGATATATGATGTCTTTATTAACCATTTACTCCATAACTGTGTCATGTATCACCTTTACAAAATAGAGTAGACCCAAATCAGATGGCTCCTGTTAGAGTCATCTGATCTTGGTCTGCTCTGCTTGTTTATAAAAAAATATAGATCTGATTCTACAGTTTGTGTCATGGCTAAATATCCCTGTTTTAATACACCATAATAAAAAAATCAGATGAATATTATTGCAGTCACTAGTTGTTACATGACTATTCATGGAGTAAAAGGCTAAAATATATTATCAAATAAAGTATTCACCCATTCCCTTATATAGGAGCAAAATGCTATATTTATCACAATGGTTTCAAAGCTACTCAATTCTAAAAAAATTAATTTTCTCTGGTAAATGCTCGTTTCAAAGAGGTTTGGTCTAAAAATAGCATTTGTTGGAATGGGTTAAATGAAATAATAGAAAATAGTATTTTGATAGCAAAGCATCTTCTTTCATCTATTGAATATTATTTCATTGCTTGTGAATGAAGTCATTTCTGATGAGTACATGAGGTGTAAGTGTAATACTATAGGCCAATTTTGTATAGTTTATCTGTGTATTTGCTGTTTCAGCTGATTCTAAATCTTTGATTGCTACTATATAGACATTTGACGTATTGTCATGAGACACATGTCTCTTGTTACAATGTGTATTAAAAGCTTATCTTTCTAATCACACAATGACTGATAATTTCAATTCATCTTGGATCTAGATCTGATGCCTATTACTTCGGATCTTTATCAGGATCCAAGCTATATTTTTACTCAGCATTTGATTAAAACAGTTTGATATACTAAGGCACCTGTACTCCATGAAGGTTTGTGTATAAAATAATGACATCATGAATATTAATTAGAATAATTAATATAATATCCCCAGGACACAGGAATATTTGGCCAAGGCAGAAACTGTACAACCATATCTGCATTATATCATTAGTAAATAGAGCAGGCCCTGATCAGACACCTCCTATAGGAGCCATCTTATCTGCGTCTACTCTGTTTGCATAGGCATAGAAAAGTGTCTTTATGGAGTAACAGGTTAAGCTTTTTATCAATAGAAAATGTCTGATTATGAAGCAAACAGGCATTTTCATTCTATAAAGGGTTAAAAGCAGTTGGTAATGACAATGTACATATTCATATCAGGAAAGAGTGATCCTTATTGTGAGGTGAGCATGGGTGCCCAGGAACACAAGACAAAGGTGATCAACAATACCCTTAACCCCAAGTGGAATTCCTCCATGCAGTTCACGATCCGAGACGTTGACATGGATGCCTTGTGTATCACAGTGTTTGACCGGGACCTCTTCAGCCCCAATGGTAATGTACCCAGTTATCATCTATAGTCAGTTGCTAAAGATAAGTTTACTCCTTAGTATAACACTTTATTCTATAAATATGCCTTTGCAAACAGAGTAGACCCAGATCAGACGGCTCCTGTAGGAGCCGTCTGATCAGGGTCTGCTCTGTTTGCTTATAAATGAAATATTACAAGATATGGTTCTACAGTTTTTACCATGGCCAAAACTTTCTATGTTTATGTGACATTATAGAAATATAATCTAATCAATATTCATGATGTCAGTATATCTTACATGAATATTCATGTAGTAAAGGGTTAAAAGAGATTTTTGTTCATCTTTTTTTCCAGATTTCTTGGGCCGGACAGAGATTAGAGTAAAGGATATAATGAAAGAGGCTAAAACCCAGAGTCGAGGCCCAATAACGAAAAAACTGCTGTTACATGAGGTGCCAACTGGGGAGGTGATTGTGAAACTTGACCTTCACCTCTATGAACAAACTTAGTGCTTAGTTGCCATGACAAAAGAATGAAAGTACAGATGGTGTCTAGTCTATCTGCCATTTATCAGCTGTGAAAGTGAAGTTGCTGCAACACTTGCATATTTTATGGCGGTATGCTGTGCATAGTTCCTCTGGATGTTGCAAGGAAATTTAACTCTTTGCATGTTAGCGACAAAACTGTGATTGCCTAAGCAAACACTTTGGATCCAGATGAGACACCGCATAATGCGGCGTCTCATCAGGCTCCAAACTGTTTGTCATCTTGATCATATTTTTGCAAAGAAATTAGAGAAAAGTTATTTTAAGAATTGAAGCAGACGACAATTGTTGCAAACGAAAAATTACTTAGCGTGCGAAGAGTTACGGTCAATGTCATGCAGTATCAACAGAATACCTTGCATGATAAGTAGGCATATTTTTATGTCATTTTACAAGGGTAATATTTTATTGTAAATTGCTTTTATCAAGTTTATAGAGAACTGTTTTACCAGTATTTAATGACACGAAGTATGCCTACAAAGTGATGTCTTTGACAAATATCACAATTGTAATTTTACAAAATCTCAATCTGAGATGTTTGCAGAGCTTTACTCAGAGCAAACTGGGAAAGGAAGGAGGTGGTGTTCAATACAGAGAGTGGCTCTGTATTTTTCATGAGCTGTGTGCAAGTACTATTTCTGTTGTACCTACTCATTAAGGGACAAACTGGTAAAAACCCTTCAAAACTATTTTATCCAGATGAGATGCTATGTTTGATGTACTTTTCTATCTTAACCCATTCCCGCATATTGACACCTTTGGACGCCTCTGAAAAGGTCACTTTTTGAAACCCTTGTGATAAATAGAGCATTTGCTCCATAGAAGCAAATGCTCTATTTATCACAGTGGTTTCTAAACTACATAATTCTAAAATTTTCATTTTCTCTAGTAAATGCTCTGTTTCAGTGGATTTATTCAAAAGAGTTTGGATCTGAAAATAGCCTATGAGGGAACGGGTAAATGACTGTTTGACACTTTGGCTATGCTTTGAAAACAAATGACTAAAAAATATTCTCCTAGAAGCAATGACAATGTTGTAATTGCTCCTGAAAGTGTGCCCTTTACTCCATAGGTATGTCTTTTAATCCTTTCAATGCTGACTTTTCAAATGGACTATTCCAAAATTCAAAGAAGTCAAGCTTATGGTGAAGATTTAGGGATTTTTCTAAAGAGAGGTGTAACATGATAAACAGTGCATACTTTAGTAGCCCTCTCATCTGGGTCTACACTGCAGAAGTCATCTGATCAAGGTCTACTCTGTTTGCCTATATAGATCTCATTCTACAGAGTCCGCTTTGGTTAAATAGTCCTGTGTTCATATTCTTACTGATTCTGTCTGATCTGAGTTTACTCTGCTTGCAAAGGCATTGAAAGGTGTATGTATGAAGTATTGGATTAAGGTGATTATGATGAATGGTTAATCATCACAAGAACAGATTGAAAACAAAATACGAACATACACATGTATTGGGTTTTGCTGCTTTCTGCACTTCTCTGCCAAACCTTGCAATTGAACTGCTCATTAGAATCATCTCAACAACACTAAACGAGTGGTCACAAGTTTTTGATAAACCCATGCCAGATGAATAGTCATTCCAATCTACATTGCACTTTGACAAATAGGTGTTTCAACTATTAACCCTTTCCCTGTTCTATGTTTATTTCAAGTTTCAATACCTACTGAATACTCATGGACGAAATCGTTGTAATGAAATATGGAACTATAGAAGATGGAACATTGCAGCCATTTTAGAAACTAAAGAAACAGAACTACCAACTTCCATTAGAAAACAAAGCAGACCCTGATCAGATGGCTAATATAGGAGTCATCTGTTTAGGGTCTACTCTGTTTGCAAATGCATGAAAAAGCAATTATATAAAGGAAAAGGTTAAAGTAAGGGCATTTCAGGTGTCAACACATTCTGAGGCTTGAGACTTGAGAAAATTCTCAAATATGTTTGCTTGGTTCTAGATATCTACTTGAGAATATACTCTGAAGCATTATTTTAGTTTCTTAGCTTCTCTTTACCCTTTTCCAATTTAATATGTGTGATGACATATGAACACAGTATCTTGTTTGCCATGACAGAAACTATACAAACAGATCTGTATAATTTCTTAAATAACCCGATCAGATGACTTCTACACTGTAACAGGAGCTGTTTGATTTAGGTTTATTCTGTTTGGAAACTATCCGGTAAATGGTAAACAATGTTTGCTTTACCAGGATTGTAGAAGCTAGCAACACAGTAAATAGATATTGTTCAAATATTCTCAGGTCTTGACATTATGGTAACCCTTTACTCTTTTCCTTGTTCTATGTTTATTACAAATTTCAATACCTACTGAATATTCATGGCCAAAATAGTTATAATGAAATGTGGAAGGTGAAATTTTTGTAGCCATTTTAGAAAATAAAACATATCTATCAAATTCCATTAGCAAACAGAGCAGACCCTGATCAGATGGCTCCTCTAGGAGCAGTCTGATCTGGGTCTACTCTGTTTGCATATGTGTGAAAACACGTTTGTATGAGGGAAAGGGTTAATATTTATATAAGAAATAATGACATCATGAATATAAATTAGATTATTTGTTAAAATAGCACATGGACACTGGATTTTTTTGGCAATGGTGGACATTTTCGAATCATATCTATGTTATATCATATGCAAACAGAGCAGAACCTGATCAGATGGCTCCTACAGGAGTCATCTGATCTGAGTGTACTCTTTTTGCAAAGTCGAAGAATGGCATATTATGAAAGGGTTAAGTCGAGACCTGGCACTTGGAATGTTATTTTAACAAAGACAATTTTAATATATAGTGCACAAGGGAACAGATATAAGTTCATTTACAAATGGCTAGCTCCATCTGGTGCTGAATATACAGAATGATGCAGAGCAACCGATAAAGATGTGTATTCAAACACTAAAATCGTCATTTCTCCACCAGATCCTATGTTGTGACCACTCTTTAGAATTGTCTTGAAGGAAGAGACGATTCTAAAGCATGATCACAACAGTTTTGGTGGAGAAATGAAGAAGTTATTCTTGAAAATGGTGTAATTTATGCATCTTATCTGGACCTCTGATGTTGACCTGTTGATCTAATCCATTCCTTCTGTAGGATCAAATTGCTAAGAGAATACAGACTCTTATATAAGATAAACTCTATGCAGTTGTTAACTTTGTACTTCAGGTTGAATGATGCAGTTGTTATCTTGCTAATGTAACGTGATGCGATTGTTATCTTTGGTAATGTAAGGTGGTGCAATTGTTATCTTTGGTAATGTAAGGTGGTGCAATTGTTATCTTTGGTAATCTAAGGTGATGTAGATGTTATCTATGGTAATGTAAGGTGATGCAATTGTTATCTTTGGTAAGGTGATGCATTTGTTATCTTTGGTAATGTAAGGTGATGCAATTGTTATCTGTGGTAATGTAAGGTGATGCAGTTGGTTATGTAAGTTGATGCAGTTGTTATCTTTGGTAATGTAAGGTGATGCAATTGTTATCTGTGGTAATGTAAGGTGATGCAGTTGGTTATGTAAGTTGATGCAGTTGTTATCTTTGGTAATGTAAGGTGATGCAATTGTTATCTGTGGTAATGTAAGGTGATGCAGTTGGTTATGTAAGTTGATGCAGTTGTTATCTTTGGTAAGGTAAGGTGATGCAGTTGGTAATGTAAGTTGATGCAGTTGTTATCTTTGGTAAGGTAAGGTGGTGCAGTTGGTAATGTAAGTTGATGCAGTTGTTATCTTTGGTAATGTAAGTTGATGCAGTTGTTATCTTTGGTAAGGTAAGGTGATGCAGTTGGTAATGTAAGTTGATGCAGTTGTTATCTTTGGTAATGTAAGTTGATGCAGTTGTTATCTTTGGTAAGGTAAGGTGATGCAGTTGGTAATGTAAGTTGATGCAGTTGTTATCTTTGGTAATGTAAGTTGATGCAGTTGTTATCTTTGGTAAGGTAAGGTGATGCAGTTGGTAATGTAAGTTGATGCAGTTGTTATCTTTGGTCATGCAGGGTCATGTGATTATCACTTTTATATTATGGATGATAATCTTTTCAGTATATCTCTTGACCACTTAAATGTGTGGAACAAGTTAACCCTTTCCCTGTTATATATTTAGCCCAAATTTCAATACCTAATGAATATTCATTAACAAAATAATTATAAAGAAATATGGAAGGTTGAACATTGTAGATATTTTAGAAAGCAAAGAAACAGATCTTTCAAATTCTATTAGCAAACAGAGCAGACCCTGATCAGACGGCTCCTCTAGGAGCCGTCTGATCTGGTTCTACTCTGTTTGCAAATGCGTGAAAACACGTTTATATGAGGGAAAGGGTAAAGTGGCATTTGCAAGTCCATTAGAATCAGGTCATATGGTTCTTGTAGGAGCTTGCTTGCTTACCCACTTCTTTTCAGTAAACTTTTTCTTACTAAATGAACTCAAATTTGAACACTTTGATGATTCTGCTTTCTGCTCCTAATCTCTTTGAATGTGAAATACATACACTGACATCTGTAAATAGTATAGACTCTGATCAGGATCTACACCATTTGTAATTTAAAATCCTCTAGCACGCTAAAGCCTTTACTACTGACCGGGCTGTACAGTTATACACTGAGGGGCTATTCCACTCTGAAAAATCAGTGATGAAAGGGTTAACATCCCTCTGACTGATTCCTTTTGACACCTCTGAAACCATTGTGATAAATAGAGCATTTGCATTTGCTCCTATTTATCACTATGGTTTTCAAAAGAAAATGCAATTCTCAAATATCCCTTTTGTCCAGTAAATGCTCCTTTTAGTAGATTTATTCAAAAAAGTTTGATCTAAAAATAGCCTATGAGGTAATGGGTTATATACTGTTAATAGTTTCTTGGTTAGCAGCATCGTCCACCTGGACCCACCTGATGCAGTACTATCACATTTGTTTTCAACAAAGTTTTTCATGTAACATAAACAATGGAACCTGTTTTAGTGACCATTTAAAAGATATCTAAATTTAGGTCTTAAAGATAGGTGGTAGCTTAATGCAGGTCAAAAGTAGTGCAGAATGCTCCTATTGGAGGTTTCTGCTCTACTTTTGCCCCGCATTAAGCAACACCTGCTTTTAAAGACTTGTGTGTTCAATAAATGAATGGTCACTCAAAACAGGTTCCACTGTAAATGTATGCTACATGCTCTAATGGATTACAGTAAAACCTCTCTATAACGGCCACTAAATTGTGTTAAATAGTTGGTATTTGGGGCAGGTGGCTGCTTAAAGCAAGGTGAAAGTAAAACAACGCTCCTATAGAAGCGTTCTGTTTTACTTTCACCTTGCTTTAAGCAGCCACCTGCCTCTAACACAAAATATTTGATGTAATTATTGGCCGTTATAGAGAGGTTTTACTGTATTATGTTTCCGTAGATTGAGAAAACCTATATGGAGATTTTGAAATATTATTAACCCTTTCCTTCATATAAATGCATCTTCACGCATTTGCAAACAGAGTAGACCCAGATCAGATGGCTTCAGTAGGATCTGTCTGATCAGGGTCTGCTCTGTTTGCTTATGGAATTATATAGATCTGATTCTACAGTCTCTGCCACAGTCAAATTCTCTTTTGTTAATGCTTTGAAATGGTTTGGCTCATTAATATTCATGATGTCAATATTTCTTAGATGAATATTAAACAGGTAAAGTGTTAATTATAAAAGATCTTGGCTATTTGGTGTTTACAATCAGTATGAATCCACATTATCTGAACAGTGTCTGTGCTGTTTAATTATCTAGATATTACATTTCATAAACTGTGTATTATCTGTTTGAAATGACATGTCTGAGCAAAGATAACCCCTGACACATGCAAAAATGGTAGATTAAAAAAAAGAATAAGGAAATTTAGCAAAGCTGATCATTATTTCCTTAGTCCTGTCAAAATGTCACATACCATAGTTCATGTGAATTACAAGCAGCGTGTCAACCTGCACAATATTAACTTGGATCAGAATGAAACTCTGCCTGACAGGTTATCTAAAACAGATATTACCGATCCCCTGACATTTTATTTAACCCATTACTGCATGAATATTCATGTAAGAAATAATGACATCATGAATATTAATTAGAGTAGTTGTCATAAAAGTACAAGGACACAGGAATGTTTGGCCATGGCAGAGACTGTAGAATCAGATCTATTATATATACCATAAGAAAACGGGACAGACCCTGATCAGATAGATCAAAAGATAGGAGCCGTCAGAAAAAAATGGGGCGTCTGATCTGGGTCTTCTTTGTTTGTGAAGGCATAGAAAGGCGTATTTATGGAGTAAAGGGTTAAACCTTTCCCTCATTATTATATGAATGCGTTTTCATTCTTTTGCACAAAGATTAGAATCAGATCAGATGGCTCCTGTAGGAGTCATCTGATCAGGGTCTGGCTGCTTTCACTTATGTGTTAACCCCTTTCCCTGATGAATATTCATGTAAGAAATAATGATGTCATGAATATTAATAAGAATATTTTTATGCCCCCCAACGGCAGGCATATAGTAATCCATCTGTCCGTCGGTCCGTCCCAAATTTCGTGTCCCTTCTGTAACTTTTTTTATCTGTGAATGGATTTCAAAATAACCTGGCACAAATGTTCACCACAAAGAGACGATGTGTCACGTTCAACTTCCTGGTCCATGGGTCAAAGGTCAAGGTCATCCTTCAGGGTCAAAGGTCAGGGCATAAGTGTTTCACAACACTCTTTGTTTTATAATGGCATATGAACACAGGACATTTTGGCTCAGGCAGAAGCTGTAGAATCAGATCTATATTACATCATAAGCAAACAGAGCAGACCCTGATCAGACACCTCCTATAGGAGCTGCATATGCAGATGCGTCAAAATGCACTTACATAAGGGAAAGGGTTAATATAGATATAATTCTCAGTTTCTGCCATGGTGAATTATTCTCTTGTTCATAATTTGAATAAAAAAATTCAGCTCATTAATATTCATACATCTCTCACTAAATATTCATGAGGGAAAGGGTTGAAACATGTAATACTAGTGTCAAACAGTGCTTGAACGTGTCAGTCATGTTATGATTAGCAAGAAAAGTATTACGACATAAAGCTTAATCCTGTACTTCATAAATACGCCTTCCTACACCTTTGCAAACAGAGTAGACCCAGATCAGACAGCTCTTGTAGGAGCCGTCTGATCAGGGTCTGCTCTGTCAGAGCAACAGATAATGGTGCATACTCAAATACTAACATCCTTATTTCTCTATGAAACCCTATGTTGTGACCACTCTTTAGAATCGTCTCTTCGAGGCGATTCTAAAAAGTTGTCACAACATAGTGTTTCATAGAGAACATCCTTATTTCTCTACGAAACCTTATGTTGTGACCAATCTTTAGAATCATCTCTTTGAGGCAATTCTAAAGAATGGTCAAAACATAGGGTTTCGTAGAGAGATAAAGAAGTTATTCTTGAAAAGGTTTGAATTTACACATCTGATCTGGAGCTCTGTCTGTTTTGCTTACTATATTATATAGATAAGAATTAACAGTTTTCTGCCATGGCCAAACATTTCTGTGTCTATGTGCTATTATAACAATGAATCTAATTAATATTCATGACATCATTATTTCTTACATGAATATTTAGGGAGTAAAGCAGAGAGAGGTAATTAGCTGTTTACTAATGTGCAATATGTATGTGAGACCTATGTGAATGTCAAATTTTGTGCATTGCAAACAATGCAGACCCAGATCAGCCATCCAATCAGAAAAGTGGCATCCAAAGAAGGGTTGGTCACTTTGGAGCCAACAGTGATGTATCCATCCTACTATGCCATTGGATGTCACAATCAAAACATTGTGGTTGTTCTGGGTTACACTAAATTTTGTACAGAAAAAAAGGTTTAAAGAAGGAAATAAAATGTTAAAACGGACTTAACCGGATGAAATATCACACTTTTTATAATTATTTTACTTTTTTATTATGAATTCAAATATCTTGTAATTTTGTTCATACTTGATTTGTTTAATAAGTTTTCTGCACCATGGGTTTGCTGTGCATGCCAGAATGGTACAATAATTTGGTCCACTGTCCACACTTATTAAATGAGGTTATTACAGTAGTGTGAACATATTATCCATCAGATTATATGTGTACCTAGTATGTAAATTGTGCTTACATTTATACATATTGTTGAAGCATAATGTAGGTATATGTAGGTTATATCATGTATACGCTAGACACTGTCTTATGCGGCCATCAAAAAGGGTCTGTAAGGCAGGTGGTAGCTTAATGCAATTAAAAGTAATGCAGAAAGCTCCTACAGGTGGTAGCTATATACAGGTCAATAGTAATGCAGAAAACTACAGGAGCTTTCTGCATTACTTTTGTCCTGCATTAAGCAACCACCTACTTTTACACTCCTATGTTCAATAAATGAATGGCTGCTAAGGAGAGGTTATACAGTATTGTATATATCATGTACATAGAATACAAACAGAACTAAAAATAAGCATGACAACACAATTTCACATTTAGTTATTAACCCATATACTTGATAAAGACCCACATTTATGCATTTGCAAAAAGAGTAGACCCAGATCAGATAGCTCCTATATGAGCTGTCTAATCAGTGTCTGCTTGATTCACCAAGAAATAATATAAATTAGATTCTTCAGTTTCTGTCTGGAGGAAAACTTCCCTTGTCCATGTACCGTTTTATATATTCAGTAAAATAATATTTCTTACATAAATATTAACCCTTTACTCCATGAATATTCATGAAAGAAATAATGATACCATGAATATTAATTAGATTAATTGTTTTAATAGCACAGGGATAAATGAATGTTTGATCATGACAGAAACTGTATATTTAAACCTATATAGTATCATAAGCAAACAGTAGACCCTGATGAGACCACTCCTCTCCATCTGATCTGGGTCTAGTCTGTTTGCAAAGGCGTAGAAAGGCATATTTATGGAGTAAAATGTTAAGTGATATGTTAAATGCTACCTGTTCTGTGTCAGTCTCAAATATTTACAAACTTTACAATAAAACATCTCTAAACCGGAATTCTAGTTCAGAAGAATTTAGATACTTTTAGGCAGGTGGCTGCTTAATGCAGGATGAAAGTCATGCAGAAAGCTCCTAGAGGAGCTTTCTGCATGACTTTCACCCTGCATTAAGCTACCACCTGTCTCCAAGACCGACATTTATATTAAAAAGAGAGGTTTTACTGTGTATGAATTGCAGTATCACTGACCACATACCATATTGTATCAAAATAATAATATCCTTTCATATTATTGTCCTATAAGGATAGTGTATATTGATCATCTATCATACGAAACAAACGTGTTCACACCGCTGTTAGCCCTTTACTCCAGCCTTTCTATGCCTTTGCAAACAGAGTAGACCCAGATCAGACAGCTTCTGTAGAAGCTGTCTGATCAGGGTCTGTTCTGTTTGTTTATGAAATAATATAGATATGATTCTACAGTTTCTGCATTGACAAAGACTTCCTATGTTCAAGTGTCATTATAAAATTAAACTATTAATAGTCATGATGTCATGGTTTCTTACATGAATATTCATGGGGTAAAGGGTTAACCCTTTACTCCAGAGATACATCTTTTTACACCATTGCAAACAGAGCAGACCTAGATCAGATGACTCCTGTGAGGGCCACTTGGTCTGGGACTCATGTTTGCTGATGGAATTATATAGATCTTATTCTACATTTTCCACCATGGTCCCATCGTGCAAGTTCAGCTTATTAATATTAATGATGTCATTATTTCTTACATGAACTTTCATGGAGTAAAGGGTTAAAGTTAGGACTTCACAAATGGAGTTTTTGCATTTCTAAATGTTTAAGAACTCCCTTTTTGATTTGGAATCAGCACATATATTTCCTGTTTTGAAGTTATATATCCTTTACTTTTGGGCCCATTCAACTTTGAGTATTCACCTTACATATGGTTAACCCTTTACTCCATGAATATTTATATAAGAAGTAGTGACATGAATATTAATTAGATAATTTTATGAACCCATTCCAAATCACAGAGGGTGCATATTGTTTTTGCTCTGTTAGTTGGTTTGTCCCCAACTTTAACATTGGCGATAATTTTGTCGCCATTCAACATACATACTTGAAACTTGGCATGCATGTACGAAATATGAAGGCGAACATTTTTAGGGGTGACTTATTACGGTCAAGGTCATACATAAAGGTCAAAGGTCATATCAGTGGCATAGTGTTTCACAAACACATCTTGTTTATAGTGGCACATGGACACAGGAAATTTTGGCCTTGGCACAAACTGTAGAATCAGATCTATGTAATTCCGTAAGCAAACAGAGTAGACCTAGATTAGATTGCTCCTCTACTCTGTTTGCAAAGGTGTAGGAAAGCGTATTTATAGAGTAACGGTTTAACCCATTTCATCATAACCCTCTTGCCATATCCCAGCAAAGTTCATTTATTCTGAAAGAAGCCCATTGTATTAATAAAGATCCACTATGTTTCTATGTAATATTGTCTTTCAAACTGAATGTATACTATTCTTGTTAGTTTTATGGTGTATGTTTTTACTGTATTAAGTTTTTTATACTGCAGCATATGTTCATTATTATTATTAAACCCTAGTCACATCATCAACATGCTTTTCCTTCAGTGTTAATAATGCAGTAAAACTTGTTTTAACCCTTTCCTTCATATAAACTTGTTTTCACGCTTTTGCCAACATAGCAGACCCAGATCAGACGGCTCCTAAAGGAGCCGTCTGATCAGGGTCTGCACTACATGCTAATTGAATCTGATAGGCTCTGTTTCTTAACTTTCTAAAATGCCCATGAATATTCAGTATTTACTGAAATTTGGAATAAACATAGAACAGGTAAAGGGTTAATTGACCAATAATTGAAGGGAAAATTTAAGTCTCAAGAAGCAGATGGTTGCTTAATGGAGGGCAAGAATAATGCAGAACACTCATTTGTGATCTTTTGCATTTTTTTGCCTGCATTGAGCTACCACTTGGCTTAAAGAACTCACAATTAGACTTTATTTTAATGGTCACTTAACTCTTTAGTTCACATATATGCAAACAAAGTAGAGCCAGATCAGACAGCTCCTGTAGGAGCTGTCTCATCATCGTCTGTTCTGTTTGCTCATGGAATTCTGTAGATCTGATTCTACAGAACTGCCATTGTCAAAAGTTGCTGTGTTTACGTGCCATTGTAAAAAAAATCTAATTAATATTCATTAACATTATTATTTTTACCAGAATATTCATTAAGTAACCAGTTGAGAGAAG
Source organism: Azorinus chamasolen (assembly GCA_963576725.1). Lineage (NCBI taxonomy): Eukaryota > Metazoa > Mollusca > Bivalvia > Cardiida > Solecurtidae > Azorinus > Azorinus chamasolen. The sequence goes on along the minus strand of OY755237.1, from coordinate 83,958,090 downwards.
TTTTACTGCATCTATAGGTCACTGTGACATTTTACTCTTTGCATGCTAAGTAAGTAATCTTTACCATATTCAAAGATTGTTTTCTCCTTCGATTTTTGAAATTCGTATTTCTGTCAACCCTTTACCTCATGAATATTCATGTAACAACCATGACATCATGAATATTGATTAGAGTACATGTATTTTTGATAATGGCACATGAGCACAGGAAACAGAGCAGACATGAGTTTACTCTATCCTTGAAAGTGTTCATTGTGTTGATTATTCCATTGTATATTAAAAACTCATATAACGTACAAGTGAGTTTACTGATTCTAGGACATTTGCCCCCCGGACACTTACCCCCTGGACATTTGCCCCCTATTTCAGCATGGGCTGACATTTGCCCCCCTGGTGTTTTAGCTTAGGCGGACATTTGCCCCCATGACATGCCCCCTAGCAGATTATCTTGGGCAGACATTTGCCAACATGTTAATTTTCTCCAGGACGGGGGGCAAGTGTATGGGGGAAAGGAAGGGGAGGGGGGCAAATGTCCGTAAACCATCTGTTTGAAAAAGTCTCTCTATGAGTTAAAGGGTTAACACATACTCTACGATCAAAGTGAAACAGTTTGTAGTTGTTCTTGTCTGGAACCAAACTGTTTTGCAATGGTAAACATGAAGGCAGTTGAACCTGTCTTAAGCAGCCGTCAAATAGAGGTCTGAATAAGGGCTCTGTAAGGCAGGTGGTAGCTTAATGCAGGTCAAAAGTAATGCCAAAAGCTCCTATAGGAGCTTTATGCATTACTTTTGCCCTGCATTAAGCAACCAGCTGCTTTTTATTACTCCTATGTTCATTAAATGAATGGCCGCTTAGGACAGGGGCTACTGTAAACTCCATCACGTGCAAACTGTTTTGCGTACTAAATAATTGTCATGTGCTCCAATACCTTTATTTCCATTAATTTTCTTTTCAAAAATACGATTAGAATATGAAACACTTAGGGTAGTGATGAGATGCAGAGATTCTCAGTGTCTCATCTGGATCCAAACCTTGGTTATCCTAGTATTACTACTAGCGTGCAAACACTTTACCCTTTACTCCATGAACATTTATGTAATAAGTAATGTATACATGGATCTCAATAAAGCTGAACTTTTATTATGGTATATGAACAAGAGACCTTTTGGCCATTACAGAAACTGTAGACCCAGATCTATATAATTCCATAAACAAACAGAGAAGACCCTGATCAGACAAGTATTATAGGAGCGATCTGATCTGGGTTTACTCTGTTTGCAAAGGCGTTAAAAGGTGTATCTATGGAGTAAAGGGTTAATATTGTATGAGATGACAATATTTTTATTATGTTGATAATACATGTACTGGCATTTTATTTTTATATGAAACTGACCACTTGTAATGATAACAATGTAATAGTATCAATCAACATTATCCAACCCACAATCAAGCTGACCTATTTTAACCCTTTCCCTGTTCTATAATTAGCCCAAATTTCAACACCTACTGAATATTCATGGAGAAAATAGTTATAATGAAACATGGAAGGTGGACCATTGTAGTGATTTTAGAAAGAAAAGAAACGGATCTTCTCAAATTCCAGTAGCAAACAGAGTAGACCCTGATCAAACGGCTCCTCTAGGAGCTGTCTGATCTGGGTCTACTCTGTTTGCAAATGTGTGAAAACACGTTTATATGAGGGAAAGGGTTAATGGTTTACCCATTCTCTTAATATGTTTACACCTCTGTAAAAGTCACTTTCTGAAACCATTGTGATAAACAGAGCATTTGCTCTATAATAGCAAATGCTCTATTTATTACCATGGTTTCAAACCTACACAATTCTAAACATTTCCATTTCTCTAGTAAATGCTCCTTTTCAGTAAATTTATTCACAGAGAACTGGTTTAAAAATAGGCTACAAGGTAATGGGTATAAAAATAGTCTATGAGGTAATGGGTTAAAAACCATTTGACCCGAAACAATGAGCGAGACATTTGTTGCTGCTTGTGATGTGTGTTAGTCTTTAACCCATTCCCTGATAATGACACCTAGTCACTTTCATGTGCTGTAAGTATAAGTGATATCTAAATTGATTGCTAAATTTTCTTGAACTACTAAAAAAGTTCATGAACTGCCGAAGAATTTGGGCACCCAGTCTTCCCTCTCAATGGGGTTGTAAAGCTGGATAAGTCACCTTAACATGATTTTTGAAACTTTAAATTGTATTAACCCATTCCCTCATATTGACGCCTTTTGACGCCTCTGTAAAAGTCACTGTTTGAAACCATTACGAAAAATAGAGCATTTGCTCCTATGGATCACAAAGGTATCAAATTCTAAAAAAAATAAATCTTTTTTGCTAGTAAATGCTCCTTTTTGGTAGATCTATTCAAACAGGTTGAGCCTTACAATAGCCTATGAGGTAACGGGTTTACATAAAAGCATATAGTGTACACCCTGATCAAACTGCTCTTCCAGACTCTGTACTGTTTGCCAAAGTACATAGGGCAGTATTTGCTTTTAATGGCAATATCTTTCAGCCATTAGAAATGATGTGACCTCTTCCATATTTTAATTTTTTGCACGCTAGCAACCAGTTTGGGACTACCTAGGAAAATCGTTTCGTTCTAGATGAGATGGTGAGCAAGTCATCTTCTCGTCATCATACAAATCGTTTGAGATTGCATATTACTTACCTTTCAGAATTAATCGCAGCAGGCTATATTAATGATTAATCCATTACCCCATAGGTTATTTTTAGACCCATTCCCTCATAGGCTATTTTTAGATCCATAACTATTTTTAGAATCAACCTCTTTGAATAAATCTACTGAAAAAGAGCATTTACTAGAAAAAAGGAACATTTTTGGAATTGTGTAGTTTTGAAATCATTGTGACAGATGGAGCAATTGCTCTATTTATCAGAGTGTTTTCAAAAATTGATTCTTACAGACTCACTACAGAGGTGTAAAGATGAGGGAATGGGTTAAGCAAAACGTTGTCCTATGAAGACCCCTATTAGATGCCCCTTGTGTAACACAGCAGCTTGTCGGAGTCTGCACCGATTGTATAATTGCAGAGACATTTTTTCTCTATTACACTGATCACAGATATTATTTAATGCATTGTTGTACAGGGCACATTAGCAGTGCTTGAGATGTATTTAAAGTGCATTCAATCAGAAAAATATCTGATATTATTAAAAATATTATAAATGAATATTGTGTGCGTATTATTTTTGATTTTCATGCAAATTATACATGGGTTTAAATCTTGTTACATACAAGTACATAACAATGTTTTTACCAGAGAGATAGGCATTGCTATGCATTTCCTATCAGAGCTTTAGGTGTCTGCTCCGGGTCAGCTATGTTTGCTTAAGAAATAATAGATATAATGATCTCCCCTGAAACTTTGAATACTTTTTGTCAGTTTGGCATGAACTATGGGTAGTAGATGTCGTGCACTCCTTCAGTTTCAGTTATTGAATTGATACTTGCCATACATAATAACAACCAGTAGTAGATGTGCAAGACACAAGTTACACATGTTTATTACCAGGCATTGCAGAATTATCTCCCCTTTAACTTTGTGTATTTTTTTGTCATTTGGGTTGGATTTGCGATGAAGGCTGCCATGTGGGGTGTTCATCATAGTTCGAGATAGTTCTTGTTATCCACTGCCAAAGGCAGATGGATATTGTTTTGGGTTTGTACATCCGTCCAGTTTCTGTGTGATGCCATTTTGGAGTTACTGCCCTTTTATACGCAAAAATCACATTTTTTTTCGTCCGATGCCATATCTCTGTAACAGATTGACAGAATTCAATGAAACTTGATATGAATATTTACTATCAGTGATCATCTGACCCTGATCAGATGCATTATCTTTCAATAAAAAACCAGTTTATCCTAATCACTATTCCTAGAGAATTACTACTTCCAGCATAACTGAAATGTCACTTTTTAGGATGTAACAATTTTTGGCTTTGTATGACAGAAACTATCACACAAGTTATACCAAATGACCATGGCAGTTTGATAATACCATTGTAATATGTTAGAACTTACTCCGTAAATACACATTTCTACACCTTTGCAAACTGAGTAGACCCAGATTAGATGGCTCATCAGGGCCAGGGTGTGCTCCGTTTGCTTATGATACATTATAGATACAATTCTACAGTTTCTGCCATGGCCAAAACATCTTGTCTCCATGTGTTATTATAACAAATTAATTGAATTAATATTCATGATACCATTATTTATTGCATTAATTTTCATGGAGGAAAGGGTTAATAATACTTTCAGTCGTACCATTTTTTGCAAAGTAGGGTCCAGATACATGCAACTCACATGATGACCATTTGTCTGTCCGTGCGACTGAACAGAGACAGGGGCCTTTTTAGTGGTTATCAGGTATACTAGGGCCTATTTTTAGATCAAGGGTCCATGGCCCCACCTGTTTGTCGTCTTAAAGGTATCGGGGGTCAGTGGGGGGGGGGGGGGGGATATTGGAAAAAATACATTACAGAAATGACCCCTAAAAAAATTGCCCAAGTTTGGATGTCCGAGGGCAAAATGGCCCCTTTTAAGTTGCCTGTCCGATGGGATGGGGCATATCTGACCTACAATGGCCCTTTAATTTGGAAAAATGGCCCTTTGGTATGGCCCCTTACTCGAAGGCCCTCAGTCTCTTTTAAGTGGTCCATCCAACTGTCTGTCCGTCACACTTTGTGTCTGGGCTATATCTCCTACAAGGGTAGGTTAAATCCATTATAACTTCACACATTGAACAAGCATGATGAGAGGAAGTGTCATGCACAATATCCAGCATCAACATTTTTGGAGTTATTCCCCATTTTTAGCTCACCAGAGCACAAAGTGCTCAGGGTGAGCTTTTGTGATCGCCTGATGTCCGTCGTCCGTCGGCGTGCGTCGTCTGTCGTCCGTCGTCCGTCGTCAGTCGTCAACAATTTGAACCTTTAAAAATCTTCTCCTCTGAATCTACAGGGTTCTCAGCTTTCATCTTTGGCACATAGCATCATCTGTTGGTCCTCTACAAAAGTTATATAAACTATACCCCTGGGGTCAAAATTGGCCCTGCCCCAGGGGTTTTCAGTTTTCAATAGAAACATATAGTGAAAACTTTGAACATCATCTCCTCTAAAACTAGAAGGTCCTCAGCTTTCATATTTGGCACATAGCTTCAACTTCAGGGCTTCTACAAAAGTTATATAAATTATGCCCCTAGGGTAAAAATTGGTCCCACCCCAGGGATTGCCAGTTTTTTTAAGCTGACTACTTACTTAAACAGCCCATAGGATCACTAGTTATGCATAGGAAAAACTTTAAAAGTATTCTTGTCAGAAACTACATGTCCCAGAGCTTAGATATTTGGTGTATAGATTTACTTAGCATAACTTTATGGGTTTTATAAGTATCATAGTTCTTGGGTTAAAATTAGCCCTGCCCTGTGTGTACAGTCTTCTTCACGTCAGAAACGACAGCCTAAAGGTTTCTCCTTAATATATCAGCCTGCAGAGCTCAGACCAGTCAGAGTGAGTTCTTATATAATCACCCTTAGCCTGATCAGTAGAGTAGAAATTGTGTTTAGACAAATAACACACTCTCATTTAAGATTGAGAAAACTGTGGATAGTTCTTAATATGCAGAACACTCTTAAAGCTTTTTTTCATACCTATGTCCTGCATTAAGCTACCAGATATCAATATAGAGCATATCTGTTGTGAATTTCAGCTTAACTCTTTGCATGCTGGGTAATTTTGTCATCTGCTAAATGGTTGTCTGCAGCATATTCATAAGTTATCCGTACTACACAGTTTTTCAGACGTTCAGTCTCATTGACAAACAGTTTGGATATCAGATCAGGCCCCACATTATATTGGCCCTGATCTGGATCCAAACTGTTTGCAGAGGTCATTAGTGGTGGGAGAATCCCACTACACACTTTCTTTCTAAGTTTTTCAGAAGTTCAGTCTCATTTACAAACAATTTGGATATCAGATCAGGTCCCACATTATGTGGGCCCTGATCTGGATCCAAACTGTTTGCATAGGTCATTAGTGGTGGGAGAATCTGCCTCTAGCATCCAAAGAATTAATACAAGTTCCAGTGGTCTATGCTCTATTCATTCTTTCACTACATTCTTTCAGCATCATGTTCAGGTCCTCTACAAAAGTTATATAAATTGTGTCCCTGGGGTCAAAATTGGCACCGCCCCTGGGGTGTTAAGTTTTCAATAGAAACATATGTGAAAACTTTGAAAATCTTCTCTTCTGATTGTCTGGTGAGCGATGTCAGGGCCATTCTGGCCCTCTTGTCTTATTTTCTTGTCCGGACAATAACTCTTTATCTACTGGTTCAATTGACTTGAAACTTCACATATGGAACAAGCATGATGAGAGGAAGTGCCATTTACAAAGGCCATAACTCTATCATCAATATGTTTGGAGTTATTCCCCTTTTTCATATTTTCACACTCTGTCCCTCTGCCAGGCTTCGTGTCCGGGCCATATCTTCTACAAAGGTAGGCCAAAATCATTATAACTTCAAGCAGTGAACAAGCATGATGAGAATAAGTGTCATGCACAGAGCCATAACTCCAGCATAAATATTATTTGAATTGTTCCCCTTTTCCATATTGTCTTGTCCCGCCAATAACTCCTATGCTACTAATTCAATTGAATTGAAACTTCATGTATAGAAGGAATATGATAAGAGAAAGTGTCATGCACAAGGGCCATAACACTAGCATCAGTATTTTTATACCCCGACGATAGACAGGGGGCATTATGTTTTGCACATGTCCTTCCGTCTTTCTGTCTGTGTGTCACGCTTTTAGGTGCAGTTGGTTGTCACAGTTTTTATTCCCCCGTTGACGATAGTCAGGGGGCATTATGTTTTGCATATGTCCATCCGTCCGTCCGTCTGTCTGTCCGTGTGTCACGCTTTTAGGTGCAGTTGGTTGTCACAGTTTTTCAAGTGTTATAAGTCAGTAATTTCTACACTTATACACATGAAACTTCACATACACATCAATTACCATCTCTGTTATCATTTGGCATCCCACCCATACTGCCCGCAAGCCCAAGGTCGAGGTCAAATGACTTGGAAACTTTACGTGCAGTTGGTTGCCACATTTATGTGCAGTTTTTTTGTCACAGTTTTTTCATTGTCTTATATCTCCCTAACCACTGTAGCTATTGCCATGGAATTGCATATACACATTAAACACCATCCATACTTTCATTGCACACCCAGCCCATGCTGCCCACAAGTCCAAGGTCAAGGTCAAATGACTTGGAAATTTTACGTGCAGCTAGCACCTACACGGGGGCATCACTGTGTCTTACAGACACAATTTTCTAGTTTAAAGTGTTATATGTCAGTAACTTCTACACTTATAAACATGAAACTTCACATTCACATCAATTACCATCTGTGCTATCATTTGGCACCCCACCCATGCTGCCGGCAAGTCCAAGGTCAAGGTCAAATGACTTGGAAAGTTTACGTGCAGTTGGTTGTCACATTTACGTGCAGTTGGTTGTCACGGTTTTTTCATTGTCTTATATCTCCCTAACCACTGTAGCTATTGCCATGGAATTGCATATACACCTTAAACACCATCCATACTTTCATTGCGCACCCAGCCCGTGCTGCCCGCAAGCCCAAGGAAGCCCAATGTCAAGGTCAAATCACTTAGGAATTTTACGTGCGGTTGGTTATCATAGTTACTGACTACTATAGCTATTGGCATGGAATTGCATATACGCATTCAACACCATCCATAATTTCATTATGGACCCGGCCCATGCTGCCCTCAAGCCCAAGGTCAATGTCAAATGACTTAGGAATTTTACATGCAGCTAGGCAAGCACCTAAACGGGGGCATCGCTGTGTCTAGTTCGAGTTATTCCCCTTCTTCATATTTTCTTGTCCAGTCAATCACACTTGTACTTCTAATTCAACTTAACTGAAACTTCATATTTGAAAAAAAGCATGATAGGAGAAAGTGTCGTGCACAAGTTCCATAACTCTAGCATCTGTGCTTTTGCAGTTATTCCCCTTTTTAGCTCACCAGAGCACAAAGTGCTCAGGGTGAGCTTTTGTGATCGCCTGATGTCTGTCGTCCGTCGTCCGGCGTCAACAATTTGAACTTTAAAAGTCTTCTCCTCTGAATCTACAGGGTTCTCAGCTTTCATCTTTGGCACATAGCATCACCTATAGGTCCTCTACAAAAGTTATATAAATAATGCCCCTGGGGTCAAAATTGGCCCCGCCACGGCCCGAGGGGTGGCCAGTTTTTTCTAGCTGACTGTTGTTTTCTGTACAAGTAGCAGAATGCTGGCCTCACTTAGGTTAGGCATGGGGAAAACTTCAAAAATCTTTTTGTCAAAAACTACATGTCACAGAGCTTAGATATTTGGTGTATAGATTTACTTAGTATTCCTTATTGACATTGGTAAATATCATAGTTCTGAGGTTAAAATTGGCCCTGCCCAGTTGGTTATACTTTAAAATATTATTTTACACTATAAAGGTTCCTCTGAACTAGAGGGATTGAGGTCACTCCATCTGTGTTGCATAATCACTGAATAGGTCAAGTTCCTGGTCAAAACTCTTATCAAGTTGTCTGCTTCAGAATTGTCTCTGTTTGCTCACACTGTTTTTTAACCCATTCCCTCATAGGATATTTTCAGAATCTGCCTCTTGAAAAATTTCAGAATTGTGTAGATTTGAAACCATTGTGATAAATAGAGCATTTACTCTTATGGAGAAAATGCTCTATTTATCACAATGGTTTCATAAAGTGACTATTTTACCTCTTTGAATAAATCTACTGATAAGGAGCATTAATTAGAGAAAAGGAAATTTCAGAATTGTGTAGATTTGAAACCATGGTGATAAATAGAGCATTTACACCTATGGAGCAAATGCTCTAATTATCACAAAGGCTTTTTTCAGATCCTACCTCTTTGAATAAATCTACTGATAAGGAGCATTAATTATAGAAAAGGAAAATTTCAGAATTGTGTAGATTTGACACCATTGTGACAAATAGAACATTTACTCCTATGGAGCTGTTGCTCTATTTATCACAATGGTTAGCAAATGCTCTATTTATCACAAAGGCTTTTTTCAGATCCTACCTCTTTGAATAAATCTACTGATAAGGAAAATTTCAGAATTGTATAGATTTCAAACCATTGTGATAAATAGAGCATTTGCTCTATAGGAGTAAATTAACTCATATACAAACCACATATAAAGTTACATACCGGTCTGTGTCAGATCAGAATCCAAACTGTGTGCTAATTTTGGTCAAGTCATGCTAAGCAGTGATAGGGTTGTCATCTGTTAGAAATGTTGTCTGCTTATTCAAAGAGGTAAATCTGGGTCTACTCTTATTTGCAAATGCGTGAAAACATGTTTATATGAGGAAAAGGGTTAATTAGAGAAAAGGAAAATTTCAGAATTGTTTAGATTTGAAACCATTGTGATAAATAATGCATTTACTCTTATGGAGCAAATGCTCTATTTATCACAAAGGCAAATGCTCTATTTATCACAATGGTTTCATAAAGTGACCATTATACCTCTTTGAATAAATCTACTGATAAGGAGCATTAATTAGAGAAAAGGAAAATTTCAGAATTGTGTAGATTTGAAACCATTGTGATAAATAGAGCATTTACTCCTATGGAGCAAATGCTCCATTTATCACAAAGGCTTTTTTCAGATCCTACCGCTTTGAATAAATCTACTGATAAGGAGCATTAATTATAGAAAAGGAAAATTTCAGAATTGTGTAGATTTGAAACTTTTGTGATAAATAGAACATTTACTCCTATGGAGCTTTTGCTCTATTTATCACAATGATTAGCAAATGCTCTATTTATCACAAAGGCTTTTTTCAGATCCTACCTCTTTGAATAAATCTACTGATAAGGAGCATTAATTAGAGAAGATGAAAATTTCAGAATTGTGTAGATTTCAAACAATTGTGATAAATAGAGCATTTGCTCCATAGGAGTAAATTAACTCATATACAAACCACATATAAAGTTACATACCGGTATGTGTCGGATCTGAGTTCAAACTGTGTGCTAATTTTGGTTAAGTCCTGCTAAGCTGTGAAAGGGTTGTCATATGTTAGAAATGTCGTCTGCTTATTCAAAGAGGTAAATCTGGGTCTACTCTGTTTGCAAATGCGTGAAAACATGTTTATATGAGGAAAAGGGTTAATTAGAGAAAAGGAAAATTTCAGAATCGTGTAGATTTGAAACCATTGTGATAAATAGTGCATTTACTCTTATGGAGCAAATGCTCTATTTATCACTAAGGCAAATGCTCTATTTATCACAATGGTTATTATCACCAGTTATTCTTAACAAGTTTTAATTTTCCATTTCCATAACAATTCCGTTTGTATAAATTGTTGAAATCGCGATTTTTATACAATTTCTGCTTTGAAACAATCATCAGTACTCTAATTCTGAAGGGGTTCGAAACGTTCAGGTGTGAACTGGTTTTGTTACGAAACGTGCTCTACAAGGGTTATCGTTCGTTTCTAAATACGCAATATATCAAGGAGTTGTTAGGTTATGCATAGTAAAATGTAATGGAAAATGAAACTTTTCCACATATTTTTTGTGCGATATATGCTTTCCAAGTTAACGGTCGGTAAACGTTCGGTATTGGACTTAGAAAATATTTATAATAAAGCAAATCATCCCAGAAAGCTTGCCATTATAATTATACAGAGAAAGGGTCAAATAACACCCCACAAAACAGGTGTCCAGTTTTGTTTAGAAACATACATGTAGTTGAAACTTTAAAAATCTTTCCCTCTGGTGAGCGATTTCAGGGCCATCATGGCCCTCTTGTTCATATTTTCTTGTCTTCCCAATAATTTTTTTTACTATGACTTTTGAAACAAATCTCATTTGAACAATGAGTGGAACTGATGTCAGCAAGGTCCATAACTCGGACATCACAATTATTGTTGGAATGATTTCCAATTTCTTCTTGTTTTTGTCCAGACAATGTTATGCAAAATGAAAAGGAAATCTCATTAATTTGTTTGGAGCTCCGATTGGGGACTATGTATTGCCTTGCAATGCTTGATCTTGTTAAATTTAACCCTTTCCGTGCTCAATAGTCATGTATAAAGAAAATAATGACATCATGAATACTTATTAGCTGTATTTTATAATATAAGATTTCCAAAGGAAGTTTTTGCTCTGACATAAACTGTAAACTCAGAGGTAGATCATGTCAAAAGCAAACATAGCAGACCCTGATCAGACGGCTCAAATAGGGGTCATTTGATCTGGGTCTACTCTGTTTGCAAATGCATGAAAAGGCATTTATATGAAGGAAAGTTAATGTAGAGAAAAAGTAACACAAAGGCCTCCATGTACAAAACATATTTATTCTCAAACAAAAAGTACTGAGCACACTGTTCTAATATTAGACACTTCCATAATCCATGTAAATTTGGTTGTATTCATACCACGATGGAATCCTTTCAAAGGTAACGCACAAAATTTGACACCAATGTTTTTATCGCAATTTACCAAGAACTGTTTTAATATAAATTTAGTGGCCCTGACTGTTACAAGTTTACTTTTTTACTCCTCCTTTAGATCGTAGAGCTTTCTCCAATCTGATGATTTCCTCCACTCCTTTCCTCATCTCCTGCACTGCCTCGATCTCTGAAAGGCCCATGCGGCGCTTGTTGGATATATCGAAAACCCCGCCTACACTGTCAGTATATACTCCATGGAAACCTAGAGTAGGATAAGATATGTACTACATGTAGTTCCAGTGGTCCAGATAAGATGATTATATTAAAACGTTTTCAAGAATAACTCCTTTATTTCTCCATCAAACCCTATGTTTTGGCCACTCTAGAATCGTCTCAACGAGACGATTCTAGAGACTGGTTACAACGTAGGGTTAGGTGGAGATGACAATTTTAGGTTCTGAGTACATGTAAGCATATTTATCTGTTGCTCTGAGTGCTATCAAATCTGTATTCCTGTTGAACAAGTAACATAGCTTTCAGAATATATGTACATGTAGATATTTTCCTACTTCAAGCATGATGGAAATTTCATGAGGGAAATCATTTTTGTGTAAAAAAGTGCATATAAATCTATTGACCCTTTACTTTTTCAGGAGCTAAATATTAGTTAAATGCCTTGAATAATGATTGCACTGAAAGTGTAGCATATCTTGTGTTGCCACATAGGTTTTCCATGAATTTATCCAATGGATACTGAATGTTTCATTCAGTGCCACCTAATGCCACATGTACAGTGAGTACACAGGGCACATCTAGGAGTCCACATGTACAGTGTGAACACATTATACATCTCTAGGAAGCCACATTTAGTATGAACACAGGGCTCCTCTAGGAGTCCCTGTGTAGTATGAACACAGCACCTCTAGTAGTCCACATATACAGTGTGAACACAGGGCACCTCTAGGAGTCCACATATACAGTGTGAACACATGGCACCTCTAGGAGTCCACATATACAGTGAAAACGCAGGGCACCTCTAGGAGTCCACATATACAGTGTGAACACATGGCACCTCTAGGAGTCCACATATACAGTGAAAACACAGGGCACCTCTAGGAGTCCACATATACAGTGTGAACACAGGGCACCTCTAGGAGTCCACATATACTGTGTGAACACAAGGCACCTCTAGGAGTCCACATGTAGTATGAACACAGGGCACCTCTAGGAGTCCACATGTAGTATGAACACAGGGCACCTCTATGTGTCTTAATGTAGTGTGGACACAGTGCACCTCTAGGAGTCTTAATGTAGTGTGAACACAGGTCACCTCTAGGAGTCCACATGTAGTATGAACACAGGACACCTCTAGGTCTACAAATCTAGTGTGGACACCGTGCACCTCTAGGAGTTTTAATGTAGTGTGGACACAGGGCACCTCTAGGAGTCTTAATGCAGAGTGAACACCTCTCGTATGTGTCCAAATCTAGTCTGAACACAGGGCACCTCTAGGAAGCCACACATACATTGTGAATACAGGACACCTCTAGGAGTCCACATATACAGTGGAAACAAGTGGCACCTCTAGGAGTCCACATATACAGTGTACAGTGTAAACACAGGACACCTCTAGGAGTCCACATATACAGTATGAACACATGGCACCTCTAGGAGTCCACATATACAGTGTGGACACAGGGCACCTCTAGGAGTCTTAATGCAGAGTGAACACCTCTCGTATGTGTCCAAATCTAGTCTGAACACAGGGCACCTCTAGGAAGCCACACATACATTGTGAATACAGGACACCTCTAGGAGTCCACATATACAGTGGGAACAAGTGGCACCTCTAGGAGTCCACATATACAGTGTAAACACATGACACCTCTAGGAGTCCACATATACAGTGTAAATACAGGACACCTCTAGGAGTTCACATGTAGTGTGAACACAGAGCATCTCTAGTAGTTCACATGTACAGTAAGAACACAGGGCACTTCTAGGAGTCCACATATACAGTGTAAACACAAGGCACCTCTAGGCATTCACATATAGTGTGTACACAGGGCAGCTCTAGGAGTCCACATATACAGTGTAAATACAGGACACCTCTAGGAATTCACATGTAGTGTAAACATAGAGCATCCCTAGGAGTTCATATGTACAGTGAGAACACAGGGCCCCTCTTGGTGTGGTGTGCCATGGTCTAGTGGTAACACGTTTGACTATCAGTCCGGAAGTCCAGGGTTCAAATCCCGGTCCCTCTCAGAAATTTCAAGGATGCTTTTCAGTGTCTCCCACCTGCACCTCCTTTCCACCCAGGTGTTAAAATGGGTACCCGTGAGGGTCACTAGCTGGTACTGTGGCTCAATATTATAGGTGACCAGAGGAGTAAATGTACAGTCGGCTGAGCGGTCATTCGGACTGAAAGTAGACTATAACTAGATACTTTACTTTGTTACTTTTACCTCTAGGAGTCCACATATACAGTGTAAACACAGGACACCTCTAGGAGTCCAGATATACAGTGTAAATACAGGACACCTCTAGGAGTCCACATGTAGTGTGAACACAGGACACTCTAGGAATGCACATATATTGTGCACATGTGGCACCTCTATGAGTTCACATATATACAATGTGTTCACAGGACACCTCTAGGAGCCCACATATATTGTGCACACAGGACACCTCTAGGAGCCCACATATAGTGTGCACACAGGACACCTCTAGGAGTTCACATATACAGAGTTAACAAGGCACACCTTTAGGAGTCCTCATAAGCAGTGTGATCACAGGACACCTCTAGGAGTCCACATATACAGTGTGAACACAGGGCGCCTCTAGGAGTCCTTATATACAGTGTAAACACAGGGCATCTCTAGGAGTCGGCATATACTGCGTGAATACAGGGCACCTCTAGGAGTCCTTATATACAGTGTGAACACAGGGCACCTGTAGGAGTCCGCATATACAGTGTAAACACAGTGCACCTCTAGGAGTCCACATAAACAGTGTGAACACAGGGCACCTATAGGAGTCCACATATACAGTGTGCACACAGGACACCTCTAGGAGTCCACATATACAGTGTGAAGACAGGGCACCTCTAGGAGTCCACATATAAAGTGTGAAGTTGTGAACACATGGCACCTCTAGGAGTCCACATATACAGTATGAACACATGGCTCCTCTAGGAGTCCACATATACAGTGTGAAGACAGGGCACCTCTAGGAGTCCACATATACAGTGTGAAGACAGGGCACCTCTAGGAGTCCACATATACAGTATGAACACATGGCACCTCTAGGAGTCCACATATACAGTGGGAACAAGTGGCACCTCTAGGAGTCCAAATGTAGTATGAACACATGGCACCTCTAGGAGTCCACATATACAGTATGAACACATGGCTCCTCTAGGAGTCCACATATAAAGTGTGAAGTTGTGAACACATGGCACCTCTAGGAGTCCACATATACAATGTGAAGACAGGGCTCCTCTAGGAGTCCACATATACAGTGTAAACACAGGGCACCTCTAGGAGTCCACATATACAGTATGAACACATGGCTCCTCTAGGAGTCCACATATACAGTGTGAAGACAGGGCACCTCTAGGAGTCCACATATACAGTGTGAAGACAGGGCACCTCTAGGAGTCCACATATACAGTATGAACACATGGCACCTCTAGGAGTCCACATATACAGTGGGAACAAGTGGCACCTCTAGGAGTCCAAATGTAGTATGAACACATGGCACCTCTAGGAGTCCACATATACAGTATGAACACATGGCTCCTCTAGGAGTCCACATATACAGTGTGAAGACAGGGCACCTCCAGGAGTCCACATATACAGTGTGAAGACAGGGCACCTCTAGGAGTCCACATATACAGTATGAACACATGGCACCTCTAGGAGTCCACATATACAGTGGGAACAAGTGGCACCTCTAGGGGTCCAAATGTAGTATGAACACAGGGCACCTCAAGGAGTCAACATATACTGTGTAAACACAGGGTATGGCAATATTTAGCAGCAACGAAGATTAACCTTCACTTCACAAATACACCTTACAACATAGATACACCTTTTAATGCCTTTGCAAATAGAGTTGACCCAGATCAGATGGCTCCTATGATCAAGGTCTGCTCTGTTAGCTTATGAATTGATATAGATCTCAGAATGCCGTTTCTACCATTGTCAATATTTCCTGTGTTTGTATGCCATTGTAACAAGTCATCTGATTACGATTTATGATGGCATTATTTGAATATTCATGTGGTAAGAGTTATGAGAAGGTTGTTACATAGATTGGTACTAGACTGCATGTGTGTCCTAAGTAGTTCAGAGAAGGTTGTTACATAGATTGGTACTGGACTGCATGCGTGTCCTAAGTGGCCATTCATTTATTGAACATAGGTGCTTTCTGCATTACTTTTGACATAGGAGCTTTCTGCATTACTTTTGACATAGGAGCTTTCTGTATTACTTTTGACCTGCATTCAGCTACCACCTGCCTTACAGACCAATAATTAGACCTCTTTGATGGCCACTTAAGACAGGTCCTATTGTACATGTATAATGTGTGGTTGAGGTAGGGGCGGTCTACGGTTTGAGTCTTACCTCTGGGCTGGAGGTTGAGTTTATCACAGATGCTCTTGAAGTCCTTCTGCTGGGACAAGTTGGGGATGTGAATGTGAACACTGGCCCTCAGACCTGTACCCAGGTTGGTTGGACAGAAGGTCAGGTTCCCAAACTTTGGGTGGTAGGCAAATGTCAACTTCTTCTCCAGAGTTGTAATTCCCTGTGTAATAAAATATTACAGTGTAAGTCTTAAGTGGCCATCAAATAGGTCTAATTATGGTTCTCTATGACAGGTGGTATGAAGCTTAATGAAGGTGAAAAGTAATGCAGAAAACTCCTATTGGAGCTTTGCAGAAAGCTCGGAGCTTTCTGCATTACTTTTGCACTGCATTAAGCAATCACCTGCTTTTTAGCTCACCAGAGCACTTTTGTGCTCAGGGTTCTCAGCTTTCATCTTTCGTACTGAGCATCATCTGTAGGTCCTCTACAAAAGTTATATAAATTATGCCCCTAGGGTCAAAATTGGCCCCGCCACAGGGGTGCCTTGTTTTTTTATAGAAACATAGAGTGAAAACTTTGAAAATCATCACCTCTGAAACTGGGAGGTTCTCAGTTTTAATATTTGGCACATAGCATCATGTTCAGATCCTCTACAAAAGTTATATAAATTATGCCCCTGGGGTCATAATTGGCCCCACCCCAGGGGTGGGCAGTTTTCAATAGAAACATATAGTGAAAACTTTGAAAATCTACTCCTGAAACTGGAAGGTTTCAGCTTTCATATTTGTTACATAGCATCATGTTTAGGTCCTCTACAGGAGTTATATGAATTATGCCCCTGGGTCATAATTGGCCTTGCCCCAGGGGTGGTTAGTTTTCAATAGAAACATATAGTGGACTAGAAAATTGTGTCTGTAAGACACAGTGATGTCCCCGTGTAGGTGCTTGCCTAGCTGCACGTAAAATTTCCAAGTCATTTGACCTTGACCTTGGGCTTGCGGGCAGCATGGGCTGGGTGTGCAATGAAAGTATGGATGGTTTTTATTGTGTATATGCAATTCCATGGCAATAGCTACATTGGTTAGGGGGATATAAGACAATGAAAAAACTGTGACAAAAAACTGCACGTAAATGTGACAACCAACTGCACATAAAATTTCCAAGTCATTTGACCTCGACCTTGGACTTGCGGGCAGCATGGGTGGGATGCCAAATGATAGCAGAGATGGTAATTGATGAGTATGTGAAGTTTCATGTGTATAAGTGTAGAAATAACTGCACCTAAAAGCGTGACACACGGACAGACGGACGTTGTGGCTATTCTTTTGTTCAAAATAGTCACACAAACTGAAAATAAGCCACATAAAACCAATGAGAACAAAATATCTTTTGTTCTCATGTAATTATCTAGTCACATAAACAGGAATTGTTAGCGCAGTCGGACGGATGGACATGTGCAAAACATAATGCCCCCTGACTATCGTCAACGGTGACATAAAAATTTGAAAATCTACTCCTCTGAAACTGGAAGGTTCTCAGCTTTCATATTTGGCACATAGCATTATGTTCAAGTCTTCTACAAGAGTTATATGAATTATGTCCCTGGGGTCAAAATTGGCCCCGCCCCAGGGTTGGCCAGTTTTCAATAGAAACATATACATGTAGTGAAAACTTTGAAAATCTTCTTCTCTGATTGTCTGGTGAGCGATATAAGGGCCAATCTGGTCCTCTTGTTAAAGAGCCTTATGTTCAATAAATGAATGACAGCTTAAGACAGGTTCTACTGTAGAGTCTTACAAGCAACTGGGTATCATCTTGTCTAAATAAATAAGTCAGACATAACCAGTATGCTCTAAAGTAGCCCTTTTGATGCCAAATGAATGTTCACATTTTCTCATTCACCCAGCCTTTGAATGCAAGACACACGTGCATTGTCATTTGTCAACGGTGTAGACCTTTTCTTCTTCAAAATGCATCACTTGAATGCTCATTTTCTTTTTAAAAATCAGTTTTTAGTTAAGGTCCATTCAGTATGAAAAGATTAAAAGAACCAGAGGACTTTGCATGAAAAGCAGTGCAGACCCTACACAGAGGCTCTTATGGAGTAGACTCTTTCTGCCTGTCTGTCTGGCCCAACAGTTTTCACACCAGATCTCTTATACTATTCCACTTATGGTAATGAAACTTGACATGTAGGTAGAATTACTGACTCATACTAAAAAAAGTTCATGTTCCCTTGACCAATGAGTGGCAATGACCATCCAATATGAAATACTGGACACATGGTATCCACAAAGGCCACCCTTCAATTTACGTCGTATATATTTGTTAATCATGACACAAAGTTATAAACTGGATACACCGTACATATAAAACATGTTAGAAACTAGTAAGGACTAGCTATTGTCTCACCTTGACCAGACGTTTCCACACCTCAGCCAGGTTACCTCCTGGCTGCATGGAGATGATCCTGATGTGATCTTCCTCATTGATCCACACAAGGAAGCGTTTGTTGTTGCTAAAGAAGATACCCCTGCCAGTAGGCCAGTTGTGATAGACATTAGCTTCACCCAGAGTTCTGAAAACAATGAAACAGCATTAGAAACAAGATGTGTCTGTGAAAGTAACACTACGCTATCCCTTGACATGTCACCCTGAAAATGTGCGACTTCTAGAGATATATATGAATGCCAAATATCAATCTCTACTGATTGAAAAGTTATGGCCAATGTTAAAGTTGCTGACAAACATCTGACCTTTGACCCTGAAAGATAACATTGACCTTGACATACCACCCTCAAAATGTGCGCTTCATAAGATACACATGCTTACCATATATCAAGTCTATCTCTACTGGTTCAAAAGTTATGGCCAATATTAAAGTCGGTGATTTGACCTATATATTTGATCTCTGACCTTGAAGGATGACTTTCACATGTCATCCCTCAAAACGTGCGGCTTTATGAGATATAAATGCATGCCAAATATCAAGTCTCTATCTGTACTGACAGACAGACGAAAAAACAATATGCCCCGATCTGATTTGTGGGGATGGGGGCATTAAAAATGGAGACGGTGTAATGACGAATTTGTACTCCAGTAGAAACTGTATTCCCCAGTCCATTTTAAACGGCTAAAAGGTGGGTGCTACTAAACAGAGTCTGGTAGAGTCCGGTAGAGTCTGGTAGAGTCCGGTAGAGTCTGGAGGCATTTTTAGAAGTTTAAGTGCAATTTAAAGATTATAATGCTGTTATATAGCACTATTTTGTATGTTTGCAGCAGTAGTAATTTACATCCGTTAATAAATGAGCATATAATAGCTTGAAAACTCCCTGTAAATATTACCGGGGTTACACGGTAATGGCCGACCTACGTCGGATAGAGTCTGTTCTAGTTTTAGAAGTCTATATGGTATTAAATGTCCCCCTTTTTATCAGAAAACATTTTACATACATTAATAAGTGATTTTATTATAATTTCAAAGGCAGTGTGGACATGGTATACATGTATTGTATGACAGATCGTTGTTTCGCCTTTTTCAGATTGGCGAAAAGTCGGAGGGTACCGGTAGTGTCTGGAGATGAAAACGGCAGTTTTAGGCCAACATTTTCAAAATTAAGCGAATTAATGTATTAATAACAAGGTAGAGATGTATCTGCAACCATATTTCACATAAAATTGTGTAGCAATTTGTAAATAATTGGACTCAAATTGTTAGTATCGAAACCTAAGTATACGACTCTATCGACGTAGGGCGGCCATTACCGCGTGACCCGGTAATATTTACCGGGTGTTTTCAAGCTAATATACAATCATTTTTTAATGGATATTAACTACTATAGCTTCAAACATACAAAATAATGTTATATAACAGCATTATAATCTTTAAATTGCAATAAAAAGGCCTCCAGACTCTACCGGACTCTACCAGACTCTACCGGACTCTACCAGACTCTGTTTAGTAGCACCGCTAAAAGGTTACTAAGTCAACCAATAAGTACTCCCCTGTCAAAAGATCCATAATATTATGAGCACCTTCACTTGGATCTATAGTTTCTTTCAACCATAGATTCCGCTAAATGCTAAAATAGAAGTTGCAGACATGCGCAATGATTATGGCAAGTGAACATGTGTAGCGAAATTATCGTCAAAAAAATGTAAACAAGCAAAAACAAAACTATGATCTTTTTTAACGACGAAAATAACAGATGTAATACATTACTGTACATTACAGAATAGTACATGTGACCGATCTTAACTTTTGAAGAGATCAAAATAATGTTGAAATTACACGTACTCTCTAATTCTAATCAAAACTTAAAACGCCAACTTTCAGTTTATCGTTTGCCGCCATCTTGTATCTTCTACTCCCTCACCACCGAATTTACATATATACACTTGACGCAGCTGTATTGCGCCCTTGTCACAATTCACAACGTATACGGTTATATTCTATCTGTAAAGTTTATGCTAATAGCTAAGCTGGTTATCTGGGGAGTGGGGCAGGAAGAGCGAATATAGGTCCAGCCCGACGTGTTTTTCTCCTCCGGGGTGTGTTTTATTTCTTAAATAATGATTTTGATCATACACACAATCTTAACCACGATTGCTATGGTATTAAAACAATTTGATATGACATGTTGTAAACAAAAACTAAAACTAAAAATATAAATAAAATAATGATAATAAAAATACAGATATAATAAAATTAAATAAAAACATGTTGGGAACATATTTTACTTCGAGAGCAAATAGAAATGTAACTGTTACTTCCACTGTTACCTTCCATAACCATTCTGAGAATGGTTTGAAGTTGTGTCTCCTCTGCTGTTAGTGTAAGTTCCGCCATTTTGATTATGATTAGATTTTAATCGAGGTCAGAGCTTGATTAGTCTGATTTGAGAACATATTTGTGATTCGATAAAAAAAACCGACCGAATCACAACCATGAGCTGTAATCCTGATTCAGATTTGCGATAATAAAGGCAGGTCTTTTGTCAACCACAAAACTTTACAGGGTGAAGCTTTCATGTATGGACAGGTCAGACTGTAATAGCTGTTTGTGGATTCAATATAACAAGTGACCTTAAAAAGAAAGATGTGAACATTTCCAAAGCCAGAGTACACATTGATAGAATAAGTCAATGAATAGACTTCCACCTGAAGCAAATCATTAATTTAAATACATGCATGCAGGATTTGATGAAGCAAATTTTCACAGTGTGTTCATATCTCACATACTTTAACCCTTTCCACCATATGCATGTTTTCTCACATTTGCAAACAGAATGGACCGAGATCAAACGGCTCCTATCGGAGCCGTCTGATCAGGGTCTACTCTGTTTGCTAATGAAATTTGACAGATCTGTTTCTTCAGTTTCTAAATGGCTGTGATGTTCAACCTTCCATATTTCATTATAACTGTATCGGCCATGAATATTCAATAGGTATTGAATTTTGGAAAAAATAAAGAACAGGGAAAGGGTTAAGCTGTCAATTAGTTGTTGTTGACTTGACTGTTGTATGTTGTACAGTGTACCAGAGGAGCAGATAAGAACTATAGTTTGAGTAATTCTCCTCACTTTAAAAAGTAATTTAGTATCAAACAAAACAAATTGGGTACATGCACCTGGTCTTAGGTATTCGGACATTTTAGATTAAATGAACTATTCCTAATTGTCATTTAATACATTTACCTCGAATAAATATAGTAACTACATAAATAATATCATTGGTTTTTGTGTCACCTGCTGAGAAGCAGTGTGCAAGATGGGGATCATTTTTCCATCGTCTGTCCGTCAGTCTGCTTACCCGTTACACATTGCAAGGTTCAGATTTTAGGTCAGCCTCATTGGCAGATGACACATGTGTTCTGTGAACACCTCTTGTTACTCAAAACACTACTTATAAATCTGTTCCTCTGGTATACTAGAATTGATTTGACTGAAAGTGTTTGGATACTGTATATTATACAATGTATGAATAAATATTATTTATGAATGATAGATAAGTTTAACCCTTTTCTCTATGAATATTCATGTAAGAAATAATGATATCACTATTATTTATTATGCCGCCACAATGTGGTGGCATATAGGGTTTGCTCTTGTCTGTCCGTCCTTCCGTATGCACATCTAGAAGAATTTGTCGGGGCTCTTTCTTGGAAAGTATTTGTCAAATCCACACTAAACTTTACACACATGTTTGTGACTATTATATCTTGGTCAAGTTTAATAGCCATGTAAATTGCTTCAGTGGTTTATGAGTTGCAACCCTTTATTTGCAAGAATGACTTTTAAAAATATCTTGTCCAGACTCTTTCTTGAAAGTATTTGTCCAATCCTCATCAAATTTTACACACATGTCTGTTGCCATTATATCTGGGTCATGGTTGATAGCCATGTAAATGGCTTCAGTCGTTTAGGAGTTGCGACCCTTTATTTGCAAAAATGGTTTTAAAAATATTTTGTCCAGACTCTTTCTTGGAAAGTGTTTGTCCAGTCTACACCAAACTTTACATGTTTATGGCCATTATATCTTGGTCAGATTTTATAGCAGTGTAAATCGCTGTAGTCGTTTAGGAATTGCGGACCTTTTTTCTTCAAAAGATAACTTTGAAAATATCTTGTCCGGACTCTTTCTTGGAAAGTATTTGTCCAATCGTCACCAAACTTTACACACGTTTGTGGCCATTATATCTTGGTCAAGTTCGATAGCCATGTAAATCGCTTCAGTCATTGCATACTTTACATGTTTATGAGCATATATAATCAATTTTATGATAATTATGGCACTTACACTCTGTGACAAAAAAATCTGAAGTTGGGGCATGAATGTCCTATGGACACATTTCTTCTTAGATGTGAAATTTACATTACACAAGAACTTTACGACTGTAGAATGACTAGAATCAGGTCTATAATTATCATTTTACAAGTAAACAGAGCATGTATACCCAGACCAGACGGTTCCTATATGAGCTGTCTTATCTGGGTTTATGGTTTGAAAATGTGTTCAAAAATTATTAATGGAGTAGAGGGTTATTACAGATGACAGGAGCATGCAGTCTTTTTACATGTACATTTGTAATAGGTAAAATTTACACTTTCAATACTGAATTTCCGTTTGGAATCTTTTATTTTCTAAAAATGATGAGTTTGTATTGGCAATCTTATGGGTGTTTTTTTTATCAAAATTATTTATGACAAACACATCAGACCCTTATGAGAGGGATTCTAGAGCCCTCTCATCTTGGTTTACACTGTTTGCAAATGGCATTGAATCTCAGTTGTGGCATTGTTAGGGTTAGGTTGGGTGTCATCATATTACCGTTGTAATTGCATATTACAATTGTAACATTATATTGCCAATCTATGAAGACAAAATCAAATATAAAATATGAACTTGTTTACTCTTGGCACCTTAACTGTTTCTCTATTCTATACTTATGTAAGAAGTAATGCCATCATGAATATTTGTTAACTGAAATTAATTTTATGATGGTGTATGTAGACAGGATGTTTTTGCTCAGGCAGACACTATAGAATCACATCTTTACATGTACTCTACCATAAGCAAACAGAACAGACATTGATCAGACGGCTCCTATAGGAGTCATCTGATCAGGTCTACTCTGTTTGCAAATAGTTAATACAGAAAAGGCATTTATATGAAGGAAATGTTAAATTTCTCAAACTCTTGCTCGAGTCTGATCAATAAAAATGTGATACACATGTACTAGGTCTACACTGTTTCAATGCCGTGTATCCCTTTTGTTCCTTACAAGGAACAAACTATCAGGGCTCTTAACTTCAGGGAGTACCTCTTCTCGAATTGTTATTTCTCAACCAATTCCTACTGTGTGCCTTCTCATCAGAATTGTCTTCTGACTATCTAATGAATAGTCACAAAGTAGATCTAGTATTTGTTAGAGAAATAGTAAAACTTTTGTTAGAAAATATTGATATTCTTTCTCCCATCAAGAGATATTAGTTAACTATATACATGTGCATCTATTACTTTCTGACCCTTTCAAAAAACGCTCACTTTCAGTACTTTCAGTACTTTGATTAATGTTTTAATGCATTTCAATGAACCTTTATTCACATTACAATCTTTAAGTGTTCTTGTGCAAGACATAAGTTTTGCCTCTGTCAGATTCGTCATTGCAGAGTTATAGCCATTAGAGATGGGCAAAAATTGTAAAACAAAGGTTGTGTAGCGATATATTTACCGTTTAAAAGAGGTTTGAAAGATGCTTCATACACACAGTAACCATCGAGTGTACTTACGCAGGTTGTACTTTTTGAAAGGATCGGAATTGTAATTGCAGTTGAGTTATGGCCCTTTGATCCATATAAAAGTGAAAAAGGCTTTATTTTATACCAATGTTAATTCGGTGGCATTTTATCTCATCAGTGACTGCTCTAGGTAACACGTAGCATTCCATATAAATATGTGCATGCACAGACGCACTTCTGCTTCATGTTTAAAGCTTTACAAACTGGTTTGATTTCTCATAGAAATGCTGAATAAGTGTCAAACAGCTTTAATCCGGATGAGTTTACTCGGCGTCTTATCACGCAAACCACCGGTCAGCATAGCCTAGTGGATGCGATGCAGTAGGTAGAAATGGCTTCTCTCCGTGGCGCCCAGGATTTAACCCTTCTCTTGCTGAATTTTAAAATACATTTCTCATTCTTTACCCATGCCTTGTTGTATAATTACATATATCTTCACTGTGTACAAGTATTTCGCTGTGCAATCACTGTTGTGGGGTGCACCCGTTACACAATCAACTTGTAAATAGTGCAGACCCTGATGAGACAGCTCCTGCAGGAGCTGTCTCATCTGGGTCTTCGCTATTTACAGGTAGGTGTATTGACGTGAATAGCAAGCGAAGGGTTAAGGGATAGCATTTATTTCGTGACAAACAAATACCAAAACGGAGGTAATTTGACTAATGAAACATGGAATAGGTGCAAATAAGTAATGTTCTAGCAGAGAAGATTTTTTTGATTTTTTCTATAGTTGTAGCAAATATAATTCAAATCGATATGAAGAAATAAAAACGGGACCTAACCGTGCTATTTTTTTTCAATACACCATGGTTGAGTAAGGCACCTGCCATCAACAGTACATTATTGTATCTAATGAGAAATGCAAACCTCAACATTGTGCACCATTATACGCCACCTTTGTTTATGAAAAATGCAGAAATGTAAATAAAACTAGAACTGTAAGCCAAAGGCTAACGAATACCCCCCACCTGTCTGCTTGTCAGAACACCTATCATCAATCTGAACATATGTACATACAGAAACGTGAAGAGATTTAAAAACAATACATGCCCCAACCCAATTTATGTAATAAAAATGAAGAATAATTCTTAGAAATAAGACCCTTTCATGAGGTTTTTGTCAAATCCAAAGTTCTAAAGCTAGGTACCTTTTCAGAAAAACATTAAGTTCAAGGACCATAACTCTGACAAAAATTATTCAACCAGACCGATATTTGAACTTAAGCTGTACCTCATCTAGATTTATTTTTATGTCAAATATGAAGTTAATATCTGCAACCACTTCCAAAGAAAGACCGGAAAACTGAAAATTTGACAAAAAAATAAAGTTCAAGGGCCATAACTCTGGCAAAAATTATTCAACCAGACTGAGATTTGGAATTAAGCTGTAAATCATGTAGAGTTAGCTTTATGCCAAATATAAAGTTAATATCTGCAACCACTTCCAAGAAAAGTCCGGAAAACTGAAAATTTGACAAAAAATTAAAGTTCAAGGGCCATAACTCTAGCAAAAATTATTCAACCAGACTGAGATTGGGAATTAAGCTGTAAATCATGTAGAGTTAGCTTTATACCAAATATAAAGTTAATATCTGCAACCACTTCCAAGAAAAGTCCGGAAAATCCCAAATTTGAAGAAAAAAATTAAAGTACAAGGGCAATAACTCTGGAAATAATTACTCAACCAGACTGAGATTGTAACATAAGCTGTAACTTATAAAGATTTAGCTTTGTACTAAATATAGAGTTGATATCTGGAGTCACTTCCATAAAAAGTCCAGAAAACCGGAAAACATTGGTACGGGACTAAAAAGGGGAGATAACTCCTGAAGTAGTGGTCCGATCATAACGGAAATATGCGGTGCACAGGTTTATATGGTCATATGGCTATATATGAACTTTCAACAAAATTGAAGCAAAACTGTAGAAGAAGAAGGCCGGACAAAATTGTGTCCACGGACGGACAGACGGACGGACAGACGGACAGACGGACAACCTGATTCCAGTATACCCCCCAAACTTCGTTGTGGGGGGTATAATAAGGTTATACTAACAAGTATACAGATTTGTTTTACAGTGATCTTTAACCTGTATATAACCCTATTCATATTGCTGAAATGTCATCTGCTAATCCTACGTCTACACGACGGCATCCAACTACCACGCGCAACGTCATCATGTTATGTATATACACGTTTAAGAAATAGTCAGTAAATAAAGTCATTGAATCGGCCGTAAATCTTTATCTAGTTACTTTATTTAGACCTAGACATTGTGTTTTACATCAATTCAACTGTGAGTGTGTATTTCTTTACTCGGTGTGCGGTAAATATTTCCACGGTGCTCTTATTTACATTACCCGAGTAAAATATTTCACATGCGCACAGAGTTGCGCATAAACCGCTGTGACATACGCCTTTAACCCATTCCCTGATATTAACGACTTTTGACGACTCTATAAAAGACGTTTTGTGAAACCATTGTGATAAATAGAGCATTTGCTCCTATAGGAGCACATGCTCTATTTATCACAATGGTTTCAAACTACAAAATTCTAAATTTCCCTTTTCTCTAGTAATGCTCCTTTTTGGTAGATTTATTCAAAGAGGTTTGATCTAAAAAATAGCCTATGAGGTAATGGGTTAAGAGCAACCAAGTACAGGTTAGACGACGTGGTGAAGCGAAACAGAGCCATTTTATTTAGTAAAGGCAGTGTTCTCCTTGATTTTATGGCTGAATGCATGTTACAAAAATGTGACATGTATTTTGACATGATAATCTTTGAAAAAGGCCCTTAGTGGTCGAAATATTAGATCAAAGCTATTCAAGTATTTATGTGTCATCTAAATTTCCTTTTTGGAATATTTTCTTCACATAGCATTTCGGAAAAACATTTTCTGTGCCAGTGAGATACAAATTCCTCGTTCATTCTTAACCCATTCCCTCATATTGACGCATTTTGCTGCCTCTGTAAAGGTCACTTTTAGAAACCATTGTGATTAATAGAGCGTTTACTTCATATGAGCAAATGCTTTATTTATCACAATGGTTTTAAAACAGCACATTTATAAAAGTTACCTTTTTCCTAGTGTATGCCCCATTTCAGTAGGTTTATCCAAAGAGGATTGGTCTAAAAATAGCCTATGAGAGAATTGGTGTAAAATAGCCTACGAGGAAATGGGTTAATACCATGCAGATAAATGTGAACTCACGGATCATCATCTCTGAAAAGAAAGTGGTCCTCTGTCATTTGTTTCTGCACATCAGGAGTCATGTTCTCTAGTGGGTAGTACTTGCCGGCAAGCTCTCCCCGTAGGGTTCGGAGTGCTTCCACTGTTATGCACTCCATCTCAATCAGATCCTGCCATCATAATTTCAAACAGTTATCCGTTTATTCAACGAATATTCATGTAAAAAATAATACTATCATGAATATTAATTAGATTAACAGATATAATAGCCCATGGACACGCATGCTTGGCCATGGCAGAAACTGTAGAATCACCTCTCATATCTATATATCATATCATAAGCAAAAACAGATAGCTCTGACAAGAGTCGTCTGATCTGAGTCTACTCTGTTCACAAAGGCATGTTTCGAATATAAGATCTTCATAAGAATAAATAAACATAACAAACTGCATGTTTTTAGGATATTATTGAAAATGCGTAGAGAATAAATTTTAAAAAGGGCAGCATTTACTCTGAATAGTACACACATTATATAGAAAGATTGCACTCACTTCTTTACTAGTTGTTGGTGGGAATCCATAATTGGCATGGCTACGACCTACTCTGATTCTGGTAGACTTAACAAGCTGACCCTCGGGGTCAAGGTCACCAAAGCCAAGGTTGTCAAGGTCACCAAAGTCTGGCGCAGGGTGTTCGAGCTTGTCCACTTTGTGATAGTCCTTGATAATTGGATAGAAGAGGTCAGCGAATGTGTCATAAGCCTCAGGGTCACTGGCAAAGATTCCACAGTGGCTCTTAAAATTTTTGCATCCTGAAAACGGATAAACCATACCAATGTATCATCATTATTTCAATATACATGTACTTTAACATTCCACGTACGGAGTTAATTGTCGTCTGCGAACATGTGTGCATTTGTCTTAGGCTGAAATAGCCCTGTCAGCACGCTGCAATGTTAGAAAAGAATGGACGGTAGATCTAAAGTACACTCTAGCCTGTTGTTTTATTACCCTTTACTCTATGAATATAAAAAATAATGACATCATGAATATTAATCACATTCTTTTTATTATGACACATGGTCACTTGAACTTCTGTCCATAGCAGAACCGTTAGAATGATTTCATAAGGAAACAGAGCAGACCCTTATATCAGACGGCTCCTATAGAAGCTGTCTGATCTTGGTCTATCCTGTCTGCAAAGGCGTATTTGTGGAGTAAATGGTTGGTCTATTTAGACCGATCAACATCTAAGTATAAGAACCGTGCAGTAAACACATACGTCAGATCACGATTCATTTTGTTGTCAGTTCAACAGTTCCTGAACACATCGCTGTTTTAATTTTACTGTCTGTTTAACAGTTTTGTCAAACTGAAATAAGCGCTGAAATAAGTTTATCACATATAAGAAAGTTGCTATACATGGCGGTGAGTACCATATAATCAAATTTATAAATCCTCGTATACAGCACCGACAAGCCAATGAAATACTTGCATATCTAAACCACACACAAGGGATTCATACGATCGCCTGGAATAATGCAAATAGTAAACTAAATAGAAATCTATATGAATCAAATTTTTATTTCTCAATGTTCTAGTTTCACTGGTTTCATTTGTTAATCGCATATAAGAAAACGCCACATTTTGACTCACCAGATGCTATACAATCCCTTAATGTTCCTCCAAAGCCCGTACTCCCATATTTATATTTGTTAAACAAGACCGGGGTGAGGTGTTTCTTTAAAAGTGAATGACACTCGTTTCCAGAGTTCCTAAACCTGGTATACAGGCTGTCCACGCCTTCGTTTGTCGGCATGATTTCAATAAAGTTCAATTTCTAACGCAATCTGTCAATTTACTGCAATCTGATTGGCACATTTGACCAAATTTGCGTTATATAAAACCTGTTTTTATATGTCGCAAATTCAACCAATCGAAAACGGCCGAATTTCACCATGTGCCTGTAAATATATAAATGCGTGTTGTTTATCTAACACTTACTGTGATATTCGTTATGAGCAATGATAAATTCGTAAGCATAACATTAACATATAGATCTGGAATCTATTCCAGTTTGGCCCGGTGATTCAAGTTATTTTCCATTGTTTACTTGTCACGACTTGACAGGATGAGGAGAATTGTACAGATGATCTAAGCGTTGTGATCGAGATTCAATCTTAATTACAAGAAAAGTATTGATGCGAAGCATCAAAGGTCACCCATTACTGAATAGTGAATAATAATAATCGAGAATGAAAACATGGACATGTAATATGAAGAAGATATTTGTGGTACCTTTAGAATTATTGTCTAAGTATTGTGTCTGGTAACTTCAACTGTTAACAAGTAAATTAATAATGTGTATATCTAATACTAACCTGACTCTGATCACTTAGATGGTTTAAAAGAATTCTTTCAGATTAATCATTGATTGAGGTTTTGATGAATTTGGTTTTGGTTCCAATTTGAAGGAAAGTCTATAGATGTGGAATTTAATTATCAGTAAACAACAGCAGCATGAAAATGATATTAAAAGCACTGAGAATGAATGAAATTAAAAGTGAAAATTAAAGTGTCTATTTGATTCGAGATAGTGGCTATATCATCAAAACGTTATTTACTCCCGTCATATTTATGCGTTATTTCCAAGTCTTTACTACAATTTCTAATCATTATATGTTTCGAAATGACATATCTTACACTTTTTCATAATGTAAACTGTACGCAGAGTTCATGAATACTTCAGTATATCATGTTAATATGTAGGTTATATTAATTTTCCTGGAAGAGCAGAAAGGACACTACCTGTTCAACGAAGGTCACTTCGTAAGAAAGAAATATTTTAATTTAATTTAAATTGCTATTGTAACCATGTTATATTAATTTTCCTGAAAGAGCAGAAAGGACACTACCTGTTTATCGTAGGTCACTTCGTAAGAAAGAAATAGGTCACTCCGTAAGAAAGAAATATTTAAATTTAATTTAAATTGCTATTGTAACCATATTACTTGCACAATATTGAAATACTATCTATCTATCTATCTATCTATCTATTTATCTATCTATCTATCTATCTATCTATCTATCTATCTATCTATCTGTCTATCTATCTATCTCCCTATCTGTCTGTCTGTCTGTCGATCCATCCATCCATCCATCCACCCATCCCCTCCATCCACCCAACCACACACCACCCAGTTTCACCATTTCCCTCATTTCGTGAGTTCACGCATTGCAAATGGAGTAGACCCAGATCAGACAGCTCCTACAGGAGCCATGCATCAGATCAAGGTCGAAGATCTACTCTATTCACTTATGGCATTATAATAGGCTCGACTCTAGTTTTTATCAATACCAAAATAATTAGATTTCTATGTCATTATAAAAAAATATCAGAGCCAACGACAGAGGTATATGTAATGTAACCGGGTGTAAGAGAGTGAAACACTTGTGGCAAGACTATTGCACCGGAAATTCGAAAGGATCGGCTATTTAGTATCAATAACATATTCATTTCTTAATGCAATAATACAGCCTATTTTCATCACCTATGATATATTATTCATACTCTTAACTCTTTCGGCGCCAATGTCGCCTGTTAGCACCATTGAAAACAGTGCAGTCCCAGGTCAGATGCCAATATCGCCTGTTAGCACCATTGAAAACAGTGCAGTCCCAGGGCAGATGACGCCAATATCGCCTGTTAGCACCATTGAAAACAGTGCAGTCTCAGGGCAGATGCTGCCTTTTCAAGCCGGCATTTGACCTGGGACTTCACTGTTTTCTGTATTATTTTAGCCCAACCATACATGTTTTTAAAAACAAATGTTTTACTAATTACCTTTATTATTTAGTTTAGAATTATATTAAATATGAAATTATTATTGCAGACGACACTTTTAAATTTGGCGCCAAAAGAGTTAATCGATCAGTATATGCAATATACATTGCAAAATCAAGTAAACTTTTATCCCCCCAACGTTACAGAAATGACTGTTCCTACCATGAGTGAAAATATTCGTAAGCCCATATAGATCTAGTAGCCCCGCTTATGCGGGAGCGACAATAATATTATTCGTATGCTATATTTAGCACATGGCTTGGAGCTCTCGGTCAATCAGATACCTAAATAAGTTTGAAGAAACCATGGATTAACTAACAAACTGTTCATTTAGTCAATGGTTCCTGTCGACCAATCTCCATAATATATTTTTGACGTCACACCCTACGCTCTCACGTGATATTCCCTCAATGTATCGTAGCCTTGATCAGTTGGTTACACTGAACTATGTATAGGTTAGACCATGGTTGAGCGCGACTAAACGATATAGTTCGAGGGGGCGTATCGTTTAGTCGCGCTCAACCGTTGGCTAACCTATTTAGCACTGGCTTGGGCTCGAGGAAAAAACAAGAAATAAACGTCATCAATTTGACGTCATCGAACGCGTGCTGATTTTCCCTCCTTTCTTTTCGCGCAAGAATGAAAATCATTGTGCCTGAATCCATTGTTTTGGAATTTAAAGGCAAGATATTAAAACTGTGTTCAATTAAATATATCTACTCAATAATAATTTATTTCAATATGTTGTAGATCTAATTGAAATAAAAGTTATTGTTGAATAGTGAATTAATTTAGTGCTCTAGATCTAGATCCTTTTTTCAAGCAGATCTAATTTTCTTTAATTTGTGGATAAAGATTGTTTTAAAATTCACACATTAAAACTTGAAAAGTGTAATTTCTTTTCTCAATGTCCTCAAAAAGTTTGATTATTCATTGTTTACAGTAAAACTTGTACAACTACCAATAAAAGAATACAGTATGTCAGGTAGATCTAGATCTACCGCTTTTTAAACGCAACTTGAACGCTTTAATGCGGGATAAAAGTAATACAGTAAGCTGAAAATAAGAGCTTTCTGCATAACTTTAGTACTGCATTAAACTGTAACCTGTATATAAAACTGAAAATTCGTTTCCTTTTAACTTATCGTTTAACCTAAGTTTTACTGTAGTTTAGTGTAACCAGCTGATCAAGGCTACGATGCATTGGGGGGAATGTCACGCGAGAGCGTAGGGTGTCACGTCAAAATGCATTATTGTGATTGGTCGACAGGAACCATTGACTAAATAAACAGTTTGTTAGTTAGTCCATGTTTTTTTCAAAAAGCGTTGAACTAAACGATATAGTCGACACTTTTTGAGGCATCTGATTGGTCGAGAGCTCAAGCCATGTGCTAAATAGTGTTTAGCCTAGTTTTTGGACAGGGTGTAAAGTGGGTAGAGTGAAGCTGGAATTGGTCGCGTGAGTTGCTTGGGACAACAGCCGAGACCGTGTGTTGAACAAATGTGTCAGTCGTTCAGAAAGATGGCAGAAATGAAGCCGGCGTTCGTCATTCTTGGGGACCACGACGTTAAATTTTACGGACGATACGTTTCAAGATAGCAGTCTAACACAACTGCTAAATGTGCATACCCAAAAGTTGTTTAATCCCGAATTAGGTAAGATATTTCATTGAGTCATTCTCGATGTTTCTAGCCCTGTGCAACTCAATGCTTTGAAATAAAATTCAGTTAAACGCTGGATATATAGACGTACATGTAGACTACACATGCTATTTAACCTTTTACGCAATAGGTACTTATTTTAACACCTTTAAATAATTATTCCTCCACTTAAGAAATTAGTTTCAATTTATACCGTCATGGACAGGCATCATAAGAAATATTTCCTACATCCTAGCTGACGGTAGCTTAAAGCAGGCTGAAATTAAGCAGAATGCTCCTAAATGAATATTCTGCTTTACTTTCAGTCTGCTTTAAGCAACCGTCTGTCTTCAATACTGAAACAAACTATGGAGGAAAGTGTTAACCGACAGCTGGTAATATCATATTTTATAATTTCAGGGCCTGGGCGAGAGACCAGTTACATCTAATGAGATAAAACTCATAAAAGACAGGAATGGCCATAGATAATTGTTTAACAGTCAGTGGTTGTACAATAGCCATTCAACGAAAAAACAATGAAATCTCTATAGACAGGTGGCTGCTTAATACAGACAAAGGTAGTTCAGAACGCCCCGAGGGAGCATTCTACATTACATTTGTCCTGCATTTAGCATTCACTTGTCTACTAACTAAACAGGGTCTTTTTTGGTGTGTTTTAATGCTTTGTTTTTTTTCTTTATTTCTAATCTCAGTATATGTAGATCTACCAATAAAATGTTTGAGTTGCATCAATTTACCTCATTTCTTAGCCTTGGTATCTACATAGAACATATACATGTATGTGTAATTGAAGCTGTTACATGTGGGACGAGCTAAACAATCTACGTCACAGGATGTACTCGCGCATGCGCTGGGGACAGCCGACTTAGTCGCTAAGTCTTACTGTATATAGGTTAGAACATGGTTAAGCGCGACTAAACGCTATAATTCGAGGGGGCGTAGCCCCCGGGAATTATATCGTTTAGTCGCGCTCAACCGTTGCTAACCTATTTAGCACTGGCTTGGGCTCGAGGAAATACAAAGAATAAACGTCATCAATTTTGACGTGGTCGAACGCGTGCTGATTTTCCCTCCTTTCTCTTCGCGCAAGATTGAAAATCATTGTGCCTGGCTCCATTATTTTGGATGATAAAGCTGGAAATTTAAAGGCAAGATATCGATATTAAAACTGTGTTCCATTAAATATTCAGTAATAATGTTTATTTCAATATGTTGCAATTGAAATAAAGGTTGCTGTTGAACAGTGAATTAATTTAGCGCTCTAGATCTAGATATCTAGATCCTTTCATTATAATTTTCTTTAATTTGTGGATAAAATTACATGTAAGAGTCATGCAGGAAACACCGCATACAAAACACACAACCGCCCAAACTGCACCACGACGACAAATAGCAAAGGTATTTTAAGTTTGTTCATGTGAAAGTTATGAGAGGACACCTGTATTGTGTGCATCAACAAGTCCATTCACTCGTATAGCTACAAAGTGCATCAAATTGTTGGTGAACACAATACCTACCACGAGGTGCAAGGCATTAGATTATGTAAGAGGTGGATGAGAGTATTGTATGTCTCTTGCTTGCATAACCTGCAAGAGAATGATAACAACATAGCCACCACACGGCACAGGCAATACTGTTGTGATAATAAAGGTACATCATGTAAGATTGTTTTCAACCTTTCATTAAAACTCATGTCCTAAAAACTTGATTATTAATTGTTTACAGTAAAACTTCTACAAATAAAATAATACACTAGATTTTCTATGTGTGGTGCCGCTTTTTAAAGGCAACTTGTTTGCTTGAATGCGGGATAAAAGTAATACAGAAGCTCAAAATAGGAGCTTTCTGCACAACTTTAGTACTGCATTAAACTGTCACCTGTATATAAAACTGCAAATTTATTTCCATTTAACTCGTCGTTTTATCTAAGTTTTACTGTAGTTCAGTGTAACAAGCTGACCAAGGCTACGGTTCATTGGGGGAATATCACGTGAGAACGTAAGGTGTGACGTCAAAAATGCATTATGGTAATTGGTCGACAGGAACCATTGACTAAATGAACAGTTTGTTAGTTAGTCCATTTTTTTTCTCAAAAAGCGTCGAACTAAACAATATAGACACTTTTTAGGCATCTGATTGACCGAGAGCTCAAAGCCATGTGCTAAATGAAATTAATCTTGGAGAATTTCAAATCTTCAAGCATTGTGATTGGCCCAAAAAGTAGGTTAAAACTATAATGTAATGGTGGCATTTTAATGCAGTATTAAGGTTATGCAGAAAGCTCCTATTTTGAGCTTTCTGTATTACATTTATCCCGCATTCAAGCAAACAAGTTGCCTATAAAACGCGGTACCATACACAGTGTATTCTTTTATTGGTAGTTGTACATAGGTTTTACTGTAAACATTGAATAATCAACTTTTTTGTGGACATTGGGAAAAGAAATTACACAAATTTCAAGTTTAAATGAGTAAAAACTTGAAAACAGTCTTTATCCACAAATTAAACAAAATCAGACTGCAAAAAGGATCTAGATCTAGAACGCTAAATTAATTCACTATTCAACAGCAACTTTTATGTCAATTGCAACATATTGAAACAATAGTGCCAGTGGGCACAATATACGCCCGTCGAGGTCCTGTTCAACATAAACTAGGGTTAACGTATTTGCTAAACTCAAATTCTAAGTTCAATTTTGCGACAAAGTTTCAAGGTTGTAAATAGGCATACTTTAACAAAAAACCTTAACCAAAAATTCTAAATTAAAAAGGGCCATACTTGTGTCTAAATGCTTGACAGAGTTACATTGTATTTACTCTTGTCTACAGATGAAACTTCCGATGGTGAACAAATGTTTCAAGTTTAAAAGGTTTATTTCAAAAGGTTATGTAAATAAGTGGAATTTAACCAAACCCTCAACCAAAAATTCTAAGTTAAAAAGGGGCATAATTCGGACAAAATGCTCGACAGAGTTATGTACTTATGCCCACAGGCGAAGGTTGTGACAGTGAACAAGTGTTCCAAGTTTCAAAACTTTATCTTAAAGTGTTATGTAAATAAGTGGACTTTCAAAAATGTGTTCCACATAAACTGAGGTTAACATTTTTGCTTAACGCAAAGGCTAAACGCAAATTCTAAGTCCAATTAACCGACCTAGACCTTAGATATACGAACTCGGCAGGCTACTGTAGCATGTCTAGATAAACATTGTGGTTATGAGATGTCACAGACAGGTAGGTTAACATTTTTGGTAAATGCAAATTCTAAGTCCAATTGTGTGACCATGACCTTGGATATACGAACCGGAACTTGGCAGGCTACTGTAGCATGTCTAGATAAACATTGTGGTTAAATTTGAGAAGAATCCACCAAGCAGAACTTGAGTTAGGTTAACATTTTTGCTAAACGCAAATTCTAAGTTCTGAGATGTTATAGACGGACAGACGGACAGACGGACGGACAGACAGCGCCATTCCATAATACGTCCCGTTTTTTCAAACGGGCGTATAATAGAAATTATTATTGAATATTTTAATTGAACACAGTTTTAATATCTTGCCCTTAAATGTCCAGCTTTAACATTCTGATTTCCTTCTTTTTCTATTCCCAAATTTTAATGGATGCACGCCCGAGAACTATATCGTTTAGTCGCACTCAACCATGGTCTAACCTATACATTCATAACGTGATGTCATTGCTACAGACGACGTGTTTGCGTATGGCACCAAAACCAATGTTAACGTTACTTTTCCCCGACATATGAATTGGTGTATTGAATGTGTATTGACCGTGTAAACTACTAGTTGTCGCATAACTATTCATGACTAATGAAATAGTAAACTTTCAATTGGTCCGGTGTTTTGACTATGTATAAACCAGGGTGAAACGTTCCAGTTATTTTTAGAAATCTGAGAGAAACTGGTGCATTGTTTCTCTCCTCTTCACTCATTTAATCAAGCATTTAAACTAGCTTCAACAATCTGGCATTTTTCGTGTAAATATTGCATTAGAATAGGGTTAATCCTACTGTAAGTTGAAATTTGCGACGGTTTATGAGGATTTTAACGGTCGCAAATTATTTTAATGGCAGCGTCACCATTAAAATAATTTGCGACCGTTAATAACCTCATATACCGTAGCAAATTACAGTAGGACTAACCCTATATTTATCTGAACTTGTTTTGTTCTAACCTAATTTGTAACCTGCATGACTGTTATGTACCTGACGTCACGAATAGCAATAATTACGCACAAACTAATGTGACGTTCCAACGTCACAATGCAGCGCCATCTACAAGCAACATTATATCTGAAAACTTCCGGTACTTGGCGAATTTACTTAGAATACTGTTCTCAATGCGAAATTTGAAAATCAAAACATCGAACTTTTTGTTTTGATCACACAACATGAATACGACCAGACAAACAATATTTAACTAAACAATAAGCAGATTAATTTAACTAGATCTAAATATTTAACTAAACAATACGCTCATGATCAGAGTCTATTCTATTTGCTTACGACACACTCTAGAGTGGATTTATTGCCATTGTTACCTATTCCTGTGTACACATATTATTATAAAATACAGCTAATTAATATGCATGATGTCATTACTTCTTGCATGAATATTCATGGAGTAAAGGGTTAAGACTTTGTTTGTTTCAGAAACAGAAAGCGCACATGCACACATTCATACACGTAAGCCAAAAACCACCCAACAAAAACTTAACTGAGGGTTCAGTTATTCTGTAATCCTAAAATATGCAATTTAGCCTTTTCGCGTTTTTGCAAATAGAGAAGACCCAGATCAGATGACTCCTATAGGAGTCGTCTGATCAGAGTCTGCTCTGTTTGCTTCTGGAAAAATAGGCTACATTATTAGTTATACAGATCATTGGCGGGGTATCTGACTTTTTGTTTCCTGCTGAGGAAATTCATGTTGCCCGAACCGTAAGGCGAGGGCTACATGTATTTTCCTCAGCAGGGAATAAAACGTCAGATATCCCGCCAATGATCTGTATAACGATTTTATTATACTGCAAAGTTTAATATTTGTAGCAGTTGGTTAGCGTTGTTAATGTAGGCGTCGTTTGCTTCCCCTCAGGTGCCTCATACTGGAAGGTAAGGGCTTATATAAATAATATCTGTATTATAACCAGCTCATAAAATTTGTGGATAAAAAGTGGTCTTCCAAGTGCATTAGTTTCTCAAAGGATTGAAAGAATCAGACGTTAGTAAACTTTCAGCATATCAGCGGTTAAGCAGACACTATTTTTTCAGCATGAGAACGGTTAAACTTCATAGAGCGATTGCCGCGATTCCGACGTCATTTGGATGACGTCAAAGTGACGGTTTTATAACATTCAAACAAATGGGCGTTGGAAGGAACAGCTATACTGCAATTTACAGGTACGTGTGCTGTGCATGTGAATTGTCTTTGTAAAAGCGGGGGATTTGGGGGCTAATCAGTACTTGCACAAGCACTTTGACAACATTTTCAGCATCCCGGGCAGAATAAGACCTTCGCCACGTATCGGGTTCATTTGCATTGTTATACAACAACTACAATAAAAATGTGTCTCAATGGATAACTTTGTTCCGCCCCAAACTCTTGTTATTTCGTTTGAGAGCGGTTGTTTGGATCGAGTCGACGAAGTGAAGCTGATCGGCCATTTTTATTTTATTGTAGCAATGAAGCGAGGCCCTCGACGGGGGAAATTCCATTGTTGCTCATGACTCCGTATATACATAAGAATTAAGAGGTATACACGGCTTTTATACATGGCTAATTGACCAATCATAATCGAGGATATTACTTTGCAGTATAATAAATTTGATTCATCTGTTTCTGAAATGGCCAAAGATTCCTATGTACAAATAGCATCATAAAAATAACATGCCTATGTACAAATAGCATCATAAAAATAACATGCCTATGTACAAATAGCATCATAAAAATAACATGCCTATGTACAAATAGCATCATGAAAATCAGCTCATAAACATTCATGATGACATTATTTCTTACATGAAGATTCAAAAGGGAAAGGGTTAATTCCCTGTTGAATATTAACATGCCAGAAACGCATGATCACGCATTTGATTACAGCAGCCGTCTGACCAGGGTCTGCTCTGTTTGCGTATGAACTAATCTAGACCCGATTCGTTTCTGCCACGGCCAAAATATCTTTTGCGCATTTACCATAATTATAAAAAGAATGTGATCTAAGAAATGTTCATGATAATATATAATTTATCATTTCATACGCGAGATTCCATACAGTAAAAGGGAAAATATCGTGCAGAATGCCACATGCCATCGTGACATCTTTCGGTGGTATGTTTCTGTCCCCACTAAAGCTAATTAAACTCTTTTGTGTTTTGCCTTGTATAGCCTACAGATAGATTTGTATCGCGAAACATTCTAGTAGAATAAGTGGTTAAACTGTTAACTTGAAAAAAAAATCGTATTTCATAACTCAGCCTTTGTGGTATTTTAGATACGAAATCATTCCCGTTAACAACACTAACAGGCCAATTGTCAAGTGACGATAATTATGTATCTGAATTTCAGAACAAAATGCTGTTGTGGAACACTAGATAGGCCTACTCTCAACTGGCGCTTTGACCTATATGACTTTTAACTTGACATTGATAATGACCTTGACATTGCACCACTTAAAATACAGCTTTATCGGGCGAGTATGCAAGTAGTGTATAAGGGACCATAAAATTAGTACTCGTCCTCGTCCGATAGCCTACTCCCCATCTGAAGTAGACACATGGCTCATTAGCATATTGTGATGTCATCCATCACAACGCATTATCATTGGAATTTAAATTTCTTTCATAAAATAATAAAAGACGGCGGGACGTCCATAAGGGAAGGGAAGGGGTCTATTAGTTTTCAATAAACAGGTGGATAAGATCTTAATGAGATTTTGGGTAAACAAAAGAAAATTATTTAAAACGAGAATTGTGTATGCGCTATATATAGACAAATAAACTTACCCTTAGTAAAATTCCTAATCCAGTTAACAGGATGTTTACTCTTATTTAGTGTTTTAATCCAATGAAAGTCGTTTTCTGATGCCTTATTGTAGTTTTCTCTAACGGAAATTTGCTTCAATTATACAATATTTCTGTTGAGAAAATCATAGCATACAACAAGACATCGTTTTCGAAACTATGATTATCCAAAATTTTCGCCTATGTACAAATAGCATCATAAAAATAACATGCCTATGTACAAATAGCATCATGAAAATCAGCTCATAAACATTCATGATGACATTATTTCTTACATGAAGATTCAAAAGGGAAAGGGTTAATTCCCTGTTGAATATTAACATGCCAGAAACGCATGATCACGCATTTGATTACAGCAGCCGTCTGACCAGGGTCTGCTCTGTTTGCGTATGAACTAATCTAGACCCGATTCGTTTCTGCCACGGCCAAAATATCTTTTGCGCATTTACCATAATTATAAAAAGAATGTGATCTAAGAAATGTTCATGATAATATATAATTTATCATTTCATACGCGAGATTCCATACAGTAAAAGGGAAAATATCGTGCAGAATGCCACATGCCATCGTGACATCTTTCGGTGGTATGTTTCTGTCCCCACTAAAGCTAATTAAACTCTTTTGTGTTTTGCCTTGTATAGCCTACAGATAGATTTGTATCGCGAAACATTCTAGTAGAATAAGTGGTTAAACTGTTAACTTGAAAAACAATCGTATTTTCATAACTCAGCCTTTGTGGTATTTTAGATACGAAATCATTCCCGTTAACAACACTAACAGGCCAATTGTCAAGTGACGATAATTATGTATCTGAATTTCAGAACAAAATGCTGTTGTGGAACACTAGATAGGCCTACTCTCAACTGGCGCTTTGACCTATATGACTTTTAACTTGACATTGATAATGACCTTGACATTGCACCACTTAAAATACAGCTTTATCGGGCGAGTATGCAAGTAGTGTATAAGGGACCATAAAATTAGTACTCGTCCTCGTCCGATAGCCTACTCCCCATCTGAAGTAGACACATGGCTCATTAGCATATTGTGATGTCATCCATCACAACGCATTATCATTGGAATTTAAATTTCTTTCATAAAATAATAAAAGACGGCGGGACGTCCATAAGGGAAGGGAAGGGGTCTATTAGTTTTCAATAAACAGGTTGATAAGATCTTAATGAGATTTTGGGTAAACAAAAGAAAATTATTTAAAACGAGAATTGTGTATGCGCTATATATAGACAAATAAACTTACCCTTAGTAAAATTCCTAATCCAGTTAACAGGATGTTTACTCTTATTTAGTGTTTTAATCCAATGAAAGACGTTTTCTGATGCCTTATTGTAGTTTTCTCTAACGGAAATTTGCTTCAATTATACAATATTTCTGTTGAGAAAATCATAGCATACAACAAGACATCGTTTTCGAAACTATGATTATCCAAAATTTTCGCCTATGTACAAATAGCATCATAAAAATAACATGCCTATGTACAAATAGCATCATGAAAATCAGCTCATAAACATTCATGATGACATTATTTCTTACATGAAGATTCAAAAGGGAAAGGGTTAATTCCCTGTTGAATATTAACATGCCAGAAACGCATGATCACGCATTTGATTACAGCAGCCGTCTGACCAGGGTCTGCTCTGTTTGCGTATGAACTAATCTAGACCCGATTCGTTTCTGCCACGGCCAAAATATCTTTTGCGCATTTACCATAATTATAAAAAGAATGTGATCTAAGAAATGTTCATGATAATATATAATTTATCATTTCATACGCGAGATTCCATACAGTAAAAGGGAAAATATCGTGCAGAATGCCACATGCCATCGTGACATCTTTCGGTGGTATGTTTCTGTCCCCACTAAAGCTAATTAAACTCTTTTGTGTTTTGCCTTGTATAGCCTACAGATAGATTTGTATCGCGAAACATTCTAGTAGAATAAGTGGTTAAACTGTTAACTTGAAAAAAAATCGTATTTTCATAACTCAGCCTTTGTGGTATTTTAGATACGAAATCATTCCCGTTAACAACACTAACAGGCCAATTGTCAAGTGACGATAATTATGTATCTGAATTTCAGAACAAAATGCTGTTGTGGAACACTAGATAGGCCTACTCTCAACTGGCGCTTTGACCTATATGACTTTTAACTTGACATTGATAATGACCTTGACATTGCACCGCTTAAAATACAGCTTTATCGGGCGAGTATGCAAGTAGTGTATAAGGGACCATAAAATTAGTACTCGTCCTCGTCCGATAGCCTACTCCCCATCTGAAGTAGACACATGGCTCATTAGCATATTGTGATGTCATCCATCACAACGCATTATCATTGGAATTTAAATTTCTTTCATAAAATAATAAAAGACGGCGGGACGTCCATAAGGGAAGGGAAGGGGTCTATTAGTTTTCAATAAACAGGTGGATAAGATCTTAATGAGATTTTGGGTAAACAAAAGAAAATTATTTAAAACGAGAATTGTGTATGCGCTATATATAGACAAATAAACTTACCCTTAGTAAAATTCCTAATCCAGTTAACAGGATGTTTACTCTTATTTAGTGTTTTAATCCAATGAAAGACGTTTTCTGATGCCTTATTGTAGTTTTCTCTAACGGAAATTTGCTTCAATTATACAATATTTCTGTTGAGAAAATCATAGCATACAACAAGACATCGTTTTCGAAACTATGATTATCCAAAATTTTCGCCTATGTACAAATAGCATCATAAAAATAACATGCCTATGTACAAATAGCATCATGAAAATCAGCTCATAAACATTCATGATGACATTATTTCTTACATGAAGATTCAAAAGGGAAAGGGTTAATTCCCTGTTGAATATTAACATGCCAGAAACGCATGATCACGCATTTGATTACAGCAGCCGTCTGACCAGGGTCTGCTCTGTTTGCGTATGAACTAATCTAGACCCGATTCGTTTCTGCCACGGCCAAAATATCTTTTGCGCATTTACCATAATTATAAAAAGAATGTGATCTAAGAAATGTTCATGATAATATATAATTTATCATTTCATACGCGAGATTCCATACAGTAAAAGGGAAAATATCGTGCAGAATGCCACATGCCATCGTGACATCTTTCGGTGGTATGTTTCTGTCCCCACTAAAGCTAATTAAACTCTTTTGTGTTTTGCCTTGTATAGCCTACAGATAGATTTGTATCGCGAAACATTCTAGTAGAATAAGTGGTTAAACTGTTAACTTGAAAAAAAATCGTATTTTCATAACTCAGCCTTTGTGGTATTTTAGATACGAAATCATTCCCGTTAACAACACTAACAGGCCAATTGTCAAGTGACGATAATTATGTATCTGAATTTCAGAACAAAATGCTGTTGTGGAACACTAGATAGGCCTACTCTCAACTGGCGCTTTGACCTATATGACTTTTAACTTGACATTGATAATGACCTTGACATTGCACCACTTAAAATACAGCTTTATCGGGCGAGTATGCAAGTAGTGTATAAGGGACCATAAAATTAGTACTCGTCCTCGTCCGATAGCCTACTCCCCATCTGAAGTAGACACATGGCTCATTAGCATATTGTGATGTCATCCATCACAACGCATTATCATTGGAATTTAAATTTCTTTCATAAAATAATAAAAGACGGCGGGACGTCCATAAGGGAAGGGAAGGGGTCTATTAGTTTTCAATAAACAGGTGGATAAGATCTTAATGAGATTTTGGGTAAACAAAAGAAAATTATTTAAAACGAGAATTGTGTATGCGCTATATATAGACAAATAAACTTACCCTTAGTAAAATTCCTAATCCAGTTAACAGGATGTTTACTCTTATTTAGTGTTTTAATCCAATGAAAGACGTTTTCTGATGCCTTATTGTAGTTTTCTCTAACGGAAATTTGCTTCAATTATACAATATTT
The DNA here is from genome assembly GCA_963576725.1 of Azorinus chamasolen. NCBI lineage: Eukaryota > Metazoa > Mollusca > Bivalvia > Cardiida > Solecurtidae > Azorinus > Azorinus chamasolen. Next base: position 83,913,969 of record OY755237.1, on the reverse strand, counting down.
CTGTTGAGAAAATCATAGCATACAACAAGACATCGTTTTCGAAACTATGATTATCCAAAATTTTCGCTTCATGGCTTTTGCTTGCAATCAATGACCTTTATTTCCGCCACATTTTCACGATACAATCATGTATATTTTATTAAACACTCAAATAGCTATAACTGTCCCAAATAGAAGCATAAAGCTCAACTAAATCACTGAATTTTAATTCATGTAGGTAAGTGGTTACTAGGCGACGGATTCACGCATCGTGGGTTTCAAATATATCCGCATACCTTGATACGGGCGGGGGAGTATATAGTGGAAGGGAACCAATAGCGATCAAACCCTTGTTATAATTAGTGAGAGTTATTGTTCTCGATCACAGGCCCAAACATGTTTTTACGTGTTGAATGATATATCTGTCGTTGGAAGGGAACCTGACATAGAATCTAAGTCTTTTAATTTTGTTGATAAGAAGTTTGAACTAAAATAGACTTTTCACACGCTGACTGTCTTTTGAAACTGTTTTGTAGACTCTAAATATTCCAGTTTAAAGGAAGGTGATGAGTGAAGAGGAGGCGCAGCTGAAATTTCCATTGTATTTACCCGGTATATGGAAAGTGGCCTTGGTGGAATTTCACGTAACATCCAAAATAAAGTCAACCGTAAAGGAGGACAAAGGTATTTACATCTATACTAACCTATGTAAAGAAAGTAGCGTTTATGGCGAGGAACGGCCATTGTTGAGACGCTTAACCCTTTCGGCGCCAAATTTATAATTGTCGTCAGCAATCCAAGTTTGTTAAATCATTCAGTAAAATAGGGAAATGAGATGAACAAGGGCATGTTGTATTGCTATGCAAGACATGAGTCCTCCACCGGACTGAACAAGAGTACCGCATACGGTACATAATACGCCCACTTGCAAACTTTCTCTGATTCAACATGCCTTATAAGTGCTGACATTTTCTAATCTGTGCTTCAGATCTTGATTTCCATATTAAGGTGATACTATTTTTAAAAAAAAATGAAGTGAATATCTTATTAAATAAACAAGAGGGCCAGAATGGCCCTGACATCGCTCACCAGACAATCAGAGGAGAAGATTTTCAAAGTTTTCACATATGTTTCTATTGAAAACTGAACACCCCAGGGGCGGTGCCAATTTTGACCCCAGGGACACAATTTATATAACTTTTGTAGAGGACCTGAACATGATGCTGAAAGAATGTAGTGAAAGAATGGATAGAGCATAGACCACTGGAACTTGTATTAATTCTTTGGATGCTAGAGGCAGATTCTCCCACCACTAATGACATATGCAAACAGTTTGGATCCAGATCAGGGCCCACATAATGTGGGGCCTGATCTGATATCCAAATTGTTTGTAAATGAGACTGAACTTCTGAAAAACTTAGAAAGAAAGTGTGAAGTGGGATTCTCCCACCACTAATGACCTCTGCAAACAGTTTGGATCCAGATCAGGGCCAATATAATGTGGGGCCTGATCTGATATCCAAACTGTTTGTCAATGAGACTGAACTTCTGAAAAACTTAGAAAGAAATTGTGTAGTACGGATAACTTATGAATATGCTGCAGACAACCATTTAGCAGATGACCCAGCATGCAAAGAGTTAAGCTGAAATTCACAACAGATATGCTCTATATTGATATCTGGTAGCTTAATGCAGGGCATAGGTATGAAAAAAAGCTTTAAGAGTGTTCTGCATATTAAGAACTATCCACAGTTTTCTCAATCTTAAATGAGAGTGTGTTATTTGTCTAAGCACAACTTCTACTCTACTGATCAGGCTAAGGGTGATTATATAAGAACTCACACTGACTGGTCTGAGCTCTGCAGGCTGATATATTAAGGAGAAACCTTTAGGCTGTCGTTTCTGACATGAAGAAGACTGTACACACAGGGCAGGGCCAATTTTAACCCAAGCACTATGATACTTATAAAACCCATAAAGTTATGCTAAGTAAATCTATACACCAAATATCTAAGCTCTGGGACATGTAGTTTCTGACAAGAATACATTTAAAGTTTTTCCTATGCATAACTAGTGATCCTATGGGCTGTTTAAGTAGTCAGCTTAAAAAAACTGGCAATCCCTGGGGTGGGACCAATTTTTACCCTAGGGGCATAATTTATATAACTTTTGTAGAAGCCCCGAAGTTGAAGCTATGTGCCAAATATGAAAGCTGAGGACCTTCTAGTTTTAGAGGAGATGATGTTCAAAGTTTTCACTATATGTTTCTATTGAAAACTGAAAACCCCTGGGGCAGGGCCAATTTTGACCCCAGGGGTATAATTTATATAACTTTTGTAGAGGACCAACAGATGATGCTATGTGCCAAAGATGAAAGCAGAGAACATTGTAGATTCAGAGGAGAAGATTTTTAAAGGTTCAAATTGTTGACGACTGACAACGCACGACGGACGACGGACGACGCACGCCGACGGACGACGGACATCAGGCAATCACAAAAGCTCACCCTGACCACTTTGTGCTCTGGTGAGCTAAAATGTTACAGCTAATCCTCATTTTTGCAGATTTTTGTAAAGTGCAACGGCCATAACTAAAGACAAACTGAATGAACCTCAAAATAAACTCAGCTTCAAATTTTATTGCTTAAAACATTTGTGTTAAGTTTCATTTATATCATTTTAATAGTTTTCCCAGAAAACAACAGACAAACTAAAAGTTGACCGACAAACAAAGCAACGAACACACAAAGTTCAAGGACCATAACTTTAGAATAAAATGACATATCAAAACCCCGCAATATATGTGAAAATTCAAATTAAGGTTTAACCATATAAAAAAATTGAAGTAAATATCATTTACAAATGAAAATGTTATGGCCATCCTCATATTTGCATAGATTTGCATTATTTTTTTTAAGTGCAAGGGCTGTAATTCCGAAACAACAAATCAAATGATCCTCAGAATCAACTTAGCTTCAGGTCTTGATGCATTAAACATGTGTATGAAGTTTCATTAATATCTGTCAAACAGTTTTGCCAGAAAACAGCGGACAAACTATATGCATATATTTGCATTATTTTTTAAGTAAAAGGGCCATAACTCTGAAACGAAAAATCAAATAAACCTCAAAATCAACTCAGCATCAGATCTTGATGCATTAAACATTTTTGTGAAGTTTCATTAATATCTGTCAAACAGTTTTCCCAGAAAACAGCGGACAAACTATTTGCATGTATTTGCATTATTTTTTAAGTACAAGGGCCATAACTCTGAAACGAAAAATCAAATGATCCTCAGAATCAATTCAATTTCAGATCTTGATGCATTAAACATTTGTATGAAGTTTCATTAATATCTCTCAAATAGTTTCCCAGAAAACAGCGGACAAACTATTTGCATGTATTTGCATTATTTTTTAAATACAAGGGCCATAACTCCGAAACGACAAATCAAATGAACCTTAATATTGACCCAGCTTCAGATCTTGATGCATTAAACATTTGTGTTAAGTTTCATTAATATCTCTCAAATAGTTTTCCCAGAAAACAGCGGACAAACTATTTGCATATTTGTTTTTAGAACAAGGGCCATAACTCTGAAACGACAAATCAAATGAACCTCAGAATCGACTAGGCTTCAGGTCTTGATGCATTTAACATTTGTGTGAAGTTTCATTAATATATCTCAAATAGTTTTCCCAGAAAACAGCGGACAAACTATTTGCATATTTTTAAGGACAAGGGCCATAACTCTGAAATGAAAAATCAAATGAACCTCAGAATCAACTCAGCTTCAGATCTTGATGCATTAAACATTTGTGTGAAGTTTCATTAATATCTGTCAAATAGTTTTCCCAGAAAACAGCGGACAAACAGAATGTTGACGGACGAACGAACGAACGAACGAACGGACGGACGGACAGGGCCACGACAATATACGACCACCTTTATTAGGTGGCCGTATAAAAAAACCTCCACTCTCCCCACCCCACCCACCCATGGTGAGGTTGACCATGGTATATACATGACCACCTGAATGGTATTAGTACCTACTTTCATACAGTTAATCAGTAAATAAAAAGTTATTGTCCCGACAAGAAAATATGAAAAAGTGGAGTAACTCATAAAATATTGATGCTAGAGTTATTGCCTTTGTGCATGACACTACACCTCATCATGCTTGTTCCATATGAGAAGTTTCAAATCAATTGAACCAGTACATAAAGAGTTATAAACTGGATAAGAAAATATGAAAAAGGGGAATAACTCCAAAAATATAGATGCTAGAGTTATGGCCCTTGTGCATGACACTACCCCTCATCATGATTGTTCCATATGTGAAGTTTCAAATCAATTGAACCAGTAGATAAAGCGTTATTGTCCGGACAAAAAATATGAAAAAGGGGAATAACTCCAAAGATATTGATGCCAGAGTTATGGCCCTTGTGCATGACACTACTCCTCATCATGCTTCTTCAATGTGTGAAGTTATAATGAATTTGGCTTAACTTTGTAGGAGATATGGTCCGGACACGAAGGGTGACAGACGGACTGACAAGAAAATATGAAAAAGGGGAAGAACTCCAAAAATATTGATGCTAGAGTTATGGCCCTTGTGCATGACACTAGCCCTCATCATGCTTCTTCAATGTGTGAACACATTGGCACAAGTACACATGCTTGACGTGTACAGGCCACGCAGAGAGTTAAGGTCAGCAAGTAGATCATTGTCGTTGGTTGTGCCAAAATGTTGTAGGGTAAAATATGGTGAGAGAAGTTTCATGCATGCAGCTCCAAAACTTTGGAATGTTCTACCATCAGGCATTAGAGACACAAGGTCACCGGCATGTTTCAAAAGATGTCTGAAAATGCATTTTTCAACATTTGTTATTAGGACGGTTTAGTTCAGAATAGGAATGACTTTCAGCCAACCTATTAAGCTAACAGGTGACCCAATAGTCATGTACAGTGGCAACTAAGTTCAGGATAGGAATGGCTTTCAGCCAACCTATTAAGCTAACAGTTGTCCCAATAGTCATGTACAGTGGTAAATGAGCTCAGGAAAGGAATGGCTTTCAGCCAAACTATTGAGCTAACGGTTGACTCAATAGTCATATAAATGGAATGATTTTCAGTCAGCCTATTCATTTTAATTTATGATGGCTTTCAGTCAAATTGTCTGTATCAAAATTGTCCATACAGATTATTCTAATTTGTGATATTGATGAGCATGGCTTTCAGTCAACTTGTCTGTATCAATATTCTGAAAATGGGTGATCCCTCGAAAGCAAAAGTAGAAATGCAAAAAGAGAAAATTGCAGACTCGGTTTTAGTGAGTCTGTTCATGAGTAGTAATTAAAAGTGCAACACTACTCACGCCCCCTAGCACCGATTTAAGCAGTATTCAATTTTCAAAACAAATAACATGAAAACTAATGATCCCGAAGGATCAGAAAATATAACAACACTGAGTTTGTTAATACAGTTTATGCTGTTCCTTGCAGTTAGTGATTTCATATCTATTGTATATCTTTCGCTATAATATAAGCTAGAAATATAGATCTATGTAGGAGGTTTGTTTTCGAACAACTACCAGTATTATCATGATTTATGTATATAAAAATGTTAACACTTTCCCTCATAATTCCGCATTTTCCAGATCTAGCAAACAGAAGAATCAGAGCAGACAGCTCAGGGCTATAGATCTACATGTCGGACTGGGTCTACTTTGTTTGCTTATCAAATTTCGTAGATCACGTATGCAGCTCCTTTTAGGCCCAAGGCCCATAATCGAAACCCTCCCCCAGCGGGATTTTGGTACACCTATATTTTCTTAAATCTTAGGGTATATGTTAACAAGTTCCGGTTGTTGGGAGAGTAGGGGATGCTGGATAAGCAAACGGTCAGCACCAACATTGCGAAGTTTTAGCATAAGCAATGTTAAGATGTAAAAACATCCAAAATAGTTTTAAAATAATATCAGTATATTTATTACATGTCAGGAGTCTTTTATTCATAATTTGCTCATTTGTTCTGGACCAGACTTCGATTTAAATTTACAGCTACATGCTTTCAAACACACGCATGTTTATAAATAAAGTGCACGCTATAAAGGTTATCCGGTTACATATTTGTTGTCTATGTATATGTATTTATCAGTCACGTACATTTAACAAGTATTTTAAAGGCGTTTCAAGGCTCCTTATATAAGTGAACCCCCCCCCATATACACAGTATCCAGCTGTGCTGATTGATTCCCTGGAGTGCTCCTGCAGTGTCCAGTCAGGGTCAATGACCATATGAGATAAAGTTATGCAATTATACCTTGATCCAGGTAGATGGGAATATAAAGTGCTAGGCAGTACATTTTGCCAGTTTTTGTGTGAAATGACCAATAAAAATATCTTTAAAAGGCTTTTAACCCTAAATTTCCCTCATATAAACCTGTTTTTACGCATTAGTAAACATAGTAGACCCAGATCAGATGGCTCCTATAGAAGCCATCTGATCAAGGTCTGCTCTGTTTGCTTTTGACATGATATAGATCGGATTCTACAGTTTTTGTCAAAGCAAAACCTTCTGCTTATAGAAATAATGTGTTTCCGCATAAAAAATAAGAGTAGGCCCAGATCAGACGGCTCCTATAGAAGCTGTCTGATCAGGGTCTGTTCTGTTTGCTTTTGACACGATATAGATTTGATTCTACAGTTTTTATCAAAGCTAAAACTTCTCTTTATGGAAATAAAGTGTTTTACGCATTAGCAAACATAGTAGACCCAGATCAGTTTTTGTCAAAGCAAACAGGGAAAGGGTTAATACGTGTTTAGAAATAATTCTAGCTCTAGGTGTAAATATCTGATAATCAGTCAATTAAATGGGTCATTAGTTTTTTAAAAAAAGAAATTGAGAAGAGTTACTCATTTTGTGGGTAACAGTAATTATTAATTGAGAATAATTTTTGATTAACTTAAATCATTATTTGTTTTCAAAATCAAATTTAGAAATAATTCTAGCTCTAGTAGTAAATATCTGATAATCAGTCAATTAAATGGGTCATTAGTTTTTTAAAAAAAGAAATTGAGAAGAGTTACTCATTTTGTGGGTAACAGTAATTATTAATTGAGAATAATTTTTGATTAACTTAAATCATTATTTGTTTTCAAAATCAAATTCAAATAAATAGCAAGGAGAAAAGTCTTTATCAAACACCTACATTTCAACTAAATGCCAATAATAAAGACAATATTACATGATTCGCATAATAAAAAGATATTAAAATAAATTATCATAATGATACTAAATACTGTTTTTCAATCACATAAATTAACTTCAGAAATAAACAAAACATTATGTAAAGAAATCAAAGATAATCAAACTATCACTTCATTTACCTGCAGATATTTTATCAATAATTCTACTGCATATGGTAGACTTAATAATTGACTATTGATATCCATCTGTGAAATTCCCAGGGTGGCACCATAGAGCACCCAAAATACACAGCATGGGGTTAATGGGTCAACATTCCTTTCGAACTGCCTTTAAAGGTCAAGTAAACAGATTGGGTTTTCGTCAAATTCTGATAGTATACAGTTAGTTAAACACCAAGCTTTAGAAAATTCTTACCGTTTTATCTAGTTTTGATTTAAATCGAGTTTTTATTGTACCGCGAACCGTGTATTTTAAAAATCGATACATGATTATCTCCCTTGCGTGACGTCACTTGTGATGCTCGCCAGTCAGGGATCCCATTGAGAGGGAGGAATGTACACAGAAACTTAACCTTTTCCTTTAAATTAACGCCTCTGCAAACAAAGTAGATCCAGATCAGAGCCTACATGAACCGTCTAATTAGGATCTGTTCTGTTTGCTTACAAAATTAGATCAAATCCGACTCCGACTATAAATACCCAAATTATGTTCACACTTTTCCAGACATTACGTCCATGGATTAGCCATAGAAAGTGACACTTTATCGAGTAGGGGAAACTATTTATGGGTGTGATGTTTATTTTAGGTGTGAAATACAATGATACTTAAAATTAATCACATATTTTTTAATTTTGTTAATCTTAAACCTTCTCTTGCCTTTTACCCATGTCATGTTGTATAATTACATATAGCTTCACTGTGTACACGTATTTCGCTGTGCAATCACTGCTGTAAATCAACGTGTAAATAGTGCAGACCCTGATGAGACAGACCCTGCAGGTTTTCACTATTTACAGGTAGGTATATTGACGTGAATAGCAAGCGAATGGTTAAAACTTACTTTACCTGTCAGTGACTTTACACTATTCATAAACTATAATTTAAAAAGAGGATGAGGTTAGGACCAAGACCATTAGCAAATAGTGTAGATTCAGATCAGAGAGACCATTTGGGTCCCGCCCATGAGTTGGGTCCAAACAAATTTTAGACAGAACCAGACATCTTTAGATGAATTTCATATTTAGGCAAAGTGGGTTCAGATGAAATGGGACGTTCTCGTTAAGTAACATAGTACTATGTACAAATGTACGTACTTTAGACAAAAAAAGAAATTCCACCAAAATACAGAAAAATAGAAAATTATTTATTTATTTATTTTACTTTAATATTTGCAATACCAAAATGATGCATTACTTTCGGAAAATCGAGTAAAGGAACTACCAAAATATGTATTTTGTTGGGAAAATGAGAAAAAGGTGGATCTTGATAATAAATGGTTGTCAGTCTTGAAGAATGATTTTTTTTTTTTAATATATTCATGTTTCTAAAGCTTGTGAATTATGTTTAAATGACTGGACCCACTACAAATAAAAATGTCTAAAAAAATTTGGTTAACACATTAAAACTGTTACTACATTTTTCTTTATCATAATTTTACAGTATACTCGTATGTGCAATTTAATTATGGTTTGTATTACATGTATATGGAAACAACAGTAAACATAGCCATTAGAATTTCTCTATGCATGTATGAATGAATGTTAAATGGCCTTAGGCCATATTGTACTAAGCCATATTACACATGAAATGCCCCATGCAGGGTCAGTCTCCAGATGTCAGTTATCATAGTGGCCCTTTGTCAAATACCTAACAGGGGACAATGATTATTGCAAGGCCATAAAACCCGCTTCCTGTATATTACGTATTGTTGCATTCCTTTATGTAGCTGTGGTAACTTGTCAAAAGAATCAATCATTGCGGTCATGGTGCCTCAAAGTTAGTTTTGGGCAAAATGTAGGTAATAATCAGTAAAACTATAATTATAAAACGCATCCAATGAACAAATCCGTAAATTACAGTAATCCAGAATGACTTTTTTCCTATGGATTTATGGTCAAAATTGTCCATGTTCAAAGATCATATTTATGATAAACTATTTCCCTGATGAAATCACTTCACGAATATAAACCCTTCATTCCACGTGCCTGTTTATGCCAATGCAAACATAGTAGACCCAGATCAAACGTATTGAAACAAATTTACAAACAGAGTAGATCAAGATCAGACAGCTTCTGATCAGGTTCTTGTCGATTTGCTTATGAAATAATAGACCGGTAGGTCTGGTTGTACAATTACTGCCATGGCATGTGCTCATATATCATTAACTCTCCATGAAATTATTATTTCTTACACGAATATTCATGAAGAAGATCTAAAGGCTTTTTTCACAATGTTAACTTTTCAAATAAATCATTGGCTCTGACAGATCAATTAGGATTAGATCAAAACAATTTCGCAAGCAAACAGAGCAGAACCTGATCAGACAGCTCTTACAGGAACTGTCCGATCTGGATCTACTCTGTTTGCAAACGCGCGTGAAGCCGTTTATATAAGAAGAGAAGGATTGGGAAATTGATTTTAAAGCAAATTAGGTGTCTGCCGCCAACAGTGCTAAATCGTGTTTATTAATCATTTTTTCTCTTAAGAATATTTATTAAAGATTTCATGACCTCATAAATATTCATTACAGGGATTACAGAGACGCTAGACAACCCTGGTCGAATCTAAAGACATAAGTCTTCGGACTAAGCAATCGGAGCATATCCTGATCAGACAGTTCCTGCGTGATTTGGGGTTACGTTGTTAACAAAACGTTTGTATAGAATAATTTTCCACGAAGAAAACGCCCATTAACCTACAGTGCTAGACCTAAGTCACATTTATAACAGAATGAAGCATATATCCTTTTTATAATTATAGACCCAAGTCATCCACTGCATCTCTAGTATAAATTTCACGGAAAACAGCCATCGAGACAAAATGTAAATCACATCACATTTTCTTGAACTTCTCGTCTTTTGGTAATTTAAATAATCCTATTTAGTCTCTGTTGGATTAGGAGCTGCACCCATAGGCAGGGATACACCCATAGGCAGCACAAATTGCCATTTTAGCACTCAAAACGAAGCAGAAGTACATTACGTGCGATTCTTTTCTATACGATATCTAGTTCGACATTTATAGCGAATATCACAAGTGACGTCATCACAAGGGAGATAAGCGAACGACCAAAATCAGCCAGTGCTTACTTATCGGTGATATATGACAGCTGCTATGTGCGATTAAGGGTGAAACGGTATGTTACAGGTACACATGTACCGCGGTTTTTTCACTTACGGTTCGGTTTTCGGTATTAATTTCCACTTTACGGTACGTACCGAAAATTTCGTAATGTCTAGGGACGAATCTGCCGTAATAATATAAAAGCCGTTCTCTGATTGGTTCATTCTATAAATATCATCCAATTAGATTACGCGTTAAGTATATTACTCATAGTTTACATACATGGCTTCTCCGGAGCGAAACGAAAGTACATCTTTCAATTTGGGAACAGTTTGAAACTGTTCCCAAATTGAAAGATGTACAAACAAGCTGCAGGTCAAAAGTTTGGAAGTATTTTGACTTTCCGGAAGGCCAGTCTGAGAGCAGAATGGCAATATGTAAGCGTTGTTTCACGGACGTTCCGTATAGACCCTTTTCACGTGACGTCACAGAATCTCTGTCCGCCATGTTGGAGGTATACTCGCCAAGCGGTGCGCACATACAATGTTCACTTCGGCTCGATCAAATACATTCCATCCTCAAGATGGTGAATTACAGTCAAGTCGTATGTTGTCATAATCGTTCAGATACAGAAACAGACCAGCCTTACTACATACTTTATAACAGTCCAGAATTCTAAGCCCCACGAACTTTCTGAGAGTGAGAAATGACAGAGGCTATGGGTGACATTTCACTGGAAAGAATCTGAAGAATGTCAGAGTCGCTCTATCCATTTCATCAAACGTAAGTTTGCTTGTATTTTTGCAACATATTTGTGTTGGCATTGTCAGAGACATATATATACACTATGGCATTGTGAAGTCTAGAAAGAGAAATGTGTGCTTATTTCTTTTCAATCTGGATTTGTTTTCGAGCACATTCCAGAACAGCTTTTGAGTGAGGGTTATGTTTGCGCTTTGTTAAAGTGTATAATTCTACAAAATTATGGCTGTCAGCAGTAACCGCTTTATTTCAGACATCTATTATAAAGTTAGAAGGACATTTTATTAATTTAAAACAAAAATGACAAATGTCATGCATGGGACAATTTCAAAAAGCGTGTGTGTGTGTGTGTGTGTGTGTGTGTGTGTGTGTGTGTTGGGGTGGGGGTTGACAATGTATGGGATGGACATTACAGTACTTTGTTCGTATAAGTCTAGCAGTCATAGATAATTTAATACCAATACATCACACAGCTGTGACATCCTGCTGTGATTTTACAGCCCTGACATCCAATTTTAAATTGAGTTGGGACTTGTTTATTGAACACCTAGTGCAATCAACATGGGGTAACAGGAAATGCACCCAACGAACCGTGAAATTGGTGATTTTAAGCTCCTGATAAGCCCCAAGTTTTACAGTCTATCATTCTTTATAATTACAGATCTATATGACAAAGACAGTCCTGATTGGGTACTCAGTAAATATGGGCAGCCTACCACCACACCAAAAATCTTGAATGGCTGGAACCAGTGTAGGACCATGAGAGAGAAGAAGTGTGCCGCAGCTCGAGCATTCCCTTCTATTGACACCCCTGAAAAAAGTTACTTCTTGAGTCCATGGGAGCAATGCTCTAATTATCACATTGGTTCCAAAACTAAAAACTATATACAGTTGAACTTCGATATCTCAAACTCCGATAACTTGAACTTCAGGATAACTCAAACTTAAAGTTTGGTCCTCCCAAAATTTACAATACAGAATTCCTCATAAATGTATAACTACCCATGTGTAGAAACACATGCGACAGCTTAATACAGGTCTGAAGAAATGCAGAAAGCTCATGTAGGAGCTTTCAACATTACTTTAGAACTGCATTAAGCTGAGAACTTGAGTAATTGCCCAGGTTAGAATTCAGATAACTCAAACATTTGTTACCTCTAAGTAATTTGTATGGTCCCTTGAAGTTGTTGAAGGTTGTTACATTAAAGAACTTTATAACATTTCTGTTCTGTGTTAATTTTTGTATTTGTAATATATATGCACCCCATCAACTCCAATGCGACAGTAAATTATATACATGTAGTGTTTCAAAAGAGTTTAGCATTTTACAGGTCTTTTATGCTGATGGTAGTTTATATTTTATTGTTGAGCTACATTTGTCCATTATTAATATTAAGCGTTGCATATTCAAGGTTGACCGTAGTCTGAATGTTTGATAAACTGTAGGTTTCGGATCATCTCGAGAAGGCATCTGTGGTTGAATGGTTATGGTCTCAGACTGACAACCACTTGGTCCCTCACCGCTGTGGTTATGGTCTCAGACTGACAACCACTTGGTCCCTCAACGCTGTGGTTGAATGGTTATGGTCTCAGACTGACAACCACTTGGTCCTTCACCGCTGTGGTTTAATGGTTATGGTCTCAGACTGACAACTACTTGGTCCCTCAACGCTGTGGTTCGAATCCCGGTCTGGACATTTTGATTTCATATGTAAGGAAGCCTTCCAGCTGGCTTGTGGTTGTGTGACTGGCCGGGTACAGGTACTGGGTGAAAGACAGTAAGCGGTTCGGATAGCTCAGTGGTTAGAGCACTCGCCTTGTAAGTGAGGGGTCCCGGGTTCGATCCCCGGTCTGGCTGCATGTTTTTCACCAGCCCTGTTACAGTTGGCGCCCAACTTGAAAATCGGACCCTGTGCACGCCCATGATTTCAGCTGCAGATTCGGCGATAATCTCAGGCAAAAAGGGGGAATAGTGTGACAGGCCAGGTACAGCCTTTGTAAACAGAGTAGACCCAGATTATGTGACTCATGTAGGAGCAGTCTGAAGCGTTCGCTTATTAAATCATATAATAGAGCGGACTTCTACCAAACCAATACCAAAACACCAAACCAATACCAAAACAGCCTGTGTATAGCCTATATATATGCTACTATTAACATTCATCAAATTAATATTCATGATGAATATATAATTATTCAGCAGCTATCTGTATAAAGAAGCAAGTACATGCAAATCCAGTAGTTGCTTTAAATAACAAGAAAACTTTGAAATTAGGTTTCTCAATGAAAATATTTAAACCAGTTTTGTTATTTTCCAATTTATTTAATTTTAATGAATAAGCAGACATATACATGTATGTATATCACGTCATTCACATCTTAAAAAAGTGGATTGACTCGAAAAGAAAAGTAACAGCAGTAATTACATTTTATCAACATTTTAATCTATCTACGCACAGATTAAAAATTGCCGTGTTCAATAATAGAAAGAACTTCAAAAATTCATGTCATTTGACTTGGTAGCTACAGCGCAAGCGGCTGTTGAACCTTAAAATACTTCAAAGAAATACCTTTTAACGTATGTGCAAACATAGTAGATCTAGATCAGATGGTTCCTATAGCAGTTATCTGATCAGAATCAGCTCTGTTTGCTATAGACTGCAGCACGAAGTAAAATCTGCATTAAATTCGTGATTGCAGCAACTGTCGTGCATTTTGCGTATACCTCCAACATGGCGGACAACCCGGTGTTAGGGTAAATTTTAACGGTCCGTGAAAAGGGTCTATAAAGCAATGATCGCAAACTGACCGTTGTAGAAATTACTGATGATAGACAAGTGAGTTATTGTTATTAATCCTTATTGTGCTGAGGATTATTATTATATTAGACTTAAACTGAGTTTAACTCTGCTCTAAGATTTTCAACCATAGTCCATTGAAAACTGTGTGGACCCAGATAAGCTGCCTGGTTAAAATGATATTTGTGTGTGACAATTGATCTGGGTTTACACTGTTTGCAATGCACTTTGGTTGGAAATCTTATAGTGATGCTCAGTTTAAATTATCATCCTACATGTTACAGTGTTTAAACTGTTATAATATTTACAGACAAACAGTGCAGTCAAAGAGAAAGCTTCTATCTGTGATATCTAACTATATCTACACTGTCTGCAGTGCTTTGTTTACTTGTTTCCAGCACACTGTTGGTTATTTTAAAGTTCAAATTGAAGAGATTATTAGATAGTGATATTTTCCATAGAAGGAGATTTGTATTTTAAGAACTATAAATCAATAGTCTATAACATGGTGTTCAGTATTGCATTATTTTAAGAGTATCCCCATAAATACTTGATTGTTTATAATTTAAGAGATTAATCAGCATCACCGCTAGCTGTGCCAGTTACTGATTCTAGTCAAAATGAAGTTAATTCAAAAGGTTTTTTAAGGTAAGCTTCAACCTTATGTTTACAAGATAAAAAGTTGTGTACCGAAAATGTACCGAACCGTGGCTCACATACCGTGTACCGAACCGAACCGTGGGGGTAGTGTACCGTTTCACCCTTATGTGCGATATGACTGTCTTTTTTGTGTTTACGAAACTTCGTCGTACAAGGTACCCATTTGTCAAATATTTACGAAAAAGTGTCCTACCTGTTTACTTGACCTTTAAGTGTAATACGACTCTCTGCATTTGTATTGTATATGCATTTCAATATGCATACACCTAGCTATTAATATTGTTATAGTGTCATCCGTGTGGGTGCAAACTTAAGATTTATGGTGCGTTAATTTAACGACTTAATAATCAAACAATGACTAGAATATACACTGCTTTACAGTGCCCGAGTAAAACGTTCGATAATTCACATAATATAGAACAGCCCTTGCAGAGGTTGCCTGGTAAGGATAGAGAGACAGAGAGAGAGACAAACAGAGACAGAAACAGACATAGAGAGACAGACACAGGGACAGATACAGAGAAAGAGGCACACAGACAGATATACTTATTACTGTCTGATACACTATAGACCTTTGCAAACAGTTTAGACCCAGATGAGAGGGCTCCTCGAGGCGCCCTCTCATCAGGATCTGCAGTATTTGTCGTTACACTTTTCTTTTTTTTTCTTTTTTAAAAAATAAATAAATATTCACCATAAGTTTGACCTGTTTGAATTTTGGAATAGTCCATTTGAAACTTCAACGTTGCTAGGTTTAGATTATTTTTTTTGGATCCAGATGAGATGCTGGGTAAGTGTCTTTACAGATGCCAAGCACTCTGGGTTAACTTGTGTTTGTTTCTAACCCTTTACTCTATGAATATGTATGTTGAAAATAATGGCAACATGAATAGTATTTACATTAATTGTTATAAAACACATGGACATTGAAATAGTTTTGTCACATGGACATTGAAATAGTTTTGTCACATGGACATTGAAATAGTTTTGTCACATGGACATTGAAATATTTTTGTCATGCCAGAAAGTGTAGAATCATATATATTATAGCATAAGCCAACTGAGCTTTATGCATTACCTTCCTTAAATGTTCCTGTAAATTTTGAATAAGACAACTATTTCAATAACAGATGAACATATATTGAGACATAGATCCTTATACTAATATAAGTAGAATTTGATTTTTTAAACCATTGAAATGTACCATTTAAACTTGAAATATGTCGACCCGACGTCGGCAAACCTTTGCCGATATTCCGGCATTTACCCGACATCGGCCCGATGTTGGCATGTTTGTTGGGACATTGCTTTAGAGTGTGTTTTACATTAGTAGCAAATTGCTTACCTGAGCGTATACAGTCTGCGAGTGTACCTCCAAAACTCGTCGTCACGTTTTTCAATTTATTAAAGACTGTAGGGGTCAAATGCTTGTTGATCAAGGAGTGCGACTCTCCTTTCTGCAGACCTTTATAAAGCTCATCACAATGGTTAGGCATGTTGTATTTTTTTTTTTATTAATTTCTAAAATAATTTTCACAAATTCCGAAAAAAATAATCTTTCACATGTTGCTGTCCAGGCAGGTGTGTCTGCGCCGGTATTAAATCATAGACTAATACACCAGAAATATTCCGAGTGAGCTCAAGTACATAGGCATTTCACTTGACTGTTAGACAACCAGTCAATAGGAGTTGTCGAATGCAATACACTGTCTAGAACGATATAACAGTGACCTCATGTGAAGTGTAGTAATCAATCAGCAAGTGAACTATTCAATTAAGAAATGAATGACGTGCTTCCGGTGTTCATGAGGTTATGCAACGCATAGCTTTACGAGCAAAGTTAGTGAAGCCCGAAGGGCTTCACGTGAATCTTTGCTCGTAAAGCTATGCGTTGCATAACCCATGAACACCGGGAGCACGTCATTTATTTCTTATATTTATATTCCATTGTATTTCTTATATTTAAGAAATGAATGACGTGCTTCCGGTGTTCATGAGGTTATGCAACTTTCTTTTTAGAATAAGGTTATATAAGGACGTTGCAGGGCGAATGTAAATATTATAATTTAACAAAGGCATAAATCGATCTATAGATATGTTATGAAATATAAACAGTTTGTGAACGTGTTGTAGATCTATTGGGATTGAGCTAAAATGTTATTTAGGCAGAAATAGTGACCTTTGTAAGTAATTGAGTGCATGTACATACTCGGGATATTCAGCAATACGCATTAGAACTAGAAATAGGGTTAACATTTAGTAATAGTTTACACAATTTAAGACCATCATAATACTTAATTGTACTGTAGTTGGTTTACATCATGTGTTTATCAATCAGTAATTGAAACAGAAACTGTCTGGTGTCATCTGACACTCGATCTACTTTCGATTTAGATGATGGCGCGCGAAAAACGGCAAAATGTGTAGCTCTGGAATTCCTCTAGTAGTTGATCCAGAACTTGATAAATGTTAAGGAACAAATTTACCCTTTACTGCATGAATACTCATGTAAGAAAGTATTAACATTGTGAATATTAATTACATTAATTGTTATAATAGCACATGAAAGTACAAAAATGAGTCATGCAGGAAACACCACATAAAGAACAAACAGTCGCCCGAAAGCAACACAAGGAAACAGCAAATGTACATAACTATAAAAACAACAAGAGACGCACAAAGACAAAACACACATACAATAGGAGGAAGATGGAAGTACCGCCTCGGAACGGTCACTGGGGGGGGGGGGGGGCTAAACCGGTTTATGGGCGCCCAACCTCACACTTATTCCATCCCCACCCTAAAAGACAAACAGTGTAAATAAACGTATCCCCTCTCCGACTAATCTACAACAACCGCGAGAACACGAGAAGGCGATGGAAAATATCATTTATAAATAGACAGAGCAGATCCTGACCAGACGGTTCCTATAGCAGCCGTCTGATCTGCGCGTACTCTGTTCGCAAAGGCATAGAGATATATATTTATGGAGGAATGGGTTAACCCTTCTCTTGCTGAATTTTAAAATACATTTCTCCTTCTTTACCCATGCCCTGTTGTATATTTACATATATCTTCACTGTGTACATGTATTTCGCTGTGAAATCACTGCTGTGGAGTGCACTGGTTGCACAATCACCTTGTAAATAGTGCAGACCCTGATGAGACAGCTCCTGCGGAGCTGTCTCATCTGGGTCTTCACTATTTACAGGTAGGTATATTGACGTGAATAGCAAGCGAAGGGTTAATTAATAAGATGGTTTTGTAATTGATTTTCGAAGTCTATATTTGAAAATTTCTGCAACTTTATTTATTGCTAGTTAGTTCTCCCTCCTAATAAAGACCACTAGAAGTCTGTTTTAATACCCGTGGTAGTTCAACACTTTGAATGTGAGAGACGAGCATACTAATATTTGCACACAATGAAGACCAAGAATCAGAGAGTTCATAGAGGAACCTTTTGATCAGGGTCTGTAACTCCGAAACTATTTTCTAAACGAAAAATATACATTTAAACAGAGCTCCAGATGAGATGCTTAAATAAAACTATTTTAAAGTATAACTTCTTTATTTCTCCACCAAACCCTCGAAGAGACGATTCTAAAGAGTGATCACAACATAGGGTTTGGTGGAGAAATGATGATTTAAGTATTTGAGAACGCACACCCTTTTTATAGCTCTGTTTAAATCTAAGCAATCAACAATATCAGTAAACGTTAATTGTTCAAGTTGTTAAAGTACAAATGTAATCTCAAGGCGCCCCTGCGACACGGTATTTCACATACTGAATGTTATCTTGATGTGCTTTACAAACTTCGTACGATTATTGGACATATCCATTTTCTCACTTTGTTCTTTAAATATATTAAAAAATTTCATTAAAAATGGATGTGATCCTATAGTGTTACAACATCCTGCATGTTTGGTTGTCCACCCTTTTACAGTTGGCAATCACGCTGACCTCTTAGCATGTACGCCGACAAGAAAGGTTTAGTACTGTATGAAAGCGAACTATTAAATCCGGAAACGAAGGAGGATGTCGGATATTTGTACTATTTAAGGAGGATGTCGGATATTTGTACTATTTCGTTTTTGCTGTATCCTTTATTACTGTTCTACAGTTACCCTGTTTGCAGCTCAATCATTGAGTTCACTAGCGATAGGTGATTTAATCCAGACCATAACGCACTCAGTGACCCCTTCTTTAGCCCATTGTCACATGTTAAGGGTAAATCCATTAAATGTGTACTTAGGTGTGTACTTATTAAAGTGCACCTGCCGAATATAGTAAAAGTACAAAACTGAGACATGCAGAAAAATCCACATACAGAACAAACAGTCGCCCGAACAGCAACACAATGAAACAGCAAATGTACATAACTATAAAAACATCAAGAGACACACAAAGACAAAACAAACATGCAATAGGGGAAGATGGAAAAAATTCAAATTCTACTTATATTAGTATAAGGATCTATGTCTCAATATATGTTCATCTGTTATTGAAATAGTTGTCTTATTCAAAATTTACAGGAACATTTAAGGAAGGTAACCGCCTTGGAACGGTCAGTGACAAAAGTCACTGGGGGGTTAAACCGGTTTATGGGCACCCAGCCTCACACTTATTCCATCCCCACCCTAAAAGACAAACAGTGTAAACAAGGGCATGTTGTATTGCTATGCAAGACATGAGTCCCCCACCGGACTGAAAAAAAACTCCACTCTCCCCATCCCACCCACCCATGGTGTGGTTGACCATGGTATATACATGACCACCTGAATGGTATTCGTACCTACTTTCATACATTGAATCAGTAAATAAAAAGTTATTGTCCAGACAAGAAAATATGAAAAAGGGGAGTAACTCCAAAAATATTAATGCTAGAGTTATTGCCCTTGTGCATGACACTACACCTCATCATGCTTGTTCCATATGAAAAGTTTCAAATCAATTGAACCAGTACCTAAAGAGTTATTAACTGGACAAGAAAATATGAAAAGGGGAATAACTCCAAAAATATAAATGCTAGAGTTATGGCCCTTGTGCATGACACTACCCCTCATCATGCTTGTTTCAAATCAATTGAACCAGTAGATAAAGAGTTATTGTCCGGACAAAACATATGAAAAAGGGGAATAACTCCAAAATATTGATGCTAGAGTTATGGCCCTTGTGCATGACACTACTCCTGATCATGCTTCTTCAATGTGTGAAGTTATAATGAATTTGGCCTAACTTTGTAGGAGATATTGCCCGGACACGAAGCATGACAAGACGGACTGACAAGAAAATATGAAAAAAGGGGAAGAACTCCAAAAATATAGATGCTAGAGTTATGGCCCTTGTGTATGACACTACCCCAAATCATGATTGTTCCATATGTGAAGTTTCAAATCAATTGAACCAGTAGATAAAGAGTTATTGTCCGGACAAAAAAATATGTAAAAGGGGAATAACTCCAAATATATTGATGCTAGAGTTGTGGCCCTTGTGCATGACACTAACCCTCATCATGCTTCTTCAATGTGTGAAGTTATAATGAATTTGGCATAACTATGTAGGAGATATGGCCCGGACACGAAGCGTGACAGACGGACGGACGGACGGACAGACGGACAGACAGACGGACAGACGGACGGAATCGAGCAAACCTATAGTCCCCCAACCGGTAACCGGTGGGGGACTAATAAACGTATCCCCTCTCCGACTAATCTACCACAACCGCGATGGCAAATACAGTGGTAAAGTGCATGTATAACGAAAACATTTAAGTGAACAAACTGTATCCACCTATCGCTAGTGTACTTAATGATTGAGCTGCAAACAGAGTAACTGTAGAAAAGTAATAAAGGGTACGACAAAAACGAAATAGTACAGATATCCGACGTTCTCCTTCCGTTTCTGGATTTAAGAGGTCGCCTTCATAGAGTACTAAACCTTTCTTGTCGGCGTACATGCAAAGAGGCCAGCGTGGCGGTGGTCTAGTGGTAACGCGCTTGACTGTCAGTCCGGAGGTCCGGGGTTCAAATCCCGGTCCCACCCGGAAATTTCAGGGACGCTTTTCCGTGTCTCCCACCCGCATATACTCTCCACCCAGGGGTTAAATGGGTACCTGTAAGGGTCACTCGCCGGTACTGCGGCTGCATGATTGCGCCATATGTTAGCAGTGCTCAATATTGTAGGCCAATGACTCAATGATCAGGGGAGTAAATGTACAGTCGGCTGAACGGTCATTCGGACTGAAAGTAGACTATAACTAGGTACTTTACTTTTTTTTATATTGTAAAGCAGGTTGCCTTAGCAGAAAACAGAGAAGATGAGTTCAATAACAATTGGGAAAAAATAATCAAATTGATTATATAGTTTATCAAATTGATTTTAAAATGTTAACTATATAATAGTTAACATGTCATATCATTGATATATACCCTGTAATTCAACAATTTCCTTTTTTCATTTGATCAGTAAATAGGAATACAGATCAGTAGACATAAGCATTATGTCAATATGGCCACATATTTTCTTTTTATGTTTAATCTCATTTTTAAAGGTTCTGCAATGTAAAATAGGATCTAGCTCCCTACTCCATGAATATTTATGTCAGAAGTAATCTATATGAATGCTCATTACATTAGATTTTATAATAGCGAGTGAACAAAGAAAGTTTGGTAATAACTGAAAGTGTGCAAACATGTCTGAAGTTTATCATAAGCAAAAGGAGCAGACCCTGATCAAGAAACTCACATAGAAACCGTCTGATCATGGTCTTCCCTGTTTTTTGCGAAGACGCAATTTAACTTATTTATGGAGGATAGAGATACAATAGTATGATATAGAAATAGAAAGAGCATTATGCTTGATATTTGTACGGTGTGGAGAGGGATGGATCCCCGACCCTTACATACCAATGACGGGGATAATAAACGAAGCAGGACCTGAATTTTTTTTATTTGCGTAGGACTTTACATGGGCGCGGCCATATTGGAGAACAAGCAGCCGACAGAGTAGATTTTGACTGAAAATGTGAAAAGTTATTATAGTAGATGTAGCAGATGATATACAGTAAAACCTCTCTAAACCGGACGTTAAATTTTGTATAAATATCGGTATTGAGGACAGGTGGCAGCTTAATGCAGGGTGAAATTCATGCAGAAAGCTCCTCTAGGAGCTTTCTGCATGAATTTCACCCTGCATTAAGCAGCCACCTGCCAAAAAGTATCCAAATTCTTCTCATCTAGAATTCCGGTTTAGAGAGGTTTTACTGTACCAAATTTCTGTGGCAGATGTTTATGTCGCTTGTTAAACCGCACTAGTGTCATATATATGTATTAGTCTCAAAATAAAATAGGGAATCTGGATCCAGTATGTAACCGATATATTGTAGGGGTAAGTTAAAGTAAACAACACGGTTTACTGAATAGCAGACGTTAATAGAATGAACTCTCAAGCAGACGACAAAATAGTGGTCTATGTATTTATATATCAACCCCATGTGTTTAACCTAGCACCGGGCACATTTAAACTCTCTCCCTCTCCCCCTCTCTGCTATGGCAAACATTTTTCCTTACAATCGGTTCGATCTGGATCTAACCCGTTACCGCAGGTTTATCTAGATCAAGTCCAGGCATGTCTCCTTACCGCAACTATAAATACACCCTAATTTTCCCAATATGTGTCATTATTTAGCGAGACATTATCAAGACAACAACTTGTCGCTTTACACCTTCAAGAAAGAATTCATACTAGTGCTGAAACGATTACCCGTTGCCGATTACGAAATGGCGATTAACCGATTACAAAATGTGTAACCGGATACATACCGGATTGGTTACTTTACTTAGTTTGTCAGTATTTATGTGTTGGCTGTTCTATTTAGCACATCAAACCGATCGTTTATCTTTGTTCTGAAATATTTCGAAAGAATTGTGATGGAAATATAATAAAAGCTTAACTTGATTATGATAAGACGTTATAATTATAAAAAAAAGTCATCAATTTCTTTTCTCAGGTTTGAAGTCGCGTTCGGTTTATGCATAACACAAGCTTGATCACTTCCCGCAATGTAGTATTTTGAGAAGGTCTCTAAACTAAAATGTATTCTCTGCTGATACCTGTAAACAATGGCAGAAATACATGTTTTTGCAATTTGAACAGCTGTTATATTTCGTGTGCGGAGAAACATATCAATATTAGCATCCAGCTAATTATTATGTGCATATATTGATAAGAACAATATGTCCTTCTCATTGCTTTTTCATCATATGTTAATATATGCAGTTACATTTTCGTACACAGATTTACGGTGTTTGAATGATTGTGACAGTGTTCCGATTAACCGGTAATTCGCAGTTAATACTCCCGATTAAACGGTTACACATTTCCATTAACCGTTTCAGTACAAAACAGACAGGTAAGTTTTAAAAATATTTTATAATTTGTATCGACAAAAACGGTCACTATATCACAATCAACCAATCAGAACACAGACTGACCCAGTACACCACATTATTGGAGAGGCCATCAGGCCGATCCACATTGTTAGAATTGGATGTCGGCGTATTCTGGGATGGTTTACAATTCATCTCAAGGAATTTTGAATTGGGATAGTAAAAAGAATATCGCCGTCTACCGGACGGGGCGAGTTGTGGCTATTCGCATGCGCGAGTTTTGGTTATATAAGAAAATACGCAGTCAAACTATCACTAACCAATAAGGAGTTTGAATATTAAATATTAAAATTGATATTAAAATATATATAGAAAATGTGGTTGAATTTGAATAAAAAGACAGGTTGAATCCAGAATGTCGATATGTTAATTCAAATATACTTGACTATTTTATCCCAGAACAAAGTGCAATGATTTTTGCATTCCGTATAAACTTCGAGTAACGGTAGGCTCAGTTTCTATTTTTAGATTGACCAACTCATAAATCGATGGAGCTGAATAGATGATTTAGGTCTATGCCAGTTCCCGTCCCTTTAAGAGTTTCTTTAACTAATTATCATGCGAGTAGAAAGAAAACATGTACTTTTTATCCATTAATCCTTGTGTTGCGGGGTTCTTAAAACGTCAGGATGACACCACTGACCTCTCTGGTCAGAAATAAAGAATTAAAAAGAATAACTGAAGACCAAAGTTTAATTAAACTGTATTTGGAACTAAAATCTAATCTAAGTAAACAATCTAATCTAAGAAAAATGAAAAAACAATATTTACACAATATTTAAACCAGAGCCAAAAAGTAAACAATAGTTCTAATTTAAATGAGGAAAAATGATTTACTAAAGGTGCAACAGCCTATTGCTAATTAAAAGATAGAAGAAAATAGCAAAAAATGGAGCTAAGGAATGATTTATATTTGATTGTGTGATTCTCTCCACTAACAATTTAGAATCAAAAATATTAAATGGCAAAGATCAGAAATGCTTAAGGTTTCACCAAATAGCAGCAATGTGAAATTATGCTAAATAGTAAATACCACTGAAAGCTACCTTCTACAAAGTTAGAAGAGTAGCTTTCAGGTCCCTGGTTCTGGAGAGAATAGTCTGAAGCACTCAATATAATCAAATATGAGTGCCAAATTGCAATCAAAAAAGCACTCAACAGACTTTCTTAAATAGGGAAATGTCACATGACCTAAACTAAACTATCTGATTGTCTGGCTCCAAGATCTCACCAAATCTCACACTAAATTGTTTTTCTTAAGACTAATGCAATAAATCTAATTTACACAAAAATAGACTTATTTTATCTCAATATAATCAAATATGAGTGCCAAATTGCAATAAAAAATCATCTAAGAAAAACCTTTTCAGTCTAAGTCTGTAGCTCCTAGGCCCCAGACCCATTCACACAGGCAAATCATCAATTACACAATATAGAGAATCTCAATAATTCTGGAAAAATAGCAATCCTAAATCTAGTATATTCATAAGCCCTAAGAACATATTTCAAGAATTTATAATGACTTAATGACCGTATAAATAGCAAAAACAAGTGACTCTCAGGCTCTGTAGCCCCTAATGGCGGCCATTACCCTAAGGGCACCTGTTGATAAATATTCCAATAATTGCAAACCATGGCTCTCCACAACATGTCACTGTTAAATTCTGAATGGAGGTGATCCCCCGAGAGCAAAAATTGCAACACAAAAAGAGAAAATTGCAGAAAGCGGTATTCAATTTTCAGAACAAGAAGTACTGAAACTCATGATCTCGAAGGATCAGAAGGTATAACAACACTGAGAATGAAGTACGGGGCGACGTTTTACGGCCGCCACACAAACACTTAACACCTGCTGTTGTGAAGATTATAAATTCTGAAGGGAGGTGATCCCCCGAGAGCAAAAATTGCAACACAAAAGGAGAAGATTGCAGACTCGGTTTTATTGAGTCTGTTCATGAACAGTAATTAAAAGTGCAACACTGCTCACGCCCCCTACATACGGTTTAAGCGGTATTTAATTTTCAGAACAAGAAGTACTGAAACTCATGATCTCGAAGGATCAGAAGGTTATAACAACACTGAGAATGAAGTAATATGCCTTAATC
Source organism: Azorinus chamasolen (assembly GCA_963576725.1). Taxonomy (NCBI): domain Eukaryota; kingdom Metazoa; phylum Mollusca; class Bivalvia; order Cardiida; family Solecurtidae; genus Azorinus; species Azorinus chamasolen. Next base: position 83,888,724 of record OY755237.1, on the reverse strand, counting down.
GTCCAAACAACAATAATAAACATATTAGCCATAAAAAAATAGGCCAAACTAATCTCAAACATGTTTAAAATGACATTAGTTTGGGTCTAACCGGGAAATAGGTCAACTGCCCAGAATGTAAACAAAGAAGATAATGGCTAATTGCTCCAATTATAGATAATTACACTTGACATAAATGTATACCAGAAGTTTCCTTTCCAAAACAAACCAAAATAATCTTAGAGAAATTCTATTAAAAGGTGCATTTCCACTCTAGCTCATATATGTCTATATAAGCTATATAGAAGGAAATGGCATCAGAGCAAAAATCATATTCCAAGCATAAAACACATTAATTTCACCAAATATACAAAGTGTGAAGCACGTAAATGTGTATCGTAACTATCAACACTAAGATCTGTATCCAAACTAGTCCATCATTTGCATAATGGTAAAAGTCTTATCTTCAAACAATAGCTAGACAGATTCATAGATCTGCTCAAGAATGGCAACTCAACTCCAGTTTTACAACACAGCACCCCCTGGAGAAAATTAAAAATATCGCGAGACATTTTTAACATTTCGTCCCCGAAATAACGCTTAAATAGTTGAGTTCGCATGCTTTAAGTACAAACATATCAAAAATATAATTTTGCATCAGACTAAAATTATCTTGATACAAACAAGTATATCAAACAATAGTAACTATAAAGACTAAAAGTAAACAGTAACTATATACAGTTTATCTAAGTCATATAAGAGAAAAATAATGGACTACTTTGCTAATGAGAATACTATCTAAACCATATAATCTGAAAATGGGTGATCCCTCGAAAGCAAAAGAAGAAATGCAAAAAGAGAAAATTTCAGACTCGGTTTTATTGAGTCTGTTCTTGAATAGTAATTAAAAGTGCAACACTTCTCACGCCCCCTAGCACCGGCTTAAGCAGTATTCAATTTTCAAAACTAATATATAAGTATAACCCAAGTTAATCCAATAATTTCTTAGTACACTCAAGTCGTACTTGAGCCAAAAATAATCAAATATAATTTTGAAAATTTACATGAAAAAAATCTTCCAATTACAAAAGCAAAATGTAATTTTCAAAAAAGAATTATTAAAGACTAACACAATTTTTAACTGATGAAATATATGCAAAGTATCGCAACTGCAAAAATAGTATATGTATCAGTTGCAAAGTATTAAATCTCTTATCTATAAAGTGTCTAAATAATTACTTGACACTCACCAAAACTAATGCAAAAACTAAATCCTGTCACATAAAATCTGTGACATCTTACCAAAAATACTAAAATATCTAAAGTTGTAACACTTGCGAAGCTTCTAACCTATACCACAATAGGTTTAACTTCATAATAATAATAACTTACCATTATAAACAAGAGTGCCAGTGGGCACAATATACACCCACCGAGGTCTTGTTCAACATAAACTGGGGTCCAATTTTGCGACCAAGTTTCAAAGTTGTAAATAGGCATACTTTAAAAAACCTTAACCAAAAATTCTAAATTAAAAAGTGTCATAATTGTGTCTAAATGCTTGACAGAGTTATATTGTATTTACTCTTGCCTACAGATGAAGCTTCTGATGGTGAACAAATGTTTCAAGTTTAAAAGCTTCATCTGAAAGGGTTATGTAAATAAGTGGACTTTAACCAAAACCTTAACCAAAAATTCCAAGCTAAAAAGCGTCATAATTATGTCAAAATGTTAGACAGAGATATGTACTCTTGCCTACATGTGAAGCTTGTGATGGTGAACACGTGTTCCAAGTTTAAAAGCTTAATCTGAAAGGGTTATGTAAATAAGTGGACTTTAACCAAAACCTTAACCAAAATTTCTAAGTTAAAATGGGGCATAATTCTGTCAAAATGTTGGACACAGTTATGTACTCTTGCCTATAGGTGAAGCTTGTGATGGTGAACAAGTGTTCCAAGGTTAAAAGCTTTATCTCAAAGGGTTGTGTAAATAAGTGGACTTTAACCAAAGCCTTAACCAAAAATTGCTTGACAGAGTTATGTACTCTTGTCTACAGGTGAAGCTTGTGATGGTGAACAAGTGTTTCAAGTTTAAAAGCTTTATCTCAAAGGGTTACGTAAATAAATGGACTTTAACAAAGCCTCAACCCAAAATTCTAAGTTAAAAAGGGGCATAATTCGGTCAAAATGCTTGACAGAGTTATTTACTCTTGCCTACATGTGAAGGTTGTGACAGTGAACAAGTGTTCCAAGTTTCAAAGCTTTATCACAAAGTGTTATGTAAATAAGTGGACTTGTTCCACATAAATTGAGGTTAACATTTTTGCTTAACGCAAATGCTAAACGCAAATTCTAAGTCCGATTAAGCGACCCTGACCTTGGATAAACGAGCCGGGACTTGGCAGGCTACTGTAGCATGTCTAGATAAACATTGTGGTTAAATTTGGGAAGGATCCACCAAGCGGAACTTGAGTTATAGATGTTATAGACATACAGACTGGTTAACATTTTTGCTAAACGCAAATTCTAAGTCCAATTATGTGACCTTGACCTTGGATAGACAAACCGGGACTTGGCAGGCTACTGTAGCATGTCTAGATAAACATTGTGTTAAAATTTGAGAAGGACCCACCAAGCGGAACTTGAGTTAGAGATGTAACAGACGGACAGACGGGCAGACAGCGCCATTCCATAATACGTCCCGTTTTTTCAGACGGGCGTATAAAAATACAAATATGCTTTTAACCAAAAGTATCTGTCCCTGTACAGAAAAACTTAAGCAAGAAAATGCAAAGTCCAGTGAAAACTTATCAACAAAAAATTATCAACAAAAATATTAACTCGACTATGATCACCATGCATGGTCACCCTGATTTACTTATGAAGTATAAAATCGATAAAATCTCCTAACTTGAAATTCCTTAAACAAGAGTACCGCATACGGTACATAATACGCCCACTTGCAAACTTTCTCTGATTCAACATGCCTTATAAGTGTTGACATTTTCTAATCTGTGCTTCAGATCTTGATTTCCATATTAAGGTGATACCATCTTTTTAAAAAAATGAAGTGAATATCTTATTAAATAAAAAAAGTTACAGCTAATCCTCATTTTTGCAGATTTTTGTAAAGTGCAACAGCCATAACTCTGTAAAGACAAACTGAATGAACCTCAAAATAAACTCAGCTTCAAATTTTGTTGCTTAAAACATTTGTGTTACGTTTCATTTATATCATTTTAATAGTTTTCCCAGAAAACAACATACAAACTAAAAGTTGACCAACAAACAAAGCAACGAACATTATTTTTTTAAGTGCAAGGGTCATAACTCCGAAACAACAAATCAAATGATCCTCAGAATCGACTTAGCTTCAGGTCGTCATGCATTAAACATGTGTATGAAGTTTCATTAATATCTGTCAAACAGTTTTGCCAGAAAACAGCGGACAAACTATATGCATATATTTGCATTATGTTTTAAGTAAAAGGGCCATAACTCCGAAACGACAAATCAAATAAACCTCAAAATCGACTCAGCATCAGAACTTAATGCATTAAACATTTTTTTGAAGTTTCATTAATATCTCTCAAATAGTTTTCCCAGAAAACAGCGGACAAACTATTTGCATGTATTTGCATTATTTTTTAAGGACAAGGGCCATAACTCTGAAAATAAAAATAAAATGATCCTCAGAATCAATTCAGTTTCAGATCTTGATGCATTAAACATTTGTGTGAAGTTTCATTAATATCTCTCAAATAGTTTTCTCAGAAAACAGCAGACAAACTATTTGCATGTATTTGCATTATTTTTTAAATACAAGGGCCATAACTCCGAAACGACAAATCAAATGAACCTTAGAATTGACTCAGCTTCAGATCTTGATGCATTAAACATTTGTGTGAAGTTTCATTAATATCTGTCAAATAGTTTTCCCAGAAAACAGCGGACAAACTATTTGCATGTATTTGCACTATTTTTTAAGTAAAAGGGCCATAACTCCGAAATGACAAATCAAATGAACCTCAGATCCGACTCAGCTTCAGATCTTGATGCATTAAACATTTGTGTGAAGTTTCATTAATATCTCTTGAATAGTTTTCCCAGAAAACAGCGGACAAACTATTTGCATATTTTTAGGACAAGGGCCATAACTCTGAAATGAAAAATCATATGAACCTCAGAATCAACTCAGCTTCAGATCTTGATGCATTAAACATTTGTGTGAAGTTTCATTAATATTTGTCAAATAGGTTTCCCAGAAAACAGCGGACAAACAAAATGTTGACGAACGAACGAACGGACGGACGGACGGACAGGGCCACGACAGTATACGACCACCTTTATTAGGTGGGCGTATAAAAATGAGTTAAAAGAGACAACAACAATTTAATTTACGAAACTCAACTTGTGCATTTTCAAACTGTACACCTACTAAGATCTCAATAGCTTATAATAGTAGTCTAGATTTCTCAACAAATCTCTTAGTTCAGAGAAAAAAATGCTATCCTGATAACGTCTGTGCTTATTACATGAAAATAATTCCCTAAAACTCACAAATACACACAAATGGTTTGAGACAAGCCAATAGATACTTAAAACCTAAAGTCTATACTCAAAAGGACAAACAAACATAAAGGTGGGTATGCGCACAATTAAAGCAATACCTCAGCTCAGTAGACAAAAAATGCAGATGTAAGAGATTAGACCCTAGCACCTAAATGCATAATTGCTTAAACACAAATAAAAAAAAATAAACTTGCACTACGTAGATATTAGAACCTAGCATCTCAATGCAGTTAACTCTCAAAAAGCTCTCAAAAATCATTGCCTATGCGTAGATATTTAAAACCTAGCATCTCGATGCAATATCACTACACAAACACAAATTGCCTATGCGTAGATAATTAAAACCTAGCATCTGATAGCAAAAATAGGGTATCTCTAAACATAAAAAGCACAAAAAATAGATCAAGCAAAATTCTTATCTGACTAACTCTTATAACTATATCTTAAAAATTCTAAAAACAAAACTTTAAAGTAAAATCTGAACCAACTAGATCTTAGTGTCTTCATCTGTGGATCTAGAAAAGTCTTTCAGATGGCACACGCGATTTAAAAGTTCTTCTTACAAACGCGAGTTCACATTACACATATCTGTAGCGCGCGAGTCTTCAATAATAACATTTCTGTAGCGCGAGTGTCTTTTACGTTTCACTATATTTAAAACACAAGTTCACATTTCACCGTTTTCTAACGCGATAAGTATTCACAAGTCTCTCATCTTACTGATTCACTGACTTAATTTACACTTGTAAGAATTATGATTGCGCGATGATCTAATTACATTATGTAACGCGTAGTCACTAAATATACCTGGATCACCCGCGACAGTCTCTATCTGTTGTATAGTACACACTCTTCCAATCGTATGGTATCGTCCTCTGGACACACCTCGATCATCTGTGTGAACATTGGATTTCGGTTTGGCTCTCCTGGATTTGTCTGGCTCGATTTATGGCCCATGTTGATGGTTCTAATGGGATGACAGACAGCGTTTGGTTGAGCCCTTGTCATCGTCTTAGGTTTCTACGCCGATTGCAGGGGTCTTGGACATGCCCTGTATTACGGTTCTTCAGTCTTGGTTTTGACTCTGCGCCTGTTGCAGTTGCAGGTGTTGCAGCCTCTGATAAAGTTTCTAATGTCCTGGTCCATCTTGTACCAATAAAATATTTCAGTCTGATTTGCTTGGAGGTTTTGTTGACTCCAAAGTGACCTTTATCTGTAGGACTATGGTGGTTTTGGACAAGGTCTTGCTTCAGAATCTTTGGAAGAAGAAGCTGGTTGTCAATTTTCTTTGTCGTAACGTAGCGTTTTTGGTACATGACTTCATCACGCCGTATTATGTTGTCTGAGTTAAGCCAGTATGTTCGAACTACTGCACTGTAATTGGCTACCTCGTCTTTATCTGGCATATCTTTTCGTTTGAACAATTCTTGGATTATATTCAGATCTTCATCTTTATTCTGCATTTCAGATATCTCTTTGGTTGTGTAGCTAGGTCTTGAAGCTGGCTGTGGTGTAGTATCAGCTCCATTTTTTATGGACATCTTGGGCGCTGTCTAAGGGTTGATAACATGATTGGCGAGACCAATGTCAACTATGGGTTCAGTTATAACCCGGTATATAAGGACTTCAGCTTGTTCTTGTACTTTCTTCTGGTTAATTGTATCCTGGTTTTGACTTCTCTCACTGGAATGATGAATTTCCTGGCTCTGGTCAAGTCGGTTGGCCATTTGGTTGAAATATCGTTTTGTTTCTTTTAACATTTGGACTGGTTCTCGGCCATTAGATCCAGCCCTCTGAAGTTTTCCGACAACTTCTTGTCTGTTTTTGTTTCATTTATTGGGCATTTTGGTGAGATATGACCTTCGCCACAGGTGTAACATGTCATCTTTCGTCGATTGAGTTGATGTGTACTTGTGGAATATCTCTCCGTATTGACTGAAGACAGGCTTCTCTACAAGTCTCGAGCAAACTGTTGTAAACGCTCTTCTGTCACAAATTTTCTCCCATTTAAGCGCCTTACATCAGGCTCGGATTCTTCTCTTGTATCTTCATTGAAGATGTGTGGGTCCATCTCTACTTCTGGACCAGCTTGTATGTGGCGTAAACCGGATCTCTTTCTAGTAGCTTATTGGCAACATTCATGCAAACTGACAAGATCAATGGCGTTGTTAAGTGACTGCGGCTGACGTATTAAGACCTCATATGCAATACTCTGGTCTGGCAGGCCATTCATGAAGTGTTGGGTCAGCAATAGCAATAGCAATATATTTTATTGTGATAAAGGTCTTCGGCCCAAACACATATACAACATATAAACAGTACATGCATGAGTGTTTAACAAGAACAATTGAAGCTTACAACCAGTAGCAACATGTATAAGTATATGATCTAATCAATATATGTTGAGTCAGTTATCTGAATAAGAGTTCATACAGCAAATCAGATACTCATAATGAGCGTACTCCTGTAACACTATTATTCACTGATTCTGGAGTAATATACTATGAAGATGTAAGATATAGTGCTACATCAATAAACACGGAACAAGGGCATGTTGTATTGCTATGCAATAGATGAGTCCCCCACCGGACTGAAAAAAACCCTCCACTTTCCCCACCCCACCCACCCATGGTGTGGTTGACCATGGTATATACATGACCACCTGAATGGTATTAGTACCTACTTTCATACATTGAATCAGTAAATAAAAAGTTATTGTCCCAACAAGAAAATATGAAAAAGGGGAGTAACTCCAAAAATATTGATGTTAGAGTTATTGCCCTTGTGCATGACACTACACCTCATCATGCTTGTTTCATATGTGAAGTTTCAAATAAATTGAACCAGTAGATAAAGAGTTATTGTCCGGACAAAAAATATGAAAAAGGGGAATAACTCCAAAATATTGATGCTAGAGTTATGGCCCTTGTGCATGACACTACTCCTGATCAACTTCTTGTGTGAAGTTATAATAAATTTGGCCTAACTTTGTAGGAGATATTGCCCGGACACGAAGCGTGACAGACGGACTGACAAGAAAATATGAAAAAGGGGAAGAACTCCAAAAATATCGATGCTAGTGTTATGGCCCTTGTGTATGACACTAACCCTCATCATGATTGATCCATATGTGAAGTTTCAAATCAATTGAACCAGTAGATAAGGAGTTATTGTCCGGATAAAAAATATGTAAAAGGGGAATAACTCCAAAAATATTGATGCTAGAGTTATGGCCCTTGTGCATGATACATCATAGCCCTCATCATGCTTCTTCAATGTGTGAAGTTATAATGAATTTGGCCTAACTTTGTAGGAGACATGGCCCGGACACGAAGCGTGACAGACGGACGGACGGACAGACAGACGGACGGAATCGAGCAAACCTATAGTCCCCCAACCGGTAACCGGTGGGAGACTAATAAAGAGGTAAAGTAGTATACTTTCTTGCCTCCAATATTCATGGGGAAGAACCCAAACCTTTGCTGTTTACACATGACTAAAATATATAGTATATTAGTTTTCACCAGTTAATAAACATTTCCTTCCCTTTAAGCCATAGTATATAAATGCAGCTAATTTTCTTATAATTGTTTAATTTCTACTTGATATTAGAATTTTAAAATGTTGAAAGGTTGGACACTTGTAGTTTTTTTCAGAAATGTACCTTTCCCTGAGTTCTTTATATAATGGACATATCAATAAAAAGTAATATTCATCTTCAATACATGATTTACAATAAGGACATATTCTTTCTTCTCTTTCTAAACCAATGTATCTACCTTTTTCTATCATTAACTCATAAGATGAACATCTGAAGGAAGCAAACGAATAACGGAATTTCTTAATGATAAGACAATTTAGATATGGCTCAAGCTCAAAATGTGATTTAAAATGAACGTAGGTTCTTAGTTTAGAGCTATTATTACAAGTTTCTGTCCAATTTTGAAGATACTGATCTTTCAGCCGTTGGGTAAACTGTGCCAGAAATAAGTTTTCATTTGTAACCGCCTGATTCTCCCAAACATAGCCAAAACCATTTTTATATAATGTTTTGATACCCACTTTGTTTTTCCTGATGAGTCAAGCATTTTTAACATGTTATAGCATTTATGCACATATCTGCTGTCAGATAAATGTAAAATATGTAACCAGTATTTAAAGCATCTCTTTGTGGAAGCGATATACATTGGGAATCGTCCACAATCACCCATAATTGCTGCATTACAAGTTTTCAAAGGAATATTAGCGAAACGTTTACATGCACAATACTGCACTTGTTCTATACATTTCATTTGTTCCAACCCCCATAGTTCTGAACCATATAACAAAACCGTAGCCATTTTAACATCAAATAGTTTAAACAAACATCCTATATGACATTGGTAAGTATTCGTATAAATATGTTAGCAGAGAAACAAACTCCCTTTTACCTTTAAAACATATTGCCTCAGCCATTTTGTACATTGACAATTTGGATGTAAAAAATACTCCTACATATGTAAAACCATTAACAATATCTATAGGATTCTTTATATAAAACCATTTTTTTGTGCTTAGATAAAGCGCCACCTTTTTTGAAGACCACAATTTTTGTTTTATGTATATTTACATGTGGTGTTTCCTGCATGACTCATTTTTGTACTTGTATAAGTCACAAAAGGTTTCTAAAATATTCAGTTGTTTCTGGAGCTCATTTACAGTATCTCCCATTAATGCAATACCGTCAGCAAACATTAAAAGGAACAGCTTTACAGTATCAGGGTGTAGCTGGATCCCGCTGCAGTCACTATTTTCTATCAATACACTTAAATCATTTATAAACAATGCAAACAATACAGGACTCAAATTACAGCCCTGTCTCAATCCAACAGGGCAATCAAATATGCCGCTTACATCATTACCAACTCTAACCGCAGCTTTGACACGCATGTATATGGATTTTATTGATTTAAATAAATTACATTTTATACCATTTCTTTGTAGGACTGCAAATAAATTGCTTCTGTCGACTGAATCAAATGCTTTTTTAAAGTCAATAAAAGCAACATATAATGTCCTTCCCTTTTGACATAAATATTTGGTAATAATTGATTTAAGAATAGAAGCATTATCAATAGTAGAATAGTCTGCCCTGAAACCTGCTTGGGATTCACTAAGTTTTTCAAATGCATCAGTATAATATGTTAATCTTTTATCCAGGATACTTATATATAGTTTACTTAAATTTTCTATTAGGGCTATTCCCCTATAATTGTCAGGGTCATTTTTGGAACACTTATTGTGTACAGGCACAAACACAAACCTAGACCAAGTTTTAGGAAATATTCCAGACTTAAAGATCCGATTGAATATCTTTGCAACAAAAGGCATCATCAAGTCGATCCCATACACAATGTGTTTCACTATACTCATTCCTGATGAGGATTTGTCAACCTTTAATTCTTTGACAGCCTTATCAATTTCATCATACGTTATATCCCCATTAAACAATAGTTCTTCGAGCTCATTGAAGTTAGAAGTGAATATATCATAAGGATGTTCAGTAGCTTCGGTAGTTTCATTTCTACTAGCATCATTAAAAGTGAACAGAAATGAACATACCATTAGTCAATGTTAATTTTTGGGGTAACATCATATGGTTTAACTATGCTTTTTATTTATTTCCAAAAGACCTTGCTGGTTGCCATTGATTTATCTATAGATGTAAGTTTCACTTTATGATAGGTTGCCTTTTTCTCGGTCGATATACTTTTAAAACTTTTCTTGCATGCCAAATATTTCGATAAATCGTCCACTGTTTTTGTTCGTCTAAATGTTCTCAGCAATTTGTTACGTTTCTTTTTAATTAGCAAACATTCTTCATCAAACCATGGATCAAATTTCTTAGGGGATTTTCTTGATGTCTTTAAAGTTTTCTTGAATGGTTTTGTGCATGATAATAGTATATCCTCAAAAAAAATTAACGAATTCATCAATACCAACATTCTCATTATTTAAAAGCTCATCAAAGGATTCAAACACCCCATTTGTTATATTTTCTTCTAATATAGATCTATACTTTTCTTTGTCTTTCCGGTCTTCAGAAAAAATATCAGGATCTCTTACAATTTGACAATCAAGTGTTAACTGTAGCGGTAAGTGCTTTAGGGCACCATTATTGCCAACTGAAAAAATCACAATAGAATCAAATATGTCTGCAAAACATATAAAATAATCAATTAGACTACACCCAGTAGTATCAATATATGTAAAATCACCAATTTGATTATCTTCACCAATTCTACTATTTACAATGTACAAAGAATAGTGTTTCAAGAACATCATTAATTCCCTACCAAACTTAAAAAAAAGAGTCTGCAATTTTCTCTTTTTGCATTTCTTCTTTTGCTTTGGAGGGATCACCCATTTTCAGAATATATGTACTTCACAACAGCAGGTGTTAAGTGCTTGTGTGGCGGCCGTAAAAAGTCGCCCCGTACTTCATTCTCAGTGTTGTTATATTTTCTGGTCTTTCGGGATCATAAGTTTTAATGTTATTAGTTTTGAAAACTGAATACTGCTTAAGCCGGTGCTAGGGGCGTGAGTAGTTTTGCACTTTTAATTACTATTCATGAACAGACTCAATAAAACCGAGTCTGCAATTTTCTCTTTTTGCATTTCTTCTTTTGCTTTCGAGGGATCACCCATTTTCAGAATTTATTTATTGTCTTATCAACAGAGACCCTTGATATATTTATTTTTGCAGATAGAATATCATTATACTCTTCAAGCTCATGGACATTTGTTATATCTTCATTACATTCTTGTAAATCACCTGTTCTGGCATTGAAATCTCCACATAAAATAAAACATGTATCACTTGTAAGCACATCATTATTCACAAGTTCATTCTCAAGTATTGCCATCACAGACTGATCAATTCTCGAATAGAGTGGGGAGGCATCTGGAGGAATATAAATACATGCAAGAACAACAGTTTTACAATGAGAACTCAGTGGAAATCTGTCGAACATGAATAATACACCGAATTCAAACTCTTTACAAATACGTGTCGGGTTTAAGCAAAGGTTATTATTAAGTAATACAATGGCCCCAGCCATGTCACGGCCCCTTCTCAATGATTTGAAAGATGGACACATATATATAGTAAATTCATGAAATACATTGTTAATGACTGAACTATCATCCATCCAGGTTTCCACTAGGCATATGCTATCGAAACTCTTTATATAACCAATAATTTCACTGTTATTCAGTTCATTTCCAAGACCTTCAATATTCCAATGTAAGATTGTTATAGTTTTATTTCCATTTACAACTTGTGTTGAACCTTGACCATTGACCTATTTCGTACCAAAGGTGTCCGACGCATGCTTGGACTCACCCATAGAACCCCCCCCCCCCCCCCCCCCAAAAAAAAAAAAATGTGATCGAAGTATGTTCAACTAGCCTAAAACTATCTATTTTAACCCTAAACCACTCCGAAAAACAAGAAAAACACGACCCGGAAATTTTTTTCCTTTCGGGTCTATATATGTATTGAAAGGTACCTAACTACGTCAGATCAACGGCGGAAAATTCAACAGTCATGTTTTTCAAAGTCTTACAGCAAAGCCAATTCAACACTGATTTCAATCATTTTGGTCTTGATCCGTTTCAAATTCCATATATTAAGCGGCACAGTTAGTGCTTTCCTTAAATGTTGCTCCGTCTTGTCGCTGCAAGACCGCGAATTTGAAAAAACGCTAGAGCGAAACGATGTGACTCCCGTCTGGATGCGTAGACGTATATAGGGGGATCTGTATTAGTTAATCTTTTCAACAAAAACAGGAATTATGGTGAAACACTATCGAAAAACATTAAACTCACCGCAATTAAAACGGCGCTTACTATTTCCAGTCTGCTACAAGGCGCCAGTTTTCTTTCCCCAACTTTCTTTTAAACTATTGGATATGCAAATTGACTACTACTTCCGGGCCACAGCGAAATGGCCATCTCCGTTCAAAACGAAAGTAGGAGAAAGAAAGAATCTGGCGTCTCATAGCAGACTGGAAATAGCCAACATCGTTTTAACTGCGGTGAGTTGAATGTTTTTCGAATGTGTTTCAGCATAATTCGCGTTTTTGTTGAAATGTTAAACGAATACAGATCCCCCTATATACATCCTGGTAGGAGTCACATCGTTTCGCTCTAGCGTTTTTTCAAATTCTTTGAAAAACATGACTGTTGAATTTTCCGCCGTTGATCTGACGTAGTTAGGTACCTTTCAATACATATATAGACCCGAAAGGAAATGTTTTTTCCGGGTCGTGTTTTTCTTGTTTTTCGGAGTGGATTAGGGTTCAAATAGATAGTTTTAGGCTAGTTGAACATACTTCGATCACTTTTTTTTTTTTTTCTTTTTTTTTTTGGGGGGGGGGGTTCTATGGGTGAGTCCAATCATGCGTCGGGCACCTTTGTTTCGTACTACCTGATGAATGATCACCAGTATTTGTATTGTTAACATGCATATCAATATTCATGGCACTTGGACCATGTTCACTTGGTGAGTTAATAACAGCCGCTGCATAAGTCTTATTTGATGGTCGTACCGCTCGTCTAAACACCCTATCAGAAGAATGATTATCATCTTTTAGTTCAAAGAATTTCCCATTTTTTAAATACCCCTTAATACCTCTTTCATTTTGCGACTTCAAGAATTCCCTTTGACGTGATGTTAATTCATTTGCAATGTTGATACTCTTTTCTCTTAATTTGTCACGTATTCCAAAGACCTTAAGTTTATCTGCAAAACTTTTAAATTTGACATTAATCATTCTTGCACCACCCGCGTTTACCTTTCCCACTCTTCTAGCACTCTCAATACCATAACTATCACATCTATTATCGCTGGCCATGTCACTAAAAAGTTGTTCTGTTATTAAGGCTTCAGTAATTATGTCGTCTTCGTCGTCCCTTTCATCAATACCAAAAACTCTCACTTTCCAGCCGATCTATTTTATCTTCAAGTTTAGATATTGTTTCATCATGACGACTGGAATGGACGTCTAATGCATCTATATCAGACTGCAGCAGTTCATGGTCATACTCAGCTTTGTTAACAAAAGATTCAAATTCCCCAAGTTTTCTATCATGTTCAGTACATTTGGTTTCGACGCAACCTACAGTTGATTTTAGATTGGCCATTCCATGCTTTTCTGAAGAAAAACATTTCGAATTTTCATTCTAATTATGTTTTTCCTCCTGCTGACAAGGCATCAAATAATGTAATAATTATGTGACGATTGTATTATGTTTATGTTTTGAAGAAGGAATTAACTGGTTCACAAACATATATTACAGTGCAAACCCCTGAAAAAGATATAGTCATGGAACATGTAAAAATGTGCAAAGTCTAATCCTAACGTAAAACAACATAAACTTTCTACTATGTACTGGATTCCTAAGCTACATAAAAATCCGTATAAGGCGCGTTTTATTGCTAACTCTAGTTGTTGTACTACTACTAAATTATCTAAACTTTTAACGTCGTGTCTTACTACTATCAAAGAACATGTTAAACGTTACTGTGATAAAATATATGACAATTCCGGTATTAATGTTTTTTGGTCCATAAAAAAATCAAATGATATTTTAATTAAACTTGAACTTAGATAACCCTTTCTTTGATGCTCTGATTCCTAAAATTTATCATAAAGAACTCAAATTGAATAAAGCTAACCCGTCCGACAATTATGCAGCGTTTCTTAATCTAGACTTTAAAATTGATAATGGAATGATTTCTTCTAAAATATATGACAATAGAGATGATTTTGATTTCATCGTACTTCTGCTGAGCACTCTTATAGGCTCTAGTCCAATTCTGGTTTCTCGTCATGTCTTGTAACGCCTGCCTGTCCTGGTCGCACTTCTGACTTTTCTGGATCAAGTTGAACCTTTCTGTCGTTTTGTATTTCAGCATCATGTGTAGTAGGGTTTCTATCTGCTTGTATAGGACTGGTTTCTTTGACTGTGTGACCTTCCCTCCTCCGCTTGCTGTTCCGTCTGTTTCGTCCACCATGGTCACGAGAGTCTCGTCGTTTGTCCAGAGGAATATTCTCGGTTTCTTGGTCATGTACCGTGCGAAGGCCTCCGGTATTCTTATCTTTTGTGACTTTATTTCGTGCACTTTTTCCAGTCCTTTTTTTAACTTTCTGTACGGCCATGTCTGCTGAATATGGGGTTCTTTGGTTTTTGGTCTGGCCATGATGTGATAATGTCTGGTATGAAATGTGCACATTGGGTCATTGTCCCCGTCATGATAGGACACTGCGCATGGTACCTCGTTGATGAAATATTTGATACTGTTTATTGTGTCCTGTTCTCTTTGTTTTAGACTACTGTACACTGGCATTGGTGTTTTCCATTTCAATATTACATTTTCTGTGAGTGGTCCGTGTACTTCAGGGTTATGTGTCGTGGTCATGAGACTGCCGTCTGACCGTCTTTGTTCTTCATTTTGTCTTAAGTATTGTACATGTGGTGCAAGAGCTGTATTGTTGAGAGTCTCTGGCAGGTCCAGAATAATGCCACTGTAGTAGCTCATCTTAAATCATATAGTTGTGTTTTTGTACCTGAGTGTTTGTCTTGTACCTAAGTCTAGTATTGGTGTTATTTTAACTTTATTTATTGCGTCTTGTAGTTCTGTTTTTGTTGTGACTGCTTGTTGTTTTATTTGATCTACTGCTGTTCTGATAGTGTTGATAGTGTCCGTGACTGTTTGTACTGTTGCTGCCACATTGTTTATGATTCCTATCTTCAATTTTTGATAACATTGTTGTGGCATTGTCTGTGCTAAGTTGTTTTGCATTGTTTGCTATTGACAGTGCATCTGCTGCTGATGAAGTTGTTGTGCCTATTATGTCCCATATTGTTGTGCCTTCTGCGTTATGTTTCACTTTGTCTATTGCGTCTTTATTGTCGTCTGTCTTTTCTGTAGACTACTTGTGCTGAATGAATGGCATCCATTCGTGTGTCTTGTTTGTTTTGTGAGTCTTGTAGTGCACTGACTATTGCTCCTATCTGTCTCATTTGTCTGTTCGTCTGTGTGAACTTGGTCAACATGTATGACAGTCTTTTCTTAGCAAACTGTATTGTGTTTACTAAGTATACTACTATTGTTGTCCACGGATTGTCTTCTTCTTCGTAATTGTCATTCCAGTACATTTCTAACTCTGCGTCTCCAAATCTGTCTACCTGTAGGTTTATGTCTGATTGTTTCAGTCTGAATATGCACCTGTTCTCTTGTGTATTGTTTACGTCTGTATAGTTATAGTGTCTCATCTGTACTTTCACCATTTGAATGTACTGGAGTGGATTCTCTTCTCTTTCTATTATTCCTGAGACATTGTGTATGAACACTCTGCCCCATGTCTTCCCTACGTTGTGATAGGCCGATACGCTCACGGGGTATACTATGCCTATGTATTTTTTTTGTCTGGACTTGTCGAAGGCAGATATTGGCTTGTCTTTCGTATGTTGTCGTCTGCATTCTCTAATACTAAATGACTGTACAGTCCTTTCCAGTCCGTGGCCGTTCTTAAAACTAGTTGATGCCCCAGTCTGTTCGTAATCGATATGACATCTCGTATTGGTCTGTATTTGTACGGGATCAGGTATCTGTCTAATTCCGGTCTGTCGTGGTATGCTTTCAGTGGGTCTGTACTCAGCTTGTCGGGGTCGGGTTCGGACATGTTGTCCAGACGTCTGCATCTGAAGATGTCAGATTTAAAGCTTTATTCTGAGATTCTGCATTGTCTTGTGTCGGTACTATTTCTGATGAGTCTGCTAGTAATGTGTTTGCTACTAAGTCACTGTTCTCGTCAAATGTTAGTCTGCATGGTAGTGCTGTGTCATTTAACTGGTCCTTTATGTACCCTTTAGTTACTCTGAGTCTTTTTCGTTTCATGACTTCACTGTCTAGTTCTTCGTTGGTTGCCTTTCGTTTTTATACGCCCACCTAATAAAGGTGGTCGTATATTGTTCGTTCGTTCGTTCGTTCGTTCGTTCGTTCGTTCGTCCGTCAACATTTTGTTTGTCCGCTGTTTTCTGGGAAAACTATTCGACAGATATTAATGAAACTTCACACAAATGTTAAATGCATGAAGATCTGAAGCTGAGTTGATTCTGAGGTTCATTTTTCATTTCAGAGTTATGGCCCTTGTCCTTAAAAAATATGCAAATTGTTTGTCCGCTGTTTTCTGGGAAAACTATTTGACAGATATTAATGAAACTTCACACAAATGTTTAATGCATCAAGATCTGAAGCTGAGTCGATTCTAGGTTCATTTGATTTGTCGTTTCGGAGTTATGGCCCTTTTACTTAAAAAATAATGCAAATACATGCAAATAGTTTGTCCGCTGTTTTCTGGGAAAACTATGTGACAGATATTCATGAAACTTCACACAAATGTTTAATGCATCAAGATCTGAAGCTGAGTTGATTCTGAGGTTCATTTGATTTGTCGTTTCGGAGTTATGGCCCTTGTCCTTAAAAAATATGCAAATAGTTTGTCCGCTGTTTTCTGGGAAAACTATTTGACAGATATTAATGAAACTTCACACAAATGTTAAATGCATCAAGATCTGAAGCTGAGTTGATTCTGAGGTTCATTTGATTTTTCATTTCAGAGTTATGGCCCTTGTCCTTAAAAAATATGCAAATAGTTTGTCCGCTGTTTTCTGGGAAAACTATTTGACAGATATTAATGAAACTTCACACAAATGTTTAATGCATCAAGGTCTGAAGCTGAGTCGATTCTGAGGTTCATTTGATTTGTCGTTTCGGAGTTATGGCCCTTTTACTTAAAAAATAATGCAAATACATGCAAATAGTTTGTCCGCTGTTTTCTGGGAAAACTATTTGAGAGATATTAATGAAACTTCACAAAAATGTTTAATGCATCAAGATCTGATGCTGAGTCGATTTTGAGGTTTATTTGATTTTTCGTTTCGGTGTTATTGCCCTTTTACTTAAAAAAATGCAAATATATGCAAATAGTTTGTCCGCTGTTTTCTGGCAAAACTGTTAGACAGATATTAATGAAACTTCATACACATGTTTAATGCATCAAGACCTGAAGCTAAGTCGATTCTGAGGATCATTTGATTTGTTGTTTCAGAGTTATGGCCCTTGCACTTAAAAAAATAATGCAAATATGAGGATGACCATAACCTTTTCATTTGAAATGATATTTACTTCAATTTTTTTATATGGTTAAACTTTAATGTGAATTTTCACATATATTGCGGGGGTTTTGATATGTCATTTTATTCTAAAGTTATGGTCCTTGAACTTCGTGTGTTCGTTTCTTTGTTAGTCGGTCAACTTTTAGTTTGTCTGTTGTTTTCTGGGAAAACTATTGAAATGATATAAATGAAACTTAACACAAATGTTTTAAGCAACAAAATTTGAAGCTGAGTTTATTTTGAGGTTCATTCAGTTTGTCTTTACAGAGTTATGGCCGTTGCACTTTACAAAAATCTATAAAAATGAGGATTAGCTGTAACTTTTTTATTTAATAAGATATTCACTTCATTTTTTTAAAGAATAGTATCACCTTAATATGGAAATCAAGATCTGAAGCACAGATTAGAAAATGTCAACACTTATAAGGCATGTTGAATCGGAGAAAGTTTGCAAGTGGGCGTATTATGTACCGTATGCGGTACTCTTGTTTGAATTGCAGTTTGATTGGTGTGCTTGATCCTAACGGTGTTATTTCAGTCGGTGTGTCGTTTATTTTGTCTGTGCTTGTATCAAAGTACTGTTTAATTTCGTCATTGATTAATCTGACTAATTGTGTTCTCTGTCTTTTTGGTGGTTTCCTATTGTTTATTTCATCTGATATGTCCATTGTGGTGTTTTGGTGGTTGTATGCCATGCCTACATAAGGCATTGTCAGTAACCTTGGTCTGTTGAAGTTCATGTGTTGTCTGTGTATTTTGACTCTGTCCCAGTCATCTTCTTCTAATAACTGTTGTGAACGACCATTGAATTGCAGTAAGTTGAACCCTAAGTTCGGTATTGACTTGTATTCTATTTCACAGAAGTATGTGCATTTGATTTAGCTACTATTTTTAGTGCTCCTGTTTCTGTGGGATAGTCTTCTATTTTTGCTAGTAACATTTTTGTTTGGTCTAGGAAGTTGTGATTGACCAGTGTTGCCATGTTGGCTTCTATATAACCTGTGTCTGTTGGACAGCCTCTAATTTTGAACCTGTTTGCAAATGCTACGTCCATTAGTTCTGTTGTGTTTATGTTTCCTATTGCATACCATCTACACCTTGCACTGTCATATACTGTCTCATACTTTAATGACATACCAGGTAACATTCTACTTATCTCTAACATGCCATTGACTTCTGAGAATTTGTCCCATTGTATTTGTCTTGGGTCTAGATTGTCACCTGCTGATTGCAAGAACTCTGCACCCAAGTCAATTACACATCTTTTGAGCATGCCTTCTTGTTGGGAGGTGGGCAGAGGCCTTTTGAGTTTGTTATTGACGTCATAGAGACTGTCTTTTATAACTCGTGGCCTAACTGCCGGTAACCCGAAGTATCTTTGCTCATCTTTCATTATCAGAAGTCCTGGCTGCTGTACAAATTGAGAACTGACATTCCCGGGGTTTGAGCCACTAAGAGATTCCTGTATTGGCTGGTAGTCTTCTATTGTAACTCCATGCCTTAACAGTCTAAATGCACTTGCATTATTCCAGCCCTCGTACCAGTCATGTGGTGTCATGCTTGCATGGCATGTATCATATGGCAGGTACTGAGCTCCGAAGTCTACTGCTATTGAAGTTTTTTCTGAATTATCAACGTAAATACCAGCGCCGTCTCTGTCCATGTTATTTGAAACATAATGCCAGAAAGTTTTGCTGTATGTCTTTGTAAATGGCTTGCAAGTAGCCTGTTTATGTATTACTTCCGGTGGGGGAGCAATAGTAGTGGCTGCAGCCCCGAGATTGCCTTCATTCTCCGTGGAGGCGGCCATTTTGGAAGGGAGGTAACTCTAGTGGTATTCAGGGGAGATAACTCTATTCAATTCAGGGGAGATAACTCTATTGAATTCAAGGGAGGTAACTCTATTGAACTCAAGGGAGGTAACTCTATCTGATTCAGGGGAGATAACTCTCATCAATTCAGGGGAGGTAACTCTAGCAGTCCATTTTTGACCTGACTGATCTCTTCAGACATTTTATTTGGGGAACTAGCGATGGCCAATATTATCATCTGGGTCTCAGGTGAAGGGTCAGGGTTGTCACGTTTAGGGGATACGGGCCCAGGGTTAAGCTCTACATCAGATGATAATATAAGCAGTCTGCTTGAGAAGGATCTATAAATCAAGTTCTGTTTGCAAGGGCGACTGGCAAGCCCCCCCCCCCCCCCCACTACTCTGAATACCGTATGGTAAAATCATGCACTGATGTTCATAACGTATTGGCACTACTATAAAGCAATCCTTAGCGTAAGTAATCAATGTCAAGATCGAAAGCGTTGCTATGGAAACAAACAAAATGATGAAGCATACTGAAAGGGTCCTGCAATGTATATCACTATAATCAGACCATCTGGTGTAGGGATTGTATGGTTCACAATGTCTCGGTTTAGGCCCTGGCATAATGAAAGTGCCAATCCGCGATCTGTATGTAATCAAGTCACATCCCATATTGGCAATAAACGTTACGAACTATTATGGCAGTAACTCTTCGTATGATGGCCCAGATATGCCACCGTAGACTGCTCAGTACAATTGCACACAAAATAGCTTTCACCTTTAGCTTACACCTGTAGCTACCACCTGTCCTATAAATTAAACTGTAAGCTGTTATGTAATACAGGTATATCTGCTGGTATACAGTCAATATACACCGTCCTTTGTTGTGCCGAATGGATAATCAGTCAAGCGGAAAATATGCAGTGTTTATGTTTACTAGATTTTCGGAGATTATGCAAAAAACAGAAATTTTTTAAATCACTTATCTGCCTCTGGAAAGTCCATTCTAACTGTCTGTTAATTTCATGTTGCCCAAAACAATTTTAATCTCTTGTTAACTAACAGCTTGTTAAATTTTAACAGACTGTTAAACATAATCCCACAATTCCATTCCCCTTATACAAAATCACTAAAAATGTTATGGACTTGATGATAGTTGATGTCCCAGTATAGGCTACCGTGCACCCCCCTGCAGAAAATTTTTCACATATACCAAGTTGTTTAGAAAGTCAAGTGGGTCAATATTCCAACCTGTCCTCAAAGATAAACTCAATTGAAAGGTATTTTAGAGCACGGTTACTATGGCAACCGTCACTCAAAACCAGAGACATGCCATATTTGCTTTAATATGCCATAACATTCTTTCTATTAATTGTAGAACAACAAAACTGGTGTCAAAATGAAGCTTATACATTACGCTTTAACTTGGTTATATAACATCATTTGCATCTCATTTGCATATTCATGAATATTAATGAGAATGGCTAAAAATAGCTGAAAATTTCAGCCATTTTCTTGAGATAAAAGTTATTATGCATAATATATTACATCACTAGTTATTGATTTAATGTTATTTTCATATTTTTATGCCCCCCCCCCCACCCGATCAAAGGGGCCGGGCATATTGTCTTAGCCGTCTTTTTGATGGTTGGTTTGTCCCCAACTTTAACGTTGGCGATAATTTTATAGCCATTGCAAATACATACTTCAAACTTGGCATGCATGGGCAACTTATGCTGGCGAACATTTTTAGGTGTGACTTATTAAGGTCAAGGTCATACATCAAGGTCAAAGGTCTAATTACGGGTCAATTTAGATTAGCGATACATATTTTATCATTCAACATACATCCTTCAAACTTGGTATGCAAGTGCAACTTATAGAGGTGAACAGTTTTAGGGGTGACTTATTAAGGTCAAGGTCATATATCAAGGGCAAATGTCAAATTACGGGTCAAATTCAGATTAGCGATAATTTCGTCATTCAACATACATCCTTCAAACTTGCCATGCATGTACAACTTATGGAGGCGACATTTTAGGGTGACTATTTAACGTCAATGTCATACATCATGGTCAAAGGTCATATGGGACATAGTGTTTTACAAACACATTTTGTTTATGGATATACGGTACTTAAATTTCACTTGATATGTGCATACAAAAATGGGTGAGGTAAAGCATAGAAATGGAATGCCAAAAACACTGAATATGTCATCTATCTTGATTTCTTAATAAAAGTGGTATTTCTGGTCCTTTGGGATCATTGGTTTTGATGTTATTAAGTTTTGAAAATTGAATACTGCTTAAGCCGGAGCTAGGGGGCGTGAGAAGTGTTGCACTTTTAATTATTACTCATGAACAGACTCAATAAAACCGAGACTGCAATTTTTTCTTTTTGTATTTCTACTTTTGCTTTCGAAGGATCACTCATTTTCAGAAGATAACATATAATTCGGATTTTAGGTGCAGAATATCAACTCTAAAGTATCTGTCGACAATAAATATAGATCTATATGTTCATGAGTATTAATGAGACGGTCTTATTGTCAACGAAATACAGGGTATATAGCAAATATACAATCAAAGTCATAATGCTGACATTCTAAATCATTTTTAAGTTAAGTTGGTCATCATTATCTTCTATAACTGTTAAGTCGTCATGTTGAAAAGCTCTATTACATCACATGTGTTCTGATATGGCCTGGTTAAAGTATTATTCATTTATCGGCATGTATCTTTGTTGTAACATTACTAGTCTCACAATGAAATTCAACTGTCAACATGGTCAAATCGATCACACATCTTCATCACCAATCAGCTCACAAGTGTCATCCTTTGTCTCAATATTACGTTTATCGGTTGTATCTCCAAGGTCATCAGTCATCTCCTTCAGTACGTTAAGCATCTGAGGTGGCAGTATGTGACCATCAAACCACAGCGGCCCCAGAAGTCCATTTTCCCCTACTGTCCATCCATGACCATCTGATGCCTGAGGAATATTGGGATTCTGTATGTGTGATCTTTTCCAGATACCGACTTGGTAGTCGGTTGCCATATTGGTACTTATTACATGGCGGCAAAATAGAGACAGACAGAGCTCGACATTTTTGGACACATCAGGGATGCCATCACACACCTCTTTCATTTTGATTAGTCTTACCTTGTCCACATAGGTCATCCTAGTATTTCCATAAACTGTGCATGTGACAGAGTCTAAGTCTGAGGGCAACGTTTCTGTTACTGTCCACTCCTTCCCTAATTTGGCAAGAGAGGCCACACTTCGCGGCGTCTTCTCTATAACCTTAGTAGGTTTT
This sequence comes from Azorinus chamasolen, assembly GCA_963576725.1. NCBI lineage: Eukaryota > Metazoa > Mollusca > Bivalvia > Cardiida > Solecurtidae > Azorinus > Azorinus chamasolen. The sequence goes on along the minus strand of OY755237.1, from coordinate 83,865,818 downwards.
ACATGTCCCGTCCCCTTAAACGCACTTGTGGTGTCACAACCGCAACATGCATGAATACCATGGAGAGCTGCCCGATATTCTTCTGCCAGTCCGCTTGACATTTTCCCCATATTGTAGTTTTCTCGAGTTACCAGTTTCAGTGTAAAAAAATACTTTACAATTCTTAAATTCGCTCATGCAGTAGAAAAATGATGAAGAAAATATCACTATCTGGATATCGCATTTGATAATTGTCATACCCTTTCTCTTTGCCGTATAAGGTAAACATAATTACCCTGGTTTCCTTCTTGTGTGGATTTTAGTTCTTCTATCGTAGTTTTAACTAGTTTCGCCGTCTTCTGACATGTATTGGAATTCCTCACCATCATGAGCACAACTTTCCGACCCTGTACTGTCTGGGCATATTCATCACTTTCCCAACTCCTGTTCATGACGTTTACTGTTTCTTGTGTTCGTCATTTGTGTGAAAAGATGTACAATCACCTGGCTTTTTTGTTTTTTTCCTTTTATCATCAGCTTTTCTCCATATCTTCGGGGTTTTATCTCCATTGATTTAATAGACCCTTCTTTGTACATATCTGTGCTGATACTGCTGAATATCACATCTGCTGTTTTTTGATGTCATAATGAACAAGCTTTAAGACATTTGTTTCAAATTAGGAGGGACGTCAGTAAGCGCATGGAATATTGCATTGTCGTCTTCAATTATAAACACCTTATCTTTTCTTTAGAGATATTAGCATGTTCTATACCTTTATAACATAATTGAGTCCCTAAAAATTGCCTGTCTTAGGTAAAGAAGCCATCAGTGGTACCAATAATAAACGAGACCGGTGTCATTGGATATTGCAACAATTCTTCTAAATCAATCTGAATAGCCACAAAGGACTCCCTTGCCAGTTTTCCTCGTTCTGTAATGTACTATTTTTCATTCGGGCCGTGAAGACGAACAACTTCATGCTGTATTATACCAGCATCGGAATCGTTTGTCTGACATGCTTGAAAAGTAATTTCTTTGAGCCTATCAAGAGACTGAACCCGAAAATAATGGAGGACGATAGAAAAGAACAATGGAAACCAGCAAAACTGAAATCATCAAACAGCAAAGTCATCCAATGTAAACAACAAAGTAACAGTGCAATGCAGCTGTTGGTGCAATCTCAAAGACAGACAGACAGGTCTATTAAAGCAATGGAGAAACATCGCCCGGGATATAGAGAAACGATGTTGATAAAAGGAGAAAACAAAAAGCCAGATGATTGTAAATCTTTTCAAACAAATTACGAAAACAAGAAACAGTAAACGTCATGAATAGGAGTTGGGAAAGTGATGAATATGCCAAGACATTACAGGGTCGGAATGTTGTGCTCATTTGTGATGGTGAGGCATTCCAATACATGTCAGAAGACGGCGAAACTAGTTAAAACTACGATAGAAGAACTAAAATCCACACACGAAGGAACAGAAACCAGGGTAGTTCTGTATGCGTTTATACGGCAAAGAGAATGGGTATGACAATTATCAAATAAGTTACATAGATAGTGACATTTTCTGTATCATTTTCTACTGCATGAGCGAATTCAAGTACTGTAAAGTACTTTTTGGCACTGGAACTGGTAACTCGAAAAAACTACAATATGGGGAAATATCAAGTGGACATGCAGAAGAATACCGGGCAGCTCTCCACGGTATTCATGCATATTGTGGTTGTGACACCACAAGTGCGTTTAAGGGGAGGGGGCATGTAAAACCTACTAAGACTATAGAGAAGACGCCGCGAAGTGGCCTCTCTTGCCAAATTAGGGAAGGAGTGGACATTAACAGAAACGTTGCCCTCAGACTTAGACTCTGTCACATGCACAGTTTATGGAAATACTAGGATGACCTATGTGGACAAGGTAAGACTAATGAAAATAAAAGAGGTGTGTGATGGCAGCCCTGATGTGTCCAAAATTGTCGAGCTCTGTCTCTCTCTACTTTGCCGCCATGTAATAAGTGTATGAGACAACTACCAAGTCGGTATCTGGAAAAGATCACACATACAGAATCCCAATATTCCTCAGGCATCAGATGGTCATGGATGGACAGTCGGGGGAAATGGACTTCTGGGGCCGCTGTGGTTTGATGGTCACATACTGCCACCTCAGATGCTTAACGTACTGGAGGAGATGACTGATGACCTTGGAGATACAACCGATAAACGTAATATTGAGACAAAGGATGACACTTGTGAGCTGATTGGTGATGAAGATGTGTGATCGATTTGACCATTTTGACAGTTGAATTTCATTGTGAGACTAGTAATGTTACAACAAAGATACATGCCGATAAATGAATAATACTTAAACTAGGTCATATCAGAACACATGTGATGTAATGGAGCTTTTCAACATGACGACTTAACAGTTATAGAAAATAATGATGACCAACTTAACTTAAAAATGATTTAGAATGTCAGCATTATGACTTTGATTGTATATTTGCCATATATCCTGTGTTTCGTTGACAATAAGTCTCATTAATATTCATGAACATATAGATCAATATTTATTGTCGACAGATACTTTAGAGTTGATATGCTGCACCTAAATTCCGAATTATGTGTTATACCAGTGTGAAACACTATGTCCCATATGACCTTTGACGATGATGTATGACATTGACGTTAAATAGTCACCCTAAAATGTCGCCATGTTGAATGACGACATTATCGCTAATCTGAATTTGACCCGTAATTTGACCTTTGACCTTGATATATGACCTTGACCTTAATAAGTCATCCCTAAAATTGTTCACCTCTATAAGTTGCACATGCATGCTAAGTTTGAAGGATGTATGTTGAATGATGAAAGAAATATCGCTTATCTAAATTTGACCCGTAATTTGACCTTTAACTTTGATGTATGACCTTGACCTTAATAAGTCACCCCTAAAACCGTTCGCCAGCATAAGTTGCATATGCATGCCAAGTTTGAAGTATGTATGTGCAATGGCTACAAAATTATCGCAAACGTAAAAGTTGGGGACAAACCAACAAACCAACCGTCAAACAGACACGGCTAAAACAGTATGCACCGCCCCTTTGATCGGGGGTGGGGGCATAAAAATAACATTATATCAATAACTAGTGATGTTATATATAATGCATAATAACTTTTATCTCAAGAAAATGGCTAAAATCTTCTTAAAACGGAACTTTATTTGGAGAAATGATAAAATTTATACAATTTTATGCTATTTTTAGCCAATCTCATTAATATTCATGAATATGCAAATAAGATGCAAATGATGTTATATAACCAAGTTAAAGCGTAATGTATAAGCTTCATTTTGACACCAGTTTTGTTCTTCTACAATTAATAGAAAGAATGTTATGGCATATTGATTAAAGCAAATATGGCATGTCTCTGGTTATGAGTGATGGTTGCCATAGAAACCATGCTCTAAAATACCTTTCAATTGAGTTTATCTTTGAGGACAGGTTGGAATATTGACCCACTTGACTTTCTAAACAACTTGGTATATGTGAAAAATTTTCTGCAGGGGGGTGCACGGTAACCTATACTGGGACATGATTGATACTTCCCCTCATTATGCCCTTTCCACACCAAATTTTTCAGGAAGAAAATGATAACAGCTAATAACTCCAAATATATAGACACCAGAGTTATGGCCCTTGTGCACGACACTTACTTTCATCATGTTCTTTCCATAAATGAAATGTCATTCCTATAGCATCAGTCGAACAGGAGTTATTGATCGGACAAAAAATGTAACAAAGGGCGATAACTCCAAAAGTATTGAAGCCAGAGTTATGGCCCTTGTTCATGACACTTTCTTTCATCATGCTCTTTCCATGTATGAAGTTTCAATACAATGGCAAGAGCCATGTAGGAGTTATCATCCGGACAAGAAAGCGTTAAACAAATGTACAAGGGGCAATAACTCTCAATTTATTGAAGCCAGAGTTAAGGACATCATGTATGACACTTTCTCTTATCATGATCTCTCCATGTATGAAGTTTCACTCCAATAGCATGTTCCATATAGCAGTTATCATCCTGACAAAAAATTGTGATCTTTTTTACAAAGGGCAATAACTCCAATATTAGTGAAACAAGAGTTATGGACCTTAAGCATGACACTTTCTCTTATCATGATATTTCCATGTATGAAGTTTCAATCCAATGGCATGAGCCATATAGGAGTTATCATCCGGACAAAAAATTGAGGAATTTTTTTTACAAGGGCAATAACTCAATTATTAGTGAAGCCAGAGTTATGGACCTTGTGTATGACACTTCCTCTCATCATGATCTCTCCATATATGAAGTTTCATTCCAATGGCATGAGCCATATAGGAGTTATCGTCCGGACAAAAAAGTGCTTTTTTTTTTACAAGGGCAATAACTCCTATATTAGTGAAGCCAGAGTTATGGACATTGTGCATGACACTTCCTCTCATTATGCTCTTTCCATATATGAAGTTTCAATCAACTGGCATCAGGCATATTGAAGTTATTTTATATAAATATGGGGGGAGACATAATAATAAAAATATAATCAAAGTTATAGTATTTGCTGAATAAAAGTAGATCTTATAATACACATGTAATATGGTTTGAATACAGTTAATTAATGTTCTATGATTTTGCTTACAGGTGGACTTCACTTCATCAGTAAAGATACTGTGGTAAAAGGGGACTGCACTCAAGAGAAGAAAATGGAAGAAGGGGGCTGTTCTGGGGAGCAGATACCGGTGATGGAGATGAGGCCATGTACAGGACATGAACGAAATATAGTTGACATTAAGTAAGTAAAATGAAAAGAAGAGCCCTAAAATATTAGGATGGGGACACATAGAAATAAACAGATGAGTCTGTAACAATAGAAGGAATCGAATAAAAAGAGAAAAAATATGAGCTGTAGTCTGTTCCAATATCTAGCTATTATAATATATTTCAATAATGCCTTTGCAAAAAGAGAAGACTCAGATTAGATAGCTCATGACTGATCAGGTTCTGCTCAGCTTATTATGTATTTTCAATATATTTTTATTGTGACAGAGTAATAAATATGATTTATATTCATGATGAATTAATGAAGTTAAAAGCTAAGATAAACCATATTTATAAACTAGCTTATGAACACATGAATATTAAATTATTTGACGACTAATAGGGGTAATCTGATCTGGCTTTCTATGTGTAAAATGTGTCACTATCAGGTAAAGAGCTGAGATAAGAAAATAGTTTCTAGATTTTCTTTTAGAAAAGGTGTACTCTGTTGATCCTGACATGTTTGAGTATGGTTTCATACATGACATTAACAATAACTAATATGATCTATGTGAATAAAAATTGTTTGGTTTTGTCCAAACCTTTTGTTATTTTACCACAGATCGAGGTCCAGGTATAAGATGCATGGATTTAAACAGTTTCAAATTCACTACAAAACCCAATACTATGACCATTTAAACTTGTTTTCACACATCTGCAAACAGAATATACCCATATCAGAAGGCTCCTATAGGAGTCTTCTGATCAGGGTCTACACTGTTGGCTAATGGAATTTGATAGATCTGTTTCTTTACTCTCTGGAATAACTAAAATATTCCACCTTCCATATTTCATGATACCTATTTTCCCCATGAATATTCAGTAGGTATTCAAATTTAGAACAAATATAGAACAGGGAAAGGGTTAAACTTTATCATTTATATATAGATTTTCATCTTTTTGAAACACAGAGGCATAAAGAGAAGTAGGCAAGACATGCTGATGAATTACCAAATCCAGTACTTTAAAGGAGAAGTGGTGAAACAAGCACTGGAGAAAGAATTGCTTGAAGTCAAACTGAGACTTTTAAAGTCAACAGAAGAGAAAATTGACTCAATGAGAATATCAGAGATCTTCCAATTAATGAATGAACAGTGAACTGAATGCTCATATTTTATATCAACTTTCCTTTACCCCACCTTTCATCTGTTACATTTTTTCATGTTTATAAATTCCTTATTATCATTATAAATCTGCACTGGTTTTAGAAATACTACAACACACTGCTATATAATTCACAGAATTTAATTGATCTGCTGAAAAAACCAGAAATAAACCACTGAATTAACCCATTCCCTGTTCTTTTTTATTCCAAATTTCATTATCTACTGAATATTCATGGACAAAATAGTTATAATGAAATATGGAAGGTGGAACAATGCAAACATTTTAGAAACTAAAGAAACAGATCCATCAAATTCCATTAGCAAACAGAGTATACCCTGATAGGAGCCTCTGATCTGGGTCTACTCTGTTTGCAGATGTGAGAAAAGGCGTTTGTATAATAATTTCCCTCATACACATGACAAGCATTTGCAAACGGAGTAAATCAATATAAGATGGCTTCTATAGGGTCTACTCTGTTTGCTAATGGTACGTGTATTTGATAAATCTTTTTCTTTAGTTTCTAAAATGGACACAATATTCCACCTTCCATATTTCATTATTACAATTTTGTCCATGAATAATCAGAAGGTATTGAAATTTGGAAAAAAATACAGAATAGGGAAAGGCTTCAGCGTTAATGCTCTATATTGTCTTTCTAGTTCTTGATCTCAACCATTATGTCTACAGATTATTGTATTTGTAAGTCTTAACCCATTCCCTCATAGGCTTTTTTTTTTAGATCCAACCTCTAAGAATAAATCTACTGAAAAGGAGCATTTCCTAGAGAAAATGAAAAAATTAGAATTGTATAGTATTGAAACCATTGTGATAAATTGAGCATTTGCTCATATGAGCTCTATTTATCACAATAGTTTCAAAAAGTGACTTTTGCAGAGGTGTCAAAAGGTGTTAATATAAGGGAATGGGTTAAGTGTAGTCAGTTCAGTAATTAAGTTTTCATTGCTGACTCATCAGCATACTATTCCAACAGTTGTACAAAATCCAATCCATGAGTATAACAAACAATGTATAACAAGACCTGAGTAGTTTCTGACAATGTGTGGCACTACTCAGAGGCTTTTGATAAATTTGAAAATGGAAAGCTACAACCACATCAAAGACAATAATAAAACAATTGTGGATATTTACTGTTTGCATGCATTGCTAACATTCTGTATGTGTTAGTAAAAGTTAACATTTTAGCTTTGCAAGCAACCATTACTGCACACTGAAACAGAAACTTGACAATTTATTGAGGGTTATTGAAGGATAACTCTCTAATTTATTTATCAGTAACATTCAGTATAGATCATGATTTTAGAACTCCTTTTAGATAAAGTGAAACCCATATAAACCAGATTATTTTTTTTAATGAAGAATATATATATAGGCAAGTGGCTGCTCAGTTTTCAGCATGACTTTCATCCTGACTTTCATTAAGCTGCCATCTGTCTTAAAGACTGACATTTAAATTGATTTGAATGCACGGTTTAGATGGATTTTAGTGTATGCTCCACACTGAAAGGGTTCAATACCACAGCACTAAAGTTTAGCATTTCTTTGTATCTCAGAAACAATCCAATACTGTAAATAATGGTGTAATCATTTGTCTAGATATAAGAAACATACTTGATATGTGACTAATAAGTAATCATAATTTTATCACATGTGTGTGATAAAGGCATATCATAGGGATTTCCATTCACATGGAATTGCAAACATTGTACATTGTATATATAATTCAACTAACAGATTGAAAATGCAATATCTGGTCAGTATACACTTGTTGACACTACAGATTTCACTTTGGTTTGGTAGCATGACTGACAAACAATGTAGACCCTGATCACATGCCATGTATTGAACACAGCAGCAGATCTGCATCTGCACTTTTTGATTATTATGCTCTTTCTAACCTCTTGTAAAAACACTGACATATATTATATTGTTGATAAAAAAAACACATTGAGAATATGAAAAAAACAAAAACAATTTGACTGTTAATTTTCTCTTATTCACACAATCATTAAAACCTAGGTACACCATAAATCTTTGGTTTAGACATATTTTATTTGTAATTATTTGCATGAATATTGTACAAACACAAAGGAAAAGGGACACGACGGCAAAATTGCTTATTTGGTTCCTCTCCCAACACCGCATCATGATCATCTACACTCGCTTTATACAGAACTGAATGCAAGGTATTAAACTAGAATAATTGCAATGAAATAACCAAAACAGTTATTTCAGCAGAATATGCCACGTAAATCTTTGTACTAAAATGCGACTGCATATATCAACATATGATGAAAGAGCAATGAAAATGACCATTGTTATTATGATAATATGGATGAAATTTATGCTCATAATTATCACTTGGGTGGTAATATTGATGCGTTTCTGCGCACAGGAAATGTCACAGATGTTCAACTCAACTCAACTCAATTTTATTCACGCTTTGGTTCACATTTTTTATGAACAGCAAAGGCATCAAGTAATATACATGCATAAAGTAAATCAAAATATGTTGTGTCAGTGAGGTATTGTAAAGATTGAAATCGTATAGAACTTTTAACTACAGGAAACGACCATTATATTCCATTGGTCCGTTGAGGCAATCTTGCATAGCAGTTTAGATCCTGACCAGCCATCATGTGTTGATGATTGGTCCAGAATTAAACGCTAGTTCTGCTCTATATTTTTTTAATTCATGCTAGATGTGTGCATTTCACATTTAACACTGGTGCTATATAACACAGATCGAAAAAGGAAGGTAAAATATAACAACCGATTATGTTGTAATATATACTATGAATGTCATTTAAGCGTATACTGATTATTTTAGGCGAACCCTTAGTACATGTATGATACGACTGAATTTAGTATAATATGTATCATAATCAGATAATAGTATAAACACAAGCAATAGTCAGGTATTGTAAACACATTTAGTTTGCATATAATGATTATCTTTTAGCAAGATTCAGAATAAAAATGCGTTGTGCATTGAAGATTATAACAACAACTGAACGCATCAGACAAAACCTTTTGTAACCCCGTTTGTTGCTCTTAGCAATGACCGAAAGCGAAAATATTGTCAAGACCAACAGAAGGTTACATTGTTAAATTATTGTTTTGTTGTTGTTGTCTTAAATTACTACTCAGATTTACTGCAGACTTGAGCGAAGGAAAGCATGACTCCTACCCTCTCTCTCGTCTGCAGCATAATTCGATGAGTAAGTATACACAATTATTATTTTAATGTCATATGCAAGAAGCATAATGTGTTTACAATGTAAGTACAAAATACGTGTAGTTCAGTATGCTTCAACTTCACCTTAACATTAAATAAATATGGGTCTAGATATAATCAACTCTTTGCATGCTGGGTAAACTGTCGTCTGCAACAATTGTCGTCCGCCACTGTTCCAAAATGAGTATCTTGAGAATTTTTTCAAAATACTGTCAGAGTGACAAACAGTTTGGATCCTGATGAGACGCCGCGTTACGTGGCGTCTCATCAGGATCCAAACCGTTTGCAAACGTAATCACTTTTTCGCCACCAGCGTGCAAAGAGTTAAAAAGCGAAATATGACCTTATATAACTGTTCAGTTAAAATGATTGGCAAACAGTTTGGATTTGGATCCAACACAAATTCAATTGTGTCCAATCCAGACCCACGCCGTCTGCATGCGCAAATAGTTTGTAATCGGTTACATAGGGTATTACTGTTGTATTACCGTTTTATATAGCCACTATCAACCTATTCAGGAAATGGTGATAGGCGTGCTCAATTGCTCGTAACTATTCTATTGTGAAAAAAGGGCTTGGCCGGTAACGGCACGACAATGGATACAAAGGGATTTATTTACAAAAGGACAATTGCCCAGGTAAGTAGTTTACCATCTGCATATGATCGATAAAGAGATAAATTTATTTTACAGTTGTTATACTGTTTTTAGCTCGCCTGTTCGTAGAACAGTAGAGCTTAAGATCGGAAAAGTTGGCTACTAGTAGCTGGCTACTAGTAACTGGCTACTTGTAGTAGGAAAAATTGGCTACTAGTAACTGGCTACTAGTAGTAGGAAAAGTTGGTTACTAGTAGCCAGCTACTAGTGACTGGCTACTTATAATAGAAAACTTGGCTACTAGTAACTGGCTACTAGTAGTAGGAAAGGTTGGTTACTAGTAACTGGCTACTACTAGTAGGAAACAAGTAGCTGGGTAGACCTAGTCATATTCAAGCCAACTCACACGTATTTGGAATTTCAACAAGAGAAGAGTGTCTGCTTTCTAAAGATAACGTAGTTACTTTGCTAAATTCATGTAGCTAGTCAGCTACTCATACCTTTAAAATGCCGATGTAATATTTTGAGCACAATCTGATGAAACGAAACAAGTAGCTGGGTAGTTTTATTGAAGCAAACGCAAAAGTATATAGAATTTCGATAAGAGGAAAGTGTCTTCTATCCAAAAATACCGTAGTTACCTTAATTACTTCATGTAGCTAGTCAGCTACTCATACCTTTTGAAGTTCGGTATGATTTTCTCAGCACTATATTCTGAACGAAACAATGAGCTGGGTACTTATATTCAAGCAACCTCAATTATATATATATAATATCTACAAGAGGTAAGTGTCTGCTGTCTAAAGATACCGTAGTTATCTTAATTACTTCATGTAGCTAGTCAGCTACTCATACCTTTTGAATTTTGGTATAATATTTTCAACATTATATTCTAAAACGAAACAAGTAACTGGGTAGTTATATTCAAGCAAACTCAAATTTATATAGAATTTCGACAAGAGGAGAGTGTCTGCTGTCTAAAGATACCGTAGTTATCTTAATTACTTCATGTAGCTAGTCAGCAACTCATACCTTTTGAATGTTGGTATAATATTTTCAACACTATATTCCGAAACGAAATAAGTAGCTGGGTAGTTATATTCAAGCAAACTCAAATGTGTATAGAATTTCGACAAGATGGGAGTGTCTGCTGTCTAAAGATACCGTAGTTATCTTAATTACTTCATGTAGCTAGTCAGCTACTCATACCTTTTGAATGTTGGTATAATATGTTTAACACTATATTCGGAAACTAAACAAGTAGCTGGGTAGTTATATTCAAGCAAACTCAAATGAATATAGAATTTCGACAAGATGGGAATGTCTGCTGTCTAAAGATACCATAGTTATCTTAATTACTTCATGTAGCTAGTCAGCTACTCATACCTTTTAAATGTTGGTATAATATTTTCAACACTATATTCTGAAACGAAACAAGTAGCTGGGTAGTTATATTCAAGCAAACTCAAATATATATAGAATTTCGACAAGAGGAGAGTGTCTGCTGTCTAAAGATACCATAGTTATCTTAATTACTTCATGTAGCTAGTCAGCTACTCATACCTTTTGAATGTTGGTATAATATTTGCAACACTATATTCGGAAACGAAGCAAGTAGCTGGGTAGTTATATTCAAGCAAATTCAAATGTATATAGAATTTCGACAAGATTGGGGTGTCTGCTGTCTAAAGATACCGTAGTTATCCTAATTACTTCATGTAGCTAGTCAGCTACTCATACCTTTTGAATGTTGGTATAATATTTTCAACACTATATTCGGAAACGAAACAAGTAGCTGGGTAGTTATATTCAAGCAAACTCAAATATATATAGAATTTCGACAAGAGGAGAGTGTCTGCTGTCTAAAGATACCATAGTTATCTTAATTACTTCATGTAGCTAGTCAGCTACTCATACCTTTTGAATGTTGGTATAATATTTGTAACACTATATTCGGAAACGAAGCAAGTAGCTGGGTAGTTATATTCAAGCAAATTCAAATGTATATAGAATTTCGACAAGATTGGGGTGTCTGCTGTCTAAAGATACCGTAGTTATCCTAATTACTTCATGTAGCTAGTCAGCTACTCATACCTTTTGAATGTTGGTATAATATTTTCAACACTATATTCGGAAACGAAACAAGTAGCTGGGTAGTTATATTCAAGCAAACTCAAATATATATAGAATTTCGACAAGAGGAGAGTGTCTGCTGTCTAAAGATACCGTAGTTATCTTAATTACTTCATGTAGCTAGTCAGCTACTCATACCTTTTGAATGTTGATATAATATTTTCAACACTATATTCGGAAACGAAACAAGTAGCTGGGTAGTTATATTCAAGCAAACTCAAATATATATAGAATTTCGACAAGAGGAGAGTGTCTGCTGTCTAAAGATACCGTAGTTATCTTAATTACTTCATGTAGCTAGTCAGCTACTCATACCTTTTGAATGTTGGTATAATATTTGCAACACTATATTCGGAAACGAAGCAAGTAGCTGGGTAGTTATATTCAAGCAAATTCAAATGTATATAGAATTTCGACAAGATTGGGGTGTCTGCTGTCTAAAGATACCGTAGTTATCTTAATTACTTCATGTAGCTAGTCAGCTACTCATACCTTTTGAATGTTGGTATAATATTTTCAACACTATATTCGGAAACGAAACAAGTAGCTGGGTAGTTATATTCAAGCAAACTCAAATATATATAGAATTTCGACAAGAGGAGAGTGTCTGCTGTCTAAAGATACCGTAGTTATCTTAATTACTTCATGTAGCTAGTCAGCTACTCATACCTTTTGAATGTTGGTATAATATTTTCAACACTATATTCTGAAACGAAACAAGTAGCTGGGTAGTTATATTCAAGCAAATTCAAATTTATATAGAATTTCGACAAGAAGAGAGTGTCTGCTGTCTAAAGATACCGTAGTTATCTTAATTACTTCATGTAGCTATTCAGCTACTCATACCTTTTGAATGTTGGTATAATATTTTCAACACTATATTCTGAAACTAAACAAGTAGCTGGGTAGTTATAATCAAGCAAACTCAAATGTATATAGAATTTCGACAAGAGGAGAGTGTCTGCTGTCTAAAGATACCGTAGTTATCTTAATTACTTCATGTAGCTAGTCAGCTACTCATACCTTTTGAATGTTGGTATGATATTTGCAAAACTATATTCCGAAGTGAAACAAGTAGCTGGGTAGTTTATTCAAGCAAACTCAAATGTATATAGAATTTCGACAAGAGGAGAGTGTCTGCTGTCTATCGATACCATTGTTATCTTAATTACTTCATGTAGCTAGTCAGCTACTCATACCTTTTGAATATTGGTATACTATTTTCAAAACTATATTGTGAAACGAAACAAGTAGCTGGGTAGTTATATTCAAGCAAACTCAAATGTATGTAGCATTTCGACAAGAAGTGAGTGTCTGCTGTCTAAAGATACCATAGTTATCTTAATTACTTCATGTAGCTAGTCAGCTACTCATACCTTTTGAATGTTGGTATAATATTTGCAACACTATATTCCGAAGCGAAACAAGTAGCTGGGTAGTTTTATTCAAGCAAACTCAAATGTATATAGAATTTCGACAAGAGGAGAGTGTCTGCTGTCTAAAGATACCGTAGTTATCTTAATTACTTCATGTAGCTAGTCAGCTACTCATACCTTTTGAATGTTGGTATAATATTTTCAACACTATATTCTGAAACGAAACAAGTAGCTGGGTAGTTATATTCAAGCAAACTCAAATATATATAGAATTTCGACAAGAGGAGAGTGTCTGCTGTCTAAAGATACCGTAGTTATCTTAATTACGTCATGTAGCTAGTCAGCTACTCATACCTTTTGAATGTTGGTATAATATTTTCAACACTATATTCGGAAACGAAACAAGTAGCTGGGTAGTTATATTCACGCAAACTCAAATATATTCAGAATTTCGACAAGAGGAGAGTGTCTACTGTCTAAAGATACCGTAGTTATCTTAATTACTTCATGTAGCTAGTCAGCTACTCATACCTTTTGAATGTTGGTATAATATTTTCAACACTATATTCGGAAACGAAACAAGTAGCTGGGTAGTTATATTCAAGCAAACTCAAATGTATATAGAATTTCGACAAGAGGAGAGTGTCTGCTGTCTAAAGATACCGTGGTTATCTTAATTACTTCATGTAGCTAGTCAGCTACTCATACCTTTTGAATGTTGGTATAATATTTTCAATACAATATTCGGAAACTAAATAAGTAGCTGGGTAGTTATATTCAAGCAAACTCAATTTTATATAGAATGTCGACAAGATGGGAATGTCTGCTGTCTAAAGATACCGTAGTTATCTTAATTACTTCATGTAGCTAGTCAGCTACTCATACCTTTTGAATGTTGGTATAATATTTTCAACATTATATTCCGAAACGAAACAAGTAGCTGGGTAGTTATATTCAAGCAAACTGAAATGTATATAGAATTTCGACAAGAGGAGAGTGTCTGTTGTCCAATGATACCGTAGTTATCTTAATTACTTCATGTAGCTAGTCAGCTACTCATACCTTTTGAATGTTGGTATAATATTTGCAACACTATATTCCGAAGCGAAACAAGTAGCTGGGTAGTTATATTCAAGCAAACTCAAACGTATATAGAATTTCGACAAGAGGAGAGTGTCTGCTGTCTAAAGATACCGTAGTTATCATAATTACTTCATGTAGCTAGTCAGCTACTCATACCTTTTGAATGTTGGTTGAATATTTTCAACACTATATTCTGAAACGAAACAAGTAGCTGGGTAGTTATATTCAAGCAAACTCAAATGAATATAGAATTTCGACAAGATTGGGGTGTCTGCTGTCTAAAGATACCGTAGTTATCTTAATTACTTCATATAGCTAGTCAGCTACTCATACCTTTTTAATATTGGTATAATATTTTCACACTATATTCTGAGCTGGGTAGTTATATTCAAGCAAACTCAAATGTCAATAGATTTGCGACAAGAGGAGAGTGTCTGCTGTCTAAAGATACCGTAGTTATCTTAATTACTTCATGTAGCTAGTTGTAACAACCCTGAACTCTGATCGGCTATGACGTTCCCATCACACGAAAAATGTCACAACCAACTAACATCTAAATTGATAAAACATTTCTTACTGTATCCTGCTCAAGTGCTATTCTTTTTATCGCCAAAAGAACAGTATCAGGGACTCCAAACCATCATGTTATCTATAAGATCCACTGGACGTCTTATTTTTAAAAGTACTTGACATTGAATTCTGCAACATACATGCCTTTAGACAAGACCTTCCCAACCATGTGAAAGTTTTAACCCCTGTGACATTGACCTTAACACCAGACTGTGTTTTGGTTTCTAAAATGGCTTGCATTTTTTCTAGTGTTTACAATTTGTATGTCTTTTGAAGTACAGCTTTTGTATATGACACATACATGCATTTTAAGAAAACCTTTATATCCCTATGAAAATTTGAATCCTTCTGACCTTTAACCTTTACCTCAGTCTCTGCATTTAAGTTTCAAAATGTGCCCCCGGTGAGTTTTGTTATCTACTGACAACTCTAAGACTTGTATTTTAAATTGTGGGCAAAATATAATATGCCATAGCTATCCGTGGTATATTAAAAAAGAGATCATAATTTACCTTGACGCCTAACATGGTGACATCTTTATGAGTCCAACGATAAACTGATCGTATAGCAAATCAATTTAACATTTGTTCATAAGACAATGTTTGGGATAAAGTAATATCTTAAATACTTTGCAAGATATCTTTTCAACTTTTTAAATAAGACATTTTATAAAGTATATAAGATATCCTATACATTTAGAAGACATCTTTGAAAGTTTAAATGAGGTATATAACAAGCTTTACTTTACTTATCTCATACATAGTTTTAATTAATATATACTTAACAAGATATCTTTAAAACATATCTCGTTTAGAATATAATAAAAACTTTAAAATATATCTCATAAACAGTTTCTAATAGTTTCAAATAAGATATAAACATAAAAAGATATCTTTAAACCTGAAATGAGATATAAGATATCTTATAAACAACTGAACGTGATTTTGTGTAATTTACGTCTTGTTATTGTACATATTGTAATAACTAAATGAAACCTCGTTGAAAAGAGTATCAGATAAAAATTCGTATATGATATATCTTGTTAAGTTTATATCACATAAGCTTTTAAAGCTTTCAAAGATTTCAAAGATTTCATGTTAAGTTTATAAGATATTTAACAATATTTTATAAACATTTTATGACATTTGTATAATAACTAGAGGTAAATTGCACACACTCACGTTCAATCGTTTATAACATGTATGTGGCATTGCACATTCCACTGACCTATCCGAAATCATTTGTATGGAAACATATGGCAAATACAAGATAAATGTTTGTTAATGGGCATTTATTTAAAATGCCATAACCATTGGCACAACAATCAATCATATATTTCCTATATCTGGGCGACAAACAATTTCCACCCAGGAAAATAAAAAGATAATACACTGTATATGCATAACAACAGAAATATAAAGTGAAGTTATATAAAATGCAAAAGTGGGGAGGAAAGGATGTGTTGGTTGTTGCGAAGTATAGGTCAGCGACCTTTCTATATTAGTGTACACAGAATGGCTTGTCATCCTTCTGTTTGACATGGCTGGCCGAGATTGGGATGCGTTCCCATTGGTCACATATATCCCTTCTTCCTCGAGACTGGCTTTATAACTTTTCATTCTAATCATAGGACTGACTGGTTAATACTAAAGAATTACCGGAATGATGTTCAATGACATAAATCATTTTATGTTGGCATTAAATACATTTACGAGGGGCATTTCAAAAGTCACAAAGCAGCCACAAGGGAATTGGAAGAGTGGGCCAGTATGTGAAGGGGTTTGATAGACTCGATGAAGAGCTCAGACAGGACCAATAGTGTCACCTGACTCTAACTACAAGGTGTTTTACATATACCAGATGGACAACTGTCTCACTAGTCTTACAACACAACCGACTCATTCTGATAAATCTGTTCCATCGTTTTATTCCATCATATGAATACCATGGTCCAGTAAGATCTGATCTGACTTGCATTCGAAAATGATCATTTTTATTCAAAGTTGCAGCATACCAATCGTATTGCGCGCTTTCAACGGTTATTGGGTCAGGCAAGGATTCTGTCCTAAGTCTGCCTGCTGCAGACGCCAGATCAGCTGCTATAAACAGTAACACTGGGAGGGAGTCCAATATTTGTCTAGTACACGTAATGCATCCACACTTGACTGAGCATGGGGTTGGATTTCCGCGCTTCCATTCAGCGAGAAGGTCTTAGATTGTGTTTTGACTTTTCTTTCTCATCCCCAGTTCTATAAGTTCACGCTGAAAACATCTGCTTTGCAAGCATTCCATACAATACACTTGGGTTGTATGCCTTTGTGGTCTCATTAGATATTGTACTGCCATCTCAAATCCGCTTCCATACAGGTCTACATTTGATCCTTTTTTCTTAATCAAATCTTTGACAAACTTTACTTTGGCTTCTGTCCATTTTCGCTGCAACATTTCATTGAGACAAATCTCTAAGACAACTTGTGTTGATGTGTCAGTACATTTGGAGAGGTTCTGAAGAACGCCAGCACGTGAACAAATAATAATGAATATAGCTGTCAGAATGTTGTCTATTGTTGCAGTTGAATTCTATATACATTTGAGATTGCTTGAATATAACTACCCAGCTACTTGTTTCGTTTCGGAATATAGTGTTGAAAATATTATACCAACATTCAAAAGGTATGAGTAGCTGACTAGCTAAATGAAGTAATTAAGATAACTACGGTATCTTTAGACATCAGACACTCTCCTCTTGTCGGAATTCTATAAACATTTGAGTTTGCTTAAATATAACTACCCAGCTACTTGTTTCGTTTCAGAATATAGTGTTGAAAATATTATACCAACATTCAAAAGGTATGAGTAGCTGACTAGCTACATGAAGTAATTAAGATAACTACGGTATCTTTAGACAGCAGACACTCTCCTCTTGTCGAAATTCTATATACATTTGAGTTTGCTTGAATATAACTACCCAGCTACTTGTTTCGTTTCAGAATATAGTGTTGAAAATATTATACCAACATTCAAAAGGTATGAGTAGCTGACTAGCTACATGAAGTAATTAAGATAACTACGGTATCTTTAGACAGCAGACACTCTCCTCTTGTCGAAATTCTATATACATTTGAGTTTGCTTGAATATAACTACCCAGCTACTTGTTTCGTTTCAGAATATAGTGTTGAAAATATTATACCAACATTCAAAAGGTATGAGTAGCTGACTAGCTACATGAAGTAATTAAGATAACTACGGTATCTTTAGACAGCAGACACTCTCCTCTTGTCGAAATTCTATATACATTTCAGTTTGCTTGAATATAACTACCCAGCTACTTGTTTCGTTTCAGAATATAGTGTTGAAAATATTATACCAACATTCAAAAGGTATGAGTAGCTGACTAGCTACATGAAGTAATTAAGATAACTACGGTATCTTTAGACAGCAGACACTCTCCTCTTGTAGAAATTCTATATAAATTTGAGTTTGCTTGAATATAACTACCCAGCTACTTGTTTCGTTTCAGAATATAGTGTTGAAAATATTATACCAACATTCAAATGGTATGAGTAGCTGACTAGCTACATGAAGTAATTAAGATAACTACGGTATCTTTAGACAGCAGACACTCTCCTCTTGTCGAAATTCTATATACATATGAGTTTGCTTGAATATAACTACCCACCTACTTGTTTTGTTTCGGAATATAGTGTTGAAAATATTATACCAACATTCAAAAGGTATGAGTAGCTGACTAGCTACATGAAGTAATTAAGATAACTACGGTATCTTTAGATAGCAGACACTCGCCTCTTGTCGAAATTCTATATTCATTTGAGTTTGCTTGAATATAACTACCCAGCTACTTGTTTCGTTTCAGAATATAGTGTTGAAAATATTATACCAACATTCAAAAGGTATGAGTAGCTGACTAGCTACATGAAGTAATTAAGATAACTACGGTATCTTTAGACAGCAGACACTCTCCTTTTGTTTAAATTCTATATAAATTTGAGTTTGCTTGAATATAACTACCCAGCTACTTGTTTCGTTTCAGAATATAGTGTTGAAAATATTATACCAACATTCAAAAGGTATGAGTAGCTGACTAGCTACATGAAGTAATTAAGATAACTACGGTATCTTTAGACAGCAGACACTCGCCTCTTGTCGAAATTCTATATTCATTTGAGTTTGCTTGCATATAACTACCCAGCTACTTGTTTCGTTTCAGAATATAGTGTTGAAAATATTATACCAACATTCAAAAGGTATGAGTAGCTGACTAGCTACATGAAGTAATTAAGATAACTACGGTATCTTTAGACAGCAGACACTCTCCTCTTGTATAAATTCTTAATGAATTTGAGTTTGCTTGAATATAACTACCCAGCTACTTGTTTCGTTTCGGAATATAGTGTTGAAAATATTCAACCAACATTCAAAAGGTATGAGTAGCTGACTAGCTACATGAAGTAATTAAGATAACTACGGTATCTTTAGACAGCAGACACTCTCCTCTTGTAGAAATTCTTCATGAATTTGAGTTTGCTTGAATATAACTACCCAGCTACTTGTTTCGTTTCAGAATATAGTGTTGAAAATATTCAACCAACATTCAAAAGGTATGAGTAGCTGACTAGCTACATGAAGTAATTAAGATAACTACGGTATCTTTAGACAGCGGACACTCTCCTTTTGTTTAAATTCTATATAAATTTGAGTTTGCTTGAATATAACTACCCAGCTACTTGTTTCGTTTCAGAATATAGTGTTGAAAATATTATACCAACATTCAAAAGGTATGAGTAGCTGACTAGCTACATGAAGTAATTAAGATAACTACGGTATCTTTAGACAGCAGACACTCGCCTCTTGTCGAAATTCTATATTCATTTGAGTTTGCTTGCATATAACTACCCAGCTACTTGTTTCGTTTCAGAATATAGTGTTGAAAATATTATACCAACATTCAAAAGGTATGAGTAGCTGACTAGCTACATGAAGTAATTAAGATAACTACGGTATCTTTAGACAGCAGACACTCTCCTCTTGTATAAATTCTTAATGAATTTGAGTTTGCTTGAATATAACTACCCAGCTACTTGTTTCGTTTCAGAATATAGTGTTGAAAATATTCAACCAACATTCAAAAGGTATGAGTAGCTGACTAGCTACATGAAGTAATTAAGATAACTACGGTATCTTTAGACAGCAGACACTCTCCTCTTGTAGAAATTCTATATACATTTGAGTTTGCTTGAATATAACTACCCAGCTACTTGTTTCGTTTCAGAATATAGTGTTGAAAATATTATACCAACATTCAAAAGGTATGAGTAGCTGACTAGCTACATGAAGTAATTAAGATAACTACGGTATCTTTAGACAGCAGACACTCTCCTCTTGTCGAAATTCTATATACATTTCAGTTTGCTTGAATATAACTACCCAGCTACTTGTTTCGTTTCAGAATATAGTGTTGAAAATATTATACCAACATTCAAAAGGTATGAGTAGCTGACTAGCTACATGAAGTAATTAAGATAACTACGGTATCTTTAGACAGCAGACACTCTCCTCTTGTAGAAATTCTATATAAATTTGAGTTTGCTTGAATATAACTACCCAGCTACTTGTTTCGTTTCAGAATATAGTGTTGAAAATATTATACCAACATTCAAATGGTATGAGTAGCTGACTAGCTACATGAAGTAATTAAGATAACTACGGTATCTTTAGACAGCAGACACTCTCCTCTTGTCGAAATTCTATATACATATGAGTTTGCTTGAATATAACTACCCACCTACTTGTTTTGTTTCGGAATATAGTGTTGAAAATATTATACCAACATTCAAAAGGTATGAGTAGCTGACTAGCTACATGAAGTAATTAAGATAACTACGGTATCTTTAGATAGCAGACACTCGCCTCTTGTCGAAATTCTATATTCATTTGAGTTTGCTTGAATATAACTACCCAGCTACTTGTTTCGTTTCAGAATATAGTGTTGAAAATATTATACCAACATTCAAAAGGTATGAGTAGCTGACTAGCTACATGAAGTAATTAAGATAACTACGGTATCTTTAGACAGCAGACACTCTCCTTTTGTTTAAATTCTATATAAATTTGAGTTTGCTTGAATATAACTACCCAGCTACTTGTTTCGTTTCAGAATATAGTGTTGAAAATATTATACCAACATTCAAAAGGTATGAGTAGCTGACTAGCTACATGAAGTAATTAAGATAACTACGGTATCTTTAGACAGCAGACACTCGCCTCTTGTCGAAATTCTATATTCATTTGAGTTTGCTTGCATATAACTACCCAGCTACTTGTTTCGTTTCAGAATATAGTGTTGAAAATATTATACCAACATTCAAAAGGTATGAGTAGCTGACTAGCTACATGAAGTAATTAAGATAACTACGGTATCTTTAGACAGCAGACACTCTCCTCTTGTATAAATTCTTAATGAATTTGAGTTTGCTTGAATATAACTACCCAGCTACTTGTTTCGTTTCAGAATATAGTGTTGAAAATATTCAACCAACATTCAAAAGGTATGAGTAGCTGACTAGCTACATGAAGTAATTAAGATAACTACGGTATCTTTAGACAGCAGACACTCTCCTCTTGTAGAAATTCTTCATGAATTTGAGTTTGCTTGAATATAACTACCCAGCTACTTGTTTCGTTTCAGAATAGAGTGTTGAAAATATTCAACCAACATTCAAAAGGTATGAGTAGCTGACTAGCTACATGAAGTAATTAAGATAACTACGGTATCTTTAGACAGCGGACACTCTCCTTTTGTTTAAATTCTATATAAATTTGAGTTTGCTTGAATATAACTACCCAGCTACTTGTTTCGTTTCAGAATATAGTGTTGAAAATATTATACCAACATTCAAAAGGTATGAGTAGCTGACTAGCTACATGAAGTAATTAAGATAACTACGGTATCTTTAGACAGCAGACACTCGCCTCTTGTCGAAATTCTATATTCATTTGAGTTTGCTTGCATATAACTACCCAGCTACTTGTTTCGTTTCAGAATATAGTGTTGAAAATATTATACCAACATTCAAAAGGTATGAGTAGCTGACTAGCTACATGAAGTAATTAAGATAACTACGGTATCTTTAGAGAGCAGACACTCTCCTCTTGTATAAATTCTTAATGAATTTGAGTTTGCTTGAATATAACTACCCAGCTACTTGTTTCGTTTCAGAATATAGTGTTGAAAATATTCAACCAACATTCAAAAGGTATGAGTAGCTGACTAGCTACATGAAGTAATTAAGATAACTACGGTATCTTTAGACAGCAGACACTCTCCTCTTGTAGAAATTCTATATTCATTTGAGTTTGCTTGAATATAACTACCCAGCTACTTGTTTCGTTTCAGAATATAGTGTTGAAAATATTATGCCAACATTCAAAAGGTATGAGTAGCTGACTAGCTACATGAAGTAATTAAGATAACTACGGTATCTTTAGACAGCAGACACTGTCCTCTTGTCGAAATTCTATATACATTTGAGTTTGCTTGAATATAACTACCCAGCTACTTGTTTCGTTTCAGAATATAGTGTTGAAAATAGTATACCAACATTCAAAAGGTATGAGTAGCTGACTAGCTACATGAAGTAATTAAGATAACTACGGTATCTGTAGACAGCAGACACTCTCCTCTTGTCGAAATTCTATATACATATGAGTTTGCTTGAATATAACTACCCAGCTACTTGTTTCGTTTCAGAATATAGTGTTGAAAACATTCAACCAACATTCAAAAGGTATGAGTAGCTGACTAGCTACATGAAGTAATTAAGATAACTACGGTATCTTTAGACAGCAGACACTCTCCTCTTGTATAAATTCTTAATGAATTTGAGTTTGCTTGAATATAACTACCCAGCTACTTGTTTCGTTTCAGAATATAGTGTTGAAAATATTCAACCAACATTCAAAAGGTATGAGTAGCTGACTAGGTACATGAATTAAGATAACTACGGTATCTTTAGACAGCAGACACTCTCCTCTTGTAGAAATTCTTTATAAATTTGAGTTTGCTTGAATATAACTACCCAGCTACTTGTTTCGTTTCAGAATATAGTGTTGAAAATATTCAACCAACATTCAAAAGGTAAGAGTAGCTGACTAGCTACATGAAGTAATTAAGATAACTACGGTATCTTTAGACAGCAGACACTCCCATATTGTCGAAATTCTATATACATTTGAGTTTGCTTGAATTTAACTACCCAGCTACTTGTTTCGTTTTAGAATAGAGTGTTGAAAATATTCTACCAACATTCAAAAGGTATGAGTAGCTGACTAACTACATGAAGTAATTATGATAACTACGGTATCTTTAGACAGCAGACACTCTCCTCTTGTAGATATTCTATATATATTTGAGTTTGCTTGAATATATCTACCCAGCACCTTGTGTCGTTCAGAATATAGTGCTGAGAAAATCATACCAACATTCAAAAGGTATGAGTAGCTGACAAGCTACATGAAGTAATTAAGGTAACTGTGGTAATTTTGGAAAGAAGACACTTTCCTCTTGTCGAAATTCTACATGCATTTGCGTTTGCTTCAATACAACTACCTAGCTACTTGTTTCGTTTCAGCAGATTATGCTCAAAATATCACATCGGCATTTTAAAGGTATAAGTAGCTGACTAGCTACATGAAGTTAGCAAAGTAGTGACGTTATCTTTAGAAAGCAGACACTCTTCTCTTGTAGAAATTCCAACTACGTGTGAGTTGGCTTGAATATGACTAGATCTACCCAGCTACTTGTTTCCTACTAGTAGTAGCCAGTTACTAGTAACCAACCTTTCCTACTACTAGTAGCCAGTTACTAATAGCCAAGTTTTTCTATTACAAGTAGCCAGTTACTAGTAGCTGGCTACTAGTAACCAACTTTTCCTACTACTAGTAGCCAGTTACTAGTAGCCAAGTTTTCCTACTACAAGTAGCCAGTTACTAGTAGCCAGCTACTAGTAGCCAACTTTTCCGATCTTAGAGCTTATGCTATACCCCCGGCGTGAGCGTGAGCGTGAGCGTGTGCGTGAGCGTGGCCAAGGTTAAAGTTTTTTGGACGGGTTGTTTTAAAGCTTAATATTTGTACTAGGATGCTGAAATTTTGTATGGAAGTTCATTTGAGGTCAGATACAACTGTAATGAAGTTAAACATTAAAAATATTTTTCAATTTTATCAATTTTTGACATGTTTTGGACTTAGTCCTTTTGGCCATAAATCACCAGGTTAAAGTTTTTTGGACGGGTTGTTTTAAAGCTTAATATTTGTACTAGTATGCTGAAATTTTGTATGAAGGTTCATTTGAGGTCAGATATTGCTGTAATGAAGGTAAACATTAAAAATATTATTCAATTTTATCAATTTTTGACATGTTTTGGACTTAGTGTTTTTGGCCACAAATCACCAGGTTAAAGTTTTTTGGATAGGTTGTTTTAAAACTTAATAATTGTGCTAGGATGTTGAAATTTTGTATGGAGGCTCATTTGGGGTAAAATATTACTGTTATGAAATTAAACATTAAAAATTTGTTTAAATTTTATTCAATTTTTGACATGTTTTGGACTTAGTTTTATTTGGGGCCCAAAATCACCAGGTTAAAGTTTTTGGGACAGGTTGGTATAAAGCTTAATATTTGTGCTATGATGCTGAAATTTGGTAAGCAGGTTCATATTATTGAGACCCTTCCAGCCATGCCAAAAGTTTTGCCCTGTTGACCTTGACCTTGACTTTTGACCTACTTTTGCAAAAATCTTTAAATACCTATATTATTGGAACCAGTTGGCCTAGGGCTTCCATACTTGGTATGACCATGCCAATATGTTTGCCCTTCTGACATTGGCCTTGACCTTTGACCTACTTTTGCAAAAATCTTTAAATGCCTATAGTATTTGAACTAATAGACCTAGGGCTTCCATAATTGGTATGCAACTTTCTTGTGTTAAGACTTTTCCAACAATATCGTTGTTTGGCCTTCTGACCTTGACCTTGACTTTCGACCTACTTTTGAAAAAATCAATAAATACCTATATTATTGGAACCAATAGGCCTAGGACTCCCATACTTGGTATGATCATGCCGACTTTTTTTGCCCTCCTGACCTTGTCCTTGACCTTTGACCTACTTTTGCAAAATCTTTTAATGCCTATAACGTTTGAACCAATGGGCCAAAGGCTTCCATACTTGGTATGCAACTTTCTTGTGTTAAGACCTTTCCTACAATATTGGTTTTGCCATGTTACGTTGACATTTGACCTACTTTTGCAAATTTCTTAAAATGCCTATAAAATTTGAACCAGTCGGCCAATGGCTTCCATACTTGGTATGCAACTTTCTTGTCTTAAGACTTTTCCAACCATACCATTGTTTTTACCATGTGACCTTGACCTTTGACGTTTGCAAAATTCTTTAAATGCCTATAGCATTGCAACAAATAGGCATAGGGCTTCCATACCTAGTATGACCATGCCAGCATGTTTGCCTTTCTGACCTTGACCTTTGACCTACTTTTGCAAGTTTTTAAATGCATATACTTTCATACTTGGTTGTATCATTTCTGTCTGAAGACTTTTTCAAACACACCAATGTTTTTTACCATATGACCTTGACATTTCACATATTTTTGCAAAAATATGTAAGTGCCTATAACTTGGAACCAATATACCTAGGACTTCCATACTTGGTATGACCATGCAAACATATTTGCCCTTCTGACCTTGACTTTAGCATTTGACCTACTTTTGCAAAAGCCTTTAAGTGCATATAACATTGGAACCAATAGGCATTGGGCTTCATACTTTGTATGTATATTTCCTGTCTTAAGACTCAACCATACCAATCTTTTACCTTATGACCTTGACTTTGACCTTCATTTGCAAAAATCTTTAAATTCCTATAATATTGGATGTGATGGGCATAGGACTTCTATACTTGGTACGACCATGCCAACAATTTTACCCTTCTGACCTTCACCTTTGACCTACTTTTGCAAAAATCTTTAACTGTCTATTACATTGGAACCAATAGAACTAGGGCTTCCATATTTGGTATTAGGGCTTTCGTATTTGGTATGTATCTTTTTTGTTTGAGAATCTTTTTAAATTATTGAAAATTGGTATTTGATTGCCTTTTGGTTGTAATATTGATGCAGTTAAGTTTAAATTGAAAATTGAATGATTTTTTGTGTGTTCAATATGACACGTTTTAGACTTGACTTTTAAACAGGCGAGCATCAGGTGGCTTTGACACCATTTCTGGTTGATAAAAAGAGCCAGTCGTCTTAGCTTTGGTCTGCTATCGGATGTTAATAAGTCTGCAAGTTTCATCATATTAGGACGCTTATAGTAATACTTAGATATGTATTCGCTTCTATATCTATTAAATTCTGAACATGTTAGGAGATAATGAAATTCATCACCAATGTCATTACAGTTTGAACACTTTCTTTCATGTTTAGGAATTCCTCGCCATCTTCCCGTTTCAATCGGAAGTCTATGGTTTCTAGTAATAATTGCCATAACATTTCTGCATAAATACGGGGATAATAGTGATATGTATTTGCTTTGTTTAAACTCTGACTTAAGACATTTATAAATGTTTGTATTTGATGTATTTTCTATTTCTGCTTGCCAGCCTTGCACAAATATGTCTTTAAATTTTCGGTGGGACGATTTTATTAACCATTTCTTATTTGTAAAACTTTGGTAATACCAAATACCTGAAAAGCCAGATGAACACAAGATATTCTTTACATTATCAAGCCATGATGATGTAGTGCCATTTGCTTTGTAATTACCGTATATAAATTTATAGATCGTTGCTGATAATTTTGGGTTGGTATTAGCATTTATGTTTTCAATAAGGCTTGACCAGTAAGAAATAATCCTCTTTTTAATATCAACATTTAACGGATACACACCGGTCTCTCCGTAAACCATATAAGAGGGTGTTGATTTCTTTAGTTTAAAAATATATTTTAGGAATCGTAATTGGACTCTTTCAATAGAATCATTGTTCCCACCACCCCAAATCTCGCATCCAAACAACAGAATTGGCTTTATAATTCTTTCAAAAAGGTCCAATTGTAAATCATAAGGGAGAGATAACGATTTTATTTTCCGTAATAAGGCAAACGTTGCTTTATTTGCTTGTTCTGTAATTCCTAATTTTGCTTTATTAAAAGAACCGCTTCTATTAAAGTTTATGCCTAGATATTTATACTCTGTGACAATTTCAAGCAATGCATTTCCTAATTTAAATTTGTGTTTGTTTGAGTATCTTCCTTTGCTGAAAACAACTATTTTAGTTTTCTTTGTATTTATAGATAATTTCCATGTTTTACAATAGTGTCCAAAAGTAGTCAGTGCATTTTGTAGGTCTGCTTCACTGTCACTGAAAAGGACGGTATCATCCGCGTAAAGTAAGATGTAAAGCGTACGTCAAACACATGTATTTCTGCATTGTTTACAACTATCAGCTGAGTGTACAGTGCAGTTAATTGCCCTGGCTGCAGATACCGTCTCAAAATACTACGTATACATGTATTGCGGGAAGCGCCCAGGCTTGTGTTATGCATAAAACGAGCGTGACCTCAAACTTGAGAAAATAACTTGAATTTTGATGACATATTTTATCATTATAACGTCTTATCATAATCCAGTTAAACTGATCTTTTCATTACAAATCTTTCGAAATCTTTCAAACCAACCACTTTTAAAAATTACTACAGATGAAAAAGAATAAAATTGATCGGTTTTATGTACTAAATAGAACAACCAACAAATAAAATAGTTTTGAAACAAATACATATACTTCAACCATTTTATTGAACATGAAAACAAATTTAAAAGTCTTTTTATGACTGTTGTAGCCTTTAGCACTCTACTAGCAAACTAAGGAAAGTAACCAGTCCGGTTAACCGGTTACGGATTTTGTAACCGGTTAATCGTCATTTCGTAAACGGTTAACCGGGTAATAATTTCAGCACTTCTTGTCGCATAGAGATTTATAACCTCCTTGATATCTATGTCAATGTATTAATGCCAGTGCATTACATGTAAATTTATTTATTTTCATCGCGGATCTTGATTTTTTTTATATGTTTTAATGCAAAGTTAGCTCTCTCCACAGTTCTAAATGTAGATCTAACTGAAGTAAGTAACAGCATGTGTAAGATGGTGTATATGTTTGGATACATAAACCGACAAACATTTTGCTACGTTTGAATAGTAAATTTCGATTTGAATAACGGGGTGAGAGTCTAAACTATATACCGATTGTGAATAGATATTAACGCAAATATGAGTGGGGAATTATCCATACATGTGATGATGTGAATTGCACGTATGGCGCGCAGAAAAAAAGACTTTTACATTATTGTAGAAAGATACACAAATGAATTTCAAGAGGGCACAAACTACTTTACTTTGGCGAGTTTATGGGGTCGTACGCCCCCCCCCCTTTCCCACTCGCTCCTTTGATCCGCCTATGACTCCAACAATCCGCAGCATTTCCATATCAATTAACGTGACCGAACGGCCATTAAAAAGATCGATTCGGCATCGATATTTTTCCAGATCAGCCATGTTTATCTGCACAGCGCTGAAACCGGTATGCGTGTATAAAATCTAGTAATGACGTTGCACATTCTAAGACATAATTACACTAAGTACTGTACAGTATACATGTACTTCTAGCAGAGGTCATACGTGAAGGGATGAATGGATGGAGCTTAAGCGAGTTTGATACGTTTTCGAAAAATTGCTTGATTTTGTGTATTTGTAATTTCTGAAATTTTCACCGAGGCACTTTTTTCACCGAGGCAAGTGCCTCGGTGTGCCTCAGCGTGGCTACGGGCCTGGACTGTCATGGCATGAACCTGACCAGCTGGCATTAACGCTAGTAAACTTGCCTGAAATTTCAAAAGTAAAAGTCAATTAACCCTTTCCTCCATAAATATGCCTTTCTACGCCTTTGCAAACAGAGAAGACCCATATCAGATGGCTCCTATAGAAGCCATATTATCAGGGTCTACTCTGTTTGCTAATTATATAATATAGATATGATTCTCTAGTTTCTGCTATGGCCAAATATTCCAGTGTCTACATTCTATTATAAAAAATAATCTAATAGATATAAATATTGTCATTATATAATTTTTCCATGATATTTCATGGCTTAAAGGGTTAAACTGTTACAAAATAAAAGTAAAATGTGGAAGAAGTTTCTAAAATAAAGCATGTCACCACTAAGAAGATAACATTACTTTAACTCAAGCAATTATTGTGTTATTAACCCATTACTCAATGAATATTTCAATACAAAATACTGACAGCTAAACTTTTATTATACATGTAATGACATATGAAAATATGAATTTATAGCCAATTATTTTTAACGATATTGTAGAATCAGATAAACATTGTTTTTCTTCAAATATTACAAAGCCGATCCTGATCAGAGGACACATATAGGAGCAATTTCGTCTGGGTCTACTCTGTTTACAAAGGTGTTAAAGGCGTATGTATAGAGTAAAGGGTTACGCTTATTTTACACAACCGCCAGCCGTACTGATAGCCGATATTGACGTAACCTAGTAATTATTAATACACTGAGCGACCGGTGACATACATTTAGGAAAAAACAAGAAAGGAGTACCGCGTTCATTTGAATAAAAAACTTACCCTGGTCATCGCACACGGCTTGGACATTAATACTGTGGAGTCCTTATATAGATAGATTTATTTGTGTATATATATATATGTCATCAATACAATTACAGTCATACAATTTGACATAACAGTTATCGACTTCTTGTTATTTATATAAAAAAAGACATGTTATACATACACAGGATAACCCGTAAAGTTTTTCAACTTATTTCCAACGGGGTCCTATATAGATTTAGCGAAACAGTTACAATTATTTGAAAATGTATAGACAGAGCAGGCTCAAAACAGTAAATTAAAATTTACTGATCAGGGTCTGCTGAGTCTGTCAAATTATGCAAAAAAAAAACCGGGAAAAAATCTAAAACGAGAGCTTTCCACATACATATGGAGAACTCTATTTTAGGCCTATTATTCACGGTAATACAAATGTTTAGATATAGATTATATTACTTTGAATGGGAATTAGACATACATTTATCACAATTGCCAAACTATCACAGATTAAAAACTTATTTGATTATTATAACATACATTATATTAATTAAAAGTATACATAATCACTGTTCTCCTCATCCTTCATTTCTTCCATAAGGGCTTTCTTGACCATCTTCTTGTTTATAAAGGACGCCTCGTCAGTGGAAGATGCTTGTATCCGTACATGTGTCCCATCTATAGATACATCCAATAACGTTTGGAAATCCACCAATCTTGTAGAAGTTTGACATGGTAGTTTGAACTTCAGTGTTTTCCGGCCATTGGATGAAGTCACGTAGGTGTTTCAATAGAGCCGTTGTCATTGTCTACTGTTCTACTAACCGTTCCTTTGTTATACCCCATCGTGTCCCCAATTACCTGGTACATGGCCCCAGAAGCGTAAAAACGCAACGCTATAAGTACCTGTTGCTTCGGGCTCAGCGCGTAACTCCTCTTTGTGGATCGGTACAAGTCATCCTCCATTAAATCAACTAGGTAGTCTACACCGTTGTTTGTGAACCTATATCTCTCATACATTTCGTCGTCATTCAATATTTGTACATGGCTAGTATGTCTGTATTCCCTTTGTGGTTTTTTTTTGAAAAGCAAACAACGCTGCAGCCATTTTGAAAGCCTCTGTTAACTTTAATCAAGGTCCAAACCTTAGTTAAATTTAACAGGCGATTCCCTTGTTAAAACTCATGTTAAACAGTCTGTTAAGTTTGAGCAACAGACTTTTGACCACTTGTTAACTTTAACAGCCGATTAGAAGATTTAACAGGCTGTTAAAGTTAACAAGCTTTTGAACAACTGGGTCCAGGACCCAGTTGTTCAAAGACTTGTTAAATTTAATCAGTTGTTAAAATAACTGGTGATTAAATTCCTAAACAGTTGGTAAGTTAACTGTCTGTTAATTTCATGTTGCCCAAAACAATTTTAATCCCTTGTTAACTAACAGCTTGTTAAATTTTAACAGACTGTTAAACATAATCCCACAATTCCATTCCCCTTATACAAAATGGCTTCTCAAATGAAAATCCAGATAGGTGAGAAAAATGAAAAGGTCAAAAGTCGAGTCCGTGGTCCAAATTTTCAACGGACAGAAGTGTTGAAGCTTGAGGAGTTGGTGAGTGACAATTTTGAAATTATAAATTCGAGGTTGACCA
Source organism: Azorinus chamasolen (assembly GCA_963576725.1). NCBI lineage: Eukaryota > Metazoa > Mollusca > Bivalvia > Cardiida > Solecurtidae > Azorinus > Azorinus chamasolen. Next base: position 83,834,488 of record OY755237.1, on the reverse strand, counting down.
ACTCAGTTACCAACAAAATGAAAATAGAGACATGGGAGTGTATTGCCACACAGGTGTCATCACTTGGCTTTGCAAAAAGAACAAAAGAGGAGTGTCAAAATAAATGGTTCAACATGAAAAGAGCTGCAAAAGAAGCTGTAACAAAAGAAAAATCTTGAAAGGAGAAAGACTGGAGGAGGCGTGTCCAGCATTGTAGTAAGCGAGAGCCAACAGCGGGTTGCTGAGCTTTACAGGGACAGCGCTGCATTTTCCGGTGTTCAAGGAGGCGTGGATAGTGATGAAATTGGTAACTATCTTATATTTATTTTATAAAATATATTACACATCTATATTTAAAATAAAATGAAAACTACATCGATCTATCTTCGTGCAGCCGACATTGTTTACACATACGTGACATAGCTATTTATAGAAGTACATTTTTAGACCGGAAAAACCAGGAGTATACATGCCAGATACTAAGTATATATACGACGACTGTTGTACAATCCCGTAATTAAGTATCTGCATTAAAGGAGAAACAGACTAGTTTTGTCCACACTGTGAACATAAGAAAACCCTGTCCTCTCTCTCCTTATAATTATCAAAAAAACCTAGGATTACTTTTCATAAATATGTCATATGCGCGTGCATCCAAGTGCTGCTTACAGCCTTGAAAAAAGTGGCTATCATTACGGTCGAAGGCATTGAATAGGCAGCATTATTAAATTATCTGAAGATATGTAGATCTAGATCTAATGGTTATAAAGTGGCACTTAAATTCTTTGTGCTAGTGTTTGCATTTTGTGTTACAATTTTGTTTTCTACCTGTTACCAAGTGCAGCAAATTTGATAATAGTAATAATGATAATAATAATAAAAATATTAAATTATAATAATAATATTAATAACAATACTAATAGTAATGATGATGTTGATGTGATTGTTATAATAATAATAACAATGGAAATTAATTATAAATTAATAGTAGTAATAATAACAATACATGTAATAATAATAATAATGATGATGATGATGATAGTTATTTTTATTAGTATTTATTATAATGCCAAATGGTGATGATGATAATAATGGTGATAATAATAATAAAAATATAATCACAGTTATAGTATTTGCTGAATAATAGTAGATCTTATAATACACATGTAATATGGTTTGAATACAGTTAATTAATGTTCTATGATTTTGCTTACAGGTGGACTTCACTTCATCAGTAAAGATACTGTGGTAAAAGGGGACTGCACTCAAGAGAAGAAAATGGAAGAAGGGGGCTGTTCTGGGGAGCAGATACCGGTGGTGGAGATGAGGTCATGTACAGGACATGAAAGAAATATAGTAGACATTAAGTAAGTAAAATGAAAAGAAGAGCCCTAAAATATTAGGATGGGGACACATAGAAATAAACAGATGAGTCTGTAACAATAGAAGGAATGGAATAAAAAGAGAAAAAATATGAGCTGTAGTCTGTTCCAATATCTAGCTATTATAATATATTTCAATAATGCCTTTGCAAAAAGAGAAGACTCAGATTAGACAGCTCATATCTGATCAGGTTCTGCTCAGCTTATTATATATTTTCAATATATTTATATTGTGACAGAGTAATAAATATGATTTATATTCATGATGAATTAATGAAGTTAAAAGCGAAGATAAACCATATTTATAAACTAGCATATGAACACATGAATATTTGACCACTCATAGGGGTAATCTGATCTGGCTTTCTATGTGTAAAATGTGTCACTATCAGGTAAAGAGCTGAGATAAGAAAATAGTTTCTAGATTTTCTTTTAGAAAAGGTGTACTCTGTTGATCCTGACATGTTTGAGTATGGTTTCATATATGACATTAACAATAACTAATATGATCTATGTGAATAAGAATTGTTTGGTTTTGTCCAAACCTTTTGTTATTTTACCACAGAGGTCCAGATATAAGATGCATGGATTTAAACAGTTTCAAAACCAAGTGCTTTATTTCACTACAAAACCCAATACTATGACCATATAAACTTGTATTCACACATCTGCAAACAGAATAGACCCATATCAGAAGGCTCCTATAGGAGTCTTCTGATCAGGGTCTACACTGTTGGCTAATGGAATTTGATAGATCTGTTTCTTTACTCTCTGGAATAACTAAAATATTCCACCTTCCATATTTCATGATACCTATTTTCTCCATGAATATTCAGTAGGTATTCAAATTTAGAACAAATATAGAACAGGGAAAGGGTTAAACTATCATTTATATATAGATTTTCATCTTTTGGTTCAGGCAGAAACACAGAGGCATAAAGAGAAGTAGGCAAGACATGCTGATGGATTACCAAATCCAGTACTTTAAAGGAGAAGTGGAGAAACAAGCACTGGAGAAAGAATTGCTTGAAGTCAAACTGAGACTTTTAAAGTCAACAGAAGAGAAAATTGACTCAATGAGAATATCAGAGATCTTCCAATTAATGAATGAACAGTGAACTGATTGCTCATATTTTATATCAACTTTCCTTTACCTCACCTTTCATCTGTTACATTTTTTCATGTTTATAAATTCCTTATTATCATTATTAATCTGCACTGGTTTTAGAAATACTACAACACACTGCTATATAATTCACAGATTTTAATTGATCTGTTGAAAAAAACAGAAATAAACCACTGAATTAACCCTTTCCCTGTTCTATTTTATTCCAAATTCATTATCTACTGAATATTCATGGAACAATGCAGACATTTTAGAAACTAAAGAAAAAGATCCATCAAATTCCATTAGCAAACAGAGTATACCCTGATAGGAGCCGTCTGATCTGGGTCTACTCTGTTTGCAGATGTGAGAAAAGGCGTTTGTATAATAATTCCCCTCATACACATGACAAGCATTTGCAAACAGAGTAAATCAATATCAGATGGCTTCTATAGGGTCTACTCTGTTTGCTAATGGTACGTGTATATGGGTCTATTCTGTTTGCAGATGTGTGAATACAAGTTTATATGGTCATAGTATTGGGTTTTGTAGTGAAATAAAGCACTTGGTTTTGAAACTGTTTAAATCCATGCATCTTATATCTGGACCTCTGTGGTAAAATAACAAAAGGTTTGGACAAAACCAAACAATTCTTATTCACATAGATCATATTAGTTATTGTTAATGTCATATATGAAACCATACTCAAACATGTCAGGATCAACAGAGTACACCTTTTCTAAAAGAAAATCTAGAAACTATTTTCTTATCTCAGCTCTTTACCTGATAGTGACACATTTTACACATAGAAAGCCAGATCAGATTACCCCTATGAGTGGTCAAATATTCATGTGTTCATATGCTAGTTTATAAATATGGTTTATCTTCGCTTTTAACTTCATTAATTCATCATGAATATAAATCATATTTATTACTCTGTCACAATATAAATATATTGAAAATATATAATAAGCTGAGCAGAACCTGATCAGATATGAGCTGTCTAATCTGAGTCTTCTCTTTTTGCAAAGGCATTATTGAAATATATTATAATAGCTAGATATTGGAACAGACTACAGCTCATATTTTTTCTCTTTTTATTCCATTCCTTCTATTGTTACAGACTCATCTGTTTATTTCTATGTGTCCCCATCCTAATATTTTAGGGCTCTTCTTTTCATTTTACTTACTTAATGTCTACTATATTTCGTTCATGTCCTGTACATAACCTCATCTCCACCACCGGTATCTGCTCCCCAGAACAGCCCCCTTCTTCCATTTTCTTCTCTTGAGTGCAGTCCCCTTTTACCACAGTATCTTTACTGATGAAGTGAAGTCCACCTGTAAGCAAAATCATAGAACATTAATTAACTGTATTCAAACCATATTACATGTGTATTATAAGATCTACTATTATTCAGCAAATACTATAACTGTGATTATATTTTTATTATTATTATCACTATTATTATCATCATCACCATTTGGCATTATAATAAATACTAATAAAAATAACTATCATCATCATCATCATTATTATTATTATTACATGTATTGTTATTATTACTACTATTAATTTATAATTAATTTCCATTGCTATTATTATTATAACAATCACATCAACATCATCATTACTATTAGTATTGTTATTAATATTATTATTATAATTCAATATTTTTATTATTATTATCATTATTACTATTATCAAATTTGCTGCACTTGGTAACAGGTAGAAAACAAAATTGTAACACAAAATGCAAACACTAGCACAAAGAATTTAAGTGCCACTTTATAACCATTAGATCTAGATCTACATATCTTCAGATAATTTAATAATGCTGCCTATTCAATGCCTTCGACCGTAATGATAGCCACTTTTTTCAAGGCTGTAAGCAGCACTTGGATGCACGCGCATATGACACATTTATGAAAAGTAATCCTAGGTTTATTTGATAATTATAAGGAGAGAGAGGACAGGGTTTGCTACGATGTCAAGTTTATTCTTTTTCAAACAAAACAGTTGTGTATGATTAATATCCACTGGTAATTGTATTTTCTTGCGATTGATCTTTTAAATGTCGGTGTAGAAGTGTTTCAAATAGTTTTCCCGTACTTTTAAATTATGACGTCATTTACATGATGACGTCGCTTGTTTACTTCTAATAGCGTTCATTTTCAAATCATTTTCATTTTGGCTTACATCGTTACGCATGTTGTGGTGTTGTCTGGAGGGGGAATTTTATTCACATTTTGACTTTGGTGAAAGTGGGATAAGGACGAGGTTGGGTACCCGTAAACCAGGTTTAAGTCCCCCAGTAGCCCTTTTTTATTGCTTTTGGCTGCTGGCCGTTCCAAGGCGGCACTCCTGCTTTCAGCCTACGGTCAATTTTGTTTTTTAATATGCTTAATGTTTAATGTGTTTCGTCTTGATATGCGTCCTGCTATGTTTTGTATTGTGGCTTTACCGTTTCTCGTTAGATGGTGTTTGATGCGGTGTCATTCCGTGTGTGGCTCTCCCTGTTTGACTATTTTTCCATATTTCTTATGTTCACAGTGTGGACAAAACTAGTCTGTTTCTCTTTTAATGCAGATACTTAATTACGGGATTGTACAACAGTCGTCGTATATATACTTAGTATCTGGCATGTATACTCCTGATTTTTCCGGTCTAAAAATGTACTTCTATAAATAGCTATGTCACGTATGTGTAAACAATGTCGGCTGCACGAAGATAGATCGATGTAGTTTTCATTTTATTTTAAATATAGATGTGTAATATATTTTATAAAATAAATATAAGATAGTTACCAATTTCATCACTATCCACGCCTCCTTGAACACCGGAAAATGCAGCGCTGTCCCTGTAAAGCTCAGCAACCCGCTGTTGGCTCTCGCTTACTACAATGCTGGACACGCCTCCTCCAGTCTTTCTCCTTTCAAGTTTTTCTTTTGTTACAGCTTCTTTTGCAGCTCTTTTCATGTTGAACCATTTATTTTGACACTCCTCTTTTGTTCTTTTTGCAAAGCCAAGTGATGACACCTGTTTGGCAATACACTCCCATGTCTCTGTTTTCATTTTGTTGGTAACTGAGTTGGTCAACCTCGAATTTATAATTTCAAAATTGTCACTCACCAACTCCTCAAGCTTCAACACTTCTGTCCGTTGAAAATTTGGACCACGGACTCGACTTTTGACCTTTTCATTTTTCTCACCTATCTGGATTTTCATTTGAGAAGTCATTTTGTATAAGGGGAATGGAATTGTGGGATTATGTTTAACAGTCTGTTAAAATTTAACAAGCTGTTAGTTAACAAGGGATTAAAATTGTTTTGGGCAACATGAAATTAACAGACAGTTAACTTACCGACTGTTTAGGAATTTAATCACCAGTTATTTTAACAACTGATTAAATTTAACAAGTCTTTGAACAACTGGGTCCTGAACAGTAGATCTAGCTGCCTGGCCCTTGACCTGTAATTCGTTGGTTTGGCGTTGTGGCTGGGGTGTATTGACGTGCCCCTGACCACTTCTGCTGAAGAAATCTTCCTCTTCTCTGATAGGTGGCAGATGCAGGTACTCGTTGTTAGAGCGATATGGCAGAAGTGGCGTTGGTGAGCGTCTTACAAAAGTGTTTGCCCAGACAGATGAAACTGTGCCGCTGGGTGGAATTCTGCTTGGGTTTAGATGTGTGTATGGATCATCTGGTGAGATTTAACCTGTTGGTGTATCCCAATCTTGATTGTCATTGTCTTCTTGAAGTATCTGGTATGGCGAAGGGAGCTTTTGTGACAGTAGCTCCATCAGGTTTTCTGAACGTGCTTCTACGACGGATATGTCTTCGTAGATGTTGGCAAGGTTTCTCTCTCTGGTTGGAACACTTGAGTGACTAAGTGTGATCAGATCGGATGCAGTGTAACTCTTTGATAGAACACTAGGATGCAGTATAACTCAATTGAGATATCTTTCAGTAATAACCTGGCTATACTTGATAACCAAGGTTTGTACGGTTGCAGATAACAGACAATTTGGAATAATGCTGTTTTATATCAAGATATAAAACTGCAAAGAAATATGCAAATTTTCATTTAATAAAATGAGCTAAATTTGATTTTTAGAATTTTCTCATTTAATCTCAGATATCTGGTTATAGCTCATAGCCTTCGCTTGTAGATCTGGAGGTCATCTACACGTGCAGTTCATAAAGAAGTGTCTATAACTAGTAATCTGGAAAGCGTTCACTAAAACACAAAGGTGTCACAAATCAAAAGAAATAGCACAAGCCAAAATGTGCAAAATCTGGTTAGCGAACTCTTGCAGGACAAATGGTCTAGGAGATAAAGTATCACAAATTTCACTTTCACAGACACCTACTACTGTGTGCTCGAACTTGCAAATCTTTAACAGACATAGAGTCTAAGACTGGTCAAAGAAAGAAATGGATAGAAACAGGGTTGGACGTATAGGGACTTAAAGTTATCACTTTCCTCCAATGGAAAGTCTCTACACTGTTAGCGCGATAGACAGAATTGTCAGTCCGAGGTGTCTACAATCACCTTCATCCACTGGCAAGCTTCTACAGTGTTAGTGCGTTAGAGACAGAATTGTCAGTCCGAGGTATGACACTTTATGGCCTTTAGACAAAATGTCTACAATCACTTTCCTCCACTGGCAAGCCTCTACACTGTTAGTGCGATAGAGAAAGAATTGTCAGTCCGAGGTGTCTACAATCACATTCCTCCACCGACAAGCCTCTACACTGTTAGCGCGTTAGAGACAGAATTGTCAGTCCGAGGTATGACACTTTATGGCCTTTAGAAATCAAAGGCCTGAATGGCCATAATGGCGTTCGGGTTTGATATGGATGTTATGTGTAAGGGGGGAAATTGATGTACACGTTAATAACAATAACGTCTTGGAATTGATAACAGTATTAATAACAACACATTTTTGTGAAACACTATGCCCCTGATTGTGACAAATATAAATTTGACCCATAATGTGACATTTAACTGTTTCATAACCTTGATTTTAATAAGCCCCCCTTAACCCCCCCCCCCCAAAATTTTTTTTTAAATAAATACAAATGTTCGCCTCTGTAAGTTGCATAGGCATGGCAGGTTTGAAGTATGTATGTTCAATGGCTTCAAAATTATTGCCAACATTAAAGTTTGAGCCAAGCCAACAAACCAACAAAGTCAGCCCCCCCCCCCCCCCCCCCGCTTGATTGGGTGCATAAAAATATGACAGACTGAAACAAAAGGAGCCATCTCATGATCTGCTGTTTATATATAGACATGCTTCTAGTTTCTACTATGGCAAAAGAATATCTTAATTATATTCATGATGTCATTATTTCTTATATGAATATTCATGAAGTACAGGGTCAATTAATGCTTTCATGTCCAAAGCTGATGCAAAAACTGAAGCACAACATCAAAATGATACAAAGGCTACCTATAATCCTACATTTTTTGTTCAACTAATTCTTACACATAACATTTATTTTTCCATGTTCAGCACTCGTTTATTTTGAATAAATGTAGTCTGCTTACAAATTTGAAAGTAGACTGTTTTTATATTTAATTACTAAGTAGATCCATACATGTACATACAATTACGGTAGTTGTTTGGAACCTGATGAAACTCAAAATCAGAACTACAGTCTGAAGTAGAGTTGTAAGCTGGGAAAGACATTTCAACAAATTGCTACCTACTTTCGCTTTTACACGACACAAACGTCTTGAGCAAACGACAGTGTCGGCGACTCGGCGGTTACACGATACATAGAAGAGACTCTATTTTCACAGTTGTTATTGACACTGGACTATAATTTGATTGAATATGTGTTGAAAACCTTCTATGGATAATACTTACTTTGATAAGGCGATAGAACCCCGTGTTTTTACGGTTTTACTTTTTGTAAGACTTAGACTTGTGTTGAGGTTGGGTGCCATAGTCAAAACACGCTGTTCGATGCGTGATAAATGTGTATATGGGAATTCCGAATTTCATTGGTTGATTATTTTAGATTTCTTTGACCTTGTCCTTTATGAAACTTCCTATTTCTAATTTTGAGTACGGGTCAAACGGAAATGACCGAATACGATGCAAAAGGCAGTTTGATTGGCTGAAGATGTAGGTCTATATGCTAATCGGTTACGAATGTGTATAAAAATGCAATCGGAAACCTCGGCTATATTCCTTCTGCTTTAGAACGCCAAGGTGTTGCGAAAACTACGGTAAAAATATTCGTTCGCGTCTTCTTCTTCTTCCGATTTGGAGCATGGACGTACTTGGAGTTTATTAAAAGTCAAGACTTTTAAAAAGTTTATCTTTGTGTAGATTAGTAGTAATTATCTCACACAGCGAATTATTATTAAACACATACATGAACATTTTACAACCAAACTAGTGCAGACTTGAAGAAAACTATTTTGTCTTGCGCATGTTCACTAGACAACTGAACTCGTTGCCGTAAAGAGACCGGCTGCTATATGGCGTTCCGAACGCCATAAAAATGTCCAAAAAATAATGGACCACGGGTTGAACCTAACGTTGGGAGCTTTAAGGCTGTTAATGCACAATCCTAATTTGAAACTTCCTAAGAGAAACCTTTTTTAAAAACTAACATCCCACTTCTGACACCAGTGTTGCGGGGTTCTTAAATCGTTAGGATGGCACCACTGACCTCTCGGGTCAGAAATAAAGAATTTAAAAGAATAACTGAAGACCAAAGTTTGATTAAACTGTATTTGGAACTAAAATCTAATCTAAGTAAACAATCTAATCTAAGAATCACGAAAAAACAATATTTACACAATATTTACACCAGAGCCAAAAAGTAAAACTAGTTCTAATTTAAATGAGCAAAAATGGTTTACTAAAAGTGCAGCAGCCTATTGCTAATTAAAAGATAGAAGAAAATATAAAAAACTGGAGCTAAGGAATAATTTAGATTTGATTGTGTGATTCTCTCCACTAACGATTTAGAATCAAAAATATTAAATGCAAAAGATCAGAAATGCTTAAAGTTTCACCAAATAGCAGTAATGTGAAATTACGCTAAATAGTAAATACCACTGAAAGTTACCTTCTACAAAGTGAGAACAGCAGCTTTCAGGTCCCTGGCTCTGGAGAGAATAGTCTGAAGCACTCAACAGACTTACTTAAACAGGGAAATGTCACATGACCTAAACTAAACTATCTGATTGTCTGGCTCCAAGATCTCACCAAATCTCACACTAAATTGTTTTTCTTAAGACTAATGCAATAAATCTAATTTACACAAAAATAGACTTATTTTATCTCAATATAATCAAATATGAGTGCCAAATTGCAATCAAAATTCAGCTAAGAAAACTCTTTTTAGTCTAAGGCTGTAGCTCCTAGGCTCCAGACCCATTCACTCAGGCAAATCATCAATTACACAATATAGAGAATCTCAATAATTCTGGAAAAATAGCAATCCTAAATCTAGTATATTCATAAGCCCTAAGAACATATTTCAAGAATTTATAATGACTTAATGACTCACTCTTAAAGTAATATGCCTAAATCGTCCAAACAGCAATAATCAACATATAAGCCATACAAAATAGTCCAAACTAACCTCAAACATGTTTAAAATGACATTAGTTTGGGTCTAACTGGGAAATAGGCCAACTGCCCAGAATTTAAACAAAGAAGATAACGGCCAATTGCTCCATTTATAGATAATGACACTTCACATAAATGTATACAGTAAGTTTCCTTTCCAAATTAAACCAGAATAAGTTATAGATCTTAAAGAAATTCTATTAAAAGGTGCATTTCCACTCTAGCTCATATATGTCTATATAAGCTTAAAACACATTAATTGCACCAAATATACAAAGTGTGAAGCACGTAAATGTGTATCGTAACTATCAACACTAAGATCTGTATCCAAACTAGTCCATCATTTGCATAATGGTAAAAGTCTTATCTTCAAACAATAGCTAGACAGATTCATAGATCTGCTCAGGAATGGCAACTCAACTCCAGTTTTACAACACATGCTTCCCGACTTGATTCTTATTAATGGAAAAGTAATAAAGTCAAGCAGGCAAAGCCACATACAAAACGCAAGCACTACCAAAACACCGATAGATAGCATGACACCCACACACAACTACACACCCAAACGCGCACACACACGATATGAACACTGAAAACACCAACATACACACACGAACTAGAGACAAACATTCCACACATGAAGAAAATCACAAGCACAAAGACGCAAGGCAAACAAAAGGAAGGGTGACAAAGAGAGTACCGCCTTGGCACGGTCAGTAGCAAAACACCACTGGGGTTAAACCGCGTTTGTCCAGCGGTGGATTAAGTTAATAAAACTAATAAAATCAGCGCTATTTATATCGATGGCAGTGTTCTAGTGGACTAAGGCGTTGGGAATCAGTGTTCAAGTTTACCCTTTGTATGACCTGGCGTGGGTTCGAAATCCACCCATTACCAAAATTTGTATAATTCTATTTGTGATTTTTCTCCATCAACATATTTACAGAAAATTGAAGTACTAGGCAGTGGTGTTTGATAGTCATCGTATCCGTTCTTTTTATAGCGCATGTACTATTTGATATGCACAATACATGTATTATTTATAGAAACCTATTTACGATCCGGTGCCAAAACCTTGTCAAACGGCCCCTGTATATAGCAAATGTTCGATAAAAAAAAGAGCTACAGGCTTCTCATTGGCTTCCTTTTAGAAGGAAGCAAACTTGTATTTATCAGTATTCTCCTGACCGTCACAGTGACAAGATGTAAATTTAAACCTCTTGTGTGTACCTGACAGACGAAACATTTACGAAAATCCAATACATTAATAAACCATGTAGATTCAGGCTACGAACTAAGGTTTAAACATCAAGTATATTTTACCTGTAGATAGCGAGAAGACAACGTTGCTTTTGAACCTTTATATTGTTAAATGACATATAGTAAGTAAAGTGTACTTAGAGCAGACGACAATTCTCTTCTGTTGTATACTGTTAGTGTACAGAGGTTTAATTTTGAAACAGATGTCATACACAGGCACATTTAAACAGTTAATACCCAAACAGAGCACAGGGATCTGAACCGCTTCATGGGGGTCTATATTTATTATATAATAACAAGGGTTCCAACTATCAGAACGGACATCCGTGTACCACAAGTCGGTGAAGTACATGTAACTCTTACAATTTCAATGATAATATCGTAATTCTTTCGGTTAGTGAAAGCCAATATATTTTACTATCCAAAAAATATAATCGTCTGACGGTATCTTATACACAATTATCAATCAAACAATTTACTAAAAGATTCACGTGTTTTCTGGGTCATTGACAAACGTTCGTTCACCCCGGTCTCACTATATCACAGCAATAACCTGGCGATTTGCAGTTCAAAAGATGGCGTGGTTAAATAAAACAACCCAATTCTATCACCAATCCCCATTTGTTTTTTCTAGCATCAGTGGCCTTTCCGTCTGTCGTTATGTTTCTTTTTCGGATAGTGCCATTTTGCAACAAATATGAATGGAGCCATTTCATTGGATGAGCGATGGAAAATTTGAAGAAATCCGCGACGTCACGTACAATGGTTTCTTCCTCGACGATTTGAAACTAACTGACAAAACTCCCTAGTTTTACATCATTCTTTTGATGCTGGGGACTAAAAAGATGGAGATTGGTAATAGAATCGAGTCGTTTTATTAAACCACGCCATCTTTTGAACTGCATATGGCCCGGTTATCGCTGTGATAGGGTGAGACCGGGATGAACGAACGTTTGTCAATGGCCCAGAAACACATCGTTTTAGAAAATCATTGTTGAATTCAAAATAATGTATTTGATACCGTCAGAAGAGTATACTTACTTGGTAGTGAAATATCTTTCCTTTCATTAGCCGAAAGAATTACGAAATTATCATATAAAATGTAAGAGTTACAGGCTTTTTGTACTGGAGGTACAGGGCACACACGCACAACACGCACACGCGCACGCACAAGCACACGCACAAAGACACAAGACAAACAAAAATAAGGGTGACAAAGAGAGTAAAGTGTCCCCTCTCTCAAGCAACACCATCTTGGCACGGTCAGTAGCAAACTCACCACTGGGGGTTTAAACCGGTTTACGGACGTCCTAACCTCACCCTAGCATTAAATACAAATAGGGTAAATAAATGTATCCCCGCCGGACCCACAACATAGAAGACGGTAAACACATGACAATATGTAAAACATAGCATAATAACTGTGAAATCCGTCAAATATGTACTCAATGACTTTGCTGAAGTCAGAGCACCTGCAGGGAAGCCATTAAGGGCACGACAGGAAAAAAGTAATACATGAGTCTGGTAAGCTCATCCCGTATCTGAGTTTAAGAGTATACCATCATATAAAGGTTTATTTACAACGTTACAATGTTTCATGGTATACATGATACACAATACTTACTTTTATTTGATATCACTGGCTTTCACCCAGTTGTTAAAGCATTTCCATTTCAACAGATATTGTTTATTAGACGGTTTTACCCCCTGTTCTTAATATATTGTCTACTTTCTTAATTTGTCGGGATCTATTATTATTATATACCATATTTATATAGCACTTTTTTCATACATGATAATACGTTCAAAAGTGCTTTACAATTATATAAAAAAAATAACAACCACACAACAAAACAAACACACATAAATGTGATATAAGAGTAACAAGTAAAATAAGAACGTTATAAGAACCTACAGTTTACAACATGGTGTTAAAGGTGCCTTAAATCAAAGTATACAGACATAATTACACGCAAAATGGGCATCTCCGCATCTACATCGACCTTTTGCAGTTCGCTTTGATAAAACGTGCCTTTAATGTCCTCATTCATCATGCCTTTTAATCTATACACAGGTATGTGTTCCGATAATATCTCTTTGACACTTTAAACAGTTCCCCTGTGTATGTTTCGTCTCGCGCAAACCCTGTTTTTAAATGCGAGATGCGCACATAATCTACTTTTTTAAAACTGAAATCATCTATCTTTGGTTCGAATATATCTTTGTCTTCTGCTTGTCTGGAAAGGTAGGTAGACAAGCGTGTCTCTTCTGCATTAGCCTGTTTGACATCTGCCGGTGTTGTTCCAATTGTTTTGTGATACGTATGGTTATAGTTTCCAGCTATCTCTTGTAGAACTGGGAGATAAGTATAGTATTCGGCATATGTGAAATGTCTGTAGAGTTTAGTCTTTATTGTGTTACAGCCTGGGGATATCTCTAAATGTATCTATATGCAAGTAGAGCACTCGGCTGTACCATGATGATGAACAAGGGAGTCAAATCTATCATTTCATTCTTTATTCTTTATATATCTCTCTAGATCTCCAAATCTCTATATCTCTGGATCTCTATATAACTCTGAACTGAAATATAACATACCCAGAATTACCACTAAATCATGTCAATAACATAAACCATAGCACATTATCATATAAGCAAATAGTTATATGACTATTAACCAACCTTACATTATTATAAGGTATCAAACAATTACAAGTGCTATTGACAGAATTATTGGTAATAAATTACTACAGATATAAAATACATAATATGGAATTGTCTTGTTCATGTGACTTGATATTCTCTAACAATACATTGAATACTATTCCTTACCAGGTTGTGGACCTGCCCAGTATCCTCTGCAACCCCCCCCCCCCTCTCTCTCTCTAGCTCTATCGTATGGCGTGCAGTGCAAATGAACAGTGTTTAGCTGTAATAAAAGAACCATGCACCAAATGAAACCATGCCAAGCATTACTATAATAGGTTAATTTCCGTCCGTTTTCTGTCTAAAGTATAATGCCATGCCAAACGCGTACTGAAAGGTCGAACCGACACGACACCGAAATAAAACGACATTAAAACACGAACGGCACTACAGCATTTGCAAATAAAGTCATTGAAATACATTTCCAACTTACATAGTTCACGCCAAACCAATGACCACATCCTTCAGGGTCTCTCACAAAAGTCAATGTTGGATAAGAATATTATATGTTTCTTCGTCGAAACCAAACTGCAGAGTGACCACAGTGACAACCAAAACTGCCGCGAAAATACGGAACAATCCGAATGATCACCACTAACATCCAATCAACGATCAGACTATCAACATCACGTGACCAAATCCACAATATTGCTTAATATATACCAGACACACCAGTTCAACAAGCTATAAATAAAACAAAGCTGTCAATCTAAAAGTACAATGTCACGGAAGGTCAGAATGACAAATTAGCTGTCTGCTACAATAGTTTTAATGGCTCTCTCCGATACAGGTGCTTTGGTTTCATTCTGCGTGGGAGAGTGTAGTATATCATTACAAGTACAAAAATGAGTCATGCAGGAAATACCACATACAGAACAAACACTCGCCCGAACAGCAACACAAGGAAACAGCAAATGTACATGGGTAGAAAAAACAACAAGAGACGCACAAAGACAAAACAAACATACAATAGGAGGAAGATGGAAGTACCGCCTTGGAACGGTCAGTGACAAAAGTCACCGGGGGTTTAAACCGGTTTATGGGCGCCCAACCTATTTTTTTCATTAACTGTTGCACCATTTTTGGCATTGAATTCTTGACCTTTGTCCGATATCATTCGACCAGGAGATCTTTTGGAAGTGTCAAATATGAGATAAACCCCTCTGTCACACTAGCTCCCGTTTTATTGTTCAGTGGTTGCAACCATAAAAACTTGGTGAATACATCTATCACTAGTAAAATGTACTTGTAGCCTTGACTCAAGTCAGAAAATTTGACCATGTCTATCAGATCACACATCCACAGATCATCTTTTCCAGATGCCACTACATGATTTCATCTAAATCTCCTTCTCACAGGTTTGTGCAGACTATAAGCCTCCTGATGGTGTAGAAACTTTCTGATACTGTGCATGTCGAGTCTGTACTTCCCTTCAAATCGTTCACTTTTAAAAAGTTTCTGGGGCCAGAATAACTTGCCCGGTGTGCAGGGTCGTATTAAAATTTCTTTAAGCAATCTCCCCATGGTGCCATGTCCTCACAGCTCAAAGTCTATCTGAAGAATGACCTAAATCTATTAAAGTTTCCTATTTATTCAGATTCATCTTCCTCTCCCCTGCAATCTTAATCGCCTACATCGTCTTAGTACTCATCTTCGCTAAATTCCATTTCAAATAAATTTTCAAACTGATCAGTTTTTTTCTTAAGTACTCGTTTGAATAGCACTGTCGACAGACACACCATTGATAGTCAAAGTTTGTAGATCATCAATGACTTGCTGGTGTAACTGATTGTTTTGGTAATGTAAAAATAGTCCTCGAGCAACTGTGTATAACGTTTAAAGAAGCTCCGTTCATAATAGGGTTAAACGCGTTCCTCTGACATGTCACTAGCTTCTTCTGTTTCACCCTCTTATATACAGTGATCATAGAACTTGTTAATCGCTCCACATTGTCGTCGTATGCTCTCTGCCATAAACTGAGGAATACTCAATTCTCATCAACATTTTCTTCTGTCATTTCATCTAATTTCTGTCTCTTATTCGGTGACTTATTCTGGCTCTCGGCACACCAACCACGTTTGACATGGCCTTGTACGTCATGAGATGAGTCAAACAGAAGACCGCAATCGTCACAGGAGTTCATTTTCTCTATATGTTTATTCCAATTATTATGTGTATGCTCTCCGCCGATCTGATCAGGGTGACGTTCTGTACAAGAATGATGTTTAGTTTTAGGATATCCGCTTTTTATAATTGTGTTTCCCCCTATATTTATATGGGGGAGACATATTGTGTCCGTCACATTTTTTGTCCGGACGATAACTTCAATATGCCTGATGCCATTTGATTGAAACTTCATATATGGAAAGAGCATAATGAGAGGAAGTGTCATGCACAAGGTCCATAACTCTGGCTTCACTAATATAGGAGTTATTGCCCCTTTTAAAAAAATTCACACTTTTTTGTCCGGACGATAACTCCTATATGGCTCATGCCATTGAATTGAAACTTCATACATGGAAAGATCATGACGAGAGGAAGTGTCATGCACAAGGTCCATAACTCTGGCTTCACTAATATTGGAGTTATTGCCCTTTGTAAAAATATCACAATTTTTTGTCCGGACAATAACTTCAATATGCCTGATGCCAGTTGATTGAAACTTCATATATGGAAAGAGCATAATGAGAGGAAGTGTCATGCTCAAGGTCCATAACTCTGGCTTCAGTAATATTGGAGTTATTGCCCCTTGTAAAAAAATTCACACTTTTTGTCCGGACGATAACTTCTATATGGCTCATGCCATTGAATTGAAACTTCATATATGGAAAAGGCATAATGACAGGAAGTGTCATGCTCAAGGTCCATAACTCTGGTTTCACTAATATTGGAGTTATTGCCCTTTGTAAAAAAATCACACTTTCTTGTCAGGACGATAACTCCTATGTGGCACATGCCATTGAAATGAAACTTCATACATGGAAAGATCATGATAAGAGAAAGTGTCATGCATAAGATCCTTAACTCGAGCTTCAATAAATTTAGAGTTATTGCCCCTTGTACATTTGTTTAAATAAAGCTTTCTTGTCCGGACGATAACTCCTACATGGCTCTTGCCATCGTATTGAAACTTCATACATGGAAAGAGCATGGTAAGAGAAAGTGTCATGAACAAGAGCCATAACTCTGGCTTCAATACTTTTGGAGTTATTGCCCTTTGTTACATTTTTTGTCCGATCAATAACTCCTGTTCGACTGATGCTATTGGAATGACATTTTATTTTTGGAAAGAGCATGATGAAAGTAAGTGTCATGCACAAGGGCCATAACTCTGGTATCAGTATTTTCGGAGTTATTAACTGTTATCATTTTCTTCTTGAAAAATGTGGTGTGGAAAGCGCATAATGAGGGGAAGTATCATTCATCAAGTCCATAACATTTTTAGTGATTTCCCTTTACATATTGTTTTTATTAGAGGGGAGACATCTGTTTTTGTGACAAAAACCTCTAGTTTCTAATTGTGGTTCTGGTTTCTGATTGGACACATGAAGAAACATGCAGACGAAAGTAATCATCACTGCCCCGGATGCTTGAAAGTATTCATTAGAGAAGATTCTCTGGATAAATACTTACATGGGAGCATGGCTGGGAAGCCCCTAAATGCAAAGCAGAGGACCAAGAAGGAGGCGGTGTAGTAAAAAGACAAAGAAAGCAGATTGAGAATATACACCTTGGAGAAATACATGAATGTCAAATAGAGAAGTTTAAAACCAAGGTCGCCTACTATAAAATATGTGTGAATGACTTGGAGGTTACTCTATGTAGACGGCATGAAACCAGGTGTTTTGTCCTTCTATTGCTTCTAACCTAAATTCAATAATTTCTGTGCATTAATAAGCCTCTCAGACTAAACAACAAACTCCTTTTTTTTTAAAAAAACGCACTTTTTTTACTTCTTATTAATATTCATAAGAATGCATTTATGAATACTAATTAAATCATATATCATATTCAAGCTATATGTCTCTGCTTTACTTTGGTACTTGTTTTGACCTTCTATTGCTTCTAAAAGCAAAGTTATGACGCATTTTCTGAACCAAGGTAGTTTCGAAAATTACCTCGGGTTACCATGGAAACCGTTAAATAAAACATAGCTGGGACAAACTTATTTTTGGGGGCATGCTCAAAATGTGTTCTGAAGACCCCAACGAACAATTTGGTACCCATGAAAAAAAGTCTAGGGGGGATGCTACGGTAGCCACAACTAGGACCCAGCCTAACAATGTCTTACCTTCCATTTGGTACCAGTTTTATAGTTTTAGGACAAAAACTGGCTGTGATATGGGCGAATTTGTAGGTATGGTTCATCATTTAAGTTTGAGTACATTCGCGATTCTGACCCAGGACACTTTTCTGAACATTTTGGTATCCATGAAAAAAAGTCTAGGGGTGCACGGTAGACCCCATTGGCTCCCTGAGTAATATGGTGAGTCACTCTCACAGGTCTACTGAGATACGATGGTAATGGGACGGCGACTAAACCATACACGATCTTATAAAACATGACGACCCTTTCTGTGTCACGTCTGTCACTAAGTGTCGGCCAGCCGAGGGACTGCTGTAGTTCTGTTACGCTCTGATTGTAAGAATAGTTGGAGGTGGTCCATCTTGCTGCCCTCCGCTGAACTTTTTCTAGTTTATCAATATTTGCCTTTGAGCTAGGTGGCCAAACCGATGATGTATATTCTAGATGAGGCCTTACCAATGTCTTATAAGCTACCTCTGGAATCTTTTGTGTTTTTTTGTTGTGATGTTCCTGGAAAGAAAGCTAAGAGTTTTATTTGCAGAAGATGATATGTGTTCAACATGCTTATTCCAAGAAAGATCTTCAGATATTGTAACCCCTAAATACTTTGCACTATTCACATTTTCCAATTGACCGTGTTACTTATAATTGTAAGAAAATTTGTTTTTGCTTTTGCAGATAGACATAGTAACACATTTACTGGGTTAAATTCAATGTCCCAGGTTTTCTCCCATATGGCAAGTTTGTCAAGATCATATTGTAACAGGTGACAGTCTTTCATAGAAGTACAAAAATGAGTCATGCAGGAAACACCATATACAGAACAAACAGTCGCCCGAACAGCAACACAAGGAAACAGCAAATGTACATAACTATAAAAACAACAAGAGACGCACAAAGACAAAACAAACACACAATAGGGGGAAGATGGAAGCACCGCCTTGGAACGGTCAGTGACAAAAGTCACTGGGGAGTTAAACCGGTTTATGGGCGCCCAACCTCACACTCATTCCATCCCCACCCTAAAAGACAAACAGTGTAAATAAACGTATCCTCTCTCCGTCTAATATACAACAACCGCGACGGCAAATACAGTGGTAAAGTGCATGTATAACGAAAACATTTAAGTGAACAAACTGTATCCACCTATCGCTAGTTTATAGCTAAATATACAGCAGTGTCGTCATATATGTACAAAAGAAAGAGTGAGTGGGTGAGTGAATTGGGTTTTACGGCACTGCGACACTGAATAGGTCATATAGCGCCGATGAATGATGAGATGCCATGATGATGAGGGATTATATCAGGAAGATAATTTCGGCTAATCTCAAAAGAAAGAGCAGTGGGCCTAATACAAAATCCTGTGGGACCCGTGATATTGTATATTACACTGTTCTTTTGTTATCACTGCATTATAAAAACATGTTGCCTACTTTCTTTGTGTAGATTATATTGTTTCAAATGTTTATTTTAACATTTTCTCACACATATACATTTAAACATCTTTGCAGACAGAACTCAGATCTGAAAGATCCTAAACAAGCTTTTTCATTTTTGTTTGCTACATTTAAAAATAATTATAGTAAAAATACTGTACATCGCAGTTAACACTCCTAATGTCAGTGAAAATTAGTTATTTTACCTAATGATTTAATCAATCAATCATTCACCAAAAATAAACTTCCGTATAGATCAAGGTTCCGTATAGATGCAAGGTTGATCAATATTGATTTTGCGCATGCTGTAATGAGGAACATTAGTTGATCATTTCCCTTTGCTACTAAAGAAGGATAGGTCCTTATTTCTTTTCACAAAAGTTCATCCATATAATTTATTCATTAACCCAATGTAAACTTTTACTTGGTCGACATGTGCATCTAGGATATAACCAAAGGTTTGCAAATAAAAGGAGCTATGATTTATTTTATTTTTTTAAAAAAAGCTTCTACTTTTATCAAGAGCAAACAACTAACTAATGTCCCTCATTGCCATTTACTTAGTAGTTTCAATTGTGCTATCAACACCAAAAGTGTTCCTTTTCTATTGTATATTAGTTAGAAGCTTTTTTTTAAAAACTTAAAGATAAATAATCATTAACTTTGTTGTTCCTTTTCACATCAGCATCAGAATACTAGTATACTCGAAATAAAAATGGTATTTTACCAGTGTCAATACTGTTAAACTACTTTGCCTTCAATGCTCAAATAATAAACACTTTACACTTCAGTCAAAATATGATTTAATACTTATTAAGCAAATAATTAGGTTTACATTAAATGGCAAGCTTTGATTTGCTTATTCACTTTGCTGCACATGTACAGCAATGTCTTACTTGTTGATAACCATGGTTACGCCTTTGCAAGCAGAGCAAGCCCTTGTTAGGCCACAGGGGGCTATATTACATCGGTAAATTCATACACTTCATTAATTCATATTTATAGTTGATCTCCAGATCGTTTATCTAGCGTAATAACAGTTACTGTCAACACATACCGCCGGTGTAACGAAGTAAAGTGACCCCCATAGAATACTGACCCCCCGGTCAGTATTTTTTAAAAAATAGTGACCCCCCGGTCATAGTATTTTGACCCCCCGGTCATAATATTACGACCCCTGCACACGAAGAAAACTGACCCCTTACGAAGAATTGCGACCCCCCATAGAATAGTGACTCCCTGTCTTTGTTTCAACAAAACATACGCCCGCACGCACGCACGCACGCACACACACACACAACACGCATGTACATACACAATTACACACACGAACGCATGTACGCACACATACCGGTACACATATGAACGCACGCACGCACATATACCGATACTTACACATACACTTCGAAACACTCTCATACATGCAAGCACACAAACACTCACGCACACACTTACACGCACGTAGGAACACATGTATATATGAAGAGATCACTTAATGAATTGTAAAATGTTGTATTGACTTCTATCTGACACTTTACAAAACGTAAATAGCTGTAACAATTTCAATAATCTAAGTTCTAACTTAAAATTTCATGGATGGAACATTGTGTCAGTCACTGTAAAACTAAACAAAACTTCATTTGGCAGTGGATTTTTGTATGGTCAATACTGTGTGCAATGCCATATATCATATCCATATTTTGAATACATTTGTAATTTATCACCTATTGAAATTAATTGAAATAAGTCTCATCGAAGTGAGGCAACATAAGTGTTCGACATCATGCCTTTTGAATTATTTTAGCGAAGTGGGAAATAATATTTTGTTGTTGTTGTTGTTGTTGTGTTTGCTTCGTCTACCACCACCACCACCGTCACTACTACTACTACTACTATAATTACTGCTACTACTACTACTACCACTACTACAACTACTACTACTACTATTAATCCCACAACTACACATACTACTCCTCCTACTACTACTCCTATACCTCCTCCTATTACCTACCTACCTTCACACATATCCAATAAAAAACCCACCCACCCAAAACCCAGCCACCCACTCAAGCACAAACCCAACCACCCACAAACCCATCCACCTACTACTGCCGCTGCTGCTGCTGCTACAACTGCTACTACTACTATTCCTACTTCCTAGTACTACTTCTGCTATTGCCTACTACATTCCACCTATACTACTTCCACTACCTATACTACTGCTACTACTACCTATACTACTATCTACCTACCTACCTACCTACCTACCCTACCCTACCCTACCCCTACCCTACCCTACCCTACCCTACCCTACCTACCTACCTAGTGACCGCACGGTCATAGCATTTTGAGCCCTTTTTATCACTGACCAATGTGCACAACGTTCATTAGAACAAATGTATTATTTAGAAAGGGGGCACTTTTACTGAAGAATATCGACCCTGGTCAATATTCTTAAAAAAGGGCAACCCCCGGTCATAGTGCTTTTTAATCTATCTCCAGTATAATTAAAGAAAGTTAAACTTTACTCGAACAAAATTAACCTTGGTCATTATTATTATAGATGAATTGACCCCCGGTCATAGCAATTTTAGCAGCGTTTATTATATCATGACTAAAGCGCGCACTGCTAATTGAACCCAAGTATTTTGTTCATAGGGGTCACATTTTCTGAAAGAAAATCGACCCCCGGTCAGTATCTTATAAAAAAATATCGACCCCCGGTCATAGTGCTTTGAAACACGTTCGTGATATGTTGAACAACTCCCGCGAACTTAATCTACCGCCAGTATAATTTAGGAAAAAGTTTAACTTTACTCGATTTTATTTAACGTTGGTCATAATTCTTACAGATGTAGTGACCTCCGGTCATAGCAATTTCAGCAGTGTTTATACTGTAATGACTAAAGCGCAATCCTAATTGAACCCAAGTATTTTGTACATAGGGGGTCACATTTTCTGAAGAATATCGACCCCGGTCAATATTTTAAAAAAAAAATAGCGACCCCCGGTCATAGTACTTTGACACACGTTCATGATATGTTGAACAGTTCCCGCGACTTTAATCTACCTCCTGTATAATTTAAAGAAAAGGTTTAACTTTACTCGTAAACTATATAACTTTGGTCATAATTACAGATGTCATGATCCCCGGTCAGAGCAATTTCAGCCCTGTTTGTCATATCATGGCTAATGCGCGCCTTGCTAACTGAACCCAAGTATTTTGTACACAGGGGGTCACATTTTCTGAAGAATATCGATCCCCGGTCAGTATTTTTAAAAAAATAGCGACCCCGGTCATAATACTTTGACACACGTTCATGATATGTTGACCAACTCCTGCCAACTTAATCTACCTCTGGTATAATTTAAGACAGAATTTAACCTTACTCGATTTTATTTAACCTGTGTCATAATTCTTACAGATGTAGTGACCCCCTGTCATAGCAATTTCAGCCGTGTTTATCCTGTAATGACTAAAGCGCGCAATACTGATTGAACCCAAGTATTTTGTGCATAGGGGGCCACATTTTCTGAAGAATATCGACCCCCGGTCAGTATTTTTAAAACAAATAGCGACCCCGGTCATAGTACTTTGACACACGTTCATGATATGTTGAACAGTTCCCGCGACTTTAAATCTACCTCCTG
Organism: Azorinus chamasolen; assembly: GCA_963576725.1. Lineage (NCBI taxonomy): Eukaryota > Metazoa > Mollusca > Bivalvia > Cardiida > Solecurtidae > Azorinus > Azorinus chamasolen. The sequence continues at coordinate 83,811,066 of OY755237.1, read as the reverse complement.
TATAATTTAAAGAAAGGGTTTAACTTTACTCGTAAACTATTTAACTTTGGTCATAATTACAGATGTCATGATCCCCGGTCAGAGCAATTTCAGCCCTGTTTGTCATATCATGGCTAATGCGCGCCTTGCTAACTGAACCCAAGTATTTTGTACACAGGGGGTCACATTTTCTGAAGAATATCGACCCCCGGTCAGTATTTTTAAAAAAAATAGCGACCCCCGGTCATAGTACTTTGACACACGTTCATGATATGGAAAAGTAGTAAAGTCAAGCAGGCAAAGCCACATGCAAGACGCAACCACCACCAAAACACCGATAGACAGCATGACACACACACACACACACAACCACACACCCAAACGCACACGCACATACACATACGAAATGAACACAGAAAACACCAAAAGACACACAAGAAACAGGGACAAACGTTCCACAACATGAACAAACCACAAGCACAAAGACGCAAGGTAAACAAAAGGAAGGGTGACAAAGAGAGTACCGCCTTGGCACGGTCAGCAGCAAAAACACCACTGGGGGTTTAAACCGGTTTACGGACGTCCTAACCTCACACTTCTCTCAAAGTCACCCTAGCTTTACAAATATTGTAAATAAAGGTATCCCCGCTGGACTTACCCACAACATAGACGACGGTGAACACAGGACAACATGTAAAACATAGCATAATAACTGTGACAATCCGTCAAATATGTACTCAATGGCTTTGCTGAAGTCAGAGCACCTGCAGGTAAGCCGTTAAGGGCACGACAGGAAAAAATAATACATGAGTCTGGTAAGCTCCTCCTGTATCCAAGTTTAAGAGTATACCATCATAGAGTACTACCCTCGGCCTGTCATCGCGCAAGCAAAGAGGGAAGCGTAGCTACCGACTGTAAAAGGATCGATAACCAAACATGCAGTGTGTTGCAATATAATAGGATCATAACCTTTCTTTTTAAATTTTTTAATGCGTTTTATAAACAAATCATGAAAATGGATATGACCCCGAATTTTCCTAAGTTTGTAGATAACATCCCCATAAAATTCTGGTTGAGAAATGCCTTGTCGCAGTAACGTCCGTAGATTGCAATTATATTTACTAATGAGAGGTAAATTTCGATAATAAAATTTAGAAAAGGTTTTCCGAAGTTTGTGATATCTGTAACCTTGCTTAAGAAGTTTATCAGTTATAACTAAATTACGTCTGTTAAAATCTTCAAGCAAAGAACAGGCTCGGGCAAACCTAATAAGTTGAGAAATATAAACACCATAAGATGTAGAACGTGGCACATCCCCATCTAGAAAAGGATAATTAACAATTTTAAAACTAAAATCTTCTCTTTTATCGTATACTTTGGACGAAACTTTATCATTTGTAATTGAAAGATTCAAATCTAAAAATGAAGCATTAATGTCAGATTGATTAGCTTTGTTTAAAGACAGTTCTTTTGGGTAGATTGAAGAAACCATAGTATCAAAATAAGGATTATCTAAATTCAAAATATCGTCTAAATACCTTGAAGTTTTATTAAAAGCATTCACAATATCGGTCTGTGTATCAGGTTTTAAGCTAAGCATAAAATCCCTCTCGTAGCAATACAAAAACAAATCTGCAACAAGAGGGGCACAATTTGTACCCATGGGTATACCAACAACTTGACGATATATGGTATCTCCATAACGCACAAATATATTATCTAAAAGAAAGGTAAGAGATCTACAAACATCAAGGCAAGTCCACATTGTGTAATGTTCAACTTCTGAATTCGAAAAGAATGAACGTTGAACATTACAAGCAATGAACATTTTGTTTTCTCTGGCAAAGGTTTTTTCTATTAATTTAATAAGTCTATCCTTTATAAGATGGTGAGGTAGAGTAGTATAGAGTGTAGAGAAATCATAAGAGCTCAGTAAAGAAATGTTATACTGTTCATTTTCAAGTTTTGTTAAAACATCATTTGAATTTTTTATTGACCAAAAAACATTAATACCAGAATTTTCATATATTTTATCACAGTAGCGTTTAACATGTTCTTTGATCGTAGTAAGACAGGACGTCAAAAGTATAGATAATTTAGTAGTGGTACAACAGCTAGAGTTGGCAATAAAACGCGACTTATAAGGGTTTTTATGTAGTTTCGGAATCCAGTACAAAGTAGAAAGTTTATGTTGTTTTATGTTAGGACCAGACTTAAAATCATTGCACATTTTTACATGTTCCGAGACTATATCTTTTTCAGGTGTATGAACGGTTATATAAGTTTTTGAATCAGTTAGCTCCTTCTTTAAAACATCAACATAATACAATCTTCAAATAATGATTACATGTTGAACAGTTCCCGCGACTTTAATCTACCTCCTGTATAATTTAAAGAAAGGGTTTAACTTTACTCGTAAACTATATAACTTTGGTCATAATTACAGATGTCATGATCCCCGGTCAGATCAATTTCAGCCCTGTTTGTCATATCATGGCTAATGCGCGCCTTGCTAACTGAACCCAAGTATTTTGTACACAGGGGGGCACATTTTCTGAAGAATATCGACCCCCGGTCAGTATTTTTTAAAAAATAGCGACCCCGGTCTTAGTACTTTGACACACGTTCATGATATGTTGACCAACTCCTGCCAACTTAATCTACCTCTGGTATAATTTAAGACAGAATTTAACCTTACTCGATTTTATTTAACCTGTGTCATAATTCTTATAGATGTAGTGACCTCCGGTCATAGCAATTTCAGCCGTGTTTATCCTGTAATGACTAAAGCGCGCAATACTGATTGAACCCAAGTATTTTGTTCATAGGGGGTCTCATTTTCTGAAGAACATCGACCCCCGGTCAGTATTTTTAAAAAAAATAGCAACCCCCGGTCATAGTACTTTGACACACGTTCATGATATGTTGAACAGTTTCCGCGACTTTAATCTACCTCCTGTATAATTTAAAGAAAGGGTTTAACTTTACTCGTAAACTATATAACTTTGGTCATAATTACAGATGTCATGATCCCCGGTCAGAGCAATTTCAGCCCTGTTTGTCATATCATGGCTAATGCGCGTCTTGCTAACTGAACCCAAGTATTTTGTACACAGGGGGTCACATTTTCTGAAGAATATCGACCCCCGGTCAGTATTTTTTAAAAAATAGCGACCCCGGTCATAGTACTTTGACACACGTTCATGATATGTTGAACAGTTCCCGCGACTTTAATCTACCTCCTGTATAATTTAAAGAAAGGGTTTAACTTTACTCGTAAACTATTTAACTTTGGTCATAATTACAGATGTCATGATCCACGGTCAGACCAATTTCAGCCCTGTTTGTCATATCATGGCTAATGCGCGCCTTGCTAACTGAACCCAAGTATTTTGTACACAGGGGGTCACATTTTCTGAAGATTATCGACCCCCGGTCAGTATTTTTTAAAAAATAGCGACCCCGGTCTTAGTACTTTGACACACGTTCATGATATGTTGACCAACTCCTGCCAACTTAATCTACCTCTGGTATAATTTAAGACAGAATTTAACTTTACTCGATTTTATTTAACCTGTGTCATAATTCTTACGGATGTAGTGACCCCCGGTCATAGCAATTTCAGCCGTGTTTATCCTGTAATGACTAAAGCGCGCAATACTGATTGAACCCAAGTATTTTGTGCATAGGGGGTCACATTTTCTGAAGAATATCGACCCCCGGTCAGTATTTTTTAAAAAAATAGCGACCCCTGGTCATAGTACTTTGACACACGTTCATGATATGTTGACCAACTCCTGCCAACTTAATCTACCTCTGGTATAATTTAAGACAGAATTTAACTTTACTCGATTTTATTTAACCTGTGTCATAATTCTTACGGATGTAGTGACCCCCGGTCATAGCAATGTCAGCCGTGTTTATCCTGTAATGACTAAAGCGCGCAATACTGATTGAACCCAAGTATTTTGTGCATAGGGGGTCACATTTTCTGAAGAATATCGACCCCCGGTCAGTATTTTTAAAAAAAATAGCGACCCCTGGTCATAGTACTTTGACACACGTTCATGATATGTTGAACAGTTCCCGCGACTTTAATCTACCTCCTGTATAATTTAAAGAAAGGGTTTAACTTTACTCGTAAACTATATAACTTAGATTCTATATATATATGCAAACCGTAATGCCATTAAACACAACATGAACGAGTTGTTTTTTCTTAGTAGATTCTAATGTGATTATGATATGATGGCGGCAAGTAGATCACGTCGTGTGTTTTTCTCCATAACTCGATATGTTGAATATGATCACATGAGCATGTAATCATCTATATTTTCAACATTGTTAGATAGATAGATTTATATCAATATTGAGCAACAAGGCAATAGTTAACAACACATAGAATCTAGATCTACATATTTTAGAATTATAACAAAATAAAAATTAATAATAATGATGTTATATGTGTTAGGAACCATGTCAGTTACATCAACATCAACATCAAGGATGACACAAAAAAAGAGAAAATATTCCTCTTATTTCCACTGTGGTCTTTATTGATGGCCTGACAATCAGAGCTTCATATTTACCGATTCAGAGACATATAAATATAGGTCTCTGGCCTATAATACCAACAAATAACTCAATAAAATTCCATCCGCATAACTCTCCCTCTTTGACCCCCAATCTCCCTCATTTGAAAAGCTAATCTCCCTCTTCGCCTCGAAAATATTATCACATGTATGTGATATATATGTAAACATCATACGGGTCTATTTTTCACATATAGTCACATTTGTTTTAGATCTATAATGACATAGAGAGGCGTGAATTATGAAGAAAATTAAATACTTTACTTTAATGAAAAAGTAAGAAATCTATAAATTATTTTTTATCACAGTGTTGTAAATGCTCTATTAAATTACTTTTATTATATAAACAATATGAAATAAGCTATCTAGATTGGCACAATTATCACAAGTTACTGAAATTTATAAAAATCTTAGTAAAATATAATGGAATGAAAGATCTGCTGTAAACAATGCAATTAAAAATGCATGAGCTTTTCTGCAGAATTCCCAACCATAGGCCATTTAAGTCAGAAAGTAGAGAGTTAACCCTTTCCCTCATATAAAATTGATTAGGGTCTACTTAATCAGCTGATGCGGTCAATTTAAATACATGTTTTGGCCAAATGTTGACCACCAATTGTAGTAATGTTTTCGCATCATAACCAGGTTTGTAATAAATATTTCTAAGTCGTTGTACTTTCATCTAGAATATCTGATGTATTACTTCATACATGTACACATGCGCGCAAACGCATGCGCCCCTCCCATACAAACTACATGCATACACATACTATCAACATACTAGCACGTGCGCACATTCATACGCACATAGACACATAAATACAGACACAAAATTATTTTATTACACTTCAGGTTGTTATTACAATTCAGGTTGACCACCAATTGTAATAATGTTTTCGCATCATAACCAGTTTTGTAATAAAAATTTCTAAGTCGTTGTACTATCATCTAGAATATCTTATGTATTACTTCATACATGTACACATGCGCGCACACGCATGCGCCCCTCCCATACAAACTACACGCATACACATACTATCAACATACTAGCACGTGCGCACATTCATATTCACATAGACACACAAATACAGACACAAAATTATTTTATTACACTTCAGGTTGTTATTACAATTCAGGTTGACCACCAATTGTAAAAATGTTTTCGCATCATAACCAGTTTTGTAATAAAAATTTCTAAGTCGTTGTACTATCTTCTAGAATATCTGATGTATTACTTCATACATGTACACATGCGCGCACACGCATGCGCCCCTCCCATACAAACTACACGCATACACATACTATCAACATACTAGCACGTGCGCACATTCATATTCACATAGACACACAAATACAGACACAAAATTATTTTATTACACTTCAGGTTGTTATTACAATTCAGGTTGACCACCAATTGTAATAATGTTTTCGCATCATAACCAGTTTTGTAATAAAAATTTCTAAGTCGTTGTACTATCATCTAGAATATCTTATGTATTACTTCATACATGTACACATGCGCGCACACGTATGCGCCCCTCCCATACAAACTACACGCATACACATACTATCAACACACTAGCACGTGCGCACATTCATACTCACATAGACACACAAATACAGACTAAATATAATTTTATTACACTTCAGGTTGTTATTACAATTCAGGTTGACCACCAATTGTAATAACGTTTTCGCATCATAACCAGTTTTGTAATAAATTTTATTACAATTCCGGTTGTTATTACAATTCAGGTTGCAACAACGCACAATGTTAATTGAGCCCAAGCATTTTGTACATAGGGGGTCACATTTTCTGAAGAATACTGACCCCCGGTCAGTATTTTTTAAAAAATAGCGACACCCGGTCATATTGCTTTGACACAAATTCATGATATGTTGAACAACTCCCTGAAACTCAAATATATCTCCAGTATAATTTAAGGAAAGGGTTTAACTTTACTCGAAAAATATTTAACCTTGGTTATAATTCTTACAGATGTAGTGACCCCCTTTCATAGATTATTTTTAGCCACGTTTATTATATAATGACCAATGCGCCCAATGCTCATTGAACTCAAGTATGTTGTAGAAAGGATGGGTGTAATTTTTGTCTGAAGAATATCGAACCCCGGTCAGTATTTTTTAAACAATAATGATCCCCGGTAATAATGCTTTGGCCCACCTTCGTGATATTTTGAACAACACCAGCAACTTTAATTTGCCTCAAGTATACTTTAAAGAAAGGGTTTCACGTATTTCGAAAAACATATTTAACCTTGGTCATAATTGTTACAGATGTGTGACCCCTAGTAATATCATTTTGAGCCCCGTTTAATATATCATGACTAATGCGCACAATGGACGCCAAGTAATACGACTTGTAATCATTGTTCGTACAGACTAGCACACACACACACGCACGCGCGCGCATGTACACACACACACACACACACACACACACACACACACACACACACACACACACACACACACACACACACACACACACACACACACACACACACACACACACACACACACACACACACACACACACACACACACACACACACACACACACACATGCACGTAACAATCACTTATAGTAAATAAACACCCTTCCGCACGCACCCACACACCCCTACACAACATCGGAATACAATTTAATTTATAGAGAATTGTGTCAATTATTGTCGAAGAGATGCTGTTGATTTCCTTATATAAAAGGTCAAGCACGTGTGACATATACCATAGCAATATAGTGTGTACATTTGTAACAGGCCATTGTCCTCTGCAGATAATAAACATTAGATTAGTTGTCCATAATGTTTTTACTTTTGTTTTAAACGAGCTTTGTAGAAAACCACACAGCAAAGATTTGTTGCGTGTTTATTTTTGTCTGAAAGGACGAGTTTAATAGATCCAATAAATCACGAACACGAATCTTATATTCTATTCATAACATAACCTAGAGAAGATAGTTTTCCTTGTGTGTTCGTCACCTATTTGTGGCTGCCTAGTAAGTCAAATGTATGACATCGAAAGTATCAGCACCTGTTGAGTTTCAAAACAGTTTGCCAATCAGACTGAGATTAATCGTCAACTTTTATCCTTTTATATTCAATTGAACTTAATTTGCGTTTGTGTTCGTTTATATTGGGAATTATTACTCAAGGGTACAAAATAAAATACACAAGTAGTAGTATTTGCCTTTATAAAAAGAACAGTTTACTTACTGTAAAGATTTAAAAACATGATTTGACAAGTAAGGTCGGTCGCTGTTAGAAGTATAGAACCATTTATTAGATCGCACAGAAAAGGTTGTTATACTCAAAATGCATTGTAAATGTCCCCTTAAAATAAGTTATATTACCACTACTTCTACTAATACAACTACTACTTCACACCCACTGTCACTCATCAGACATCTGCTAGTGTCAACATTTTTCAAAATATTGACAGTTTCTAAATAATAAAGCGTTTCCGTTAAATTTCGTTTAACCCCCCCCCCCCCCACACACACACACACACACACACGCTACCACACCCACACACCCACACATACCCACCCACCCGATGCTGCAGCAACAAAAAAACAAAACTGCAGCCGCAACAATATTAGGTATTCAAGTATTTGCAATGGTTACTAATTTGTTAGTAATAATTGGGGCGGGGGTCAATATTTTATAGATATATCGCGGAGGGGGTCACTATTTTTCAGAGGGGAGTCGATATTTTTCAGAAAGGGGGTCGCTTTTTCTGAAGAATAGTGACCGGGGGGTCAGTATTCTATGGGGGTCACTTTACTTCGTTACACCGGCACGGTGATAGCTATTACGCAATATTTAATCCATTAAGACGCGATAAGCGTTGTGTACAAATTACCTGTCAAAAGCCACGTGATGTACTAAATCCCTCCGGCCCCTTTTCTGCAAGAGTAACAGTGTAGAGTTAGACAAAGAAACACGTGTTTAGGCCATGCTAGATTTCTAGTACTCGGGATATCCTGACTAATTATTTTACTTTCATGTAGTTACTTTTTACATTTGGACTTGTTATTTTACTGTCTGTGGATTACCACTGTTATATATTACGGTCTGGAATTCCAGGATACTATTAGTTACACGGTTATATGGCAGGGTGCACGGGCTGGTATGACCGAGTTAGATCCCGTATTTCCTGAGGCGTTAGCCGAAGGAAATACGTGGTCTAACCCGGTCATACCAGCCCGTACACCCTGCCAAATTACCGTGTAACGAATTTATTACCAGTCAGAGATCCGATTTACCTAATTAAGAAACGAACAACTCTTATTTTGCTGACATTATATCTCTAATTGTATGACGACATGACAAAGAAAACATGACGTCATCACAGAGCAAATATGACGTCGTCTCAGAGCAATTTCGAAAGAGGAATTGAAACTTCACTTGTAAACATTAACGGTAACACGTTGTTCTGATAAGTTGATAGTGTTAAATTGAGGAACGTATGAGGTACAGTTTTTTACGTTTATTATCGATTATTTGGTCGTAATCCATCAAGAATTATTGGAGTAAGGACGATATGGAATTTCGAATCGACGTTAAAAATAAAAACAAAACGAATGACGTCACGCGTCAAATTTGAATAATTCTGTATTCTCCGTGGAAGCCGCTGAATACGGTACTGTACATCCCGGCAGGTTTTGGCAAACTGACCAATCAAATTCCAAGGATTTGCTCTGACTGGTAATAATATTAGTTACACGGTTATTTGGCAGGGTGTACGGGCTGGTATGACCGGGTTAGATCCCGTATTTCCTGAGGCGTTAGCCGAAGGAAATACGTGGTCTAACCCGGTCATACCAGCCCGTACACCCTGCCAAATTACCGTGTAACGAATTTATTACCAGTCAGAGATCCGATCTACCTAATTAAGAAACGAACAATTCTTATTTTTGCTGACATTAGATCTCTAATTATGTTACGACATGACAAGGAAAACATGACGTCATCACAGAGCAAATGTGACGTCGCCTCAGAGCAATTTCGAAAGAGGAATTCAAACTTCACTTGTAAACATTTGAGTTAAAACGGTTACACGTTGTACTGAGAAGTTGATAGTGTCAAATTGAGGAACATACGAGGAACAGTTTTTTACGTTTATTATCGATTATTTGGTCGTAATCTGTCCAGAATTAATGGAGTGAGTACGATATGAAATTTCGAATCGACGCTAAAAATAAAAACAAAACGAATGACGTCACGCGTCAAATTTTAATTCTGTATTCTCCGTGGAAGCCGCCGAATACGGTTCTGTACACCCCGGCAGTTTTTGGCAAACTGACCAATCAAATTCCAAGGATTTACTCTGACTGGTAATAAATAATAAACATATAAAATACTATCGGAGCAGTTATCCATCTACCAACTCCACATTCTACAGTTCTTCAACTATTCTACAAACGTTTTCTACACAGCTTAAACAACTGAGTTGTACTATAGTTATTTCGTTGGTCTAGATGGTAATAAAGTCCAAAACATTGATTGCATCGATTTAGTGGTACATGTATATTGTTTACATAGAGGTTAATACACGGATGACTAGGGCCGCAGAGTGATATTGGCCCGTCACCTTGATATTGGCCCTACAACATTGGCAAAATTTTCTGCAGATCAGAGATAGAGCAGAAACTATTTATCAGCATGAAAACGGTTTTAAAAACTAAATTGAGGGAATGGCGCTATACTGAAGTCATTTGGATGACGAGTTTTACACTATTCGAAAACTGGGCGTTGGAATTAGCGGCTAGACTGCACTTTACCGGTACGTGTAGGCCTACTGTGCATGTGCAGAAATCTGAATCGATTCGGGCGAGGATTGTCTTTTTGTAAAAGCGAGGGTTTGGAAATTGGGGCTAATCGGTATGTGTACGAGCACTTTAACAACATTTGCAGCATTGGAGCTGAATAAGACCATCGCCACGTATAAAACCTTTTATTACATTTGTTACTATAAATAGTAACATTTTTACACTCAAAATGGTCCTATATCGGTCAAAAAAGCAGTCGTATTGTCCGAGCGGGCATATACGGACCTAGCGACGGGCGTATAACCGATATATGCCCGCTGCCAAGATAATTGTTCTAAATCTATAGTAACAGAACCCCGATACGCGGCGAAGGTCTTATCTGCTCCGATGTACAGATGATATCTTTATATTTCGGATATTATTATAATATGCGAAGTGGCACTAGCACGCCTTGCTAGCGCCACTTTTTGAAGTGTCAATAGAACCGGCCAAATAACAACCAAAAAACCCCTAGAATGTCAGTGGGTGGTGTTCATATGACATTATGACGGTCAAAGGGAAGTAACTCGTACAAGTTCCAAACTTATTGAAGTATGAGTTAATTCCTATGACTTAGCAAAATGCAATCAAATAAGATGTTTGTAAATTCCACAGTACATACCCTCTAGCCCTGCCCTCAGTCTCCGACTGAAATATCAGATGCTGAGCATAAGACAAATCGGTTAGTATGAAATTAAAGGCTAAGTATCATAACATTATGATAAAATATTAACCACTCTGGTAAGCATAAAAAGACTAATAAAAACTGACAAATAAACCAAATAAGAGGGCCATGGTAGCCCTAATATTTCTCACCAGACAAACAGAGCAGAGGATTTGCAAATGTTCACAATGTTTCTATAGAAAAACTGGCCACCATTGAGGCAGGCCTCATTCTGCCCTAGGGCCATAATCCATACAGTTTTTGTAGAGGAAATTTCACAATAGGGTTCTGTTTAAAACAACCCACTCCTGGGGGAGGGGGATAAACCTCATTGTTAACCCCTTTCTCCATGAATATGCATGCGAGAAACAATGATGTTATGAAAATTAAGAAGACTATTTTTCTTAAATCAGCACATGGACACGTGATCAAAATCATAATGATCCTATCTATATTGTATCATAGACGGTACTAAGCAAACAAACAAAGCAGACCCTGATCAGACGCCACCTATAGAAGATGTATGAGCTGGGTCTACTCTGTCTGCAGTGGCATAGAAATGCGTATTTATGAAGCAAAGGGGTTATCCTAACTCTTCGTCTCTAAGATGTTTTAAAAATGCCTAAAACTACATAAATTGTGTGAAATATGCTGAAAAGAAGTATATCACAGAAGAACAAGTCGAATAAACGCAGAAGAAGACAAAACTTCCATGTGTTTGATATTGAAGACCCGATGTTATTCGGCAATATATTAGTATTTATTCGGATTGCACTTAGTTTTGTTAATTAACTGTTCGACAAAGGCCGATAATATTTTCTTGTAGAACAAAAATTATAACTATCGATGAAAGCTGTTATTTTGAACCAAAGGGAATTATTTTACTGTAAGTTGAAATTGACAATCTTCATATTAATGATTGAACAAAACAAATACCAAATTGTATGATGTTATTGAAAATATGCGTTTATTGTAGGGACCTTTACTTCATATAGGAGCCGTCTGATCATGGTCTTCTCTTTTTACGTATGGACTTATACAGATCAGGGTCCATGCTTATAAAGCTTTTTAGTTGAGTCTGAGTTCGTTCTCAAGCTTTTGATTGGTCAGATTTGAACCTTGGCTCAAATCTGACCAATCAAAAGCTTGAGAACGAACCCAGACTCAACTAAAAAGTTTTGAAAGTATGGATACTGTTTCTATAATTAACCCCAGGAAAGTAAGCATTTGTTTATATACTGTTATTAAAATCAACTCATAAATAGCTATGGTATCATTATTTTGTTACATTAATATCCACGAGGGAAGGGGTTTTAAAGGACAAAACTAACGGCTCTTTGAGGAATATGTCTATATTACTTAGTCCTGTAATAAGCCACTACTGGTCTCATATGCAAAACTACGTTGCGTGTTATGTTGTATGGTATGTTGCGCGCTATGTTGCAAAGGTATCAAAACTACAAAATTCTAAAAGAAAAATCCTTTTTGCTAGTATATGCCCCTTTTTGGTAGATCTATTCAAACAGGTTGAGCCTAACAATAGCCTATGGGGTAACGGGTTTACATAAAAGCATATAGTGTACACCCTGATCAAACTGCTCTTCCAGACTCTGTACTGTTTGCCAAGGTACATAGGGCAGTATTTGTTTTTAATGGCAATATTTTTCAGCCATTAGAAATGATGTGACCTCTTCCATATTTTAATTTTTTGCACGCTAGCAACCAGTTTGGGACTACCTAGGAAAATCGTTTGGTTCTAGATGAGATGGTGAGCAAGTCATCATCTCGTCATCATACAAATTGTTTGAGATTGCACATTACTTCACTTTCAGAATCAATTGCAGAATTAATTGCATTAATCCATTACCTCATAGGTTGGTTTAGACACATTCCCTCATAGGCTATTTTTAGATCCATAACTATTTTTAGAATCAACCTCTTTGAATAAATCTACTGAAAAAAGAGCATTTACTAGAAAAAAGGAATATTTTTGGAAGTGTGTAGTTTTGAAATCATTGTGATAGATGGAGCATTTGCTGCTATGGAGCAATTGCTATCTTTATCACACTGTTTTCAAAAAGTGATTCTTATAGAGGTGCTAAGATGAGGGAATGGGTTAGGCAAAACGTTGTCCTATGAAGACCCCTATTAGATGCCCCTTGTGTAACACAGCAGCTTGTCGGAGTCTGCACCGATTGTATAATTGCAGAGACATTTTTTCTCTATTACACTGATCACAGATATTATTTAATGCATTGTTGTACAGGGCACAATAGCAGTGCTTGAGATGTATTTAAAGTGCATTCAATCAGAAAAATATCTGATATTATTAAAAATATGGTAAATGAATATTGTGTGTGTATTATTTTTGATTTTCATGCAAAGAGTAAATGGGTTGAATCTTGTTACATACAAGTACATAACATTTTTTTTAGATATGAATTGCTATGCATTTCCTATCAGAGCTTTAGGTTTCTGCTCCCGGTCAGCTATGTTTGCTTAACCCTTTCCCTGTTCTATATTTAGCCCAAATTTCAATACCTACTGAATATTCATTAACAAAATAGTTATAAATAAATATGAAGGGTGGAACATTGTAGACATTTTAGAAAGCAAAGATCGAAACAGATCTTTCAAATTCTATAAGCAAACAGAGTAGACCCTGATCAGACAGCTCCTCTAGGAGCCGTCTGATCTGGGTCTACTCTGTTTGCAAATGCGTGAAAACACGTTTATATGAGAGAAAGGGTTAAGAAATAATAGATATAATGATCTCCCCTGAAACTTTGAATACTTTTTGTCAGTTTGGCATGAACTATGGGTAGTAGATGTCGTGCACCCCTTCAGTTTCAGTTATTGAATTGATACTTGCCATACATAATAACAACCAGTAGTAGATGTCGTGCACTCCTTCAGTTTCAGTTATTGAATTGATACTTGCCATACATAATAACAACCAGTAGTAGATGTCGTGCACTCCTTCAGTTTCAGTTATTGAATTGATACTTGCCATACATAATAACAACCGGTAGTAGATGTCGTGCACTCCTTCAGTTTCAGTTATTGAATTGATACTTGCCATACATAATAACAACCAGTAGTAGATGTCATGCACCCCTTCAGTTTCAGTTATTGAATTGATACTTGCCATACATAATAACAACCAGTAGTAGAAGTGCAAGACATAAGGTACATGTGTTTAGTGCCAGGCATTGCAGAATTATCTCCCCTTTAACTTTGTGTATTTTTGTCATTTGGGTTGGATTTGCGATGAAGGCTGTCATGTGGGGTGTTCATCACAGTTAGAGATAGTTCATGTTATTCCCTGCCAAAGGCAGATGGATATTGTTTTGTGTTTGTACATACAGTGCTCCCTCTCTACAACGACACCCTTTGGGATACGAATATTGTATGTGTTGTTCAGAGGGAGTTGTTATAGGGAGGGAAAATCAAACATAATTAGCTTGTTTGCAGATCCCCAGATAAGGTGTATTTCGTGAATTAAAACCGTTATGCCTCCATCAAACCCTATGTTGTGACCACTCTTTAGAATCGTCACTTTGTGACGATTCTAAAGAGTGGTCACAACATAGGGTTTGATATCACTTTGTGACGATTCTAAAGAGTGGTCACAACATAGGGTTTGATGAAGGCATAAAGAAAATACGATGGAAAAAGGTTGTTTCTGGAGCCTTGTTGTTTCGGAAACAGTGACATGCGTTGTTGTAGGGAGGAAATCGTTATTGAGAGGGCCGTTGTAGGGAGGGAGCACTGTACTTCCAATTTCCGTTCGATGCCATTTTGGAGTTATTGCCCTTTTATAAGCAAAAATCACATTTTCCCGTACGATGCCATATCTCTTGTAACGGATTGTCAGAATTCAATGAAACTTCAATGAATATTTGTTATCACTGATCATCTGACCCTGATCAGATGCATTATCTTTGAATAAAACATACAGTTTATCCTAATCACTATTCCTAGATAACTAGATTTGTTTTTTATACAAAAACTGATGTCTCCCCACAGTCCATGGACAAAATTTTCCAAAGTCCCATAATGCTGCAGAAAATCATCGAACCGGAAAAGGAATAAACTATGCACAACTAGGCATAGCGCTGATAAATCCTAAGAAGTTTCATGGAAATCCGATAAAAAGATTTTTGGGGAAACCCTGTGGACCCAGCGCACGGACAAAATTTTCCAAAGTCCAATAACTTGCAGTAAATCAACAAACCGGAACAGGAATTAGATATGCACAACGAAACATGATGCTTATCAATCCTATGAAGTTTAATGAATATCCAATTAAAGGTTTTGGAGAAACCCTGCAGACAAAATTTCCGTTTAAAAATTTCAAAGTCCAATAACTCTACAGAATATGGGAGGCAATAACTCCCAACATTATTGAAGCCAAACTTATTATACTAATGCATAACACTTCCTTCCAGCATGTTGTTTCTATACATGAAATGTAATTCTATTAGCACCAGTAGAGCATGAGTTATTGATTTGACAAAAAAATCTAACAAAGGGCAATAACTCCAAAAGTATTGAAGTCTGAGTTATGGCCCTTGTACATGACAATTCCACTCATCATGCTCTGCCAATGTATAACGTTTCAATCAAATTGCATCAGCCATGTAGGACGTATCGTCCTGACAAGAAAGTGTAAATTATTGACCTTGAATAGTGACCATGACCTTGAATTGTAACCTTGACCTTTGACCCACGTGCCTGAATCCTGCTGTCTACACATCGGCTTGTTAAGGGGAACATCTGTGCCACAGCATTTTTGAATCCTTCCAAGGGTTATACAGATGTGGAGCAGACATGAAAATTAAGGCTACAACATTTGAGCTTGAATTGTGACCTTGACCTTTGAAGAATGTGTCGGAGTCCTTCTCTCTGCACATCGCCTTGTTATGGAGAACATTTGTGCCAAAGCATTTTGAAATCCTTTCATATTTGTGAGAGATATGGAGCGGACACGAGTATGACAGACAGACAGATGGACAGACGGACAACTCGACCAAAAACAATATGTCTCCCCATTGAGACATAATTACTACTACCAGCATAACTGAAATGTCACTTTTTAGGATGTAATAAATTTGGCTTTGTATGACAGAAACTATCACACAATTTATACCAAATGACCATGGCAGTTTGATAATACCATTGTAATATGTTAGAACTTACCCCATAAATACACATTTCTACACCTTTGCAAACAGAGTAGACCCAGATTAGACAGCTCATCAGGGCCAGGGTGTGCTCTGTTTGCTTATGATACATTATAGATACAATTCTACAGTTTCTGCCATGGTCAAAACATCTTGTCTCCATGTGTTATTATAACAAATTAATTGAATTAATATTCATGACATCATTATTTATTGCATTAATTTTCATTGAGGAAAGGGTTAATAATACTTTCAGTCGTACCATCTTTTGCAAAGTAGGGTCCAGATACATGCAACTCACATGATGACCATTTTTAAATTTAACCCTTTCCCTGCTCAATTTTCATGTATAAAGAAAAGAAAAGACATCATGAATACTTATCAGCTGTATTTTACAATATTAGATTTCAAAGGGAAGTTTTTGCTCTGACATAAACAATAAAATCAGATCTAGATCATGTCATTAGCAAACATAGAAGACCCTGATCAAACGGCTCCTATAGGGGTCATTTGATCTGGGTCTACTCTGTTTGCAAATGTGTGAAAAGGTATTTATATGAAGGAAAGTTAATGTAGAGAAAAAATAATAATAAGGCCTTCATGTACAAAACATATTTATTCTCAAACAAAAAGTACTGAGCACACTGTTCTAATATTAGACACTTCCATAATCCATGTAAATTTGGTTGTATTCATACCAAGATGTAATCCTTTCAAAGGTAACGCACACAATTTGACACCAATGTTTTATCACATTTACCAAATACTGTTTTTAATCTAAATTTTGTTGCCCTGAGTTTACTTTTTTACTCCTCCTTTAGATCGTAGAGCTTTCTCCAACTTGATGATTTCCTCCACTCCTCTCCTCATCTCCTGCACTGCATCGATCTCTGACAGGCCCATGCGGCGCTTGTTGGAAATATCGAAAACCCCACCTACACTGTCAGAATGCTCTCCGTGGATACCTAGAGTAGGATAAGATATGTACTAGTTTCAGTGATCCAGATAAGAAGCGTAAATTAAAACATTTTCAAGAATAACTCCTTTATTTCTCCACCAAACCTTATGTTTTGGTGACTCTTTAGAATCGTCTCATCGAGACGATTCTAAAGACTGGTCACAACGTAGGGTTAGGTGGAGATGACAATTTTAGGTTCTGAGTACATGTAAGCATATTTATCTGTTGCTCTGAGTGCTATCAAATCTGTATTCCTGTTGAACAAGTAACATAGCTTTCAGAATACATGTACATGTAGATATTTTCCTAATTCAAGCATGATGGAAATTTCATGAGGGCAATCATTCTTGTGTCAAAAAGTGCATGGTATCTCTAGGAGTCTACAGTACAGTGAGTACACAGGGCACCTCTAGGAGTCCAGATATACAGTGTGAATACAGGACACCTCTAGGAGTCCACATGTAGTATGAACACAGGGCTCCTCTAGGAGTCAACATATACAGTGTGCACACAGGGCACCTCTAGGAGTCCACATGTAGTATGAACACAGGGCTCCTCTAGGAGTCCACATATACAGTGTGTACACAGGGCTCTTCTAGGAGTCCACATGTAGTATGAACACAGGGCTCCTCTAGGAGTCCACATATACAGTGTGTACACAGGGCTCCTCTAGGAGTCCACATGTAGTGTCAACACAGGGCTCCTCTAGGAGTCCACATATACAGTGTGTACACAGGGCTCCTCTAGGAGTCCACATGAAGTATGAACACAGGGCTCCTCTAGGAGTCCACATACACAGTGTGAACACAGGGCACCTCTAGGAGTCCACATGTAGTATGAACACAGGGCTCCTCTAGGAGTCCACATATACAGTGTGTACACAGGGCTCCTCTAGGAGTCCACATGTAGTATGAACACAGGGCTCCTCTAGGAGTCCACATATACAGTGTGTACACTGGGCTCCTCTAGGAGTCCACATGTAGTATGAACACAGGGCTCCTCTAGGAGTCTACATATACAGTGTGTACACAGGGCTCCTCTAGGAGTCAATATGTAGTATGAACACAGGGCTCCTCTAGGAGTCCACATATACAGTGTGCACATAGGGCACCTCTAGGAGTCTATATACAATGTGAATACAGGACACCTCTAGGACTCCACATGTAGTATGAACACAGGGCTCCTCAAGGAGTCCACATATACAGTGTGTACACAGGGCTCCTCTAGGAGTCCACATATACAGTGTGCACATAGGGCTCCTCTAGGAGTCCACATATACAGTGTGAAGATACGGCTCCTCTAGGAGTCCACATATACAGAGTGAATACGGGGCACCTCTAGGAGTCCAAATGTACAGTGTGAAAACAGGGCACCTCTAGGAGTCTACATATACAGTGTGAATACAGGACACCTCTAGGACTCCACATGTAGTATGAACACAGGGCTCCTCTAGGAGTCCACATATACAGTGTGTACACAGGGCTCCTCTAGGAGTCCACATATACAGTGTACACACAGGGCACCTCTAGGAGTCCACATGTACAGTGTGAACACAGGGCACCTCTAGGAGTCTTAATGTAGAGTGAACACAGGGCACATCTATGTGTCTTAATGTAGTGTGGACACAGGGCACCTCTAGGCATCTTTATCTAGTGTGGACACAGGGCACCTCTAGGAGTCTTCATGCAGTGTGGGCACAGGGCACCTCTAGGAGTCTTCATGTAGTGTGAATACATGGCATCTCTAGGAGTCTTAATCTAATGAGTCCACATATGCAGCGTGAATACAGGACACCTCTAGGAGTCCTCATATACAGTCTGAACAAAGGGCACCTCTAGGAGTCCCCATATACAGTATGAACACAGGGCACCTCTAGGAGTCCACATAAACAGTGTGAAGACAGGGCACCTCTAGGAGTCCACATATACAGTGTGAACACAGGGCACCTATAGGAGTCCACATATACAGTGTGCACACAGGGCACTTCTAGGAGTCCACATATACAATGTGAAGACAGGGCACCTCTAGGAGTCCACATACACAGTGTGAAGACAGGGCACCTCTAGGAGTCCACATATACAGTGTACACACAGGGCACCTCTAGGAGTCCACATATACAGTGTGCACACAGGGCACCAAACTCCTCACAGTGATCTCCCTTGTCACTACGTACGGTCATCACTGCTTAACTAGATTTTAGCTAAAATTTGGTTTTGCATATTTTATTTTTTTAATATTGATTTCAATAGTTTTCGATTTTGTTTCATATTTCAGCACCGGTAAAGCCAGCAAAGTAGAACAATAATCAGCTTTCCTAAAAAAAAGAATTTTGGTAACCTATTACACGTAATCTCTCTATATCGTGGTGACGTCACAATAATGACGGCGCCTTAACAACGTTGAAAACAATAGCTTAGTTACGCATCACTTACACACAGCCTTATGGATTTCGGTAAGTTTGGGGTACCGAGGAAATGGATCTAGATCAGTTTACCAAATTCCCGAACAGCTTAAATGCGGGACAGTGTGTAAAAGTAAATTTACCGGTTGGCTGCGGTAAGAGTTTGCAGCCGAAATAGCGTCTGCCATAGCTTGATCACATGATGTACACCATGGTCACGTGGATGTTGTGGTGGCAGGGATCTCTTCAGCGTAGCGATTAGGGGAGATTACTGCGTTTGAGGTTGTAGATTAAGATCAAACTATGGCAGACGCTATTTCTGCGTAACTAAGCTATTGTTTTCAACGTTGTTAAGGCGCTGTCATTATTGTGACGTCACCACGATATAGAGAATTAAAAATAATCGTGTAATAGGTTACAAAAAATCTTTTTTTAGGAAAGCAGATTATTGTTCTACTTTGCTGGCTTTACCGGTGCTGAAATATGAAACAAAATCGAAAACTATTGAAATTAACATTCAAAAAAATAAAATATGCAAAAACAAATTTTAGCTAAAATCTAGCTAAAAATATATTGTGATGGCAGTGATGACCGCACGTAGTGACAAGGGAGATCACTGTGAGGAGTTTGCTTAATCTAGTGTGGACACAGGGCACCTCTAGGAGTCTTAATGCAGTGTGGACACAGGGCACCTCTAGGAGTCTTAATGTAGTGTGAATACAGGGCACCTCTAGGAGTCTTAATCTAGTGAGTCCACATATGCAGTGTGAATACAGGACACCTCTAGGAGTCCTCATATACAGTCTGAACAAAGGACACCTCTAGGAGTCCACATATACAGTGTGCAGACAGGGCACCTCTAGGAGTCCACATATACAGTATGAACACATGGCACCTCTAGGAGTCCACATATACAGTCTGAACACAGGGCACCTCTAGGAGTCCACATATACAGTCTGAACACAGGGCACCCCTAGGAGTCCTCATATACAGTCTGAACACAGGGCACCTCTAGGAGTCCTCATATACAGTATGAACACATGAGCAGTGTGAACACAGGTCACCTCTAGGAGTCCACATATACAGTGTGAAGACAGGGCACCTCTAGGAGTCCACATATACAGTGTGAATACAGGACACCTGCAGATCTAGATATAGATATCTGAATACAGTTTCTGTCATGATCAATATTTCCTGTGTTTATATGCCATTGTAACAACTCATCTGATTACGATTTATGATGGCATTATTTCTTACTTGAACATTCATGAGGTA
Source organism: Azorinus chamasolen (assembly GCA_963576725.1). Taxonomy (NCBI): domain Eukaryota; kingdom Metazoa; phylum Mollusca; class Bivalvia; order Cardiida; family Solecurtidae; genus Azorinus; species Azorinus chamasolen. The sequence continues at coordinate 83,790,175 of OY755237.1, read as the reverse complement.
GAGTTCAGAGAAGGTTGTTACATAGATTGTTACTAGACTGCATGCGTGTCCTAAGTGGCCATTCATTTATTGAACATAGGAGTTTTCTGCATTACTTTTGACAAAGGAGCTTTCTGTATTACTTTTGACCTGCATTAAGCTACCACCTGCCTTACAGACCCATAATTAGACATCGTTGATGGCCGCTTAAGACAGGTCCTACTGTACATATATGTGAGTCGTCTAAGGTTTGAGTCTTACCTCTGGGCTGGAGGTTGAGTTTCTCACAGATGTTCTTGAAGTCCTTCTGCTGGGACAAGTTGGGGATGCGAATGTGAACACTGGCCCTCAGAGTTGTGCCCAGGTTGGTTGGACAGAAGGTCAGGTACCCAAACTTTGGGTGGTGGGCAAATGTCAACTTCTTCTCCAGAGTTGTAATTCCCTGTGTAATAAAATATTACAGTGTAAGTCTTAAGTGTCCATCAAACAATATAAGTTATACAGATCATTGGCGGGTATCTGATTTGTTGTTTCCTGCTGAGGAAATTCATGTTGCCAGAGACGTTAGGCGAGGGCTACATGTATTTTCCTCAGAAGGGAATAAAAAGTCAGATATCCCGCCAATGATCTGTATAAAGATTTTATTAATACTGCAAAGTTTTAATGCACCTCCCTTCAGAATTTTTAATATTTGAAGCAGTTAATTAGTGTTGTTAATGTAAGCGTCGTTTTGCTTCCCCTCAGGGGCTGTAATGAACTGTAAGGTAAGGACTTGTAATATCTGTATAATAACCAGCTCATTACAATTGTGGATAGAAAGGGGTCTTCCAAGAGCATTAGTTTCTCAAAGGATTGAAAGAATCAGATGTAAGTAAAACTTTTAGCGTTTAAGCAGACACTATGTTTTAGCATGAGAACGGTTAAACATAAATGGCACAATTCCGACGTCATTTGGATGACGTCAAATGACGGTTTTATAATATTCAAACAAATGGGCGTTGGAAGGAGTGGTTATACTGCAATTTACAGGTACGTGTACTGTGCATGTGCATAAATAAAATCTGAATCGAATTGGGTGTGGTTTGTTTTTGTAAAAGCGGGGGTTTGGGGCTAATCGGTACCTGCACAAGCACTTTGCCAACATTTGCAGCATCAGAGCAGAATCAGACCTTCGAAACGTGTCGGGTTCTTTTACATTGTTATACAACAACTATAACAAAAATGTTTCTCAATGGATAACTTTGTTCCGCCCCAAACTCTTGTTATTTCGTTTGAGAGCGGTTGTTTGGATCGAATCGACGAAGTGAAGTTAGTCGGCCATTTTAAGTTTGTTGTAGCAATGAAGTGAGGCCCTCGACAGGGGAAATTCCATTGTTGCTCATGACTCCGTATATACATCAGAATTTAGAGGGATACACGGCTTTTATACATGGCTAATTGACCAATCAAAATCGAGGATTTTACTTTGCAATATAATAAGTCTAATTACGGTTCTCTATACAGGTGGTAGCTTATTGTAGTTCAAAAGTAATGCAGAAAGCTCTTATTGGAGCTTTCTGCATTACTTTTGACCTGCATTAAGCAATCACCTGCTTTTTAAAGAGCCTTATGTTCAATAAATGAACAGCAGCTTAAGACAGGTTCTACTGTAGAGTCTTACAATCATCTAAGTACCATCTTGTCTAAATAAATAAAATCAACAAGTCAGACATAACCAGTACGCTCTAAAGTAGAGCACATCTTTAATTATTACATCCTTTGAATGCTCATTTTCTATTAAAACATCACTGTTTTCAGTTCAAGTTCATTCATTATGAAAAGATTAAAAGAACCAGAGAACTTTGCATGAAAAACAGTGCAGACCCTACACAGAGGTCTCTATGGTGTAGACTCTGTCTGCCTGTCTGTCTGGCCAAACAGGAGTCTTAATGTAGTGTGATATATTATACTAGTCCACTTACAGTAATATATGGTTAATCCTACTGTAATTTGAAATTTGCGACGGTATATGAGGTTCTTAACGGTCGCAAACTATTTTTAATGGCGTTAAAAACTTCATATACCGTCGCAAATTTCAAATTACAGTAGGATTAACCCTATTCTAACACAATCTTGACACGAAAAATGCCAAATTGTTGTTACATCCCATGCGCACATGTGATTAAATGAGTGATGAGGCGAGAAATAGTGCCCAGTTTCTCTCAGATTTCTTAAAATAACTGGGGGTTTTTTCACCCTGTTTTACACAAAGTCAAAACACAGGGCCAATTGTAAGTTCACTATTACATTTGTTATGAATAATTATGCGACAGCTTTTTCACATGTTCGATACACATTCAATACACATATCAGAAAAAAATAACGTTCTCTTAGTCTTTGGCGCCATACGCAAAAACCTCGTCTGTAACAATGACGTCACGTTATAACGTTATGTTTGAAAAGTATGATAGTGTAACGTTCGTAGAACGTTGGTAATTATGCAAATGAGGCTGACCCGATCATTGTATCTTGGGAAGTGGAGGTATATATATAGCGCAACAAACATCTCTTGATGTGAGCTTAAGCTTTGCATCGACAGGGTTTGTTGTTGCTGGGTCTCTTGGTGTGCACGTTACAATAGATAAGGTTGAATCTGGACCACAGCGCTTAGAGTATCTCAATAATTCTCCACATGCCATATAAGAGACCGGTCAAGTCGTGACAAACAATGGAAACTAAAAACTTTCAAAATACCAGACTGGACTGGAATATATGTCAATGTATGCATACGGATTTATCAGTAGATCTAAGTGTTAGATAAACAACGCGCATTAATATATTTACAGGCTAATGATGTTATTCGGCCGTGATCGATCGGTTGAATTTGCGACATATTATATGCCGCAAATTTGGTCACATGAGCCAATCAGTTTGCAGGAAATTGTTAGATTGCGTTAGAATGAACTTGGCATGTAGGTAGAATTATTGACTCCTAAAAAGAGGTCATGTGCCCTTGGCCAATTACCGTCCAATATGAAATACAGGACACAGGGTATCCACAAAGGCCACCCTTTAATGTATGTCTAGTATAATTGGTATTCAGTGCACAAAGTTATAAACTGGATACATTGTACATATACCACATGTTAGAAAATAGTAAGGACTAGCTATTGTCTCACCTTGACCAGACGTTTCCACACCTCAGCCAGGTTACCTCCTGGCTGCATGGAGATGATCCTGAGGTGATCTTCCTCATTGATCCACACAAGGAAGCGTTTGTTGTTGCTAAAGAAGATACCCCTGCCAGTAGGCCAGTTGTCATAGCCATTAGTATCACCCAGAACTCTGGAAACAATGAAACAGCATTAGAAACAAGATGTGTTTGTGAAACACTACACTATGCCCACTACACCACCCTTACATGCTAGCTCGCCAAATATGAAGTCTCTAGGCGAAGTTGGTGATTTGACCTATATGTGAGCTTTGACCTTGAAGGATAACCTTGACAGTTTAACTGTATATTCGACTTTACTGTGGTTGAGTGTATTACCGAACCAGAGAAAAATATGCTTAGGTAGTCTGAAATACGCGACCACGATCTATATAGACTGCGGAGTCCAAAAAATGGAGGGGCGAAATGAAACGACGTCAAGACGGACGACGTTGTGCGTAAATGACGTCATATTTTTTCCAACCATTGAAAACAATGGACTCGCTCGTAGACGTCGGAGTGAAACAGTCATTTTAATTGACCCAATGTTACCATAAAATCGTGTTCAACTCATTCAACCTCAGGACGACTATACTCGTCCGTTACAAAAGTGCACCTGGGAAGAGTACACTGGTCCTATGAAAACAGTGCAGACAAAATCTTTTAGAAGCCCTCTGGTCATGTCTTGCACCGTTTGTCATTTTGCAACAATAGCCCCGAATAGTTCAGACTTTATTGCAAACTAAACATTCCATTTCAAGCTTCTGGGAAGAATGAGTTAATGCAGGATAATTGTTATCTTGTTATCCCATTACCTCATACAACCTCTTTGGATAATTATATACCCAAAAGGAGCATTTACTTGAGAAAAGTAAAATTTTAGAATGTTGTAGTTTGAACCCATTGTGATAAATAGAGCATTTGCTCCTATATTTATCTATTTATCACAATGGTTTCGCAAAGTGACTTTTATAGAGTCGTCAAAAGTCGTCAATATGAGTGAAAGGGTTAGTGTTGTTTACAACAATTCCTACACATGTTTTAAAGTTTACACCGTATTAAAATGTGTTTCTTGTGTATATTGTCGTCATCTTTTTAATCATTGAATTATTTAAGGTGTGCACTCTCCGAAATCAATTTCAGATAGGCCAACGATTTCCGAATTGGCATCATTATGTGTTATGAATGCACTTTCGGAAACCGGAGCTCACGATTTCAGATCGGTCCACAATTTTCGAATCAGCCCATGCTGCAGTATATCTAACTAAAGTTGCGCCCTTCCTTCAAAATGTCGGCAAAACAATGAGCTGGCTTCGTGAACAAGTTGAAAGTTATTAGAGATGCATAAAAACGATTAAAACGGCGTCAATCGGTGATTAGCGTTCCGTTAATGTTTTTTGCTAAGAAAATTCTTAAGAGTTAAGTCAGGGTGCACCCTATCTTATCTTTTTAGACAAAAACAAGACCACTAAGAAAAATACTTAGTGAATTTATACAACTTAGATAAAAACTTAGAAAATTCCACCAAACTTAGTGAAAATTGTCTAAATCTAAGTAAAATTCATATTTCTTAGATAATTTTTACCTAAGAAGGTTTCGGAATTGTTTAAGGTGTGCACGTTCCGAAACCGGAGCTCCTTATGGAAATAACGTAACCATTTTGGCTCCCCCTTATTTGTTATGAATGCACGTTCGGATATCGGAGCTCAAGATTTCAGATCGGCCCATGATTTTGGATGGGCGCTCAAGATCGGGAGAAAACGGCCCACGATTTTGGATCGGCCCACGATTTTCGAATCGGCACTCGATCTGGGACCGACCCACGATTTGAGTCTTACAAATATGCACCTCAAAATCGTCGTGCGGCTGCTGTGAGGTTGCCTTAGGATGATCGTGCGATGAACGTACAATTTCACGGGTATTGAACGGACATCGAGCGGCAGCCTTGCGGTGATCATGCAATGACCGTACGGTTGCCGTACGATTTTTCTTGCTACATGTCCACCGAATATCGATATTCGCGCGACCTCCGTACGATACCCGTGCGGAGGTCGTACAATGCCTGTAACCATGTGTTTACAGGCTGCGGGCTAGCGATTTTTTAAAATATATATATATTTTTTATGACAAATCGTAGGGACTGTGGCGCCCGGGAAACCGTACGAAAATCGTACGGCGACCGCCTGCCTCCATACGGAGACCGCACGGAAATGCGCTTACGACGAGTCTACGGACGCAGTAAACTCATCGCAAGGCAAATGTAAACTAGGCATAATATTAAGGATGGTTCTATTGAGGTGCCACTTATAAGGAGAAATAAAGAATTTTGTACAGTAGAAATGTATAACAGGGTTTCCTTTCCCCGCTGTTGCTGCCAAGTCTGTTCCCTTGGCTGTGGTTTTGCTAGATAGTAGATAGGGACAGTGTGCAGTACAATATTGTACAGTCTAAAGTGACCAATAAATGAGGACATTTAAAAGAGCATGTAGTTGCTTAACCCATCACTTCATAGATACGCCGTTCTATACCCTTTTGCAAACAGTGTAGATCCAGATCAGATCTGATCACAGTTTACACTGTTTGCATTTAGGATCTTTTAGACCTGAGTTTATCCTGCTTTCCATAGAAGTAACTCTCGATATACACGTACATATCAAAATACTATTTGAGATAATAAATTGGAGTTCAACTCATAATGATTTTTACAAGACATTTGTCCACACAATTGCAAATGTTAACCCTTTACCTGATGAATATTCATGTAAGAAATAATGACATCATGAATATTCATTCCCCAGCCAGCTAAGCAGAGTCTGATCTGTTTGCAAAGGCATCAGGTAAACGGTTAAATCATTGAATTTAAAAAAAAAACATTTTCTGTGCCAGTGAGAAACAAATTCCTATTTCATACTTAACCCATTCCCTCATATTGACGCCTTTTGCCGCCTCTGTAAAAGTCACTTTTAGAAACCATTGCGATAAATAGAGCATTTACTTCATGGGAGCAAATGTTTTATTTATTACAATGGTTTTAAAACAGCACATTTCTAAAAAGTTCCTTTTTTTCTAGTATATGCCCCAATTTCAGTAGGTTTATCCATTGAGGATAGGTCTAACAATAGTCTACGAGGGAATGGGTCTAACAATAGTCTACGAGGGAATGGGTCTAACAATAGTCTACGAGGGAATGGGTCTAACAATAGTCTACGAGGGAATGGGTCTAACAATAGCCTATGAGGGAATGGGTCTAACAATAATCTATACTGACACGAAAAAGAACCTGTGCAGTTGGTTAAATGGCATTATTTTATACTTCTAGTATCTGAATATATGCATATTTGTTACCACAATGTGCGAAAATGTATTGGCTTTGCGATGGTTTACTTTTACTTTAGATGTGATAATTGTCCGAAAAGTAGATCTATTTAACGTCTGAACAACGCAGGGGTGAAAAGTGAAAGTTGCAGATTTGTAATTTCCCGTATCTGCCTTTTGATTTTGAATATTTGTAACGATTCGCGACAATTAATCAGTATCTGTTATGGTCTCCTCGTCTACGGATCAATGCTAATATTCTTGACCGCATGGATCTGACGTAACGTCAAATGACGACGTCAGGAATGGCGTTCCATTCATGCACTAAGGCTGCAGACAAGTCATTGATATTGTTGATGACATGGTTTTTCCTTGCCCTCCGACCAAGTAAATCCCATATATGCTCTATGCGATTCATGTCTGGAGAGCAAGCCGGCCAATATAATACGTTAACGTTGTTTGCAACCAGGTAGTTCATGGTGTGTCTAGCAGTGTGTGGCCTTGCGTTGTCATGCATTAAACAACCAGGATTCTGGTGTAGGAAAGGAACAGCGACTGGGTGTAAAACCTGGTTAACACAACCTTGGGCATTTAAGTTACCATTAACAACAACAAGGTTTGCTTTCCTTCCTCCCATTATACCTCCCCACACCATTACACTACCCCCTCCAAAGCGATTTCGCTCCAGTAAACAGTTCCGTGTAGAACGTTCAACTTTACGTCTGAATACCCGGACTCTACCGTCAGAAGTACTTAGGTTGAATTTTGACTAATCACTAAAGAGCACCCTGGACCACATTGCACGATTCCAACGGAGATGACGGCGGGCCCAGACCAGTCTAAGAGCACGATGTCTGTTATTTAGGACCTGGCCAACATAAGGTATCTTAGCCCTCAATGTTTTGGCGTTGGCCCGCAATCGGTTTAAAACCGTATCCCTAGATATGCCAAGCTGTCTGGCTGTGCTTGTATCCGTTTTGAATCGTTGGCGTATGCGCGTCAACGTCAAATGTCGATCCTGACGTGCAGTCGTCCCCTCGACCTACCGGATCTACGATTATCTCTAACGCTGCCATTCTGCTGGTAACGTTGTCAGATACTTCGAATTGTACTTCGATGGCAGTTGAACTGTCTAGCGACGCCAGAAACGCTGACGCCAGCTGCGCGTTGCATAAGAGCTTGAATTCAATCGTTTTCTAGAAGCCGTGGCATCTTGCTTACAAGTGAAATTCAAAATTGAATTGTGATTTATGATTGCACAACGAGTAGATATATCGGTCAGTGTTAATCTGTACCTGTACATAGGCTGCACGGGTAGCACGAGCGAAAAGTTGCATAATCGTCTGCGGTCAATTTGAAGGCCGCCTATGTACTTAAAATGTCCATAAATGAGTTCAAAATGCGGAGGTTATTTTCTGCACTCATGATGATAAAATTGTAGTTATAAACTTTATAGCAAAAATGTTGTCTCAAATATAAAAGTTTCTTTTTCGTGTCAGTATATGATGGAATGGGTCTAAGCTATGCAGATCAAGTGTACTCACGGATCATCATCTCTGAAAAGAAAGTGGTCCTCTGTCATTTGTTTTTGCACATCAGGAGTCATGCCCTGTAGTGGGACGTACTTGCCGGCAAGCTCTCCCCGTAGGGTTCGGAGTGCTTCCACTGTCATGCGCTCCATCTCAATCAGATCCTGCCATCATAATTTCAAACAGTTATCCCTTTATTCCATGAATATTCATGTATAAATAATATCATGAATATTAATTATAGATTAACAGACATAATAGCACATGGGCACGAATGTTTGGCCATCGCAGCAACTGTATAATCATATCTATAACATACCATAAGCAAACATAAGATCAGATAGCGCTGACAAGAGTCGTCTGATCTGGATCTACTCTGTTCACAAAAGTTGAAATTGACAATCTTCATAAGAATAAAATTAATGAACATAACAAACTGCATGTTTTAGGATATTATTGAAAATATGTGTTTATGTAGAGAATTACTTTTAAAAAAAACCCAGCATTTATTCTAATAGTAGTAGACTACATGGAAATATTTTCACTCACTTCTTTACTAGTTGTTGGTGGGAATCCATAATTGGCATGGCTACGACCTACTCGGATCCTGGTAGAGTTAACATACTGACCCTCTGGGTCAAGGTCACCAAAGCCAAGGTTGTCAAGGTCACCAAAGTCTGGTGCTGGGTGCTCGAGCTTGTCCACTTTATGATAGTCCTTAATAACTGGGTAGAAGATGTCAGCGAATGTGTCATAAGCCTCGGGGTCACTGGCATAGATTCCACAGTGGCTCTTCAAGTGTTTGCATCCTGAAAAGGGATAAACCATACCAATTTATCATCATTACTTCAATATACATGTACGTTAACATTCCACGTGCGGAGTTAATTGTCGTCTGCAAACATGTGTGCATCAGTCCTGTCAACACGCCGCAATATTTTAAAAAAGAATGGACGGTAGATCTAAAGTACACTCTAGTGTGTTGTTTTATTAACCGTTACTCTATGAATATTTATGTAAAAAATAATGACATGAATATTAATCAGATTATTTTTATTATGACAAATGGTCACAGGAACTTGTGTCCATGGCAATTCTTTAGAATGATTTCACAGCAGTCCAGACCCTGGAGCACAAAATGCCACGAGTCACAACATCGTTTTTATCCTGTTTTTAATTTCACTGAAACCTCTATAACACTATCTCACTGTATATCTTCTCTGTCGTCACTCTTTCTCTTCTATCATGCTTTATTATTCTTCACTAATTTTAGCACAGACGCGCAGCTGCACATAATCTCCGTGAGGGGGTCCATAGATAGATAGATAGATTAGATAGATTAGATAGATAGATAGATAGATAGATAGATAGATAGATAGATAGATAGATAGATAGATAGATAGATAGATAGATAGATAGATAGATAGATAGATAGATAGATAGATAGATAGATAGATAGATAGATAGATAGATAGATAGATAGATAGATAGATAGATAGATAGATAGATAGATAGATAGATAGATAGATAGATAGATAGATAGATAGATAGATAGATAGATAGATAGATAGATAGATAGATAGATAGATAGATAGATAGATAGATAGATAGATAGATAGATAGATAGATAGATAGATAGATAGATAGATAGATAGATAGATAGATAGATAGATAGATAGATAGATAGATAGATAGATAGATAGATAGATAGATAGATAGATAGATAGATAGATAGATAGATAGATAGATAGATAGATAGATAGATAGATAGATAGATAGATAGATAGATAGATAGATAGATAGATAGATAGATAGATAGATAGATAGATAGATAGATAGATAGATAGATAGATAGATAGATAGATAGATAGATAGATAGATAGATAGATAGATAGATAGATAGATAGATAGATAGATAGATAGATAGATAGATAGATAGATAGATAGATAGATAGATAGATAGATAGATAGATAGATAGATAGATAGATAGATAGATAGATAGATAGATAGATAGATAGATAGATAGATAGATAGATAGATAGATAGATAGATAGATAGATAGATAGATAGATAGATAGATAGATAGATAGATAGATAGATAGATAGATAGATAGATAGATAGATAGATAGATAGATAGATAGATAGATAGATAGATAGATAGATAGATAGATAGATAGATAGATAGATAGATAGATAGATAGATAGATAGATAGATAGATAGATAGATAGATAGATAGATAGATAGATAGATAGATAGATAGATAGATAGATAGATAGATAGATAGATAGATAGATAGATAGATAGATTAGATAGATTAGATAGATTAGATAGATAGATTAGATAGATAGATAGATAGATAAGCAAACACAACAGAGCCTCATCAGACGGCTCCTATAGTCTAGAAGCAGTCTGATCTAGGTCTACTCTGTTTGCCAAGGCGTATTTGTGGAGTAAATGGTTAATATATTTTAGATCGATTATCATCTTAGTCTAAGAACCGCGCAGTAAACACATAGATCTACTTCAGATCACGGTTTATTTTGTTGTCAGTTCAACAGCTCCTGTAAACAGTTTTAATTTTACTGTCTGTTTAACAGTTTTTGTCAACCTAAAATAAGCGCTGAAATAAGCCTATCACATAAAGAATGAGTATAAATCCTCGTATACAGCACCGACAACCCGATGAAATACATGCATACCAACCACACACAAGGGATTCATACGATCGCCTGGAAAAACGCAAATAGTAAACTAAATATATTAATTTTCTCAATTTTCATTTGTTAATCGCATATAAGAAAACGCCACATTTTGACTCACCAGATGCTATACAATTCCTTAATGTTCCTCCAAAGCTCGTACTCACATCTTTATATTTGTTAAACAAGACCGGGGTGAGGTGTTTCTTTAAAAGTGAATGACACTCGTTTCCAGAGTTCCTTAACCTGTTATACAGGCTGTCCACGCCTTCGTTCGTCGGCATGATTTCAATAAAGTTCAATTTTATTTGAAATTGTTTTTTTCTAACCTAACTTGTAACCTGCCTGGCTGTTATGAACATGACGTCACGCATAGCAATAATTACGCGCAAACAGATGTGACGTTACAACGTCACAAAGCAGCGCCAACTAAACGCAACATTATTTCTGATAACTTCCGGTACATGACGTTGCGTTAATCCAAATTTATCTAAAATGCAGTTCTCAATGCGAAATTTGAAAAACAAAACATTGTCGAACTTTTTGATCACACAACATGAATACGACGATACAAACAATATTCAACTAAACAATTAGCAAATTAATTTAACTACATGTAGTTCTAAATTTTTAACTAAACAATACGCCTCTGATCAGTGTTTGCTCTGTTTGCTTATGACACAGTGTAGAATGAATTCTAGATTTTCTGCCATTGTTACCTATTCCTGTGTACATAGATCTGTATAATTATAAAAAAAAATATGCATCTAATTAATATGCATGATGATATTACTTCTTGCATGAATATTCATGGAGTAAAGGCCCCTTCTCTTGCTGAATTTTAAAATACATTTCTTCTTCTTTACCCATGTCCTGTTGTATAATTACATATATCTTCACCGTCTACAATTATTTCTCTGTGCAATCACTGCTGTGGAGTGCACTGGTTGCACAATCAATTTGTAAATAGTGCAGACTCTGATGAGACAGCTCCTGCAGGAGCTGTCTCATCAGGGTCCTCACTATTTACAGGTAGGTATATTGACGTGAACAGCAAGCGAAGGGTTAAGACTTGTTTGTTTTACAAACAGAAAGCGCACATGCACGCATTCATACACGTAAGCCAAAAACACCTAACAAAAACTTAACTGAGAGTTCAGTTATTCTGTAATCCTAAAATATATAATTTAACCATTTACTTCAACGCCTTTTCGCGCTTTTGCAAACAGAGAAGACCCAGATCAGATGACTATAGGAGTCGTCTGATCAGAGTCTGCCCTGTTTGCTTTTGGAAAAATAGGCTACATATCTGATTCAACTGTTTCTGAAATTGCCAAACATTCCTATGTACAAATAGCATCATAAAAATAACATGCCTATGTACAAATAGCATCATAAAAATAACATGCCTATGTACAAATAGCATCATAAAAATAACATTCCTATGTACAAATAGCATCATAAAAATAACATGCCTATGTACAAATAGCATCATAAAAAATAACATGCCTATGTACAAATAGCATTACAAAAATCAGCTCATAAACATTCCTATGTACAAATAGCATCATAAAAATAACATTCCTATGTACAAATAGCATCATAAAAATAACATGCCTATGTACAAATAGCATCAATAAAAATAACATGCCTATGTACAAATAGCATCATAAAAATAACATTCCTATGTACAAATAGCATCATAAAAAATAACATGCCTATGTACAAATAGCATCATAAAAATAACATGCCTATGTACAAATAGCATCATAAAAAATAACATGCCAATGTACAAATAGCATCATAAAAATAAAATGCTATGTACAAATAGCATCATAAAAATAACATGCCTATGTACAAATAGCATCATAAAAATAACATTCCTATGTACAAATAACACATAAAAATAACATTCCTATGTACAAATAGCATCATAAAAATAACATGCCTATGTACAAATAGCATCATAAAAATAACATGCCTATGTACAAATAGCATCATAAAAATAACATTCCTATGTACAAATAGCATCATAAAAATAACATGCCTATGTACAAATAGCATCATAAAAAATAACATGCCTATGTACAAATAGCATTACAAAAATCAGCTCATAAACATTCCTATGTACAAATAGCATCATAAAAATAACATTCCTATGTACAAATAGCATCATAAAAATAACATGCCTATGTACAAATAGCATCATAAAAATAACATGCCTATGTACAAATAGCATCATAAAAATAACATTCCTATGTACAAATAGCATCATAAAAAATAACATGCCTATGTACAAATAGCATCATAAAAATAACATGCCTATGTACAAATAGCATCATAAAAAATAACATGCCAATGTACAAATAGCATCATAAAAATAACATGCCTATGTACAAATAGCATCATAAAAATAACATGCCTATGTACAAATAGCATCATAAAAATAACATTCCTATGTACAAATAACATCATAAAAATAACATTCCTATGTACAAATAGCATCATAAAAATAACATTCCTATGTACAAATAGCATCATAAAAATAACATGCCTATGTACAAATAGCATCATGAAAATCAGCTCATAAACATTCATGATGACATTATTTCTTACATGAAGATTCAAAAGGGAAACGGTTAATTCCCTGTTGAATATTAACATGCCAGAAACGCATGATCACGTTTTTGCTTACAGCAGCCGTCTGACCATGGTCTGCTCTGTTTGCTCTGTCACAGCAAAAATATCTTTTGCGCATTTACCATTATAAAAAATAACATTCCAAGAAGTGTCCATGATACTATTATTACATACGCGAGATTTCATAAAGTAAAGGGGAAAATATCGTGCAGAATGCCATCTTCCATCGTGATACATTCGGTGGCATATTTCTGTCCCCACTAAAGCTAGTTAAAATCTTGTGAAAGCATTTTATTCCTGTCATGTATAGCCTACAGATTTGTTGGGAGTCGTTATAACTTGTATCGCGAAACATTCTAGTAGAATAAGTGGTCACTGGTCACTTGAAAAAAATGTCTTTTTTATAACCCAGCCTTTGTGATATTTTAGATACTTATCGTTGCAGACAACGACACTTACAAGCAAAATGTCAAGTGACGATAATTATGTATCTGAATTTCAGAACAAAATGCAGTTGTGGAACACTAGATACCCTCAACAGACGATTTGACCTATAATGTTGACTTTTTACATTAACCTTGACAATGACCTTGACATTGCACCACTTAATAGTACAGCTTTATTTGGCGAATATGCATGCCAAGAATGAAGTTTCTGTCTCTAATAGTTCAAATGGTATGGCCAATGTTAACTTCTTCCTCGTTTAATTTTAACCCTTCGCTAGCTTTTCACGTCAATATACCTACCTGTAAATAGTGAAGACCCAGATGAGACAGCTCCTGCAGGAGCTGTCTCATCAGGGTCTGCACTATTTACAAGTTGATTGTGCAACCAGTGCACTCCACAGCAGTGATTGCACAGCGACATACTTGTACACAGTGAAGATATATGTAATGATACAACAGGGCATGGGTAAAGAAGGAGAAATGTATTTTAAAATTCAGCAAGCGAAGGGTTAATATAGGAAAAAATGACATCATGAATATCCATTGTAGCTGCATTTGTACGATGGCAAATATACACAAGATGTTTTGACCCAGGCAGAAACTAGAATCAGATCTATATTTTACCATAGGCAAACAGTGCAGACCCTGATCAGACGGCTCCTATAGGAACCGTCTGATCTGGGTCTACTCTGTTTGTAAATGCACGTAAAGGCGTTTATATGAAGGAAGGGTTTAAAGTTTCAGATAAACAAACAAACGGGCCAAGACAATATGCTTCAAATATCAACCATGAGCATTGAAGCAGACATTGTTTGTAAAGTAGATAATACACATTAAAAATTATATTGCAGAACCGAAGTGTTTTTTTAAGCTCGAGTAATAATGCCTCGTCAGCAAAACCCTTGTGTTCAACCAACATTGAGCTCATTGTTCGAGTATTGATTTTATTGAATTTAAATCACATATAGATCGTATAGCAAGACATACGCTTAACCATTTCGGCACCAAATAAATGTCATCTGCTAATATTATCGTCTGCTTCGGGTTTCGAAGTGGCATTTTCTTCAGTTGTTTTCTTTACAGAAATGTAATCAGTGTCAAAACGTTTAGATCCTGAGGAGTCGCCGAGTTAGAGACGCCGAGTTACTCGGCGTCTGCTCCGGATCCAAACTGTTTGCAAAGGTTATCACGGGTTCGCCTATATATGGCAGCGAAATAGTTCAACTTGTATAAATCGATCAACGGAATCGGTCTGTTAAAATTTGTTTACTCTTATCAAGACGGAAAAAAGTTCTGCTTTATCTCCGACCTGCTACAAATTTTGCTTATTTCGAATTCGTTTAAGTGTTGTAGAAACTACCGACTGGTTGTCAAATTAGCTTGGACCCTGGTGAGACACTGGATTACTCTCATTTGTATCAAAATTGTTTGGCCCTAGCGTGGTAAGGGTTAAACTCATATTTAACTCTTTCGCTGCCAAATTTTGTCGTCTGCAACATTTGTCGTCTGCTAAAATTTCCATTTTTTATTTTTCTTCATTTTTGTTTAAAAAAACATAGTCACAGTAGAAAACAATTTGAATCCTGATGAGACGCCGAGTTACTCGGCGTATCATTAGGATCCAAACTGTTTGCATGGGTAATCACAGATGTGACACTGGCAGCGAAAGAGTTAACTTGTCAGTATCAGTATTATATCGAAACTCTGCCCGCAATCCTGGTTGTAGCATTTTCAAAGTTATATTAAGCGACTTATCGCTGACTGATACAAAAGGTTTAACTCTTACAGTGCGGGACACGAGTCACTATAGGCCTTTCCAAACAGTGTAGACCCAGATGAGAGGGCTCCTAGAGGCGCCCTCTCATCATGATCTGCACTGTTTGTCGTTACACTTTTCTTTGAGGAAAAATCCCTAAACATTCACCATAAGCTTGACCCGTTTGAATTTTGGAGTAGTCCATTTGAAACTTCAGCGTTGTTAGGTTTAAGCTTTAGCACGCCATTGTCACGATTTGAAAATAGTTTGGATCCAGATGAGATGCCGGGTAATTGTCTCCCCAGATGCCATAACATTCTGGGATCTTACTTGTATTTTTTTAACCCTTTACTCCTTGTATATTTATGTTTAGAAAATCGCAACATGAATATTAATTACATGAATTGTTATAATAGAACATGGACATTGGATTTGTTTGGCCATGCCAGAACGTGTAGAATCATATTTATATCATATCAAACAGAGCAGAGCCTGCTAGGAGCCGTCTGATCTGTGTTTACTCTGTTTGCAAAGGCATAGAAAGGCGTATTTATGGGGTAAAGGGTTAAGATAAACGGACGATACTTTAAGCAGACGATACTTTAAGCAGACGATATTTTCCTCCGTATATATAGTAAGCGACTAATTGGTGATTAGAATACATCAGTTTAGAACCAGATGCGACGCCGAGTAACTCGGGGGGATAAGGATATAAACTGTCTGAGACTCTGATCATGGATTTAAAAGAATGAAGAAATTCCACTTTCAGAATTACAGAAAAATGAAGAAAATCACAGACACGATTGTTAAGACGACAAATTACCCAGCATGCACAGAGCTAAATGTTTAACTCTTATAACGCTGAATTTTCAAATGGACTATTCTAAACTTCAAACGGGTCAAGCTTACGATCAAAATTTAGTTTTTTTTCTGAAGAAAAGTGTAACCTAAGAAACAGTGTAGACCCTGATGAGAGGGCTCCTCTAGGGGCCCTCTCATCTTGGTCTACACTGTTTACAAAGGACATTAGTGACTCATTTTACCCGCATTGTCAGGATCAACGGAGACATGTCGCTTATCTGCACCACAACCTGTTAGCCTAACCTCAAGTCTCTGAAGGTCACCTCTATACGGTTTAATCCGTACAATGAAATACAAGTTTAGACGCTGTGGTTGGTTATAACAGTCAGCTATATACATGCAGGTCTAGGCGGTTATACATGTAGATCTATAATAAAACTTGTCTTTAGCGGGCATTCATTTATTGGACACGGGAGTCTAAAAAACAAATGGTTGCTTAATGCAGGGCAAAAGTAATGCAAAAAGCTCATCGCTTTCTGCATTACTTTTGACCTGCATTAAGCTACCACCTGCATTACTCAATACAAATGTTTGATACTATGATTGCATATGCCAAGAAAAATGACAAGAGCTAGCTTTTGGTACTCAAAATATAGTCCTTTTCATACCTCTCAAAGCAGAGTAGACCCAAATTTGACGACTCCTGCAGGAGCCGTGTGATCAAGATCTGTTCTGTTTGCTTGTCAAACAATATAAACCTGCTTATACAATATCGGCCATAGTCATGTCTGCCATTGCATTTCTGCAAAGGAATCGTGTAATTAGTATTAGCTACAAAAAAACGGATCACGTCAATTCACAGTCCAGGTGCATGCAATTTGATGTCATTTTTCAACATCTCTCAACAATGCATAACGGCACATTCCATTGCGCCCATGTCCTCCGTAAACCATAAACGGAAATAACTTATTACAAATGTACTCCATCGATATCCATGTGAGAAATACTGACACCATGAATATATTTATTCAAGCTCCAGATAAGATGCGTAAATTTAAACATGTTTAAGAATAACTTCTTTATTTCACCCCAAACCCTATACTGTGACCACTCTTTAGAATTATTTTGTGACCACTCTTTAGAATCGCCTCGAAGAGACGATCCTAAAGAGTGGTCACAGTAAAGGATTTGGTGGAGAAATGACGATTTTAGTATTTGGGAACACACTTTTATCTAGCCCTGTAAATTTGCTGATATTTTTATAACGATACACACAATGTTTATGCCAATGCAGAAACTGTAGAATCAGGTCTATATTACCAAAGAGAGCAGACCCTGATCAGACGGTTCCTATGTGATCCATCTGAGCTGGGTCCATTCTGTTAGCGAATGCGTTTAAAGGCGAACACGGCATTAACATTTACATGTTTCTTGTGTCAAACAAATGTCCTTTACTTAAAAACTGGGCAAGGGTATTTGTAAAGACTTTTCAAAAGAAGAATCGTGAATAGTTTAAAGATAATTCCATTTAATTGTCTAATCGATTTATTAATGGTGTATAATTATGTGTGCAGAGAAAAGGGGGATGTCAATGAAGACACTTCAATAAGAGTGTTAAACATAGTCTGCTCCCAAATGACATCTGCTTCTTCGCATATATATCGGATTATTTTGACTTTCTGAGCCAGATCATTACATACTCATTGGCAGGATGTGACATATTATTTTGCACGATGGCATTGAATTCATGATAACTTACGCCAACAGTATAGATCCAGATGTATCAATTAGGCTTATGCCTCAAAGAGGTTCAAACTATCCAACACACTGTTTTAAATGAAAGAAAACAAAACAGACGAAGCAGACATCCATTGGAGAAGATAAGCTTAGCAAATCGATAATTAGGTTTCTAAATGGTTGGGAGCAAACTGTTGAATGCGGTAAGAAGTGTTGTCCCAGATCAGAAGGCTCACACTGGGGTCTGCTTTTTTGTCATTCAAAATTCTCTAGCAATTTTAAGAAATATAGATTTCCGTACTGAATGAACTCTATAATAAAACACTACTGGAGTATTCCACTTTCAAAATTCAGCATGCATAGGATTTAAAACCCAGTACAGGGTCCATGCTTATAAAACTTTTAATTGAGTCTGAGTTCGTTCTCAAGTTTTTGATTGGTCAGATTTGAGCCTTTGGCTCAAATCTGACCAATCAAAAGCTTGAGAACTCAAATCTGACCGATCAAAAGCTTGAGAACGAACTCAGACTCAACTAAAAAGCTTTATAAGCATGGACACAGGTTTACCTGTATAGATTGTGATCTGTAAGAGCATACGAATGCGTAATGCAGGGCGAAAGCAATGCAGAAAGTTCCCAGAGGAGCTTTCTGCATTGCTTTCGTCCTGCATTAAGCTACCATCAGCCTTAAAATCCCCAGAATTAGACTTATTTTAGACGGGTGTTGTATAGACTGGTTCTATTGTATTCAAAACAGCTGCGTTGCTATGTACTCCACTATCGCGAACTCTTAAATTAGTCGTTGTATGCTAGCTGCAAATTCATGATATGGTACTCAAGATAAAATTCTGATCAAGATGAGAAGCAAAACAAATTATTCAATGTCATGTCTGATCATGATTAAGGACCTTTTGACACTCAAATCGTATTTTAAAAAAAGACGAGGGAGACAAATCTATTTTGAATATAGAAGCAGCTACGTTTAAATTTTATGTGGAAAATAAATGAAGCAAACGGTACAGACCCCTGATGGTCTGGGTCTATACTTTTACCATTAACCCTATCAAGGAATACTAGAGAAATGGGTAAAGCCACGGGTAGCGAGCGGTATTGAACTGACTTTGGACTATATACAGTAGAACCTATTCCTAAGCGGCCACTCATTTATTGAACACATGAGTCTTAAAAAGCAAGTGGTTGCTTACTGCAGGGCAAAAGTAATTTCTTGCAGGGCATTTATTTTTACTTGCATTAAACTACCACCTGCCTTATAGACCTATAATTAGACGTCTTTTTATGACTCGCTACACAAATATAGAACAATCCGTTAAAGGTGTATTAAGAACAGGTTAAACCTGAACAAGTCGTATCTAGACCTGTATCTAATCAGAGATTAACTCTTTCAACGCTGTCTATACATAGTGGAACAGTCGGATATAATCATAGTATATTGGTGGAGTCCATACAATGTCAATTTGAGACAGGACAGCGTATACCCTGGTCAGAGGGTTCCTCCACGTGCCCATTGATCAGGATCTACACTGTTTGCAAATGACAGTGTATCGTGTGTGTGCATGCGTCCGTGTGTGTGCGTGCGCCTGCGCGTGCATGTGTTTTATTATTATGTTCCTCTTGACCAGAAGGCTCCCATAGGAAAATTCTGTGTTACTTTCGTCCTGCATTAAACGTCTTGCAGCTTAAAAATGCCATTCCCTGCTCGCGTTTGAGATGTTCCCATATATGGGAATGACGCGTACACGGTTTGCATGACATTCACGTACATGCATTGCTATATGTATAATGTCAAACGTGTTCAGCGTACATGTAGACGCGCCATGCTTGTACAGGTAACTCTTTGCCGTTTAGCAATTTACGTCTGCAAAAAAAACTTATGTCTGCTTCAATGCTCAAAGTTAATTTGTTTTCCATTATATTTCAAAATTAATACAGGTGTCACACAATTTTGACAACGGTAAGAGGCAGATTATCTCGGCACCTCATCAGGACCAAAACCCCTCTGTAAGGATTTGACCGATTCGCCGCTAGCAAGCAAAACGTTCATGATGGACAAGTGACAAATGTTCATAAGGTCGATGTAGAGATAAGTTTGCAATTAACTGACTGTATTTTGATAAGATTATGCCGATGTGATCTCTGGATATCAAGTTTGAAGCAACCATTATATACCATTATCAGGATCACTATGTCCTGGGACGAATATTACAAACATAGCGCATACACGTACTTAGCCCTTTGCTACATGAAAATGTATGCTTGAAATAATGGCATCATGAATATTAATAAGATGAAATATTAAAATAGTGCATGAGCACAGGATTTTTTTGTCCATGACAGAAGCTGAAGAATCAGAACTATACCATGTCATGAAGAAATAGAGTAGACCCTAATCAGACGGCTCTTATAGGATCCATCTGATCTGGATCTACTCTGTCTGCAAAGGCGTGGAAAGGCGCATTCATGGCGTAAAGTGTTGAAACACATACAGTAAAGTATCGCTGAAACGACCATTCCAAACAGGAGGAAGCTTAATGCAGGGCAAAAGTAATGCAGAAAGCTCCTATAGGAGCTTTCTGCATTACGTTTGCCCTGCATTAAGCAACCACATGCCTTTACTGACTCCTGTGTTAATATGCGGTCACATTAGAGAGACTTTACTGTACTGAGACAAAAATTACACTAGAAGCGGTACTTATATACCACTGCTGAAGAAATTTTCAGAAATGACTAGAGCAGTGTAGACCCAGACCAGGAAGAGTGTTCCAGTATGAGCCCACTGATCAGGTTCTGCACTGTTGGCTTCATATTCATGCAAAAAGTATCCGCCCAACTTATGAAAATTAGATTCACCCAAAAATATTAAATTTGATGTACGGGTTATATACACTTATCCAAACAAGCGACTGCCGACAAGCCCGAGCGTAAACTATACAATGGCGGAGTCATGATTAATCCCAGACCAGCTGATATTTGACAGTATTTCACACACAGATATGCCACTGTGAGTATTTTTCCCCCATTCATGGCATTGCTTTAGAACATGTTTTCATTAGTAGCAAATTGCTTACCTGAGCGTATACAGTCTGCGAGGGTACCTCCAAAACTCGTCGTCACGTTTTTCAATTTATTAAAGACTGTAGGGGTCAAATGCTTTTTCATCAAGGAGTGTGACTCTCCTTTCTGCAGACCTTTATAAAGCTCATCACACTGGTTAGACATGTTGTATTTTTTATTAATTTCTAAAATAAATTTCACAAATTCCGATTTTTTTTGATTTTTTCACAAGTTGCTGCCCAGGCAGGTGTGTCCGCGCCGGTATTAAATGATAGACTAAGATACTAGAAGTATTCCGAGTGAGCTCAAGGTCACCTCGAAATAGTACGTAGGCATTGCTCGTTGAATACACAACTTGGCTGTTGGGCAACCAGCCAATAGGATTTGTCGAATGCAATACACTATCTAGAACGATATAACGGTGACCTCATGTGAAGTGTAGTAATCAATAAGCAAGTGAACTATCCAATATGATTTAACAAAGGCATAATTCGATCGATATGTGATGAAACATAAACAATTTGTGAAAGTGCTGTAGATCTATTGGGATTGAGCTAAAATGTGAGAAAAAGCGACATTTTGTAAGTAAATGAGTGCATGTATTACATACTCTGGATCTTCAGAAATACGAATTAGAACTAGAAAGAGGAGTAACGGTTAGTAACAGTTTAGGATTTGAGAGCATCATAATATTTAATTGTACTGTAGTTGTTTTAGATCATTTGTTTATCAATCCGTAATTGAAACCGCAACTGTCTGGTTGCAGCAACTGGGTGCCAGTATATCATGTGACACTCGACCTACTTTCGGTTTAGATGATGGCGCGCCAATAACGGCAAAATGTGTAGCTATATATAGATACATGTTTTGGGATTCCTCTAGTTGATCCATAACATGATAAGTGTTAAGGAATAAGTTAACCCTTTACTCCACGAATATTCATGTAAGATTGATTAACATCGGGAATGTTAATTATAGTATAATAGCACATGGACACGGGAACTTTTGGCGATGGCAAATATCATAAGCAAACAGAGCAGACCCTGATCAGACGGTTCCAATTGGATCCGTCTGGTCTGTGCCTACTCTGTTTGCAAAGGCGTGGGGAGGTATATTTATGGAGGAATGGGTTAATAAGATAGTTTTGCATTTAAGATTTTCGAAGTAGTATTTAATCTATATTTTAACATTTCTGCATCTTTATTTTACTGATATATAGTAAGTTCTCCCTCCTAACAAAGACTACTAGAAGTCTGATTTAACACCCGTGGTAGTTCAACACTTTGAATGTGAGAGACGAGCATGTTAATATTTGCAAACAGTGTAGACCCAGATCAGAGACTTCATAGAGGAACCTTTTGATCAGGGTCTGAACTGTTTGGCATTAAAAATCTCCCGAGTAACTCGGCGTCTCATCAGGATCCAACTTGTTTTACACTCTGAAACTATTTTCTAAATGAAATGGATGAAAAATGTACATTTAATTTAAATTCAAGCAATCTACACTATCTGCAGACGATAATTGCTCAAGGTTTAAAAGGTTACATCTAATATGATATTACTTCTGTTGTGAATATTTTTATGATACAATAAAACCTGTCTTAGCGGCCATCAAAATATGTCTAATTATGGGCCTGTAAGGCAGGTGGTAGCTGAATGCAGGTCAAACGTAATGCAGAAAACTCCTATAAGAGCTTTCTGCATTAGTTTTGCCCTGCATAAGCAAACATCTGCTTTTGAAAACACATGTGTTCAATAAATGAATGGCTGCTTAAGACATGTTCTACTGTAATTTTATAAAAAAAAAAAAAAAGATTATCCAAATCAGACGTCAGGTAACTCTGTGTCTCTATTAGGGTATATATATGTTTGATACTCTAGTTGTTTTTGTTGAATTTAAACTCTTTGCACGTTAACACATTATCCCCTAGTGACACATTTTTGCGCATCTCTAAAAGTCACTTTATGAAACCATTGTGATAAATAGAGCATTTGCTCCTATAGGAGAGATATTTATCACAATGGTTTCGAACTATAATTTTTTTTTCCTTTCCTCTAGTTGATGCTCCTTTTCGGTACATACATTCAAAGAGGTTGGGTCTAAAAATAGCCTAGGAGAGAATGGGTTAAGTAATTTTTCATCTGCAACAGTTGTCGTCTGCTTCATAAAAATTCTCTCATTTTTTTGCAAATATATAGTCAGAGTGTCAAACAGTTTGGATCCTGCATTATGCGGCGTCTCATCTGGATCCAAACTGTTTGCATAAAGGTAATCACAATTCGCCGCTAGCGTTCAAAGAGATAAAAAACAAAACCTTTTACCGTAATTTCTGAAGCAGACGACACATCTGCAGGCGACATGCTACGGAACATGCAGAGACGGCAGCTGCAAAACGTGGCGCGTGTTTTTCTTGTTACCCTTTTCCTGGTGTGTAAGTCGCCTTTTCAAAGTCTGTACCCTCTATTCTTTTGTCTGACTCGATTACTATTGGTCGGATGATAATAACAAGCATACGTCATTATAAAATGCCGAGCTACTCGACGTGTCATTAAAATTCAAGTGTTTGTTTTGCAAGTGCATTAAAACCACTTTAAAGCGACCACTTTATGAATAAATATAGATTTGTTTAAAAGCAGATGGTTGCTTATGCAGGACACAAGTAACACAGAACGCTTCTACTGGAGCTTTCTGCATCACTTTCGTCCTGCATTAAGTTACCACCCGTTATAAGACACAACATTATACCTCTTTTTGGTGGTCCCTTTAGAGGGGTTTAACTGTTTTAAGTCTTGTTACGAGTACCAGAAAAACAATTACTGCAGAGAGTTTCATTTGCTTCAGAAAGGCAGCTGGTTATATGTAAACTAACATCTCTCTCACTACGTCCTACATCGGGTCCATACATTCGCAGAGGGACTTTGATCTGAGAAAAAGGTAGTTTGAATCCAGATCCAGAGGATGAATGACCAGGCTATCGAGTGAAAAGAAAGATAGTTTAAATCTTAATGGGTCGAAGGATACTGTTCAACTATATAAACATTGAAGTATGCCCTGGGCGGAAACTACAGTATATAGCTGATCGTTAACTGTTTTATGTTTCAGACACCGGGATAAGTTTAGACTTCAAGATGATTCGGAGGTGTAGAAAGTGTAGAAACATGGAGTTTTGTCCGTGACATAACCGGATGCAACTACAATCAGGTTAGTGGTTTAATAATATACAGTAAAACCTCTCTATAACGGCCACTAAGTCGTGTTAATTAGTTGGTATTTAGGGCAGGTGGTTGCTTAAAGCAAGGTGAAAGTAAAACAGAACGCTCATTTAGGATATGTGTTCATTCATGATTGAGACAGGTGGTTGCTTAAAGCAGTGTGTAAGTAATATAGAAAATCCCAAAGGAGCTTTCTGCAGGACTGTCATCATTTGTTCGTCCAGTTTAGAGGGGTTTTACTGTTTAAGTATGTTTATTAGTCAACGGAATGTAAACACTAATGCCAGCTATCCTATAGTACTTAGTTATACTACGGTGGGAGTAAAAAGTAAAAGTGCATATCTGTGCTATAGGTAAGTGACTATATAGCAAACAGTTTAGAACTAATTCAGTGGGCTCATAGATCAGTCTTCTGACCAGGGTCTACATAGTTTGTCATTCAATAGCATATAGCAAATGATACTCTCTGATAATTGAATGGATTGTGTCCTTAACCCTTTCCTTCATGTAAATGAGTTTGCACGCATTTGTAAACAGAGTAGAACCGGAACAGACGGTTACTATAGGAACTGTCTGCTCAGGATCTGTCCTATTTACCTATGGAATTTGAAATATCTGTTTATTCACTCTTTCTAAAATGGCTACAATTGTTTCACCTTTCATATTTCATTATAATTATTTTGTCCATGAATACTCAGTAGGTATTGAACTTTGGAATAAACACAGAACAGGGAAATGATTAAACGATAATGGACCTTTCCACTTTCATACTTTAGCATTCAGAGTGTTAACAGAGACGTCTCTCAGTTTACTCATTACCTCATGCAAATGCTTTTATCTCGAACTCGCAACAGAGTAGATTAAGACCAGATATTTCCTGTCTGACCAAGGTCTGGTCTGTTTGCTTACGGAATTAGATATGGTGCTACAGTTTCCAACATGGTCAAACCTTACTGTGCTCATTTACTATTAGAACAGTTCACGATGCCATTAACCCTATACTCCATGAATATTCATGTAAAAAAGTATGACATCATGAACATTTACTTGTTAATTGTTTATTATGACACATGAACACAGGGAGTTTTGGTCATGGCAACAACTGTAGAACTTATTTCATACGCAAACAGAGCCGGCCCTGATCAGACGGCTCCTATAGGAGCCTTCCGATCTGGGTCTACCCTGTTTGCAAAGGGGGGTTTAAGGAGGAAAGGGTGACATTGTTTACATGAATATTCACCAGCTACAAGATTAAGTGATAAGTAGTCTGATATGCATATGAGTAGTGTGTCTGTACGAGGTCACAGTGTTGACTGTATCAGTACGGGGTAAAAGTGTTGACTGTATCAGTACGAGGTCATAGTGTTGACTGTATCAGTACGGGGTAAAAGTGTTGACTGTATCAGTACGAGGTCACAGTGTTGACTGTATCAGTACGGGGTAAAAGTGTTGACTGTATCAGTACGGGGTCATAGTGTTGACTGTATCAGTACGGGGTAAAAGTGTTGACTGTATCAGTACGAGGTCACAGTGTTGACTGTATCAGTACGGGGTAAAAGTGTTGACTGTATCAGTACGAGGTCATAGTGTTGACTGTATCAGTACGAGGTCATAGTGTTGACTGTATCAGTACGAGGTCACAATGGTGACTGTATCAGTACGAGGTCACAATGGTGACTGTATCAGTACGGGGTAAAAGTGTTGACTGTATCAGTACGGGGTCAAAGTGTTGACTGTATCAGTACGGGCTCATAGTGTTGACTGTATCAGTACGGGGTAAAAGTGTTGACTGTATCAGTACGGGGTCATAGTGTTGACTGTATCAGTACGGGGTAAAAGTGTTGACTGTATCAGTACGAGGTCATAGTGTTGACTGTATCAGTACGGGGTAAAAGTGTTGACTGTATCAGTACGGGGTAAAAGTGTTGACTGTATCAGTACGAGGTCATAGTGTTGACTGTATCAGTACGAGGTCATAGTGTTGACTGTATCAGTACGAGGTCACAATGGTGACTGTATCAGTACGAGGTCATAGTGGTCATAGTGTTGACTGTATCAGTACGGGGTAAAAGTGTTGACTGTATCAGTACGAGGTCATAGTGTTGACTGTATCAGTACGGGGTCATAGTGTTGACTGTATCAGTACGAGGTCATAGTGTTGACTGTATCAGTACGAGGTAACAGTTTTGACTGTGTCAGTACGAGGTCACAGTGTTGACTGTATCAGTACGAGGTAACAGTTTTGACTGTATCAGTACGAGGTCATAGTGTTGACTGTATCAGTACGAGGTAAAAGTGTTGACTGTATCAGTACGAGGTCATAGTGTTGACTGTATCAGTACGGGGTAAAAGTGTTGACTGTATCAGTACGAGGTCATAATGTTGACTGTATCAGTACGAGGTCATAGTGTTGACTGCATCAGTACGGGGTCATAGTGTTGACTGTATCAGTACGAGGTCATAGTGTTGACTGTATCAGTACGAGGTAACAGTTTTGCCTGTGTCAATACGAGGTCACAGTGTTGACTGTATCAGTACGAGGTAACAGTTTTGACTGTATCAGTACGAGGTCATAGTGTTGACTGTATCAGTACGGGGTAAAAGTGTTGACTGTATCAGTACGAGGTCATAGTGTTGACTGTATCAGTACGGGGTAAAAGTGTTGACTGTATCAGTACGGGGTAAAAGTGTTGACTGTATCAGTACTAGGTCATAGTGTTGACTGTATCAGTACGAGGTCATAGTGTTGACTGTATCAGTACGAGGTCACAATGGTGACTGTATCAGTACGAGGTCATAGTGGTCATAATGTTGACTGTATCAGTACGGGGTAAAAGTGTTGACTGTATCAGTACGAGGTCATAGTGTTGACTGTATCAGTACGAGGTAAAAGTGTTGACTGTATAAGTACGAGGTCATAGTGTTGACTGTATCAGTACGGGGTCATAGTGTTGACTGTATCAGTACGAGGTCATAGTGTTGACTGTATCAGTACGAGGTAACAGTTTTGACTGTGTCAGTACGAGGTCACAGTGTTGACTGTATCAGTACGAGGTAACAGTTTTGACTGTATCAGTACGAGGTCATAGTGTTGACTGTATCAGTACGAGGTAAAAGTGTTGACTGTATCAGTACGAGGTCATAGTGTTGACTGTATCAGTACGGGGTAAAAGTGTTGACTGTATCAGTACGAGGTCATAGTGTTGACTGTATCAGTACGAGGTAAAAGTGTTGACTGTATAAGTACGAGGTCATAGTGTTGACAGTATCAGTACGGGGTCATAGTGTTGACTGTATCAGTACGGGGTCACAGTGTTGACTGTATCAGTACGAGGTCATAATGTTGACTGTATCAGTACGAGGTAACAATTTTGACTGTGTCAGTACGAGGTCACAGTGTTGACTGTATCAGTACGAGGTAACAGTTTTGACTGTATCAGTACGAGGTCATAGTGTTGACTGTATCAGTACGGGGTAAAAGTGTTGACTGTATCAGTACGAGGTCATAGTGATGACTGTATCAGTACGGGGTAAAAGTGTTGACTGTATCAGTACGGGGTAAAAGTGTTGACTGTATCAGTACGAGGTCATAGTGTTGACTGTATCAGTACGAGGTCATAGTGTTGACTGTATCAGTACGAGGTCACAAATATGACTGTATCAGTACGAGGTCATAGTGGTCATAGTGTTGACTGTATCAGTACGGGGTAAAAGTGTCTGTATCAGTACGGGGTAAAAGTGTTGACTGTATCAGTACGAGGTCATAGTGATGACTGTATCAGTACGGGGTAAAAGTGTTGACTGTATCAGTACGGGGTAAAAGTGTTGACTGTATCAGTACGAGGTCATAGTGTTGACTGTATCAGTACGAGGTCATAGTGTTGACTGTATCAGTACGAGGTCACAATGGTGACTGTATCAGTACGAGGTCATAGTGGTCATAGTGTTGACTGTATCAGTACGGGGTAAAAGTGTTGACTGTATCAGTACGAGGTCATAGTGTTGACTGTATCAGTACGAGGTAACAGTTTTGACTGTGTCTGTACGAGGTCACAGTGTTGACTGTATCAGTACGAGGTAAAAGTGTTGACTGTATCAGTACGAGGTCATAGTGTTGACTGTATCAGTACGAGGTAAAAGTGTTGACTGTATCAGTACGAGGTCATAGTGTTGACTGTATCAGTACGAGGTAAAAGTGTTGACTGTATAAGTACGAGGTCATAGTGTTGACTGTATCAGTACGAGGTCATAATGTTAACTGTATCAGTACGAGGTCATAGTGTTGACTGTATCAGTACGAGGTCATAGTGTTGACTGTATCAGTACGATGTCATAGTGTTGACTGTATCAGTACGAGGTAAAAGTGTTGACTGTATAAGTACGAGGTCAAAGTGTTGACTGTATCAGTACGAGGTAAAAATGTTGACTGTATAAGAACGAGGTCATAGTGTTGACTGTATCAGTACGAGGTCATAGTGTTGACTGTATCAGTACGAGGTAAAAGTGTTGACTGTATCAGTACGAGGTCATAGTGTTGACTGTATCAGTACGAGGTAAAAGTGTTGACTGTATCAGTACGAGGTCATAGTGTTGACTGTATCAGTACGAGGTCATAGTGTTGACTGTATCAGTACGGGGTCATAGTGTTGACTGTATCAGTACGGGGTAAAAGTGTTGACTGTATCAGTACGAGGTCATAGTGTTGACTGTATCAGTACGAGGTCATAGTGTTGACTGTATCAGTACGAGGTCACAAATATGACTGTATCAGTACGAGGTCATAGTGGTCATAGTGTTGACTGTATCAGTACGGGGTAAAAGTGTCTGTATCAGTACGGGGTAAAAGTGTTGACTGTATCAGTACGAGGTCATAGTGATGACTGTATCAGTACGGGGTAAAAGTGTTGACTGTATCAGTACGGGGTAAAAGTGTTGACTGTATCAGTACGAGGTCATAGTGTTGACTGTATCAGTACGAGGTCATAGTGTTGACTGTATCAGTACGAGGTCACAATGGTGACTGTATCAGTACGAGGTCATAGTGGTCATAGTGTTGACTGTATCAGTACGGGGTAAAAGTGTTGACTGTATCAGTACGAGGTCATAGTGTTGACTGTATCAGTACGAGGTAACAGTTTTGACTGTGTCTGTACGAGGTCACAGTGTTGACTGTATCAGTACGAGGTAAAAGTGTTGACTGTATCAGTACGAGGTCATAGTGTTGACTGTATCAGTACGAGGTAAAAGTGTTGACTGTATCAGTACGAGGTCATAGTGTTGACTGTATCAGTACGAGGTAAAAGTGTTGACTGTATAAGTACGAGGTCATAGTGTTGACTGTATCAGTACGAGGTCATAATGTTAACTGTATCAGTACGAGGTCATAGTGTTGACTGTATCAGTACGAGGTCATAGTGTTGACTGTATCAGTACGATGTCATAGTGTTGACTGTATCAGTACGAGGTAAAAGTGTTGACTGTATAAGTACGAGGTCAAAGTGTTGACTGTATCAGTACGAGGTAAAAATGTTGACTGTATAAGAACGAGGTCATAGTGTTGACTGTATCAGTACGAGGTCATAGTGTTGACTGTATCAGTACGAGGTAAAAGTGTTGACTGTATCAGTACGAGGTCATAGTGTTGACTGTATCAGTACGAGGTAAAAGTGTTGACTGTATCAGTACGAGGTCATAGTGTTGACTGTATCAGTACGAGGTCATAGTGTTGACTGTATCAGTACGGGGTCATAGTCTTGACTGTATCAGTACGATGTCATAGTGTTGACTGTATCAGTACGAGGTAAAAGTGTTGACTGTATCAGTATGAGGTCATAGTGTTGACTGTATCAGTACGAGGTTATAGTGTTGACTGTATCAGTACGGGGTCATAGTGTTGACTGTATCAGTACGAGGTCATAGTGGTCATAGTGTTGACTGTATCAGTACGGGGTCATAGTGTTCACTGTATCAGTACGAGGTCATAGTGTTGACTGTATCAGTACGAGGTCATAGTGTTGACTGTATCAATACGGGGTCATAGTGTTGACTGTATCAGTACGGGGTCATAGTGTTGACTGTATCAGTACGGGGTCATAGTATTGACTGTATCAGTGCGAGGTCATAGTGTTGACTGTATCAGTACGGGGTCATAGTGTTGACTGTATCAGTACGAGGTCATAGTGTTTACTGTATCAGTACGGGGTCATAGTGTTGCCTGTATCAGTACGGGATCATAGTGTTGACTGTATCAGTACGGGGTCATAGTGTTGACTGTATCAGTACGAGGTAACAATGTTGACTGTATCAGTACGGGGTAACATTGTTGCTTATGTCAGTTAGAGGTAACAGTGCAGAGTTGGTTATGTCAGTACCTATAGGAGCCTTCCGATCTGGGTCTACCATGTTTGCAAAGGGGGGTTTAAGGAGGAAAGGGTGACATTGTTTACATGAATATTCACCAGCTACAAGATTAAGTGATAAGTAGTCTGATATGCATATGAGTAGTGTGTCTGTACGAGGTCACAGTGTTGACTGTATCAGTACGGGGTAAAAGTGTTGACTGTATCAGTACGAGGTCATAGTGTTCACTGTATCAGTACGAGGTCATAGTGTTGACTGTATCAGTACGAGGTCATAGTGTTGACTGTATCAGTACGGGGTCATAGTGTTGACTGTATCAGTACGGGGTCATAGTGTTGACTGTATCAGTACGGGGTCATAGTATTGACTGTATCAGTGCGAGGTCATAGTGTTGACTGTATCAGTACGGGGTCATAGTGTTGACTGTATCAGTACGAGGTCATAGTGTTGACTGTATCAGTACGGGGTCATAGTGTTGCCTGTATCAGTACGGGGTCATAGTGTTGACTGTATCAGTACGGGGTCATAGTGTTGACTGTATCAGTACGAGGTAACAATGTTGACTGTATCAGTACGGGGTAACATTGTTGCTTATGTCAGTTAGAGGTAACAGTGCAGAGTTGGTTATGTCAGTACGAGGTAACAGTGTTGACTATGTCAGTACGAGGCAACAGCGTTGACTATGTCAGTACGACTCAAGGTAACAATGTTGATTATGTCAGTACGAGGTAACAGTGTTGACTATGTCACTACGACTCAAGGTAACAGTGTTGATTATGTCAGTTCGAGGTAACAGTGCTGATTATTTCAGTACGAGGTAACAGTGCTGGGTATATCAGTACGAGGTAACAATGTTGGTTATGTCAGTGCGAGGTAACAGTGCTTTCAATGTCAGTACGAGGTAAAAGTGATGGCTATGTCAGTACGACTCGAGGTATTAGGTAACAGTGTTGATCGTGTTAGTACGAGGTAACAGTGTTGACAGTGTCAATACGAGGTAACAGTGTTGACAGTGTCAATACGAGGTAACAGTGTTGACAGTATTAGTACGAGGTAACAGTGTTGACTATATCAGTATTAGGTAACAGTGTTGACAGTGTTGGTACGAGGTAACAGTGTTGACAGTGTTAGTACGAGGTAACAGTGTTGACAGTGTCAATACGAGGTAACAGTGTTGACTATATCAGTATTAGGTAACAGTGTTGACAGTGTCAATACGAGGTAACAGTGTTGACAGTGTTAGTACGAGGTAACAGTGTTGACTGTGTTAGTACGAGGTAACAGTGTTGACTATATCAGTATTGGATATATATATTATATGGCCATATTTTCAAGAATACTCTAAAGCTATATATTGTTCATATACATAAAACGTAAAACCACAGATAGAACTGTTTGTTTATGCACCGTCATGAAAACATGTTATAACAACGCTGACGTCACCATGAGATAGATGCTTATCCGCAAGTTTTGCAAACGTTTCCAAAAGTTCCCCATTGCACATAAAAGGTTAAATGTCACATCAACAATCAGCAAATCAATTGTTTTGGCAAAATAATTGGCTCATGACAGAAATTATCTTCCGCCTGTCACCGGCAGTCGTAGACCTTGATCATATACATGTAAACAGATTTTGCAGCGAGGCGTGTTTGACGTCTGCGCATGCCTGGTTACCCTTTCCCTGTATGAACATTCATAGCAGAAATAGTGACATCATGAATATTTATAAGCTGAATTCTATAATGGCATATCATGTACACGGGGTGTTTTTGTATTGCAGAAACTATGGAGTCAGAACTAATATAATTTCAAAAGCAATCAGAGCAGACCCTGATCAGCCGTCTGATATGCATGTAGGCCTAGATCTACTCGTGTTTGCAAATGTGCGAAAAGGGAATTTATTTTAGGGTCAGAGCGGCGTGAGAATTTATTCTTTGCATGTATTGTTCGATATTTCTTCCTCATTGAACAATTAAATGAATGTAATTTCACAACCCACTTCGCATTGCTGACAAAGGTCCAACTGAATGTAGCTATGATTCATAAATAGTTCTGTAATGTTTCGGTGGTTTTCAGTTTACAGGCGGACTGGCGTTGGATTCAGCTGTAAGGTTTTTAGATATCGCCAGGAATACAGGTTCGAAACTTTTCTATTTATTCTACACGCTTTGTACAGTAAAATAAATGTTTCTTTGGATTTTTTTTAATAACAATAAGTCTGCTGAAAAAATAATGGCTGCCCAAAATCTGATTTGTTAACCATATTCAAAACTTTTTGAGCAACGTTTGACCGACTGTGAAACAGTTTCATAGTATCCTGATGAGATACAGAGTTACCCCGTGTCTCAGTTTAACGCCTTTTCCATGAATATTCATGTAAGAAATAATGACGTCATGAATATAAATTAGATTAATTTGTTGTAATAGCACATTAACACAGGAATTCTTGGCCATGGCAGAACTTGTAGAATCATATCTATATAGCATTGTAAGCAAACAGATTATATCCAGATCTGGGTCTACTCAGTTTGCAAAGGCGTATAAAGGGGTTTATATGTATTAAAGGGTTAACCCAAAGCTGTTTGTAAATGACCTCTAGGTTAGGCTTACCATGCGATGGATTGCGTGATCACTTACTGCTATATCATAGGAGTATTGAGTCTTAACCCATTACCTCATAGGCTATTTTTAGATACAACCTTTTTGAATGAATCTACCCAAAAGGAGCATTAACTAGAGAAAAGGAAAAATTTATTTTTTTGTAATTTGAAACCATTGTGATAAACAGAGCATTTGTTCCTATAGCAGCAAATGCTCTATTTATCACAATGGTTTTACAAAGTGACTTTTACAGAGTCGTCAAAAGTCGTCAATATGAGGGAATGGGTTAAAGTGACACTCTCTACTTGTAACATGTTTAAAAACGCCTAAAATTACATAAATCGTTTGTTTATATGCTGAAAAGAAGTATATCGCAGGAGATAGATCAGTGAAAATTGAAATAACATTTACTAGAATAAAGGGTATACTGAGAAGATAGGTCCACAACATACCTTAATTCGGACTTGGTCGAAAGGCAAATATTTAACTGTCATGCATTAACAAACGAAGTTAATGTAAGGTCTAAACATCTGATCAAGTTGGGTTCCAATCCGCCGATGGCGTTGATTCTGTCAACAACATTAAGGGTCAAATACATTATATATGTCAATGTTCTCGAGGAATTATGTCCGGAGAATGAAAGCTTATATTACATCTTCTTGTGCAATTGAATTTCAAATTGTTCGAATCGTTTATGAAGTGACAATTTAGGTATTTTAGGATCGAATAAAGTAGGCCTTTTTCTACTTTTGGTCGTTTGAATTGTGGTATAATATTTAGCTCACCAGAGCACTTTTTTTGCTCAGGTTGAGCTTTTGATATTGACTGATGTCCGTCGTCCGTCGACGTGCGTCGTCCTTCGTGCGTCGTCCGTCGTCGGGCGTCAACAATTTGAACCTTTAAAAATATTCTCTTCTGAATCTACAAGGTTCTCAGCTTTCATCTTTGGTACATAGCATCATATGTAGGTCCTCTACAAAAGTTATATACATTATGGCACTGGGGTCAAAATTGGCCCCGCCCTAGGGGTGCCTTGTTATCTAGAAACATATGAAAATATTCTCCTCTGAAACTGGGCGGTTCTCAGCTTTCATATTTGGCACATTGCCTCATGTTCAGGTCCTCTACACACGTTATATGAATTATGCCCCACGGGTCAAAATTGGCCCCAGGGGTGGTCAGTTTTCAATAGAATCATATAGTGAAAACTTTGAAAATATTCTCCTCTGAAACTGGAAGGTTCTCAGCTTTCATATTTGGAACATAGCATCGTGTTCAGGTCCTTTACAAAAGTTTCATAAATTATGCCCCTGGAATCAAAATTGGCCCCGCCCCAGGGGTGTCTTGTTTTCTCTAAAAACATATAGTAAAACTTTGAATATCTTCTCCTCTGAAACTGGAAGGTTCTAAGCTTTCATATTTGGCACCACATGGCATCATGTTTAGGTCCTCTACTAATGATATATAAATTATGCCACTTGGGTAAAAATTGGCCCCGCCTCAGGGGTAGCCAGTTTTCAATAGAAACATATTCTGAACACTTTGAAAATATTCTCTTTTGAATCTACAGGGTTCTCAGCTTTCACATTTGGCACATAGCATCATGTTCAGGTCCTCTACAAAAGTTGTATAGAGTATGCCCCTGGGGTCAAACTTGGCCCCGCCACAGGGGTGGTCAGTTTTCAATAGAATCATATAGTGAAAACTTTGAAAATATTCTCCTCTGAAACTGGAAGATTCTCAGCTTTCATATTTGGCACGTAGCATCGTGTTCAGATCGTCTACAAAAGTTGTATAAATTATGCCCCTGGGGTAAAAATTAGCCCCGCCCCAGGGCCGGCTAGTTTTCAATAGAAACATATAGTGAAAAATTTGAAAATCTTCTCCTCTGATTGTCTGGTGAGCGATATTAGGGCCATTCTGGCCCTCTTGATGTATTACACACATCTCCGAAACCATGTTACAACTAGCACAAGTATTGAATAATATATATAGTTGCCAGATTAAGATGAGACCATACGTGTTTGATTTTCGATAGTTGTCAAATTAAGGTTAGACCATAAGTATAGGATTGTGCATCACACAGTTTCCAAAGTAAGATAATATTATGAGAATAGACTTTTGTATCAGTCAATTGTCAAATTAAGATTATAAATTTATAAGTATTGAGTGTGGTATCATTTAGTTTTAAAATTTAGATAATATAATAAAAATTGGATTGTGCATTATTAATTGTCAAAATAAGATTAGATAATAGAACTGTAGTCATAATAGGTAATATTATAGATATTGAGTTCGGTATCAAATGGTGGCCAAATTAAGATGAGATTACCAGTATTACGTTGGGTATAAAATATTTGTAAATTTCTAGTATGATTGTGTGGTATTGGTGATAGTGGGAATGCGTGTGTGTGCGTTTATGTGTGTGCACACGCGCGAATGTGTATGGCAGGTGTGTTTGTGTGCGCGCGTGCATGTGTGTATGTGCTAGGGTGTATGTATATGGGTGTATGTTTGTACGTGCGTGTGTAAAACCTGATGCAGATGTACGTCAGCAATAACTTAAAGTAATAACATAGAACAATCCAATGACTAAGGAAGGAAAGGACCAGCGATCTTAATTCAGTGGTGATGTTTACCCTCACTCTTGTATGTTTTAAAGTCCTTTTTGGTTACAGTCGAACACTTCGACAAACAGTCATATATAGGTTTATGCCCCGAACGTCGAGCATATAGTAATCGCATTGTCCATCCTTCTTGTCCGTCGGTCCGTCCGGCCGTCTGTCCTTCCATCCGTCCCAAATTTCGTGTCCCTTCTATAACTGTTTTATCTGTGAAAGGATTTCAAAATAACCTGGCACAAATGTTCACAACACAAAGACAATGTGTCGCGTTCAACTCCCTGGGCCATGGGTCAAATATCAAGGTCATCATTCAGGGTCAAAGGTCTGGGTATACGTGTTTCACAACCACACTCTTGTTTTAAATATAACGGGGAAACCCCCATCGAAACTGTTTCACTGCACTTTTTCAATTAACACTTGCACGAGAAGAGATATCTGCCTTTATGGGTATCTTGGTTAACTCTTTCAGCGCGGGACAGGAGTCACTAAAGTCATTTGCAAACAGTGTACGCCCAGATTAGAGGTCTCGTAGAAAAGCCCTCTCATCAGAGTCTGTACTGTGTGTTACATTACACATTCCTTTTATAATATCCCTGAATATTCACAGTAATCTTGATCTTTTTGAATTTTGGAACAGTCCATTTGAAATTCAGCACTGAAAGGGTTAAATCAAATGAGATAAAACAATGTTCACTGTAATCCTGATAGCAGATCATGTGTATGATACATCATGTGAGTTAATACAATAGTAATAGGGACAGAATACACTTTGGTCAAGGTATTACATTTACAGAACTTGGAATACAGACTTTCAGGTATAGCATTCGTTATTCTCATGTGCCTTTTACTGTTTAGTGTTTGCCAAACCTTTAGCATGCTATGCTAGAGACGAAAACGTTTGCAAACAGTCTGGATCCAGATGATATGCCGAATGCATCTGAGGGAATGGTTCAAGCTGGTTTATGGCGTTTCTGACGGTATGCTTCAAGCTAGTTCATAGCGTTTCTGACGGAATGCTTCAAGCTAGTTTATAGCGTTTCTGACGGAATGCTTCAAACTAGTTTATAGCGTTTCTGACGGAATGCTTCATGCTAGTTTACAGTGTTTCTGACGGAATGCTTCATGCTAGTTTACAGTGTTTCTGGTGGAATGATTCAGGCTAGTTTACAGTGTTTCTGACGGAATGCTTCAAGCTTGTTTACAGTGTTTCTGACGGAATGCTTCAAGCTTGTTTACAGTGTTTCTGACGGAATGCTTCATGCTCGTTTACAGTGTTTCTGATGGAATGATTCAAACTAGTTTATAGCGTTTCTGACGGAATGCTTCATGCTCGTTTACAGTGTTTCTGGTGGAATGATTCAAGCTAGTTTATAGCGTTTCTGATGGAATGCTTCATGCTAGTTTACAGTGTTTCTGGCGGAATGCTTCATACTAGTTTTTAGCGTTCTAACGGAATACTTCATAACCTAGTTCTAGTGGAATGTTCCATACTGGTGTTCATCGTTTCTGTGGAAATACTGAGTGCCACATACTGGCGCCCAGCGTTTTTAACAGAATGCTCAAAACTAGTGTTCACCGTTTCTGATGCATGGCTTCAAACTGATGTGCTCCTTTTCTTATGGCATGCCCCTTACTGGTGTGCACCGTTTCTGATAAAATGCACCATTTCTAATGACATGCTCCATACTGGCGTGCACCGTTTCTGATGGCATGTACCATACTGGCATGCACCGTTTCTGATGGCATGTACCATACTGGCGTGCACCGTTTCTGATGGCATGTACCATACTGGCGTGCACCGTTTCTGATGACATGTCCATACTGGCGTGCACCGTTTCTGATGGCATGTACCATACTGTTGTGCGCCGTTTCATATGACGTGCTCCATACTAGTTTGCATCGTTTCTGATGACGTGCTCCATACTAGTTTGCGCCGTTTCTGATGACATGTACCATACGTATGTGCACGATTTCTGATAGCATGCTCCATAATCTTGTGATCCGTTTCTGATGACAAGCTCCTTGCTGGTTTGCATTGGCATGTACCATATTGGTGTGCACCATTTCTGATTGAATGCTCCATATTCGTGTGCACCGTTTCTGATTGAGTGCTCCATATTAATGGTCACCGTGTCTTGATGAATGATCCAATCTGGAGTGTTCCGTTCCTGGCGGAATGCTCAATACTGGTGTGCACCATTTCTGGTAAAATGTGTTATATTATTCATTAAGGAAAATATCGCCTGTGTCATGATTTCAAGGAGATAATTGATATGGCTGTACACGTTTCGCCCATTTCCGCCTGTTTATGTATGGCCTGCTGAACATATTTGGCACAAAATGTCGCTTGCTTATTTTCATTTCCAAAATACTTGTACAAGATGCGTTCTTTGTATCTACAAATACAGTAAAAACCCTATAAACCGGAATTCTAGTGGAGAAGAATTTAGATACTTTTAGACAGGTGGATGCTTAATGCAAGGTGAAAGTTATGCAGAAAGCTCCTAGAGGAGCTTTCTGCATACCTTTCACCCTGCATTAAGCTGCCACCTGTCTTCAA
Organism: Azorinus chamasolen; assembly: GCA_963576725.1. Classification (NCBI taxonomy): domain Eukaryota; kingdom Metazoa; phylum Mollusca; class Bivalvia; order Cardiida; family Solecurtidae; genus Azorinus; species Azorinus chamasolen. The sequence continues at coordinate 83,751,651 of OY755237.1, read as the reverse complement.
GACCGATATTTATATTAAATTGATCATCCAGTTTATATCGGGTTTTAATAGATACAAAGTTTTCACAGGTTTAATCCCGATGAGACGTTGTGTCTCGTCTTGATTCAAACAGTTTTGTAAAGATAATGACACGTTCGCATACAGTATGCAAAAGGTTGAATGCATGTTGTAAGTGGTTATAGTTGTTTTGTAAGTGTAGACGACCACGTACTGAAAGTGTATACAGTAGAACCTGCCCTAAGCGGACATTCATTTATTGAACATTGGAGTGAAAAAAGCAGGTTGTTGCTTAATGCTTGGCAGAAGTAATACAGAAAGCTCCTATAGGAGTTTTTTTGCATTACTTTTGACCTGCACTAAGCTACCCCCTGCGTTACATACCCGTAATTAGACCTGTTTTTGCTGACCGCTTAAGACATGTTCTTCTGTATGTTATTTGTTAATAAGGTCATGGCTGGTACATTGTAATTACAAAGAACTTGGAGCCAAACCAGACACCGGGTCAACTATGGTCAGGAATGGCCTGTCTTGTAAAAACGAATAACGCAAGTTAGAATGTTTTATTGGAGTAGTATTGAGAACGTTTTAGGCAGATGACTGCCTAATTCAGAGTGGATGCAGAACAGGAGCTTTCTGCACGATTCTCACCTAAAATTAAACTGCCACTTGTCTTAAACGGTTATTTTTTATATAAACGCATTTTCACTCATTTTCAAACTGAGCAGATCCAGACCAGACGGATCTTATAAGAATCGTTTTCTCTGTTTACTTATATAGCTCTGATTTTACAGTTTCTGCCCTGGCCAAAATATTCTGTGCTTGGATGTCATTACACAAATTAATCTAAGTGATATTCATGATGTCATTATTTCCTGAATTGATAGTCATGAGGTTAAAGGTTACTGATGATGATACTTATGTGAGAGTTCACTGTATCCTCAACTGTAACGGTAAAACCTCGATATAACGGTCACTTAGTGAATAAGCACGCGCGTCTTATAAACAGACGGCGGCTCTCTTTAACGGTCACTTAGTAATTAAATACGTGAGTTGTAATAAACAGGCGTCTACTTTCTATAACGGTCACTTAGTGAATAAGCACGTGCGTCTTATAAACAGACGGCGGCTCTCTTTAACGGTCACTTAGTAATTAAATACGTGAGTTGTAATAAACAGGCGTCTACTTTCTATAACGGTCACTTAGTGAATAAGCACGTGAGTCTTATAAACAGGCGGCGGTTCTCTTTAACGGTCACTTAGTAAATAAATACGTGAGTTGTAATAAACAGGCGACTACTTTCTATAACGGTCACTAGGAGAATAAGTACATTAGTTGTTATAATAAACAGGCGACTGTTCTCTATAACGGTCACTTAGTGAATAAACACGTTAGTCGTTATAAACAGGCGGCAGCTCTCTATAACGGCCACTTAGTGAATAAACACGTGAGTCGTTATAAACAGATGGATGCTCTCTAAAACGGTCAGTTAGTGAATAAGCACGTGGGTTGTTATAAACAGGTGACTTCTCTCTATAACGGTCACTTAGTGAATAAACACGTGAGCCGTTATAAACACGTGACTTATCAGTGTAGAACGAAAGTAATGCGCGTTGCTGGTGTAGGGAGGTTTTGTTGTATTTGATTTGTTGTAGTAACTTGTTAAAAATACACATGGAAAAAAATGAATTTGGGAAATATCGAATTTCGTTTAATAATCAGAGCTACAGATAAAGGTGCGTTCTCAAATACTAAAATCGTCATTTCTCCACCAAACCCTATGTTGTGACCACTCTTTAGAATCGTCTCGAAGAGACGATTCTAAAGAGTGGTCATAACATAGGGTTTGGTGGAGAAATAAAGAAGTTATTCTGGGAAATGTTTTGATTTGCGCATCTTATCTGGAGCTCTGGTTTATGTTTACGTACATTTATACGTAAATTTGTGAAGAAGGAAGTTATAGTGCTGAACCTTGTCTTGGCAAGCCTTACCTGATTGGCATTTGCAAACTGCCAATCCTGATAAGCGGTTTAATTAGTCTGGTCTGAAACCAAATTATTCACAGTTTCCATGTCCTATATTTATTCCAAATGAAAAAATGAAATATGGAAGTTGGAACATTGTAGCCATCTTAGAACTTAAAGAAATGGATCTATCAAATTCCATTAGCAAACAGAGCAGACCCTGATCAGACGTCTCATATAGCAGCCGTCTGAGCTGGGTCTACTCTGTTTGCAGATGCGTGAATAAGCGTTTACATGAAGGAAAGGGTTGAGCCATTATTACAAAACAAGACATCACAAAGAAAGTATAATGAGAGAACAAGTAGACGAACATTTTCATAGCACAATATGATTTAATTATGTATTTCATGGATATTCATGTTAGATAGAAAGACGGCATGAGTATTAATTAGCTGAATGTTTATAACTGCATATGGATACAAGATGTTTTGACCGTAGCAGAAACTATATCATTTAATGAGCAAACATAGCAGACCCTGATCAGACGGCCCCTATATGCCAACTCTGTTTGCAAATGCGTAAAAATGCATATTTATGGAGTATTTTGGTTTTAATGTAGCACTTAACGATAGCTACCAATTCTGTTGATTCAGGTCTCAGTAATGGCTGGAACACGATTGGTGTGCTTTCTGTTGGTGGTTCTAGCAGTTCAGTGCGAAGGGACACGGATTCCCCAAAAATACGTGGTGAACCTGGACCTCCCGGAGGAGCAGCGATGGCAACAGGTCGCCATGGACCACCGCATGGTCCTGCCGGACATACACACCATCTTGACGTAAGGGGATAGTTTACTTTTAGGACGTAAATGTCTCTGCTTAACCCATTCCCTCATAGGCTAGGTTTAGACCCAACCTCTTTAATAAATCTACCGAAAAGGAGCATTTACTAGCAAAAAGGAAACTTTTTAGAGTAAAAGGAAACTTTTTAGAATAATGTGGTTTTGAAACCGTTATGATAAATAGAACATTTTTCTCCTACAGAGCAAATGCTCTATCTATCACTATGGTTTCCATAACTGACTTTTACAGGGGCGTCAAAATGGGACCAATATGAGGAAATGGGTTAAAGGTCGTTTGCTTCAGGTTTTAAATGTAAGCTTCCTACTCGTTCTGTACAAACCAACAACAACAACAAACCAAAATGTGTCAAACAACTGGGTGATGCCAAATTAATCTTACATGACGTGTCATTACTGTTTTATCTTATACATCAGCCATAAAGTTGGCCAATGCACACATCGCGATTGTTTCTTCTTATTTGTTCACCCGGTATGAAGTACCAACATTGAACCATATGGAGTGGATCCGTTATGGTCGTCGTTACCAATTACATTGTACTTGAAACCTGTAACTCTCGCGATCCCATAAATGGTCGGTTAATGCAGGACAACAATTATGCAGAAAGCTCCTATAGGAGATTTCTGCAAATGTTTGCCCTGCATTCAGCAATCAGCTGCTTTTTTAAAGAATCCTATGTTAATAAATTATATTGTCGCTTTAGCGAGGCTCTTTTGTAATATTTAATGACCCAAGTGAGCATTATGGTCTTCATGACCGTCTCCTTTTCTTGCAGGACTTATATCCCGAGTTTTCTTCTTCCTGTGATAGAGACTATAGCTGCGGACATAGAAACGTACATTGAGGCCCCATACGCTAATGAAATGAGAGGTAATCATACGACAGCTCCAACTCACGTTATTTTACTGTGATATTACCTGCTGAATTCCGAGGTATGGATAGTGTTCGAGCGTGTTAGCTTATCCTGAAGAATTCAGCAGTTAATTGTTAATTTCTTTTCGTGCTTAGAATAAAAAGTTGATGCACAATTAACAACGAAATGCGAATAAAACCTTTTTTTCAATTGAATAATGAAATGGATATCATGACGTGAAAATCTGGCTTACAATAACTCTTTAAAATAACTCAATGAATATTAAAGAAATAATGATATCATGAATAGTAGTTTAATTGTTATAATAGCAAACGGACGCGGGAAAATATGGCCAAGGCAGAAATTATATAATCATATCATATTTTTTATTATATTATATCAGAAGCAAACATAGTAGACCCTGATCAGACGAAAGTCTAATCTGGGTCTACTCTGTTTGCAAATACACAGAAAGTATATGTATGGAGTAAATGGTTAAAGCTCGACCGAAAAGCACACGGGCCTTGTTAGATGTTTCAGCGCCGTTTGAATATGCTTAAATCTGGATCAAATGATCATAACATACAGTAATGTGCTTGTTAAAATGACGGCCATCTTGGATTCCCTTACCATTACGGTATTACTGTGGTGAAGTCGTTTCCTGATTGTTTGAAAAGTAACAAATAATTCAAAGAATACTTTGTAAGATCTCTTATCTTAATATTTTGTTGCCTATCATTTTAGTTTAACTCTTTGCAAGCAAAGTAACAATTGTCGTCTGCTCCAATTCTTAAAATAAAAGTTCTCTCATTCGTGTGCAAAAAATATGGCCAGAGTGTCAAACAGTTTGGATCCTGATGAGACACCGCATAATGCGGCGTCTCATCTGAATCCAAACTGTTTGCATAGGAAATTACAGTTTCACCGCTAGCATGCAAAAAGTTAATAACATTAATTAACCGCCTAAATCTTGATCAAAGTTTACTACAACTAGTATGTTTGTCAACTTCCTTTTAATGAACACCCCGCGGTTTTCATTTATATTCATATCAGGTGACTGGGCAGGCCATGACATTGATTTTATATGATTTGGTAACTTTGAGTTACCCTTGAACGATGTACAAGAGCACTGTCATCTTGAAACGAATAATCACCAGAAGGAAAATGCCGCGCTAGAACTGGCCACAGATTGTTATCAATGATTCTTGTATACTTCTCTAAACTGACGGTACCTTCAACACGGGTAATTGTACCAGCTCAGTAAATACACCCCTTACCATAACCTAGAACTCATCTTTTTTGCCTGAAGGAATCAAGTCCAGTCTATGTCATTCCCCTTTATTTCCTCCAAACATACATTTTATTATCACCTCCAACCAACAACTTGCATCTCATAAAAATATGACTGTCTTCCATTGCCCGATGTCTTTTCAACAAACACCAAGGCAACCTCATTTTCCTATTCACTGCACTTATTACTATTTTTCCTCAAAACTCTCGTTTTGCAAATACATAGAAAGCCATGTTTATGTAAATGTCGCGGGACTGTCCTCTCACTAAGACTCCGATACTTGATGACCACTACTTTCATTAAATTTACATGTTATATCACTTAACCCATTCCCTCTTACTGACGCCTTTTGACGCCTCTGTAAAATTCATTTATTGAAACCATTGTTATAAATAGAGCATTTGCTCCATAGAAACGCTATTTATCACATTGGTTTCACAAGTATACAACCATAAAAATCCCTTTTTCTTGTAAATGCTCCTCCTTTTCAGTAGATATTCAAGGAGGTTGTTTCTAAAAATAGCCTAGGAGGGAATGGGTTAATGAGTACCACCTGTTCTTCTCTACAAGCATAATTTACGACATCCCTCCCACTCACAGGTCTTCCGTTTCTTGTTTATTTTCCACTGAACCGGTTGTTTTAAAAATGTTCAGAATATTGAAAACTGTACTGATTGGAATGTCCAATAAATCACAATTTTCACTGGTTATCTATTCAATCACATTTATATTACTGGTTAAAAGTACTGAAATTTATACACAAATAATATAAACATGCCGATCTCATCGATGACATTATGTTCTAGAGATAGGGTGTGTTCTATAAATAGACATTGTTTAATTGGTATAGGCAATAATTGTCTGGTTACTGTGTGTTAGTCAGCATTTACAAACTAAATCGGCCGCGCGGCTATTTATTTTTGTAAATGCTGACCAACAAACACTAACCTGTACAAGGGGAGCAATTCATACAGATCATATAAATAACCAAGATGGCCACCATTTTAAACAATACTGCGGTACCTGACAGTAGATGTATTCACCACGAAAACCTTATTGACTAGTATTATTATCCTACACGTATATTTGTGGCAGCTTCGGTGCGAAATTGGCAAACTCGTAGATCATTATGAACTGTGCAATCTAATGTTAAAATAAACTAGAAAAATGACGTAGCAATTTCAGTTGCGACGTCGTCAATATATGTGTTCATCATTTGTACTGACTATAGATATCTGGAAAAAGGCAAGAAGAAATCAACAGTGTAAACGCAGACTAGTAAGTGTATGAAAAATACCATATATAATTAATCATGATAGAACTAGAATGCTACCTAGCAATAGTCATTTTAGGAATAGACTATAGGTAGAGTATATATAAAACGGCGATAAACCCATTACACCATATGCTAATTTTAGATCTGAAACCTCTCATTTACTAGAAAAAAGCCAAATTTCAGAATTGTGTAGTTTACAAACCATTGTGATAAATAGAGCATGTGCTCCTCTAGCTTTACAGAAATACCCCATGAAAGAAAATTTCCTGCATGTTATTCGTTCTGCATTTATCCTTTAGGCTACTCTATAAATACGACTTTCTACGACTTTGCAAACAGAGTAGACTCAGTTCAGACGACTCCTATATGATTGCTTATGAAATAATAGAGATACGATTCTGCCATGGTCAAAATTACTCTGTTCATATGACATTATAAAAAAATAATTAATGCTGATGATTTCATTATTTCTTACATGAATATTAATCTAATCGCTTCCATAGACGACTTTTGGAAACCAGGTACCACGCAGGATCTGCTCTCTTTGCTTATAGAATAATATAAATCTGATTCTACAGTTTTTTCAAAGCCAACTATATCCTGTGTCCAAATATCATTATCAAATTCAGCTAATGACTAGTCATGTTGTCTTTATGTCACGAGAGAAAGGGTGGTTATAAAAAGATTTAGAATTAAAACTCTTTGAGTAGCCGATGTAGAGAGTGTAGTAACAGCTTCATAGAGAAGAAAATCTAGAAACTTTTAATCATAAGTAACAATGTATCCAATTGTTTAATCCATATCCCGCCAGTCACAACTATAGTTGCATATGCAAAGAGTGTAGACCAATATGAGAAAGCTCCTATAGGAGCTCTCTCATATGGGTATGCACTCTTTGCCTTGCCATGGAAAATCTATGCCTGCATGCTCTATGATATTTGCCAAGGAAACTCATTTCAACATATCCTGTATAGTTTTGGAAATATTTGCCTAATTAATATTCAAAGAGTGATAAGAATTATGTGACGGGCTAAATAAGGGTTCATGACTAATGCACTGACTTTAAATTTAGCTACATGTATTTATAATATTAAACCGATAGCTTTATCACTATCTAAACTGTCTTTGTTTACTATCGGTGATAGTCATAACCAGTCTCCATATTTACATTTGCAATTATTACATGACCTAGATTTTAAGGGTTATTTAGTGTTACTCTGCAACAGCATTACTTTGCTCACTCACCTCCCTGAATATTATTTCAACAGGAATCTATTCAACGACAGCAATGGCCCATAACACTATCGTGATTTGTGGTGCTTAGCCCATTCCCTTATGGGCTATTTTAGACCCAGTCTCTTTGAATAAATCTACTGAAAAGGAGCATTTAAATAGAAAAAAGGAACATTAATTTTGTTTCAAATTATGAAGTTTTGAAACCATTGTGATAAATAGAGCATTTTCCCCTCAAAAGTAACTTTAACAGAGGCATCTAAAGGCGTCAATTGATATTAGGGAATGGGTTAAATATCAATTTGCGAAGTTGTTATTCTAGCAAGAATTATCTCATCATCTTGCCAGAACAAAAACAGAGGTACAGATAAGATGCGTAAATTAAAATTACTTCAAGAAAAGATGCTTTACTCCTCTACCAAACCCTATGTTGTAACCACTCCTTAGAGTGACTTCTTTGAGACGATTCTAAAGAGTGGTCAAAGCTTAGGGTTTGGTGGGAAAATGACGATTTTAGTATTTGAATATGCACCTTTATCTAAGCACTAAAGGAGGGTGGATTTGACTGCTTTATAGTTTATACTAGTTTATAGTATATGCGCTTACTTAACATTTCACTCCATTGATACGCTTTTGAAACATTTGCAAATAGAGAAGACCCAAAACAGACAACTCTTGTAGGATCTGTCTGATCAGGGTCTGCTCTGTTTGCTTATGAAATAATATAGATAAAGACCTGGTTCTACAGCTTTTGTCATGACATAAAAATCATGTTCAGAACTTCTGAGTGCCGTTTTGAAACAGTCGGTTATTTTATATTCATATTGTCATTGTTTCTTAGTGATAGAGCTTATTATCATGATGTTCTCATCATTCGTGAGTGTGACATGGTATAATCGTTCATTAGGTCGACATGACATATTGATTCGTAAGTGTGACATGACATTCATTTGTTAGTGCGACATTACATAATCATTTGTTAGTGTGACATGCCATATTCATTTATTAGTGTGACATGACATATTCATTCGTTAGTGCGACATGACAATAATCCATTAGTGCAACATGACATAAACATTCCTTATTGCGACATGACATATTTATCCGTTAGTGTGTCATGACATAGTCATTAGTTAATGTGTCATGACATATTCATCCCTTAGTGTGGCATGACATACTCATTTGTTAATGTGTCATGCCATAGTTATTCGTTAGTGTAGCATAATATAATGATTCGTTAGTGCGACATGACATATTCATTCGTTAGTGTTTCATGATGTAATCAGTGTGACATGACGTAATAATTCATTAGTGTAACATGACATAATCATTCGTTAGTGGGACATGACATAATCATTCGTTAGTCTGACATGACATAATCATTCATTAGTGCGACATGAAATAATCATTCGTTAGTGCGACATGACATAACCACTCATTAGTGTGACATGACTTAATCATTCGTAAGTGTGACATGACATACATATTTGTTAGTGTGACATGCCATAATCCTTTATTAGTGCGACATGTCATAATGAATGTCACGGGACAGTAATCCTCTTTCACCCATCCCTTCTCTATCGTTATTCTTATTTGAACAATGAACAATGAATCTATTTTAGTATCCATGGCATTCTTGTTCTTGTTCTATCTTCTATAACTGTATATAGTCTGACATGGAAACCTTGTGGGGTGCTGGTGTCCATGTCAACATTTCACTATACAGCATACGTAATTTAATGTCAGAAATAAATAGTTATCTCAAGTTTCAATTCCATTTTGACAGCCGCAACTTTGATAAAATTGAAGTTAGTGTTACTATGAACTAATATTTGGTCCTTGTCAATGTCTTATGTCTTATTGAATAAGATATTTTAGTGTATCTCTTTTAATTCCTGTTATTCGTTCATAATCGTTTGAATACATTTTCCAAATGACGTTCTCAAATGAAATGGTTCAAAGTCTGCGCTTTTCCCATTTTCATTTAAAAACCTGTTTAGACCCTTTGTCTGGTTTGAGTTTATACCTGGTCATACTTTTTCGCCTTCTCTTCAGAAGTCATTGAAAATCTTCCATTTGCTGTAGCGCTTTATTGCAACTAAATGCAGCAGACCATACAATTCGTTAACATAGGAGTCGTAAAAAGCAGATGGTTGTTTAATGTAGGGCAGACATAACGCAGAAAGTTCCCATAGGAGCATTGTACTTAACTTTTTATCATGCATTCAGCTACCACCTGTTTTAAAATTCCAGAATTAGACATGTTTTGAGTATTCCCAGAGACACTTTCTATACAAGTGGTTTAGGCCAAACAAAATGTTAAAATGCGTTTTTTAAATAAATGTTGCGTTATGAGCGAAGTTAAATGCAATACATTTGAATTGAATGCTCAACGTACAAGTTGTAATAGCTTACATGTCCCCACGTGACCAGTTTTTAACCAATGAAATTCAAATAATGTTTTGGGAGACGAAATATAACGTGATTACTCTCGATATTGACTCATTTGTTCAACGTTCTTAGTGCATGTTCATGATGGTTTTGCTTTTCAGGGATAGCCAAGGCCCTCAACTGCAGTGTCGGCGATATCGTGGCTGTAAATCTCATCTACGACGTTTCTGCGTAAGTCAGACATTTCGCTTCATGTTGAGTCTTGCAAAAGCATAGGAAGGCGTATTTGTGGAGCAAAGGGTTAGGGCCAAGAATTAAACCTAATCTTAGTGTTCACTGTAGACATGCTTTACTGTACTGCTTATAGTATTCTGTATTTGTTATAAGGCTACATGTGAAAAGAGTACGGTTAACAATTCTCCTTTCTTTATTTCAACAACCAATCTATAGTGCGTTAAGACAAAATAGATTAGTAGTTTCTGATATGGTTTTTGATGGAAAAAAAATTTTTGCATTTGAAATGCATCCTGTATTTGGAGCTCTTAATTTGTTTTCCAGGTTCTGTACCAGTATAGTGTCCCAGGACATGGCAGGCCAGATCTGGCACTCACGGAATTTGGACTACAGCTTCACGGACATTCTGAAAAACATCACCATTCATGTTGACTTCCAGCGGTCAGGACAGGTACATACTGGCTTGTGTATATAACCATTTGTTTTGACTACCAACGGCCAGGACAGGCGCATACTGGCTTGTGTATATAACCATTCGTTTTGACTACCAACAGTCAGGACAGGTACAAACTGGCTTTTGTATATAACCATTCGTTTTGACTACCAACAGTCAGGACAGGTACAAACTGGCTTGTGTATATAACCATTCGCTTTGACTACCAACAGTCAGTACAGGTACATACTGGCTTGTGTATATAACCATTCGTTTTGACTACCAACAGTCAGGACAGGTATACATGTATACTGGCTCCTATAGAGCGAATGCTGTATTTATCACAATAAAAATGTCCTTTTCTCTAGTAAATCTCCTTTTCGGTAGATTTATTCAAAGGGATTGGGTCTATAACAGGCTATGTGGGAATGGGTTAGCAAAGAAAAGTGGTACTGTTTTATTCATTTGTGTTAGACTGAAAAGTTGCAGATTTATTATTCAAGATGTTCTAGTTAAATTGACTTCCCTAAACATGTCTATTTCAGACTGTCTACAGCACAGTCACGTATGCTGGCTACGTTGGTATTCTGACAGGACAAAGACCGAAGGCTTTCAGCATCACAGTGGATGAAAGAGGTTATTCTTCATTAATATGCTATGGGCGAATCCGAGATTATCTTTGCGAACAGTGAAGACCAAGATGTGAGGCCAAATATCATGGTTTCTCATTAGGATCCAAACTGTTTGACACTCTTATTACGTAATAGAATGTTGACTTAGAAATCGATATATCGGGGTTATTTAGAAATCGATATATCGAGGATATTTCCTATGAAGAACATTTACTTTCTTTACTGAAATATCATTTAAAAGAAAACACGTTGAAACATGAAAGTGCGCATAAGTCTATAAACTTTACCAGTAATATATCGCGACTTTTATAAAACATTACAGTATATCTAACATGTTACCTATTACTGTTAGCTTATATTTTACCAAAACATTTCATATGTATTCCCAGTCATAACACAGGAAAACCCCTCTTATGTGATCATTTTATGAATAAACATGTCTTTAAATGCAGTTGGTTGCTTAATGCTTAATATAAGAGGAAAGAAATTCAGAAAGCTCCTTTCTGCGTAACTTTCACCCAGTATATACAGTAGAACATGTCCTAAGCGGCCATTCATTTATTGAACATAGGCGTTAAAATGTAGGTGGTTGCTTAATGCAGGGCAAATGTAATGCATAAAGCTCCTGTATGAACTTTCTGCATTACTTTTGACCTGCATAAAGCTACCATCTGACGTATTGACCCATAATTAGATATCTTTTTGATGACCGTTTAACCCCTTCGGCCCCAACTTTCTAATTGTCATCTGCAAATTACTTTTGTTAAATATTTTGGTAAAATAAGGAAATGAGATAAATAAATGCGAATGTCAAAGGAATAAAGCAAATATATAGAAATAGAGTTTTAGACAAAAAGTGAAGTCCCTGATCAGACGCCGCCTTGAAAAGGCGACATCTGATCTGGGACTGCACTATTTGTCGTGGTGCATTTATGCGACTTCGGCGGTGAAAGGGTTAAGGAGATTCTACTGTATTGCACAAAACGTTCAGACGACCACCTGTTACGAATAACTGATTTTAGCACAAGTTCACCCTTTCCTTTATTTTAAGTTTTTAACGTTTTTTCATGCATTTGCAAACAGCGTAGACCCAGATTAGACGGCTCCTGTAAAAGCCGTCTAATCAGTGTCTGTTCTTTTTGCTTGTGGTATAATACAGATCTGATTCTACAGTTTTTGCCTGAGCCAAAACATACCGTGGTTATAATAAAATCACTAAATAAATAGTCGTGTTGTCATTATTTAATACATGAACATCAAACAGAGAAAGTGTTAAGTGTGTATTATGCAGTCTCCGTTCGCTCTTCCAGACCAAGGTAATATTTTGGAGAACCTACTGATGGGACTTTTGTACGGAGATGTCGTTCCTGTGTCCTTCCTTGTCAGAAATGTAAGTGTCTACCCATGTTATATATTTTCAGATTTAAATAATTATTATTAAACGCAATGAAAATTGAACTATCACTTTCGTCGCAAAATAAACATTGTCTTGCTAAGGTTATTGTCTGCTTCGGGTTTCAGATTGGTTTAAAAAAAACATAGAGAAAAAAACAATCACGATACGATATTGCCGCTAATCTGGATCCAAACTATTTTCAAAGGATACCACACAAGCTAATGAAACCTGGTGACTTCAAGACCGTTATCTAGTTTACCCATTCCCTCATATTGACGACTTTTGACGACTCTGTAAAAATCACCTGTTGAAACCATTGTGATAAATAGAGCATTTGCTCCTATAGAAGCTAATGCTCTATTTTAACACAATGGTTTCAAGCTACAAAATTCTAAAATGTTCATTTTCTCTAGTTAATGCTCCTTTTCAGTAGATTTATTCGAAGAGGTTGTATCTAAAAACTAAAAATAGCCTATGCGGTAATGGGTTAATGTGTACCAAAACATTGCCTTCTTGTACATAATTCTCGAGTATGTTCATACTTTACTGAGGGTCTTTCATGATCGAGTGGATATGGTATTCGTCTGAGACTCGCCCCAGTGGTTCGGTTCACGGCCTGGTTTGTGGTTCTTCCCATGACTTAAAATCCTTTGATGAATCTGTAAACCGAGCAAACAATGGACATTCACAGATATTAATTGGGGGGGGGGGGCTTTAATCTACCGGGATGGAACTGGAAAGACAAATGCCTTAAACCAAAAACGCAGCATGCAAAGAATCGCTATTAATTAACAGACATTTTGGACGATAATGGAATGACACAGGTAGTAGAGGAAACAACCAGAAACAATGCAACGCTAGATCTATTTATCACAATCATGCCGAACAAGATACAAAAAGTCGAAACCATCCCAGGCATTTCGGACCACGACATCGTCTACCTTGAATATATTTCTGATGCAAAACAGTGCAGGCAAAAACCAAGGAAAATTAATCTATATAAGAAGGCACACTGGAAAAGCATGGAGGATGAGATGGATCTTTTACAGGAAAAAATTAAAGCACAAGAAAAATCAGGGGCAGACGTGGAACAATTATGGACAACATTCAAAGAAGAACCGCAGGATAGTATCACAAGACACATTCCAACAAAAAATACATCGGTTAAGGACAAGCTACCCTGGATAACTAAGGAAATCGAGTCGCTAATAAAAAAAGAGAGACAGAGCATACAAAAAGAAGAAAAAATCTAACGATAAACAGCACATAAAGAAATTCAAGGAAATTAAGCAACTGGTCCAGAGGAAATCAAGACAGGCATATTGGGCAACATTCAACAACATCTTAAATACGGAAGACAAAGACGAACCACGTGGAGCTAGCAAGAAATTAGGGACGTACATCAAACACAAAAAATGACAAGAGCGGAGTATCGCCACTAAAAAGGATGGTCTATTAGAAACTGATCCCGCAAGTAAAGCCAACATCCTTAACAACCAATTTAAATCTGTATTTGCTAATTCAGACCCCGTCACAAGCGAAAACTTTATAAACAAGAGAGTCGTCACGGGTGACAAATGCCCCCAAAGTGTTTGACACCGAAATGCATTTTGGCGGAAAAACAATACAATGTAATGCAGGTGTAACATGAAATTCTGATGCTGTTAAAATGACACAGGAGTCAGTTCTTAACATTAGAAACAGAACCTTTGACGATTATGATAGCTAAGAAAAGAGCCAAGGGTCAAAACTTAGTTAAAAAGGACCCTAAGTCATTCCCAACGTTAAAAAGGACCCTGGGTTGATTGTCAACGTTTAAGGTATAGGAGATATGCTCTGGACAAGCTTTTTGTATCTGGTAAGGTATAGGAGATATGCTCCGGACTGTAAAATTGAGGTCAAAGGTCAAGGTCAAGGTCAGTGATCTGAAAATGGTACACGACTCTCCGCCATCCCAATATGAACTCACAAACCAAATTTGGAATCCGTAGCTGGTAAGGTATAGGAGAAATGCTCCGGACAAGCTTTGTGTAAAATCTAGGTCAAAGGTCAAGGTCACAGTGACCTGAAAATGGTACGCGACACACCGTCATCCCAAGATAAACTCACACACCAAATTTGGAATCCGTAGCTGGTAAGGTATAGGAGATATTCTCTGGACAACCTTTTTTGTAAAATCGAGGTCGAAGGTCAAGGTCAAGGTCACAGTGACCTGAAAATGGTACGCGACATTCCTCCATCCCAAGATGAACTCACACACCAAATTTGGAATCCGTAGCTGGTAAAGTATAGGAGATATACTCCGGACATGCTTTTTGCAGCTGGTAAGGTATAAGCTTTTTGTAAAATCGAGGTCAAAGGTCAATGTCAAGGTCACAGTGATCTGAAAATGGTACGCGACACTCCTCCATCCCAATATGAACTCACACACCAAATTTGGAATCCTTAGCTGGTAAGGTATAGTTGATATACTCCGGACAAGCTTTTTGTAGCTGGTAAGGTATAAGCTTTTTTTAAAATCGAGGTCAAAGGTCTAGGTCAAGGTCACAGTGACCTGGAAATGGTACGCGACACTCCGCCATCCCAAGATGAACTCGCACACCAAATCTGGAATCTGTAGCTGGTAAGGTAAAGGAGATATGCTCCGGACAAGCTTTTTGTAAACTCGGTCAAAGGTCATGGTCAAGGTCACAGTGATCTGAAAATGGTACGCGACACTCCTCCATCCCAAGATGAACTCACACACCAAATTTGGAATCCTTAGCTGGTAAGGAATAGGAGATATACTCCGGACAAGCTTTTTGTAGCTGGTAAGGTATAAGCTTTTTTTTTAAAATCGAGGACAAAGGTCTAGGTCAAGGTCACAGTGACCTGGAAATGGTACACGACACTCCGCCATCCCAAGATGAACTTACACACCAAATCTGGAATCTGTAGCTGGTAAGGTAAAGGAGATATGCTCCGGACAAGCTTTTTGTAAAATCGGTCAAAGGTCATGGTCAAGGTCACAGTGATCTGAAAATGGTACGCGACACTCCTCCATCCCAAGATGAACTCACAGACCAAATTTGGAATCCTTAGCTGGTAAGGAATAGGAGATATACTCCGGACAAGCATTTTGTAGCTGGTAAGGTATAAGCTTTTTTTAAAATCGAGGTCAAAGGTCAAGGTCAAGGTCACAGTGACCTGGAAATGGTACGCGACACTCCGCCATCCCAAGATGAACTCACACACCAAATTTGGAGTCTGTAGCTGGTAAGGTAAAGGAGATATGCTCCGGACAAGCTTTTTGTAAAATCAAGGTCAAAGGTCAAGGTCAAGGTCACAGTGACATGAAAATGGTACGCGACACTCCCCCATCCCAAGATGAACTCACACACCAAATTTGGTATCCGTAGCTGATGTGACAAAGGAAATATACTCCGGACAAAAGGTACACACACCCACACACACACACACCCACCCACACACCCACACACCCACCCACCCCCACACACACACGCACGGTGCGATCACTATATGCCGCCAAAGCCTAGCTTTGGGGGCATAAAAATAACTACATGGCAGAAAATAACTACCCACAAGCTGAAGAAATAACCATTAATGAAAATGGAGCTGAGAAGTTGTTGAAGGGACTTAAGCCACATAAAGCCGCTGGGCCAGACGAGATAAAAGAACTGGTCAACTGTGTTGAAAGAACTGGTCACATACATCTCACCTATTCTTACTGCAATATTTAACAGATCCCCAACAACTGGCAAAGTACCCTCAGACTAGAAGAAAGCCCGAATAACAACTGCATTCAAAAAAGGACAGAAATACCTACCTGAAAAACTATAGACCCATATCACTGACTTGTGTATGCTGCAAGATAATGGAACACATCATTACAAGCCATATCATGAAACATACCGAGTCTAACAACATTCTATATCCTCTCCAACATGGATTCCGAAGCAACAGATCTTGTGAGACACAGCTCTTAGAATGCATTGATGACATCTCAAAAAAATTAGAAAATGGAAAACAAACTGACCTCGAGTCCTGATCCTAGACTTTTCAAAAGCTTTTGACAAAGTCTAACATAGTCTTCTACTACACAAATTAGAAAAATAAGGCATAAAAGGGAAGACACTGAACTGGATTAGGACATTTCTTGCTGATAGAACACAGGTCGTTGCTGTAGAAGGGGAAGAATCTGACACTGCAAGAGTGGCCTCAGGGGTCCCCTAAGGATCAGTGCTGGGACCCAGCCTATTCCTCTTCTACATCAATGACCTACCAGATAATCTGAGCTCCACGGTACGCCTGTTCGCTGACGACACCGTAGTCTACCTAACTGTCACATCGACAACAGACTGTCAGACGCTACAAGAAGACTTGGACCAACTAGCAAAGTGGGAAACCAAGTGGAGAATGGAATTCCACCCCAACAAATGCTCAGACAGTTCTGTCAATAACTAAGAGAAAACACCCTTTACACTTTGACTATACACCACATGGACATACACTACAACATGACAAAATGACAAAATATTTAGGTTGCACCATTTCGGATGATCTAGATTGGCAAATCATGTAAATAACATCACAAGCAAAGCTAATAGAACCCTGGGTTTCCTTCAACGTAATCTTCACATATCATCTAAAGAAATAAAAGGGAAAGCATATCTAACATTTGTCAGACCGCAACTTGAATACGCCAGCACTGTCTGGGATCCTTACCGCAAGGCACAAATCAGCAAAATTGAAAAGTTCCAGAGACGTGGAGCCAGATACGTCCTAGAAAGGTATAGGAACCGATCAAGTGTTGGAGACATGTTGAAGCAACTCGAATGGAAAGATCTCCAAACAAGAAGAAAGGAAGCTAGACTCAACATGTTCTATAAGATGGTTAATAGAGAAGTCAATATTGATCCAGCCAATTACCTAAATAGACCCACTAGATACACTAGATATGCCCAATCACATAGCTACACAGTACAAACATCTGCTATAGATCCAAGGAATGGTATTTTTGTGCAAACAACAAAAGACAGACTGGAACGCTCTACCACCTAGCACAGCAAATGCCCCGTCACTAGAGACATTTAAATATTTTCTGACTGAGCAAACCTGACTTATTCTTCCAAAAGGGGCTAAGGGAGGGAAGTGGGGTTTATAAATGCAAACTACAGACTGGCAAAATATTCATCAAGTTGAATGTGGCCAGAAATAGGAAGAAGAAAAAAGGAAGAGGTGTTATGTGCATGAAACAATGCAGTGATCCATGTACGGGAAAACGTCTTGGGTATTCCACCATACCTCCTGTAAATAGCTGGACACCACGATATGACTGAAATACTGTTAACCATTTCCTTTATATAAACGCTTTTTCATGTCTTTGCAAACAGAGTACGCCCAGATCAGACAGATGCCAAACCTTGCAGACAAAATTTACTTTTGAAACGTTACTCCATGAATATTCATGTAAGAAATAATGACAGCATGAATATTAATTAAATATTGGCACATGAACACAGGAATGTTTGGCTTTGGTAAAAACTGTAGAATCAGTTCTTGACCATGTCATAATCAAACAGAGCAGACCCTGATCTGGATGTTCTCTGTTTGCAAAAGCTTAGAATGGCGTATTTGTTTAGTAAAGGGTTAAGGATTTCGAAACATATATAGTTTCTTGCATACGCAGTATGGTATTATCTTTTGTTTGGATCACATCTTACTGATTTGAGTATAGATCAGACCCTATGCGTATAAGAGCCCCACTACTTGAATTAAAGAACTGAAACATAGCAAACTGTGCGGATCAACTATGTCTATGTTAATTGGTGTATTTGCTGTTCATGACTAAATCGCAACAACAGTATTGTTGTCCATTACTACTGTAAGCAGTGAAGATCCTGATCAGGTTATACTATATATAATTCACCAGTACAGTGTCATAGTTGATTTGAATGCGACTTTATTTCAGTCTCTAGCCAAGGATGCTGACTTCAATGCGTCCGTTTCAACACTTTCTAAGGCACACACCACTGCCCCTGTGTATTTTATCATTGCTGGGATGAAGCCAGGTGAGGCAGCAGTGGTTACCAAAGGACGTATCGGCGCGGACGATGTCTGGCTACTCAGTCAACAAAAGGACAGGTAAATGCTGAATTTGGCCCTGTGGTTTTGCGCTAGTCTCAGTTCATTTCAAGCGTAGATCGGTCAGATTTTGAGTGAAACTCAATCCATATTTATTGATTTAGTGGCTGTTATAGAGACTGCTGATGGATTTGTATACTTGAATCGAATTCTGCATCCGTCTTTAAACTTCTGCACTCATCAATAGTTGTCTGCAAATATTGTTCTCTGCTTTCATGTTCAAAGTACATTTTTCTTCCACTTTTTTAAAATACAGAATAAGCGTGTGTAACAGTATAGATCCTGTTTAAACGTCGACTAACTGCCACCTGTTCTGGGTCTACTCTGTTTGCCAATGCAAGAAAATGCGTTGATTGGAAACCATCTCATTTGAACAAATGTATATTATTTGCAGATGGTTTTTAGTGGAGACCAACTACGACCACTGGACAACACCTCCACCCTCTGATAACAGAAGGTAGGGTCGTTATAATTATTTAATTGCCATGTGTCGATAAATCATATATTATCAATCTGTCTTACTCAGTTTTTGCTGAATAACGGTTCATATATGTAATATTTCTAATTTTCAATATGTGTTACAAGATCATGTCTACAACATCGTGTGCTACAAACATTTATGGTGTTTCTAACAGTCCGCCACTAACTTACAACATCCCACCAATCATTGGGAAATGAGTCTAAATTATTACATAACAGAATTAAAGTGATAGCCCCTGCAATCAACGCATACTTTCAAAAAACATCACAAACCTTGGTACAAATGTATTTGGTATGTTCAGTCATTATTTATGAACACTTATATCGGAAAATGCCCCTGTGATACAAAATAAACCGTTTTCATCGATACTTGTAACTTTTGTTCTACAACAAAATAGTATCGACCGTGGTCGAACAGTTAACGAAACTGAAAAGCAACCCGGATAAATACTCTAATACATTAACGAATAATATCAGGTCTCAAACACATGAAAGTTTTGTTTTCTTGGATGTTTATTCGAGTGGTTTTCTTGCCACATACTTCCCTCCAGCATATAAATCACTGATCTATTTAATTAAGGCACTTTTAAAACACGTTGCAAGGAAAGACTGTCACTTAAATTCACATGAAGGGAACAGCAAATATTTTTAGTAAAATCAATAGTATGCTGAGCGATTGTCAGCAGTCTGTAAATATGTTCTGTCTAAAGTGTCATAGAATTATTTCGGCCGATTTCGGAAACACATCTGCATTCAGCATGTTAGAACAGGTTAATTCCGAATTTGCACCTAGCCTGCTATAAAACATTAACATTTCTCTTGCTGAATTTGTAAATACATTTCTCCTTCTTTACCCATGCCCTGTTGTATAATTACATATATCTTCACTGTGTACACGTATTTCGCTGTGCAATCACTGCTGCGGAGTGTACTGGTTGCACAATCAACTTGTAAATAGTGCAGACCCAGATGAGACAGCTCCTGCAAGAGCTGTCTCATCTGGGTCTTCACTATTTACAGGTAGGTATATTGACGTGAGTAGGAAGCGAAGGGTTAACACACCCTTTGTTGATTTCAATCGTTTCTTTTTCATCAGAACTCCGGCCATGAATGCGATGAATGCCATGGGTCAGAGTCACATTTCTTTGAACAGTTTGTTCAACGTGATGTCCACACCACCCGTGTTAAACAAGTGAGTAACGTAGACTGTGCATGATATCATTTATCAATGTCAAATAGAACGTGTCCTATTTCCATAAGCGCGTGAATGGGAATGGATGTATGAGTTTGGTCTTATGGCACTGTGATACTTAATCCATTCCCTTATATTGAAGCATTTGCCGCCTCTGTAAATGTCATTTTTTGAAACCATTGTGATAAATATCCTATGGAGCAAATGCTTTATTTATGATAATGGTTTCAATACTACACAATTCTAAAATTTCCTTTTCTCTAGTAAAAGCTCATTTTCACAAGATTTATTCAAAGAGGTTGGGTCTAAAATAGCTTTTGTGGGAATGGGTTAACGGTAATATCTGGAAAAGATTTTGGCTAATCCCACCGCTATAAATGCGGCACGTGGCCAACTGGATAAAAGCCCCTGATTGATATGCATTCCTTTTAATTCTTGTCAGAGGGTATAATATTGCCAAGTAACCAAAACATACCCGATGTCCCAAAACCACAGTAACTGAAGGAGTGTGTGTGTGTGTGTGGGGGGGGGGGGCTTACATATTCTACGCAAACCAAAGCTTCACGCTGTATTTCCTAAATGATCTTTATGAGCTTCTTGGTTACTCGCAGTCTCATCTTGATGTAAACTCTTTGCTTTGTATCATAAGCTCGGATTTGACACATGCAATCAGAGCTAACCCTTTCAAAGCTGTATTTTCAAATGGACCAAAATTTAAAAAGGTCAAGCTTGTTGTGAATATTCAGCTATTGTTTTACGAGAAAAGTTTAACATGACAAACAGTCTAGACCCTGATGATAGGGCTCCTCTAAGAGCCCTCTCATCTGGGTCTGCTCTGTTTGGAGAGCGCATTAGTGACTGAATGGGTTAAGAGGCAGTATTATTTGTAAACCAAATACCACCGTGTCACTATGAGACATAGTAAAGAACGAATATCCCGAATAAAATTACATGGTTTTATAATTAGTAATAATTTAAAAGGAGATAACAAGCGGTTGTTTCTCATTGTTCTATTTATATTGCAGGAAAACCATCTACACTGTGGTGATGTCCCCAGCCACTCCGAATATAATGCAGGCTTGGATTCGAGACTAACCCCTAACTTATTCCCTCATACGGACGCCTTTTGACACCCCTGTAAAGGTCACATTTTGAAGGCATTGTGATAAATAGAGCATTTGCTTCATTGGAGCAAATGCTCTATTTATCACAATGTTTCAAAACTACACAATTCCAATTTTTTTCTTCTTTTCTCTAATAAATGCTCCTTTTCGGTAGATTAGAATAGCCTATTAGGGCACGAGTTAACGCACAACAACTATGGCGCCTACTCAGATGCATTTTTTTCTTCCTTTTGTTTCATTCAAAATTTTGAGAAACGCTTGACCGAGTAGCAAACAGCTTTGACTCTGACATCAGGTCACACAGGCTACGTGCTAAACATAGGCCTACAGTAACACCTCCATTATTTGAACACTAAAATACGTATCATTATCGATATTAAAGACAGGTGGCAGCTTAATGCATGGTGCAATCATGCAGAAAGCTCCTAGAGGAGCCATGCATTAAGCCATCAACTGTCTAAAAGGGTTTAAATTCTTCTATACAAAAAAGTTGAATAATCGAGATTTTTACTGTATGTCAAAACACTGGACAGAAGAGATACTTGATTAACCTTGCCCAGTACAGAGGCAATCAGCATAATCTATTTGTTAATATGTAGATAATCCATTGATAAATGTATAATGTCATTTGGTATCAACTGCATGGGTTAGCCCCTTTTATCTCATATAAACACCTTTTCATCCATTTGCTAATAAAGTAGACCCAGATCAGACGGCCCCTGTAGGAGCCGTCTGAACATGGTCTGCTCTGTTTGCTTATCCCTTTCCCTTATGCATTTTGACGCATCTGCAAACAGAGTAGACCCAGATCAGACGGCTCCTATAAGAGCCGTCTGATCATGGTCTGCTCTGTTTGCTTATGATGTAATATAGATCTGATTCTACAGCTTCTGCCTGAGCCAAAATGTCATGTGTTTATATGCCATTATAAAAAATAATCTAATTAATATTCATGACGTCATTATTCCTTACATGAAAATACAACAGGGAAAGGGCTAAGGTAGTTTAGTTTTCCGCCAACTTAAAACATCCTATATTCAGGTACCATTGTAAAAATTCAGAGTTTTAATGAATGTTCATGATGTTATCATTTCTTGCATAAATATTGAACAAGTAAACGGTTAAGGTGATTTGCCGTGTGACATCTAATTTGAATCATAACCAGTTTGTATTTTATAGAGAATGGTGGGTCCAGATGTGACGCCCAGTAAATATGGATCGCATCATGTTTCAAATTGATCAATACTGTGACTATTGTGTCAAAATTAATGTATGTACATGTATGAATATTAATTAGCTTAATATTTATCATCATCACCATGGTTTGACTTTGAAAACGAAGATCTAAGAAGGTGGTGTCCCACGTCTGTTTCATGCACACTGGTGACTGGCAAGGCCAATGCGAGATAGGCATTCCTTGCTGCAGCGGCTGCACCTGTATGCTCGGCCAGGTCTGGTTGGAGAACCGACAGGGTTCTTCCTACGACTTCACTTAACCCATTCCCTCATATTGACGACTTTTGACGACTCTGTAAAAGTCACTTTGTGAAACCATTGTGATAAATAGAGCATTTGCTCCTATAGGAGCAAATGCTCTATTTATCACAATGGTTTCGAACTACAACATTCTAAAGTTTTCATTTTCTCTAGTTCATGCTCCTTTTCGGTAGATTTATTCAAAGAGGTTGGATCTAAAAATAGCCTATGAGGTAATGGGTTAATATTGTTATAATGGCATATGAACAAGGAAAGTTTTGAACTTTGTAAAATTGACGAATAATTTCATAAGCAATCCCAACAGATCAGATCAGATAACTCCTACAGGAGCCATCTGATCTGGTTCTACGTTGTTTGCGCAGAAATATTTATGGAATATGGTGTCACTGTATCAGCATTAATTAACTATCGTCTGTAAACCTTGTTGCTTACTATAAGTCCATACTTGTAGTCTCATCTAGATTCAAACTGTGTGCGATGGTCATCACAAATGGGTCCATGTTGTGTAGCATTATGTAAGGACTGTAAGATAAAATACCTTTTGATAATAATTATTAAAATTCCTCTGATAGGAATAACGTGCTTAATTCATTGAATCGTTCTGTAATAATTAATCATGTGCTAGTATTGAGATTAAGCAATACTTGTGATATCAACTAATTAATTGCCTATGTCACATATGATTACTTTGCAAATAGTATGGAGCCAGATGAGACGCCGAGTAACTCGGCGTCTCATCAGAATCCAAATTGTGCATGTGTGTGTGTCACTGTAACCGTTTTTTAAACGAACATGAAGAAAATACAATAAAACTGCAACAGACAACAAAGTTTGCAGTTGACAAAATTTGGCAGCGAAAGAGTCAACGACGTTTTAGTAATACTGTAAAACCCCTCTAAACCGGACATTAAATTTAGTATAAAATAAATATAAAAGCTCCTCTAGGAGCTTTCAGCCTGAATTTCACCCTGCATTAAGCAGCCACCTGCATACAAGACTTACAAGTATCTATATTCTTCTCTATTAGTATTCCGATTTAGAGGGCTTTTATTGTACATGTCGGTTGTTTCAGGAGAAGGGGTACTTACAAGCTGGGTACACGTGCACAAATCAGTGTCTAATGAGAACTTCTTCGGAATGCAACAACAGCGCAAAAAAACTGTAGTTGCTTAGCGACACACAGTGACGACCCTGGTAAGACGCTGTGTTCTTACATGTCTTACTTAGGTCTACACTGTTTAAAAATGCCGTTATGATTATTTGTTCTCAGATATTATGTATTACCAATCGACTACATGTAATTATTTTAATTATTGGTATTATTAATATAATGTGATCTAATCAAAACGAGCAAGTATCAGAAAAATCCACGTCACCCTTTGTACGAGCACATACGCCATTGATATTAAGAGATTGTTGTTGATCATCCCATAATAAATATTTTTATTTTTTACACCATTATTTGTTTTATTTCCATACCCATGATGATGATAAAGGTCGTTCTCTAAATGCATGTTATTACTGCGGTTAGTATTTACACATGCCATAGTGATAGTTTATTGACACATGTTAGCATTTCTGTGCAAGTCCGCTTGCACATAGATTGTTGTCTACGTAAAACTTTAAGAATGCACGATGAGTGTTCACGTAGGATATGAATTTCTCCCACCTTCGCCCCTGGAATATAGGAACTTTGCCCATGAAAGATACGCGTATCTTATATTATGTCAAGTGATGTTCGAAGTCATTATAGTATGATTCCTCTGACCTTTTTATGTTACAGAATGTCCCCTTTGAAAGGATCGTAATAGTATGACCCCCTTGCATGTCAAATAATGACCGCATAAAATAATGACCCCCATAGAACGACTTAACACAAAAACAGTTTTTTTTTATTTTGTATCCTATTCAGTACTGTAGTCAAACAAAATATATCCCGGCGTTATTTTGCAGTTTTTAATTGAAACAACATGAACGCCTAGCGGTAAAAGCCACACACAGTACACAACAATTACCAAAACAACGATAGAAAATAAGTGAGACACGCACACACGAAAACGCACGCGGGCACACACACACACACACACGCACGCACGCACACACGCACGCACGCACGCACACAAACACACACAAACATATAATTGAGAGAGAGAGAGAGATGTTTAATGTTTTACTCTTGTTGAATCACAGTCTGTGTCTTTAGTTACTGCAATATTGTGTGCATTTTCCTTTACCATAGAATTCCAAGCAGAGTGCAATAGTTTGCTTCATGTTCCCCAAATTAGAATGCCAATTGCCATTTGCTAAATGAAAAAAATACGGACGTGTTATTTTCACGTAGAAATTGGGTATATTATTGTTTTGACAAAGATATAAAACATATTGTGAAATGAAGCCTACCGATCTAATTCTTGGATCCGGCAAACACTCTTCAGAGAAAATAAACTAGAAATTAATGACAAAATGGCAATTAGCAACCTTTACAGCAACTGGCAAAAAAAGAGAGGGAGGAACAATTAGCATTTAGCAAATGGCAAAAAAAGGTAATTAGCATTCGGCAACTGGTAAATTAGCAATTGGCTTAAATTTAGTTATCGGCATGTTCCGACCCGTATTCCATACGATATCAACGAGGATCTGAAGATCATATTTCATTTAAATGTCTGCACAATACCATTCATAAAGGACACAAAACATATTGTGGAATGAAGCCCATCGATCTGTCTAATCCTTGGATCGCAAAAATGTATGCGGTGGCGGTACTTGACCTACTAAACGTATCGTCAAAGTTTCCGGGTACCGACAAGCACTCTTCAGAGAAAAGAAACCACAATTAACGAAAAAGAAAATGGCAATTAGCAACTGGCAAAAATCAATAAGCATTAGACAACTGGCAAATTAGCAATTGGCATTTGCATGTCCCGACCGCATTCCAAATACTATACTAAATAGCATTTGTCATTGACTGCTATTTTACAGAAATTCAAAATGATCATGATTTACTGCGAGACTAGTTTTTAGATTTACACCCCAGAACACTACAACTGCAATATTGTTCACTGAGCTCACGTATACCAAAGAACTATTTGATGTTTGAGGTGTTGTTAACATTGTGCAGGTCATTTGCATGCCATTTGCTGTCCAGCGTAATTTACTACAGATACCTTCTGCACTCTGAGTAATTAATGTCTGCAACTATTGTTTTCTGCTGCAATTCTAAAAATACTTTTTTTCTCCCATATATTTTCCAAAACAAATGTGACAAACAGTTTGGACCCTGATGAGCTGCCAAGTTACTCGGCGTCTCATCTGGAAGTAGACTATTTGCCTAAAACCAAAGCAATAGCAGCTGGAATAAAACTCATACTTGTTTAACAGAACAATTGCTTATTTCAGAAGTCAATTGATCGTCTTTAGTCAGAACTTGGTATGTCCTTGCATAACAATTTTTATAAAAATGCATATCATCAGAAAGTTTTGTATCAGAAATAAGAAAAGATCCTTTAATCGCAGCTATTCACTTTAAAAGATGTTTGAAAGCATGCCTTAACTTATGCCTTTCAAATTGACTATCAAAGGGTCTTCTTATCAGTGCCTGAAACATCACATGATAACTGTGTATTTCTGGGTTTCCAAAAGTTCAAATCCTCTTCTTCAACCCCTTTCCCTTTCACGCATTTGCAAAAAGAGTATGCCCATATCATACAGCTCCTATAGGAGCAGGCAGATCAGGGTCTGCTCTGGTTGCTTATGGAATAATAGAGATGGGATTTTACAGTTTCTACCAAGGTAAACGATCCTGTGTTCATGTTCCATTATAAAAAAAATCAGCGAATAAATATTAACTCATTCTCTCCTAGGCTATTTTTAGACCCAACCTTTTTTTAAATTAATTTACCGAAAAGGATTATTAACTAGAGAAAAGGAAACTTTTAGCATTTTGTAGTTTGAAACCATTGTGATAAATAGAGCATTTGCTCCCATAGGAGCTAATGCTCTATTTATCACAATGGTTTCACAATTTAAATTTTATAGAGGCGCAAAAATGCGTCACTAGGGGGTAATGTGTTAAAGCATGTTCTTCATTCTGCAGTCATTTTAAAATTTCCCATGTATCTCTTAATCAAAGTTGTTCAATAATATTGCTTTCTGTTTGATCTTCTATCCTGCTTAAAAATGTTTTACGCAGCCATTTTACGTTTACATAAAACCTCGATTCTTAATCCATGTCGGAGAATCATGTTCTGACGCCTGATATGACTGTTTAAGCACCAACAGATCAAAGGCTCTACGCGCAGCTTGTGCGAATCACATGACCTTTAACCAATACCCACACGCATTATAGTAAGTTTATGTATATTTATTATAGCGCTATCGACCAGTCATGTAACACGTTACAGATCTCGTCTTTGGAGTAATGTTCAAGTACCGTCGATGTCGAAATGAAAAACAAAAACAGGATATTTAAAACATTCGCGCTTGTGACGATATGGGTGACAATGGTATGTGTTTTGAATTCAGAGGTCCAGATAAGATGCGTAAATTTAAATATTTTCAAGAATAGCCCCTTTATTTCTCCATCAAAGCCTATACTGTGACAAGTCTTTAGAATCGTCTCAAATAGACGAATCTAAAGAGTGGACACAGTATAGGGTTTGGTAGAGAAATGACGATTTAAGTATTTGGGTGCGCACCTTTATCTGTAGCTCTGGCCTGCTTTATTAACTACACGTGCTGTCTGCTAGAATCGTCGCCTGCTAAATATTTCAAAGTGGAGTTTATTAGTTTTTAAAACATAAATCATAACAAGAGAGTCAACGGTCTTCTAAGGATCATAGCTGCTTTTATTTTTCGAAGAAAATATCGAAATATTTCAAAAGCCTTGCATGGTGTTGTCGTGGGTGTTGTATTGTCGTTAGTCAATCTTCAATCTTCAATGGGGTTATTATTCTAGCATACATATTTTAAGTAACCTGTTCACGTTTGGCACGTAAGTGGTATTTCATTCCGTAAGTCATGATTTTGGTATCAAACACTTTTTGATACCATAATTGGACGTCGCTGAGCTCGCTTACGATTTAATTTTGCTTTAACACCCGTCGAAATGGTCCGTATTTCTGCCGAGATACAGCAGGTGTTTCCCGAAATGTATCTATTTTTTTAGTTCGCATTGTCACGTGGGTTTTCTGATTCATAACTTGGCGCACTGTGACGTAACCCGTGTTTACAATGGAAGGTATTTCGGAGATTTTTTGTAGTACAATTTAGAAATCAATTTGTCTAAATAGAGCAAACGTTTGTAAGAATTGAGAAAGGAGTTTAAAACGTTGGTCAGTTCATATTAATTCTATAATAAAATCTTACGGTATAATATTGTCTAAAGTATGATTGCAGATCCAGCGTTTACAAGCAAGCAACACGGATATTTCACCCGTTATACACATGTATACCTAGTTCTACAATATATAACGTCTGTATGTCGAAATATAACATATATAACATAATTATAGTTCTTTGCCACATTTTTATACTTTTATAACTTTTTTTCTTCTATTTGTTAATAAAAAATCACTTTTATCATTCCAGCAGCCAAATCTAGATATGACTGTGAATGATAAAAAACACAATGAAAAATGATAACAGGGTTATTTGAATGAAAAGTAAGCTTGCTTTGCTGTCAAATGATTTGGACTAATGTATACCGTGAAAGTAGCTCAGAACTGCTTGGTAATTTCGTTCCGACACTTAACCCTTTACCGAGTATTTGTTCATGCTTTTGCAGATAGGGTAGCCCTAGATCAGATGATTCATGCAAGAGTCATCTCATGTGAGCTGGCTTACTACTATAGGTCTATGCAGAGACATATTGCAGAGACATATGTCTCCGGTCTCTGTGAACAGTTTCTGAATGGCAAGAACAATTGGTCAATGCAAACATTTAGTTAATGAATATTCATGTTGTCATTAATTATTGCACGGTATTCAAAAAGGAAAAGGTAAACACACATGCATTTATGCAAATGATGCCAATTTTAGTGAATACATGTAGCACTACATACCCGGTCCTAAACATCTTTTAAACCTTAAATACTCCATGAATATTCATGTAAACAATAGTTTCCAATGGCAAATGTAGCCTATGCTGGATTTTTTGCATTGGTAGAAACTGTAGGGTCTGTTGTAATTTCATAAGCAACACAGCAGGCCTCATTTGACGGATCCTACAGGGGCCATATGATATGGGTCTACTGTTTGCAAATGCGTAATTATGGAGTAACGTGTTAAAACAAAGTTGTGCAGAGTAGACCCAGATCAGGGTTGAAAAGGTATTTCCACCAGGTAAAGGTGAATACTAATTATCTGTTGTTTTATAACGGCACGCGGACAAGATGTCAACAGAATCCGATCTATACTATTCCATAAGCAAACGGCAGACTAGGAACAGATAGGAACATGAATGAGCTGTCTCATTTGGGTCTATTCGTTTTGCAAAGGCATAAATATGTGTCTACATCGAATATAGTTATAAGCATAATCACCTTAAGTTTCATTGATCCTTTACTCTATGAATATTCATGTAAGAAATAACTAGAACTATTACTAAAGGTGATGAATACCCCAACACGACAGCCTTGATCACAAATCCAAGGGCTGATAACTCCTTTATGTTGGATACTGAAAAAATGCACATCTACACTTCTATCAATGTTCAATGAATTATGTTGAAAACTACAGAACAGATTCACTCTACAACTTTATCGGCTAACAATACATTTGGCACAAGTCCAGGGGCAGATAACTCCTGTATGAGTTGTTAGATACGGAAACGAATTATGCCATGCACATAGATCTACATTTCAAAGAAACCATGTGTACAAACTTTCGAGGCAATCTGTTGAAAATTGTAGACGTTGTTCATACCACAAGTTCAAAGGTATATACAATATCTAAGTTCAAGAGCAGGTTAACTCCATATACTCTTGAGACAGGCAAACGAAAATTAGGCAAACGAAAATAACGTCATGCAAAATACACTTCATAGAGGTCATGTATATAAACATTCATAGAAATCTGTTGAAATCAGTTGAATGAGCAGTTTGTGACACCAACTAGCAATGTTACAAACCGAAATGACAACAAACCAGATTGTGACAAAAATAACAAAGGGCAATAACTCCAAAAATACTGAACACACAGTTATGGACTATGTGCACTGCACTTGTGGTCAATATGATCTATCTGTATATGAAGTTTGAAATCAACAGCTTTTACACTTTCAAGGTTATGATCCAGACACTACACTGATAATGTATAGTTTTGAATTAAATGACATGTCAAAAAAATTACAAGTTAAAGAGGGACATAATCCTGTCAGACTTTGTGCAAGAGTTATGACATTTTAAGAAGGGTGTCTCAACATAACACTCATAATGTGAACCAAGTTTGAAGACAGTATCTTAAATAGGTTTCAAGAAAACAGCATATCCCAAAAATATGTCCCAATTAAGAGACGCAATATGAAATTAACAAGAGCCGCGTGCGGCGCCAACGCTCGTCTGATTTTGGTCTGTCCGGCTAAATTAAACATTTTTGAAAAATATAAAGGCCCATAACTCCAAAATTTTGAGATAAAGAGTTATGGTTCTTATGTAGGGGCCTTCCCCTCAAAGAGATCTACTAACCTATGAAGTTTCATGTTGATACCTCATATGCTTTTGGGAGTAATAAGCTACATTAAAGGTTTTGCACGCCGACAACGACGACAACGCCTACGACTCAGTGATCACAATAGCTCGACTTTTCTTCGAAACAAACGAGCTAAAAATGGGCATAATTCTGTCAAAGTTGTACAAGAGTTGTGATACATGAAGAAGACTGTCCCCACATAACACTTATAGTATGTATTAAGTTTGAAGGGGATCAGAAACATAGTTTTCAAGAAAAAAGCAAATGTCCCGGAAAACGAGACGGACGGGCGGACGGACAAGGTGATTCCTATATAGCCCCACCACAAGGGTACAACTAGGAATATCAGTAAATGTGATGAATACCCCCACACGACAGCCTTGATCGCAAATCCAATCCAAACAAGATTTTGCAGAATGACACCGGTTTTTCCAATTTCGAGGCAGACAGATCCCCAGTTAAAAGGCCAGAAGTCAATTGATCGTCTTTGGTCAGGACTTGGTATGTCCTTGCATAACATTTCTTATAAAAATGCATATCAACAGAAAGTTTTGTATCAGAAATAAGAAAAGATCCTTTAATCGCAGTTATTCACTTAAAAGATGTTTCAAAGCATGCCTTAACTTATGCCTTTAAAATTTACTATCAAAAGGTCTTATCAGTGCCTGAAACATCACATGATAACTGTGTATTTCTGTGTTTCCAAAAGTTCACATCCCTCTCTTTAACCCCTTTCACGCATTTGCAAAAAGAGTATACCCATATCATACAGCTCCTATAGGAGCTGTCTGACCAGGGTCTGCTCTGTTTGCTTATGGAATAATAGAGATAGAATTCTACAGTTTCTACCAAGGTAAACGATCCTGTGTTCATGTTCCATATAAAAAAAATCAGCGAATAAATATTAACTCATTCTCCCCTAGGCTATTTTTAGACCCAACCTTTTTTAATTAATTTACCGAAAAGGATCATTAACTAGAGAAAAGGAAAAAAATTAGCATTTTGTAGTGTGAAACTACAGGAGTAAATGCTCTATTTATCAAAACGGTTGTACAATTTAAATTTTATAGAGGCGCAAAAATGTGTCACTAGGGGGTAATGTGTTAAAGCATGTTCTTCATTCTGCAGTCATTTTAAAATGTTCCATGTATCTCTTAATCAATGTTGATAAATAATATTGCTTTCTGTTTGATCTTCTATCCTGCTTAAAACTGTTTTACGCAGCCATTAAAACGCTTACATAAAACCTCGATTGTTAATCCATGTCCTAGAATAATGTTCTGACGCCAGACGAACAGATCAAAGGCTCTACGCACAGCTTGTGCGAATCACGTGACCTCTAACCAATACCCATACGCATTATAGTAAGTGTATGTACAGTGAAACCTCTCTATAACGACCACTATATTACATCAAATATTTTGTGTTAAAGGCAGGTGGATGCTTAAAGCAAGGTGAAAGTAAAACAAAACGCTCCTATAGGAGCGTTCTGTTTTACTTTCACCTTGCTTTAAGCAACCACCTGCTCAAAATACCAACTAATTAACACAATTTAGTGGTCGTTATAGAGAGGTTTTACTGTATATTTATGATAGCGCTATTGACCAGTCATGTAACACGTTACAGACCTCGTCTTTGGAGTAATGTTCAAGTACTGTCGATGTCGAAATGAAAAACAAAAACATCGCAAGATCGCATATAATAAGATCGCATATAAAAAGATGAGACCTTTCTTTATCAATTTGCGCCTTTAGAAGTACTTCAATAGTCTACAAGCAAGGTTTTACGCAAGCGTAAAATGGCTGCGTAACGTCTTTAAGCAGGATAGAAGAAAAAGAGGGAGCAATATTGTTTAGTAGTTTAAATTAACAGATACATTGGGAAAACATGACTGTAATGTATAAATTAACAGCAGAAACGGGGGAATGTTTAAAGGAGCCATGATGCATAATACCTGTGTATGACACCAATAATACACATTACCACGAAGTAAATACAGATCAATGGTATTCATGCACAATTGTGAAATATTCAAAACTGTCAACAAAACCACGAGTAAAAGGTCTCAGCTAAATAACTTTACCAAAGACAAAATTCAAACAAAGGACTTATACTTTTACAATATTTGTGTACAGAATTGTTTTTAAACCAAAAGCACGTAAACTAAGGGTGCTAACAAAAAAAATGAGAGAAAAAAATTATGCTTCCGCCGAGGATCGAACCCGCGACCTCACATTTCCTAGGCCACCGTTATAACCCCTCGACTTCGCTGACTGCTACAAGTGGTGCGTGCTTTTAATGATTTATACCCAATACACTAGCATTTTCAATGGCAGAAAAGAAGCAAATAACCTCGACAAAAATATTTGTCCCCGCTAACAAAAAATGTATGAATCAAAATAAGTAAAATAAATGAATGTATATAAATAAAAGCTTGTCTCACAGTAACCCATAGTTATTAAAAAAGATTGGCTTTTATAGAAACACAGGAACGCAGAAACGCATGGTCAAAATTCAAAGCCGTATAATTGTGGGCTGCTTTCAGCAGCCCAATGAATTTTGAATCTGGTGGTTGGTTCTCGTCTCTAGAAAAGAACTGTTGAAAAATACTTGCCGTACAATTTTACCTGCTTCAATTTTATCTTTGATAAGTAAATTACTTTTGTCAAACAGGCAAGAACCAATGAAATGCTCATGTAACAGTTATTATTGTTAATATGTTAAGATTTTTGTCTTTAATTGATTCGTCAGACACGTGCAAAGAATAAATAGTGATGATACTGTATGTGATCACAAAGTTGCGTACACAAACTGTATAATGTGTGTCGATTCAATAAATATTTATAGAAAATTTCAAACATGTAAAAATTAAAACTGATTCATAGACTCAACACAAATGCATCTTGTTAAGTTACTTCCTGTCACATAGCTTGCACATTTCTCTACCGATTTCCACAAACTAGACCTCCTTCCATTATCAATACACCACTTTTGAAGAAATTTATATCAAAATCACACTGGAAGATATCTATGTTTTGTCAGTGAAAAGAATGCGAAACACGGTTTGACCTGTACAAAGTGTCAACGAATCACAACGGTTTAACGAAAACGGTTGACAACCAGTACTCTATGTCTGGTGGTATAGAGCAGAATGCATTACAAGACTCACCGCCCGAAATTATAACCCAGGGTCCATCCTTATATAGCTTTTTAGTTGAGTCTAAGTTTATTCTCAAGCTTTTGATTGGTGAGATTTGAGTTCTCAAACTTTTGATTGGTCAAAGGCCAAAGGCCAAAGGCTCAAATCTGACCAATCAAAAACTTGAGAACGAACTCAGACTCAACTAAAAGTTTTATAAGCATGGATATTGGTGTCCTTTACAGCTTTGAAATTCAGCAATGTCAATTTGTTTCATCCGCCGTCTATCATAGAAATAGCAGAGTATAGTTTCACCAGTTGTAGACACGATTGCCCCCTAGCTAATTTAATGATAATTATGTATTCATATTAATCATAAATATTGTTTTGAAATCATGTATTTTTATTAATGTCTGTCTTTGATCTCTGTGCACACTTTACTATGAACTGTGAACCGATCGACTACATGTTATAAATTACCGAAACTATATACTGATACCTCCTAATATACATCATTCGACCCCCACAAACAAAGTTTTTTTGGGGGTTTTGGTGGGGTATACTGGAGTCACCATGTCCGTCCGTCTGTCCTTCGTCCGTCCATCCGGCTTGTCCGGATCATAACTTCAAAGTATAAAGGCTATTGACTTCAAACTTTGTATACATATAGATCACATTGACTGCCAGTGCAGTGCACAAGGTCCATAACTCTGTCTGCAGTATTTTGGAGTTATTACCCTTTGTTATTTTTGTCAAAATCTGGCTTGTCCAGATCATTACTTCCAAAGTATAAAAGCTATTGACTGCAAACTTAATATACAGATAGATCACATTGACCCCAAGCGCAGTGCTCAATGTGCATAACCCTGTCTGCAGTAGTTTTGGAGTTTTTGCCCTTTGTAGTTTTTGTCAAAATTTGGCTTGTCCGGATCATAACTTTCAAAGTATAAAAGCTATTGACAGCAAGTGCAGTGCACAAGGTCCATAACTCAGTCTTCAGTATTTTTAGAGTTATTGCCCTTGGTTATTTTTGTCAAAATCTGGCTTGTTCTAATGAATGAATTTTTGCCTGAGCTTTACTCTGTCATACCTCAACAGAACTTTTTTAAATATTGCAATATTGTTGAACACCATCTGATGTTCTGAACCTGTGGTGAAAGTTTTGATTTGTCGCTTCGTGCATGAATGAATGTTCTCCCTTTTCGTAATTTAACAAATGAAAATTTAGCGGTCAGAAGCTTTATTTCTATAACCCCATATCTGTGTTAAATTTGCTAGTGGGGGTATTAATCACCTTTAGTGGTAGTTCTAGTTTGGAATTGGCACAAATGGGGTCGAAGCATTTTGAACGACGGCTGATTTGCTACACGTATGTCACATCATATGACAGATATTGCCACTAACACAACTACATTACATTTATGAATATGTAATCTATGATGAATTCCAAATTTCTTACAATTTAGGAAGCAACAGTCCGCGTGACCTTGCATTCACTCCGGTAAACCAGGTGTATTTTATCTAGTACAACTTAACCCATTCGCTCCCAGTGGATTCTTCCATGCTTATATATTGGATTCGTCCATTTTTGTCTAATGGGTACCTGGTCAAAATTTTCAGTTTCGTTTTGTTTTATACTGAAATTCTTATAAAAAAAGTGTAGACTCTGATCAGACGCCGCATTATGCGGCGTCTGATCAGAGTCTACACTGTTTGCCTACGTCCCATATATGGGATCGTGGGAGCAAATGGGTTAACTTTATAATTAGTCGAGATATAGATTGAGACAAACATCTGTGCCACAATAGATATACTACAGTTTTGAATATATTTGGTTTGTATCTGTGTATGGAGATGGGTTTTTTCCAAGAGCATATATTATGATGTCAGTTGGCATGAGACTCAAGACTTTCATATATGTAATAATATACATATTTGACCCACACTAATTAAGATTTTAAACATAATATATCCTGAAAGTGGGAGATCCATCGAAAGCAAAAGTAGCAATGTAAAAAGAGAAAATTGCAGACTCGGTTTTATTGAGTCTATTCATGAGTAGTAATTAAAAGTGCAACACTACTCACGCCCCCTAGCACCGGCGTAAGCAGTATTCAATTTTCAAAACTAATAACATCAAATTAATGATCCCGAAGGGCCAGAAAATATCAAAACACTGATAATGAAGTACGGGTGGTTTTTTACGGCCGCCACACAAGCACTTAACACCTGCTGTTGTGAAGTAAATATATCCTGAAAGTGGGATAAGTTGATTAACTCACTTAAGTGTTTAGTTTTACATCTCAGCACATTGGTTATGTTAAAAGGGAAGTCCCTACATTCGACGCGTTTCAAGAATACCTAAAATTTACAAAACTCATTTGTTTATATGCTGAAAAGTAGTATATCGCAAGAAAACCTGTCCAATAAACGATGAAATGACAAAACATCCGTGTGTTTGATATCGACGATCCCGAATTTATTCCGCGAATTTTCAGTTTTATTCGAGTCGGGTTTAGTTTCGTATCTGTTCGCGCTATTCGCTATTCATGATGTCGTTATTTCTTACATGAGTATGCAGCAGGGAAATACTTAATTGTTTGTATTGAATAGGGTATCTATGGTGGACTTCCTGGTACAGTCATGGTCGATCTCAAGCTTAAGTTTAACACAAACTATCGGGACGTTGCCTGTGCAATGTCTATCCTAGGCATTGGTTCCACGTGTGGAGCTGTGTTGGCAAGACGTATGGTTGATACTCTAGGAATGTGGAAAGATGCAGTCGTTTTAGTCATCCAAATTTTGACGATGATTGCCACGATGTCTGTAGCTGTCGCCGACAGCTTGTCCATGCTGTCGGTTTTGTTTTTCCTCAGTGGTGTCTGTAGTGGAGTTCTCAACGTAGGTGAGGACAGATAGATAGAGAGATACATGTAGATAGATTTCTGCAAACAGAAAACATAATGTGGTTCACAAAACATATATGACATCATAATAGATAGAGATAAGTTAAAATGATGCACAGAAAAAACACGACATGCTTTCTATACCAAATATAATACAAGAAAGCACGGGCTGTTACTTTCATTGAGGTTCTTAACTCATTCCCTCACATTGACGCCTTTTGACGCCTCTTTAAAAACCACTTTCTGAAATATTGTGATAAATAGAACATTCGTTCCTTTGGAGCAAATGCTCTATTTATCACAATGGTTTAAAAACTACACAATTCTGAAAGTTTCCTTTTTTCCAGTAAATGCTCCTTTTCGGTAGGTTTGTTCAAAGAGGTAGGATCTAAAAATAGTCTTTGAGGTAATCGGTTAACATAGGCGACATGACATAGATAGGATTTAAGACAGATACGTAAACTCATTGCTGATCACGGTAATAACCAGAGAGAAAGAATTTCCTTAACCCTTTACTCCATGAATATTCATGTAAGAAATAGTGACATCATGAATATCATTAACATGTAGATTATTATTTTTTTATAATGGCACATGAATAGTTGGCCATGGTAGTCAGAAACTGTAAAACCATATCTATAGTATTTCACAAGCAGACCCTGATCAGATAGCCCCTACAGGCTCCTGACCCACTCTCTGTGTAAAGGAGTTAAAGACGTATTTATGAAGTAAATGAGGTATTCATTCTCTTGGGAACGCAACTGACAGGTCCTGCAGCAATGGACGAATTTTGCAAACAATTTGGACCCAGATGAATGCTGAGTAACACACATTTGGCGCCAACATATATTTTGAAAACAGTAAATTTCCATAACATCCGCAGCACCCGAGATGCGAGCCTTATAATGTATTCACTGCTGTACACCCATCAACTACATATTTGAACAGGTATCTCTTTTTATGTCATAATGACTCCATTATATATACTCGTGCATGCAGTCTTTTTCAAATTGAGGGCCAAACAATTGGGTTATCAAATCAAAATTGGCCGTGATTGTTTAACGGTACAATAACTGTAAAATGCGATAATGTTCGATAAATCAAAGGCATATAAGTAAAGGTTCAGATAAGATGCGTGAATTAAAACATTTTCAAGAATTACTTAAAAAATAACTTATTAGAATAACTCATAAAACTCTTAAAAAGCGGGTGGTTGATTAATGGAGGTCAGAAGTAAAACAGAAAACTCCTCTAACTCGACCTCTTTCTGATGGCCGCTTAAGATCATAGGGGTCTGTACCGCTTCATAAGAATCTGAATATACAGTAGAACCCCTTTAATGCCACCCCTTAATGAATAAGCGTGGGTGTCTTTATAAGCAGGTGGTTGCTTAATGCAGGACAAAAGTGATGCAGAAAGATCCTCCAGGAGCTTTCTGCATCACTTTTGTCCTGCATTAAGCTACCACCTACATCTAGCACCCAAAAGTATACCTCTTTTAGGTGGTCGCATTAGCGGGGGTTTACTGTACTAATTAATAATAACAAGGGTTCCAACTGGCAGAACGGACAGCCGTGTACCACAAGTACAAATACGACTGTAACTCTTGCAATTTATATGATAAGTTTGTAATTCTTTCGGCTATTGAAAGCCAACATATGTACTACCAAATAAGTATATATAATCTTCTGACGGTAACTTAGTCACTATTATCAATCTAACAATGATTTTCTCAAAATTTCACGTGTTTTCTGGGTCATTGACTAACGTTTGTTCACCCCGGTCTCACCCTATCACGGCGATAAACTGACGAGTAACAGTTCAAAAGAGGGCGTGGTTCAATAAAACAACTGAATTCTATCTGCGATCTCCATTCGTTTTGTCCTCTAAATAAGTAAGCAACTGGCAACAGCGGACTTTTCGTCTGTCGTTATGTTTCCGTTTCGGATGATGCCATTTTGCAACAAATATGAGTGGAGCAATTCCATTGGATGAGCGAAAGAAAGTTGGGAAAACTGCGACGTCACGTACAATGGCTTCTTCATCTGCGATGATTTGAAGATAACTGGCAAAACTCGTTAGTTTTAAATCACCGCTTTGATGGGGGCTAAAACGATGACGATTGGTGATAGAATCGAATAGTTTTATTGAATCACACCATCTTTTGGTCTGCATGTCGCCAGGTTCTCGCTGTGATAGGGTGAGACCGGGGTGAACGAAACTTTCCCAATGACCCAGGAACACGTAAAAATGTGAGAAAATCATTGTTGAATTTATAATAATGCATACGATACCGTCAGAAGATTATGCTTATTTGTTTGTGACATATCGTGGATTTCAATAGCCGAAAGAATTACGAAATTATCATATAAATTGTAAGACTTGGACTTCTTTGTACTTGAGGTACCCGGATGTCCGCTCTCTCAGTTGGAATCCTTGTTTATTATATACTACATGTATATATAGACTCCCATGAAGCGGTACAGACTAAGGCAATCCTACAATGTTTGCAATACAAGCGGACAACGCGAAAACATATCCCCGTCTTCTCAATATATCTATATATGTACATTTAAATAAAGGTTCAATTAAATCTGACAGGTAGTTATGTAGATATGGCTCAAGGCAAAATTGTCGATGTCCGCTTATTGTAAAACAATGCCCTTTAAATAGATCAAGAGCACACAACTCAGGTAGGAATGTATATCATAAATATAATTCGCACAAACAAAGCCAAACAATGCCTCTACGCCTTTTATAAAATTAACGATGCCAGTAATTACATGTTAGGTTACCCATTCCATTCATACTGACGCTTTTGACGCCTCTGTAAAATTAACATTTTAAATCAACGAAATTGTAAATTTTCCTTTTTTTCCCAGCAAATGCCAGTAGTAGTTTAGGGGCCATAAACTACTATTTGTTCTTGTTCGTGTCCATGTCATTGTCATCGATCCCCCACGCTCCCCATCTGACTTAGACACCTGGCTCATTAACATAATGTGATGTCATCCATCAGGTATGACGATCTCATTATCATTTGAATTAAATTCCCTTCATTAAAAAATGGAAGAAACGACGGGCACCCCATAAGGGAAGGGGGTGGTGGGGGGTCTGCTAGTTTTCAATAAACAGAGTGATAATATCTAAATGCGAATTTGGAAACGTTTTTGTCCACATTTCAACTTCACGATCTTTCCTTACATATAAAAAAGATTTTAAACATACTTTTTCACAAAACAAACCCCAGTTCATCACCACTTTACAAATTCGGTATACGTATGAATCATTTCGTTCATTGTTCCCAAGATGTCGGCTTTTTAATATGATATGTAAACCAGTTTGTGGTTTATTTTACATCATAAGAGGACTTAATTACATTAGCATAATCATCAACGACTTCCATTCATCTTTTTAATAGATTTTAATATATGTGAATCAGGGTGTGGTAACATTCTTTATTGAAAAGACAATTCAATCTAAATGGAAATTAGTTTGTGATATATTTCACAACAAACGTGTTTCATTTGCTGTCTGTTTCTATTTTCTGAAATATTTGTTGGATATATCAAACAAACTGTAACATACTGAAAAGTTTTTTGGAATATTTTTTGTGGTGGAATACTTCTCACTCGACAAGATAAGATGTTTTCTATTTCATTCCTATATTAAGATTGTGTTAGCTATTGCAACATTTACTGTTACTGTCGTCCGTCTGTCTTGGGATGTTACTACACGCCAACACAATATCAGTCAACGAGAAACCTTGTGACCAGTTTTGAGATCTAGGGAACTTCCCTAGTCTATTAGAACGGTCTGCGATTGTCTCCGGCACCCACGCAGACTTGCAGGATCCCCGTTGCCAATCCAGTTATGCTAAGTTTTATCCTCCGAGGACCCTCCCAATACGATCTGCAACTGTCTCCGGCACTCTCGCAGACTTCCAGGATGTCCGGTGCCAATCGAGTTATTGCAGTTTTGAGTTCATTAAAATGGCATGCGACTGTACCCGGCACCCTTGCATACTCCGTTGCCAATCGAGATATGCAAAGTTCCGGGTCCTAGGGACACTCCCTACTCATTTAAACGATATGCGACTGTCTCCGACACTCTCGAAGACTTCCAGAATCACCGGTGCCAATCGAGTTTTAACCACTAGGGACCCTCTAGAGTCTATTAAGGCGGACTGTGACTGTCTCCGTCAGCATCGCAGACTTCCAAGATTCCGGTACCAATCGAGTTGTACATCGATCCCGGCTCTTGGGACACTCCCCCGGTTCAATGCACCTGTCCGCGACTTCTCTGACACCCTCGCAGACTTTCGGTGGCCCCGGTGCCAGTCACTTTAAGGCTTGTCTCGACCTCTAGAGACCATCCCGACAAGGTTTAGATAGAGGCTTGAGGAGGCCGGGAGGAGTGAAGAGGAGGCACGGATGAGTGAGGAGGAGGCATGGAGGAGTGAGGAGGTGTGGTGAGGAGGTACGGAGGAGGCATGGAGGAGTGAGGAAGAGGAGCAAAGGAGGTGTCAGGAGATACAAGAGGGGTTAGGGGGTACAGTAAAACTTCTCTAAACCGGAATTCTAGTACAGAAGAAATTAGATACTTTTATGCAGGTGGTTGCTTAATGCAAGACGAAAGTCATTCAGAGGAGCTTTCTGAATGACTTTCACCCTGCATTAAGCTGCCACCTGTCTCCAATACCAATATTTATACTAAATTTTACGTCAGGGTCATACCCATTTTCATAATTTGTTTATAAAACGCAATAAAGTATTTAAGAAGAAAGGTTATGATCCTATTATATTGCAACGCACTGCATGTTTGGTTATCGACCCTTTTACAGTCGGTAGCTACGCTTCCCTCTTTGTTTGCGCGATGACAGGCCGAGGGTAGTACTCTATGATGGTATACTCTTAAACTCGGATACGCGATGAGCTTACCAGACTCATGTATTACTTTTTCCCTGTCGTGCCCTTAACGGCTTACACGCAGGTGATCTGACTTCAGCAAAGTTATTGAGTACATATTTGACGGATTGTCACAGTTATTATGCTGTGTTTTACATGTTGTCCTCTCTTCACCGTCGTCTATGTTGTGGGTAAGTCCGGCGGGGATACCTTTATTTACACTATTTGTAAAGCTAGGGTGACTTTGAGAGAAGTGTGAGGTTAGGACGTCCGTAAACCGGTTTAAACCCCCAGTGGTGTTTTTGCTACTGACCGTGCCAAGGCGGTACTCTCTTTGTCACCCTTCCTTTTGTTTGCCTTGCGTCTTTGTGCGTGTGATTCTGTTCATATGTGGAGTGTTTGTCTCTGGTTCTTGTGTGTCTGTTGGTGCTTTCTGTGTTCATCTCGTGTGTGAGTGTGCGTTTGGGTGTGTGGTTGTGTGTGTGTATGTGTATCATGTGGTCTATCGGTGTTTTGGTGGTGGTTGCGTCTTGTATGTGGCTTTGCCTGCTTGACTTTACTACTTTTCCATTTAGAGGGGTTTGACTGTTTATAAAAACAACACTTTATTTAACACTTTTTCTCCGAGCGCGATACCTCTAGGTTTTAGAAGCCCATTCCTCCTCCTCTGCCTTAATCATGCAGTGAACGTCAACATGAACACATGCAACATCTGTTTGAAAGACTTTAAACGACGAGATAACATGCTGCGCCATAAGAAAAATAAATAACATGTCGGCGTCGGAGTCGGTGCTATCTAATGCAGAGACTATATAATCCGAGATAGGCCTTGCGAGGAAGAAACCAGTGATTCTGGGATTCAGTCAGTGGAAGACCAGTATGATCTTTGGGAAAGCGTGATTCAAAAGGCATTCGACAAGTGTCAAGATCAGTTTGATAAGGAGGTTACTAAAAGATACAGAGGAGGAATATGGATGAAACGGATGTTAGGAGGCAGCTGTACCGGGATGTGAAAAACACCTACAGAAAAGCGATTGAAACCCTCAGTGGTGATTTTGCCACTGACCGTTCCAAGGCGGTATTCTCCTTGTCAGGCTTAATTTTGTTTGTCTTGTGTTTTTGAACTTGTGTTTTTGTTCATGGTCGCTCTAGTACGTGTGTGCTTGTTAATGTTTCCTGTGTTCATCTCGTGTATGTGTGTGTGTTTGGGTGTGTAGTTGTGTGTGACATGCTATTTATCGATGTTTTGGTGGTGGTTGCGTCTTGTATGTAGCTTTGCCTGCTTAACCTTACTACGTTTTCATTGACACCATCTTGACGGAGTACTATCCTCCAGAATTAGAGGGAGGTGAACTGCAGGAGAACATCTGTGACGATGAGGAACCGTTGGCTTACAGGACTGAAAGTGTAGGCTCTTTCTCGTTGGATGTACAGTCATAGACATGAATTTATATCACATTGCGTTTTACCACTTTATCAACTATGTGGAAGTGCTTAAAACATTCATTAATGCAATTATGATTCTGATGGATAAATATAATGCGAATAAAATGTCTATTATTAAGATATATAATGTGTTGTTGTTTTTTGTATACCCCGCCTACAGACTGTCGGGCGAATTGTGATTAAAAGTAACATAATCTTAATATGGAAATGAAATAGAAAACATTTTATCTTGTCGAATGAGATGTATTCCACCACAGAAATTATACTAAAATACTTTTTGTTACAATTGTTTTGATTTCTCCAACAAATATTTCAGTTCGTATGAAAATAGAAGCAGACAGCAATTGAAACACGTAACTTGCATTTAGATTGAATTTCTTTTCAATAAAGAATGTTACCACGCCCTGATTTACATATATTAAAAAGTTCAAAATCTATTAGAAAGATTAATAGAAGTCGTTGAGGAGTATGCTAATGTCATTAAATCTTCTTTTGATGTGAAATAGACTACAAATTAGTTTACATATACACATATTAAAATGTTGTCCTTTTGGGAATGATAAACGAAATGTTTCATACGTATACCGAATTTGTAAAGTGGTGTTGAACTGGGTTTTTTGCAAAATTAAAGTCTGTTTAAAATCTTTTTTATAGGTAACGAAAGATCGTGCAGTTGAAATGTGGCCATTTCGATTTGTGAAAAAACGTTTCCAAAATCTCATAAAGATATAACTCTATTGAAAACTAACAGACCCATTCCCTTCCCTTCCATTTTTATGAAAGGAATTTAATTAAAATGATAATGAGGTCGTCATACCTGATGGATGACATCATATTATGCTAATGAGCAAGGTGTTTAGGTCAGATAGGGTGTGGACGAGGGGTGGTCGAGGACAAGGACATTATGCTAATGAGCAAGGTGTC
Organism: Azorinus chamasolen; assembly: GCA_963576725.1. Taxonomy (NCBI): domain Eukaryota; kingdom Metazoa; phylum Mollusca; class Bivalvia; order Cardiida; family Solecurtidae; genus Azorinus; species Azorinus chamasolen. Next base: position 83,707,648 of record OY755237.1, on the reverse strand, counting down.
TAGGTCAGACGGGGTGTGGGCGAGGGGTGTTCGAGGACAAGGACACGGGCATGGACAAATAGTATGTTTATAGTCCCTAAACTACTACTAATGGTACTTTTCGGTAGATTTATTCAAGCAGGGTAGGTCTAAAAAGAGCCTATGGGGAATGGGTTGATCTATGTAAAACAATCGTTTTAAGTCATACTTCAAACTTTAGTTTAAATGAATTAAGCATTCCATGTGAATAAATAAATATCTAAACAATTATGACCCATCAAACTTGTAATATTGGCTTTTTATATAAAAGCTATGATGTCATGTTGCATGTCTACTGTATTTCAGTTGGACAGAGACTTCTCCAGGAGATGTGGGAACAGAAAGCGGAGTTGCTCGTGCATGTTTTACAAATTGGCTTCGGGATAGGAGCGCTGATTACACCGATGATTGCTAACAACTTTCTGGCTGTATTGAAATTTGGAGACGATGGTGACTTGGCGAGTCTGAACATTAATGTGAACCAAAGTAATAAAACCACGAAAAACGGAATTCCTTATATGGCCATAAAGGAAACTCGTGTTCAGTATGCTTTTATTACAATGGGTACTCTTATAGGACTGCTCTCTATTCCAACACTTATTTACGCTTTACCTTTATACATAACGAAACACAGAAAGAATGAAACGAATGTCGAAGAAGAGCAAATTATTACATCTTCAAAACTGAAACAGTCGTTGAATTCTTCCGGGTATTCGAATGGTTCCACGGTGTCTGAAATATTGAAGACACTATTATTAGTTTCTATCGGTCTGACCATCGTGGGTGGGGGACAGCTGTTTGGAACTTTCGCCAGGACGTTTTCAGTAGACGAGTTGAATTTCGGACGGGACGAGGCCTCATATCTATACACTGCCTTTTGGACAAGCTTTACATTAGGTAGACTCATGTGGGTAGTTCTATCGCGCTGGGTGACAGTAAAAGTAATGTTTGTGATAAATGTCGTGCTTTGTTCTGTTGCTGTAACACTGTTAGATATCTTATCAACTAAAAGCCACCTGTTTTTATGGACACTTACTGTTGTTGTTGGCTTCGTGAGAGGGCCTCTTTATCCATCATGTTTAACGTTTATGAATACGTATTTAGATGATAAAGGCATGTCAACAAAAATAACAGATACCGTCTCAGGCATTGGTCATTTCCTCTACATTTGGATCGCTGGACACCTGTATGATATATATGGTCCGAGAATTATTATGTACATTATGCAGACATCAGTGTTGTTGGTTTCTATATCGTGTCCAATTCTTGTGGTTCTGAGTAAAAGTCGAGAAAATAGATTTCGAACACAACACCAGCGGTGTAGATAAGGTGTGTAAATTAAGCCTTTATTCAATGAATATTCACGTAAGAAGGAAATGACGTCATGCATAATAATTAGCTTGGGGTTAAAACAATAACAAATTAACACACGAACAAAAACATATTTAACCAAGACAGAAAGTGTAGAATTAGATCTACATGTATTATATTTTTACAATGGCAAAAAATAAAACAACAACAGGAGAATATTTACCATGGCAGAAATTGTTGAAAATCCATTAACAAACATAGCAGACCGTGATTCGTGACCGTACCTAATAGGCTGTCTGATCTGGGCCTTCTCTATGTGTCACGGTGTCAACAGTCACCTCTTAGGCTTAGAGAGACACAACTTAGGCTCGACTGAGAAATGTCAACCATTTACCTCATTGACATTCATATAATAATGACACGGTAAATATTCATTAACTGAGTATTTATAATGATACATGTATATGAATAAAAATATTTGGCGTAGGCAGAAACTATACAGTCACATATATGTAATTCCATAAGCAAGCAGAGCAGTCCCTTATCAGATGACTCCAACAGAGACCGTCTGATTTAGTTCTACTCTGCCTGCAAAGGTTTGAAAATGTATATCTGTATGAGATAAAGGGCTTAAGTACGCGTATGATATATGACTCTGAGCATGTTAGCATTAACCTTTACCTCATGAATATTCATGTAAGAAATAATGACATCATGAATATTGATTGGATTATGTTTATTACACAGGAAGTTTTGGCCACGGCAACAACTGTAGACTCATATCTATGTTATTTCATAAGCAAACAGAGCGTATCCTAATCATACGGCTCCTACAAGAGCCGTCTGATCTGGGTCTACTCTGTTTGCAAAGAAGTAGCAAGTATATATGGAGTAAAGGGTAAAACAACAATTTTCCGTGATAAAGGGCTATGGTCTACGTACTTTAGCAACAAAAACTTATTTTGGAGTAAGTACATGTATTTAAATTACATATTATCATACTTAGTGCGACATGTCATTTTCAAACAGCTAGATCCAAGATATTTGATACCTGAGCAGCACAAATTTGAAGTAAGCAACGATAAAGATTAATGTGTTGATTTCAGTATACATTGTACATGTATGTATATCATCTTCTTATGGGATCAATTAAATAGTATGCAATATGCCTTATAGTTCCATATGACATCATTTATACGCCATATACATGTATTGAGGGATTGGTGCAAAACTATTCTAACTCCTTCACAAAGTGAAGGAGTTAGAATAGTTTTGCACCAAGCCCTCGATATACTGTTCCGAAATTAGGTCAAACATAATTATTTGTAAGTACAAACTCAATCACTCAGATGTTGTAGTAAGAAACGATGGTTTGTGTTATTCGCCATTTGTTTGTTTTAAGAATTCATTATCTGTCGAACCCTTTTGAAGTTTATCAAATATGTGCTATAATTAAGTAATGTTCAGCAACAAAAGAAAGTGCGTATTTCATTCTTTATCTTATGAATATTCATGACTGCACCCATTATGAATATTAATTAAATAATCGTCTTACTTTTATTGTTGAATCAACAAGTGAATACGTTGCTATTACAATAGAAAAGAATCATAGTTATCTATGGCAGAAACTGTAGAATCAAATCTATTATATTACACCATTAAGCAAATAGAGCAGACCCTCTTCAGACGGTTCCTATAGGAGCATTCTGGTATGCGTCTACTCTGTTTGCAAAAGCGTAGAATCAAAGTTATCTATGGCAGAATCTGTAGAATCAGCGTCCATGCTTATGAAACTTTAATTGAGTCTGAGTTCGTTCACAAGTTTTTGATTGGTCAGATTTGAGCCGTTGGCTCAAATCTGACCAATCAAAAGCTTGAGAACTCAAATCTGACCAATCAAAAGCTTGACAACGAACTCAGACTCAACTAAAAAGCTTTATAAGCATGGACCCTGATCTTATATGATACCATGAAGCAAACAGAGCAGACCCTTATCAGACGGCTTCTACTGGAGCCGTCTGATGTGGGTCTAATCTGTTTGCAAAAGCGTAGAAAGGTGTATTATGGAGTAAACGTTTAAATATACCATTACTTACACCGGTGATCGGCGCGTGCTAACCCCCCCCCCCCCCAAAAAAAAAACCGCCCCAACCCCTCTACAACCAAAACATGAATAAAAGACACTAAAACATGCATATATATGGTCAAATCGTCATAACATAGCATAACAACCAGTTTCTGATAAACACCCCTGGTGTCAAAATATATCATAGGAAGGTAAACATGAAACCCCAATGGAAATCACCATCGTACTTGCTCTAGAGTCTGCAACCTGGCTAAATCTTGGTCAATCTTAACAGCTTATTGCTCTTTTTTCGTGGAAAAAATGCCTCTATTGAAATAAAAACCAATAAGTCAATAACCACTGTCCTTCCAATACTCTAGCTATGTCTCTTTAAACATCAAACACGAGTTGGTCGGACAAGATCTGATAGATTCGAGAGCACCATTTGACAAGAGGAAAACTGTGTAAATTCGATATAGACCAACGATTTATCTATCCATATCAACACATGTGGGTATTATTATGCACTCACCACCATAAAGTCCATGCCTCGCTGTCTAACAGTCGTGAAACTGCCAATAAATTTGAACTTGATTTTCATATCTACCTTCCTATGATATACTTTGACACCGAGGGGTGTTTGTCAAAATCTGATTGTTACGCTAAGTTAAGATGATTTGACCATAAAAAATCATTTAAGTGTGTTTTAGTGTCTTTTATTTATTTATTTTTGGTTTTTAGAGGGGTGGGTAGGGTGACCGGGGGTGGGGATGGGGGTGGGGGATCAGCACGTGCCGAACACCTATGATTACTTATGGCGGATTTTATCATCTAACAAAACAAACATAACGAACTACTGTCTGTTTCACCCAGTTCTGTCACTCGATTTGAATCGAGATTTGTTTTTATTCCGCTACACAATGAAATTAAATATATACACAATTCGATCGCATTCGTTTTTTTATAAACTCTCACCTTAAATAGCCCTCTAATCTATGCTATAACAAAAATAAATTTCTACATGCTTATTTGATCAGCTGTTTCTTTGCAAATGGCCGCCGAATGACGTTGTGCGCATGTATGTAAATGACCATGGAGCGTAGACCATTTTCCAACAGGGACGACAGGTTATAATTAATTGAAAACGTGAACAATGTAACAGTTTGGTATTTTTAATACTTTGTGGTGTATATAATGTCATATTGCAGCGGTATTATGTTTTATTCAGTACATAAGAGAAAATAAAAGCCAAAAGAATACAACTGCCCAGTGTTCGTATTTATCGTATACCAGTTTAAAATGACCAACTAACTGCAATATGGCGTCAAAAGGGGAATAAACGCACATGCACGGCTATTTTCAAATGTTCGATTATCGTTCTTTCAGATCTAACACTATCTATACCCCCACAAAGGAAGTTTTTTTTTTTGGGGGGGGGGGGGGGTAACTGGAATAACCCTGACTGTCCGGTTGTCCTTCCGTCCGTCCGTCCGGCTTGTCCGGATCATAACTTCCAAAGTATGAAAGCTATTGACTTCAAACTTCATATACAGATAGATCACATTGACCACACGTGCAGTGCACAAGGATCGTAACTCTGGCTTCAGTATTTTTGGAGTTATTACCCTTTGTTATTATTATTTTTCAAAATCTGGCTTGTCCGGATCATGACTTTCAAAGTATTAAAGCTATTGGTTTCAAACTTCATATACAGATAGAACACATTGACCACAGGTGCAGTGCACAAGGTCCATAACTCTGTATTCAGTATTTTGGAGTTATTGCCCTTTGTTATATTTGTCAAAATCTAGTTTTTCTGGATCATAACTTCAAACGTATCAAAGCTATTGACTTCAAACTTAACTGAAAAGCTGCTTAAGCAATGTTATAGATATCATAAACTAAGAAAAACATTCTCTAAATTTTATTATCGAAATCTCTCACTTATTGGCAAGTACAAATGTAATCTTAAGGCACATCTGCTACACGGTGTTTCACATCCTATATTTTATGGTGATTTGATATACAAACTTCGTAAAATTATTGGACATACCCATTTTCTGACTTTGTTCACTAAATACATTAAAATTCATTAAAAAGGGATATGAGCCTATAGTACTACAACATACTGCATGTCTGGTTGTCAACCCTTTTACAGTTGGCAATCACGCTGGCCTCTTTGCATGTACGCCGACAAGAAAGATTAAGTACTCTATGAAGGCGACCTCTTAAATCCGGAAACGGAAGGAGGACGTCGGATAATTGTACCATCTCGTTTTTGTCGTACCCTTTATTACTTTTCTACAGTTACTCTGTTTGCAGCTCAATCATTGAGTACACTAGCGATAGGTGGATACAGTTACTTCACTTAAATATGTGTTCGTTTAACATGCACTTTACCACTGTATTTGCCATCGGGGTTGTTGTAAATTAGTCGGAGAGGGGATACATTTATTTACACTGTTTGTCTTTTAGGGTGGGGATGGAATAAGTGTGAGGTTGGGTGCCCAAAAACCGGTTTAACCCCCCCAGTGACTTTTGTCACTGACCGTTCCAAGGCGGTACTTCCATCTTCCCCATACTGTATGTTTGTTTTGCCTTTGTGTGTCTCTTTGTGTCTTTTATATACATGAACATTTTACTGTTTATTGTGGTGCTGTTGGGCGGGTGTGTGTTTTGTATGCGGTGTTTCCTGCATGACTCTTAACATGTACTTTTCATATACAGATAGATCACATTGACCACAAGTACAGTGTACAAGGTTCGTAACTCTGTCTTCAGTATATTTGGAGTCATTGCCCTTTGTTATTTTTTATCACAATCTGGCTGGTCCGGATCATAACTTTCAAAGTATAAAAGCTATTGACTTCAAACTTCATATACAGATAGACCACATTGACCACAAGTACAGTGCACAAGGTCTATAACTCTGTCTTCATTATTTTTGGAGTTACTGTCCTTTGTTATTTTTGTCAAAATGTGGTGCTGTTGGGCGGGTGTGTGTTTTGTATGCGGTGTTTCCTGCATGACTCTTAACATGTACGTGGTCGGGAGCTTTATCCCCATCTCTGTGTCAACTGTGCTAGTGGGGGTATTAATCACTTTTAGTGGTAGTTCTAGTTTTGATATCTTATAAATCTCAGCTAAACAAGGAATGCCGCGTTCAAAAGATAAAATTAGAATAACAACTGAAGTCAAAAAATGTGTATTGAATTTATCAAAATAGTTTCAACAGGAGCTGAAGCAGGAAGCGCCAGTTTATGTCTATGATAAAATTGCTCAAAAAGTTTCAAATGCTTTACACTTGAATTTGCGGACAGTGTATAGAATTTTACACCCGTCAGAAGAACATGTTAAGAAGATTGCTAAAAAGGCATCTAAGTCTAATAGGAAACTGGACTCATTTGCCATTGGCGTGATGCGAAGAATTGTCAAACATTTTTATGAAAATGGAGAATTTGTAAGTTTATGTAATAGAACAGTTATCTTCACAGATGCATTAATTGATTTATTGGTTCATTTTATACACAGCATTTTATTTTCAAATGATTTAAGTTCAGTGAATATCCTTCCCTTTGATATTAACCGATATATCTATAATTATAATTCAAGTTTCAAAGTTTATTGGCAAATCGGCACATACAATACCTTTGGCCATTTAAACAATGTTAGTACAGATGGCCGTCACATAGTTATAAACATTTCATACATATACATAATTTCAATTAATACATAAATGCAGTAAAACTTGACCTAATGGCCACCTTAAATGAACGATCACCTCGTCTTAACGGTCAGTTTGAAATCCTCCCGACGGAAATCAGTCTTTAATGCACCTGTTTTAGACGGTTACCTTCCTTCCGCGGCCAGCGGCCACCATATTTCACCCCAAACGCTAATGTAACATGGTGAAAATGGTGTGACTGGACTGGGACTTGAACACGGTGTATTTGGCGTATTCTGCCAACACTCTACCTACTGAGCTATAAAGCCACACAGCCTAAAGACTATCAACTGTTTCATCACAATCCCTACCAGCTACAATAAGTATTATATAAAAATGTTTATAATAATATAATTATGAACAAATCATGTTCTCGTGTAATTTTAGTAACATCTTTCAGACGTGAATTTCAATATCAATTATTTTATAATTCAATCAAGGCATCGCTCAGACGGATAGCCACGTTGTGGCGGACACTGGTGACGGAAGGATACCACCACTACAGGAGAAATGGTAGACCGTTCTTAATCCATTCCCTCATATTGACGACTTTTGACGACTCTGTAAAAGTCACTTTGTGAAACCATTGTGTTAAACAAAGCATTTGCTCCTATTGGAGCAAATGCTCTATTTATCACAGTGGTTTCTAAAATTTTCTTTTTCTCTAGTTTATGCTCCTTTTCGGTAGATTTATTCAAAGAGGTTGTATCTAAAGATAGCCTAATGAGGTAATGGGTTAAAAGAGACGCCGGATGTGGTTGCTGCTAGACACATGTACCTCCGAAAATTAAGGGAAATATCGGTAAACTATTGATGTAAATTATAAGATAATGTGAGATTTGTGTAACTATGGAATAAAGGATAATATAATAAATGTATGTATGATATATAAAATACTGACTTGTATTCATAACGCTTTATTTTATTGTACTTCTTAACTGTTTCGCTGACAAATTTTGTCGCCTGCAAACTATGTCGTCTGCAATAGTTTTCATTTTATTTTTCTTTAATTTTAATTTAAAAATCAGTCACAGTAACAAACAGTTTGGATCCTGATTAGAAGCCGAGTTAATATTTAATGCATCGTGTATAGAATTCAATGGCAGTTTTTGAAAGTTTTTAAGCAACACATTCACTATAGAAAACCAATTACTTGTTTGAATACTGGATCTCCCTACATTATTTACACATGGATTGTTCCAGAAAAATTACGTCTATCGACGGCCATTTTAAATGTCAAAAAGACTAATGCTACAAGGTGAAAAATGACTTTTTGCTAATTGTCAAGTCAGATAAGCAAGGATCAAAATTTTATTCAGACGGATCCTAGATCAGACATCAGGATCTGTTCAATTTGCTTAGTGTATAATATAGGTATTATTCTAGTTTCTGTCTGAGCCAAAATGCCCGTTGCCATATGCCATTATACAAAATAATCTAATTAAAATTCATGAACTCATAATTTCTTACATGAATACTCATGAAGTAAAAGGGTTGATGGTCATATGTCTAGGTACAGACGTTGATTTGGTTCAATATTTAGCCTACAAGTCTTGCAGATAATCGCTGTGGGAACTTTTGTCAGCACCCAGGGGCGGATTTAGAGGGGGCGGAGCCGGCGTACGCCCCCCCCCCCCAAAAAAAAAATAATTGCCAAAACAAATATTTTTAGTAATGTTTTATTAGATCTATATACGTACAGTAAAACCGCTCTATAACGGCCACTAAATTGTATTAATTAATTGGTATTTAGAGCAGGTGGCTGCTTAAAGTAAGGTGAAAGTAAAAAAGAACGCTCCCATAGGAGCATTCTGTTTTACTTTCACCTTGCTTTAAGCAGCCATCTGCCTTTAACACAAAATAATTGATGTAATTTAGTGGTTGTTGTATCTACTAAAAATCAATAAAACAATGATTCAGTAGGAGTGTTTTATTTCCCTCAACCTTAAGCTCTTTTTCAACATGTATTACAAACACACTATTTATTTATGTCATCAAACATAAAAATCTAACACCCCCCCCCCTTCCAAACAAATTTCTAACCCCCCCCCCCCCCCCCCCCCCCAATCTGAAATCCTGGATCCGCACATGATATGGATTCAGATGAGACAGAGAAAACACCAGGCTACATCTTTGGATAGAAATGGAAGATAATTTAAAGCAGACTACTATTTTGCCAATTATATTTACAGTAACAAACATATGTTACCTATATGTGGCTAGTAGGCCTACATAACCCTTTGCACGCTAACTACTTATCCAAATATTGTGATTCCAGGCGAGACACTGAGAAAACTCGAAATCTTATCAGGATCCAAACTATGGGACACACTTGTTGCATTTTAAAGAGAAATGAGAGAACAGTTCACTTTTTACATTTGCAGCAGACGACATGTGTTTCAAACTAAAATAGCAAAGGTTTAGCGCTACGCTTCATAGTACACGTCTTTCATGGCTTAATAGTGTGTTCGTTAGGACTTGTAAAGTGTTTGATATCGTACTAGTATTATTATCATGTTTCATCGATATACCAACTGCTTATTGCTTTAATCATAGTTTAAATGGACATGAAATAACACTCTACTTTGAAAGTTCTTAACAGAAACTCAAACAACAGTTTCGTAGATATTTTCTTTGCAGGTAAAGGGTAAGGCTCAGCCAGTCATTTATTGAATTTACAACACAAATACACACGTCATCTCAGGTATACACATATATGTAGGAAATATCCATACGAGTGATATACAACAAACTTTTTTGAAGCGACCAGTGTAATACTGGGTTATAAAGGCAGGTGGTAGCTTAATGCAAGATGAAAGTAATGCAGAAAGCTCCTATGGGAGCTTCCTGCATTACTTCCGTCCTGCATTAAGCATGAATCCACTCGTGTTTATTTACGAAGTGGTCGTTTTAGACAGAGCTTTCTGATATGCAGGATTGACATTATGCTTTATTTATACAAGCCAGTTGGATACATATTGTGTGTACTGTACAACATGTGAGAGAAAAAAAGTTGTTACGAAAGACCGTGAAGACTCGAACCAAGATGGAGGATTTGCACAGGAAAGTGAAGACTTTGATGTTGATCCTGATATGGGTGTCAATAGTACGTATTTCCTACATCCTTTACATCCTGATCAGTTGTAACCGCATATGTGTTGTACGCTTTGTTGTAAACTAAAGACAACAGGTGTTAAGCACGTGTCTTGGTTTTTAACCCCCATCCCATCTACTACCCCAAACCCCCTCTGCTACCCCCACCCCCCCCTTGAAAAAATGATCTGAAGAAGTCTCAAAGGTGTGAGGGGTATAGCAGAGGTGGTAGTAGATGGGGTGGGATGGAACCCTGGATACGTGCCGAACACTTGTACTTCATGTATAATACATTATGTCATTATTTCTCACATGAATATTCATTCCGTAAACGGTTAAGGCGGCTGTGTATCCGGCCAACTAAAATGTCATACTGTAATTATCTAGATGTAATTATCTAGATTGCACACGAAGTTTGAAAGGTTACGAATAATGGATACTCGAGCAGGATCTGGATGTATAGACGTCTGTGAGAATGTTGAGCTCGGATGAAATAACTGAACAAATGGGCCTACGAGATGTGACAAACTATTGACCAAGTTGATTTGAAATGAGATTTGGAAACAGTTTGGATCCAGATAAGACGTCGAGTAACCTGGTGTCTCATCTCTGCCCTTACTGTCTGTCGAGTAACCTGGTGTCTCATCTCTGCCCTTACTGTCTGTCGAGTAACCTGGTGTCTCATATCTGCCCTTACTGTCTGCACATGTTAGAAGTAAATGATGGTGTTGTAATTACAAGACTACACTTGTCAGACCCTTTTGTCGCATGAATATTTTTAATGTAGCTAGCCGAGTATGTTCTATGTACAGTAAAATCTGTCTTAACTCTTTCCTTTCCACGCATTTGCAAGCAGAGAAGACCCAGGTCAGACGGCTCCTATAGCAGTCGTCTGACCAGGGTATGCTCTGTTTGCTTTCAAAATTCTATAGATATGATTATACAGTTCTGCTATGGCCAAAATTCCCGGTGTCCATTTGCTGTCATAACAAAGTTATCTCGTTGATATTCATGACGTCATTATTTCTTACATGAATATCCATCGAGAAGGGTTAAGCGACCATTGATATCGGGTCTATACGACAAGTAGTAGTTTAACCGTTTCCTTCATATACAGTAAAACCTGTCTAAGTGACCATCAAAAAGATGTCTGATTTTGGGTATGTATGGCAGGTGGTAGCTTAATGCAGTTTAAAAGTAATGCAGAAAGCTCCTACAGGAGCTTTTTGCATTACTTTGCCCTGCATTAAGCAACCACTTGCTCTTTTTAAAGAGTTCTGCCTTCAATCAAAGTCGCTTAAGACAGATTATATTGTATACACTTGTTCACGCCTTTATAAGCAATGTAGACTCAGATCTGACGGCTGTAGGAACCCTATCATCAGGGTCTACTCTGCTTGCTTATATGGAATAACAAAGATATTAATCTACAGCTTCTGGAATGGCAAATAGTCCACTTGTTACTAACTAATACATGTATACAAATTCAAGTAATGAATATTCATAAAGTCAATAATTCTTGAATAATTATTCGCGAGGGAAAGGGTTAATGCAGGACAAAAGTAGTACAGAAAGCCGCAAAATGTTTCTGCATTACATTTGCCCTGCATTGAGCCACTAGCATCGTTTAAATAAGCCTATGTGTAATCACTTGATGGTCGTTTTCCCCCCAGTGAACATTTATGTAAGAAATAATGACATCAGGAATGTTAACAACATGATATTTTATAATGGCAGACGAACTTATACATTTTGATCGTGACGGAAACTGTAAAATTAGATCTAATTCTTTCTGTAAGCAAATAGAGCAAGCCTCAATCAGACGGCTCCTGCAGCAGCCGTCTTGTCTGGGTCTACTCGTTTGCTAAGGTGTCAAAAGGCCTCTCTGCCAGGTGAAGAGTTAGATCAGGCTTTTACTGATCTCCTTAGTGTCATGCAATGCTAACAGAGCCGCATACAATCACACATATACTTCCTTGTTTGAACCGTTCAATTCCCTTTACTGCTTGAATATTCTGAATGTAAGAAATAATGACGTCATAAATATTAATTAGATTAATTTTTAGATACATATCAAATGGACAACTAATTTTTGGCCATGGCAAAAACTGTAGAATCATATTTATATTATACCATTAGCAAAAAAAACAGACCCTGATCAAACGGCTCCTACAGGAGCCGTCTGATATGGGTCTACTCTGTTTGCAAAACGTAGAAAGGCGTATTTATGTAATAAAGGGTTATGTAGTCCCGGTCTGGGTCAAACCTCTAAATATATACCACTTATGTTATCAGGGCTTGTACCTGGAAGTGGGAGGACCAACAATGCTGGACCTTAAGATTCATTTCGATGCCAACTACGAAGGTGTTGCTCGAGCAGTTTCTGCCCTAGGGATAGGTGTATTCATCGGAGCGGCCGTGACTGGTTTGATTGTGGACGTGCTGGGCAGGTGGAAAGACGTGATTATCACGGTCAGTCAGCTGCTGGCAGTGATAGCCACTATGTGTGTGCCGTTTGTTGGTGACCTCACTATGCTATGGTTCATTTTTCTCATCAATGGGGTGGCTGCAGGTGGGGTAAACGTTGGTAAGAATAACAAGAAAAATGTACATATCAATCGATGTTTGCCTCTTAGCGACACATTTTCGTGCATTTGCAAACAGAATAGACCCAGATCAGACTGTTCAAATATCAATCGTCTGATCAGGGTATGCTCTATGTGATGACGATCCTACAGGTTGACCGTGATTAAATGTCCATATTGTTCATAATAACACTATAAAAATAATCTAATTAAATATTCATGATGGCATTATTTCTTGCCTGAATATTAACGAGAGAAAGGGTTAATTCCTATTTCTTATATACATGTAATTACAGTAAAATATCGATTAGTTGAACAATGAAATACGTATCATTATCGATCTTTAAGACAGGTGGGAGCTTAATGCATGCAGAATGCTTCTCTATGAGCTTTCTGCATGACTTTCACCATGCATTAAGCAGCCACCTGCCTTAAATGGTCTAAATTCTTCTATACTAAAAATTCGAATAACCGAGATTTTACTGTATATCGAATGACACATACAGTAGAACCAATCTTAAGCGACCTTTCATTTATTGAACATAAGAGTCTTAACCCTTTACCTGATAGAAGCGGCTTTTAGCGTGTTTGATTTATTCCTCCGCTGAAGAAAATAGTTCAAATTCATACAGTCATGAACATATTGCATAATAAATATTTTCTATATCCTAGTATGTGGTAGCTTAAAGCAGGCTGAAAGTAAAGCAGAATGCGCCTTAAGGCGCATTCTGCTTTACTTTCAACCTGCTTTAAGTGGTCATATGTCTTCAAAACTAGAAACAGGCTATTGGGTAAAGGGTTAAAAAGCAGATGGTTGCTTAATGGAGAGAAAAGGTAATGCGGAATGTTCCAGTATTAGCTTTCTACATTACATTCGATCTACATTAAGCTCCGATTTAGATCTCTTTTTAATGGCCGCTTAATCCTTTACTCCATGGATATTTATGTAAAAAATAGTGACGTCATGAATATTGATTATATTAACGGTTATAATAGCACATGGAGACAGGAAGTTTTGGTCATGGCAGAACGTGTTGAATCATATCTATATTATATCATAAGCAAACAGAGCAGACCTTGATCAGACGGCTCATCTAGGAACCGTCTTATCTGGGTCTTCTCTGTTTGTAAAGGCGTAGAAATGCGTATTTATGGAGGATTAAGACAAGTTCTGCTGTATAAAAATAGCGTGTAAATATGCTTAGAAATAGAAATGTGTCCATATGACACGAATATTCCCAGTTTCACTTAAATGTGTAGCTATTATTTTGACAAGAACTATAACTGTGATGTTTTAGCACATACCATAGCCATACCCGATGGTATATTACATAATTACGTAATGGTCATTCATACTATTGGTCTCTTGTAATTCATATACGAATGCCGTGGTTTATTTATAGACATAATTATGACTTTGTATGATTGTTACCATGAAGAGTCTTAAATAAAGAATAAATATTTAATATACTACAGTTGAACTTCGCTATCTCGAGCTCGTATAACTCGAATTATGGGATAATTTGGAAGTGTTAGTTCGGCCCTTCCAAAACAATACAGAATTGCTTTAAAATGTGTAACTACACATATCTAGAAACACTGTTTGCCTCGGGAACGTGGTGGCTGTAAACACACGTGACAGCTAAATGCAGGTCGAAAGCAATGCTGAAAGATCCTGCAAGAGCTTTCGGCATTACTTTAGACCTGCAATAAGCTATGGGCTTGAGAAATTGTTCAGATTAGAAATCGGGTGATTCGAACCTCTGTTATCTCGAGGTAATTTGTATTGTACCTTGAAGTTCGAGATATCGATGTTCAACTGTACAAAAAATCATAACTGTAAGTCAAACATTTTGGGGGTTATACGCGACACCAACAGTTGTGATAAATGGACTAATTGAGAGACGGACCAGCGCGCAAACGTACTGACTTGTGTAAATCTAATTATGAACATGTGTGTGACAAGGAGAACCTTGTGTCTCGTTAGTATGCAAGCCATCCTGTCAAATGGTTCCAAATAAAACAATGTAAATAATCTAATACTTAAAAGCTAAATTGCAATGAAATACACGTGTCCACTTTTTTCTACTTTCAGCCGGACAGAGAATTCTGTTGGAAATGTGGGAGGAGAAAGCGGCTTCGCCCATGCATGCTTTACATATGGGCTTTGGAATAGGAGCCTTGGTTACACCGTTGATTGCAAACAATTTCTTGGCTGTTCTGAAATTTGGAGACGGTCCCGGTGACATAGCAAGCCTGAACTTAACCGCGAACCAGAGTTATGACACCACAGAAAACGGTGTTCCTTATTTAGTCATGCAGGAGACTCGCGTGCAATATGCCTTTGTCACGATAGCTGCGCTGGTTGCATTGTTGTCAATTCCATTTTTCGTTTACCCATTTTATACATTATTCGCCACAAGGAGAAAGAATGAAGAGGTACATGAAACAACAGTTGATAAACCATCGTGTGTAAGATTGCTGCAGTTACTTAACCCGGCTACGTACGCTGACGGGTCATTAGGCTTTGGGGTGTTCATGTTTGTGGTTATATTCATATTCTATATGAACGCAGTTGGTGGAGAGCAACTTTTTGGAAATTTCGTTCGTACATTTTCCGTCGACCAACTGAACTTTCGGCGGGAGGAGGCCTCGTATCTAGACACCACGTACTGGGCAAGCTTCACTGTCGGTCGCTTCTGTGGGTCCATTCTGTCCCATTGTATACCAATTAGAATACTGCTTGTAGTTGATGTATTGTTGAATGTGGTGGCTGTAACACTGCTGGATATATTTTCGGCTAGTAGTCATGCTCTGCTGTGGACGTTTACTGTGATAGTTGGTCTGACCATAGCCCCACTATTCCCAGCGTGTATTTCATTCGTCAACACGTATATAGAAGTGGGTGGGATAATTTTGACATTGATTATGTTTGCCTCGGGAAGTGGTCAAGTGTTTTATATCTGGCTATCAGGTGTCTTGTACGACAAGTATGGACCTCGCGTGTTGCTGTACGCTATGCAGACATCAGCTGTACTAGTTGCAATAATAACTGCGGTTCTTTTGGCAAAAACCCATCGTCGCAAGACTCGTTTCCAACAGGTCACGTCAGAAGCACTGTTTTCCGCGGACAGTTTACAGGATGTGTCCTACTCTAGACTGAAAAATGAAGAGGATTAAATCTTTACGTGATATATGAGCCATTTAATGTCTTTATAAAAAAGAGTAGGTCCATATCAGACGGCTCCTGTAGTAACCGATTTCAAGGGGTCTGTTCTGTTATCTTAAAGATACTAATGTAAATATGATTCTACAATTTCTACCATGGCCAAACTTTTCTTGACCATATTTTATTATAATATAAATAGTTAAATTAATATTCACACATTAATAAGTTTCGCACGTGAAAATTCATAAAGTAAAGGTTAAAAAAGTATCAAGTGATAACCACGTGGCTTAACCCTTTCGCTGCCAACTTTTGTCGTCTGCAAACTTTGTCGTCTGCTATAATTTTCAATTTTCAACTTTTCTTTTTTTTCATAAAATAGTAACACTAACAAACAATTTGGATCCTGATGAGACGCCGAGTTACTCGGCGTCTCATTTGGATTCAAACTGTTTGCATAGGTATTGACAGATGCGACATTGGCAGCGAAAGGGTTAATGTAATTGCCCTATAGACAGTCGGTATATAAGAGCTACAGATAAAGGTGCGTACCCAAATACTAAAATCGTCATTTCTCCGCCAAACCCTATACCATGACCACTCTTTAGAATCGTCTGTTCGAGGAGACGGTTCTAAAGAGTGGTCACGGTATAGGGTTTCGTGGAGAAATAAAGGAGCTGTTCTTGAAAATGTTTAAATTTACACATCTTATCTGGATCTCTGATACATGTATACAACCTCTTCGTTAATATGTTCTGTTATTTATTTTGAATTAGGCTTGAGGTTATTGACTTTTGGAATATGTCCGTTCAGTCAATATTTACTTTGATGTTAGAGCTCTGGGCTTCCATGTAACATGCAGTACAGATAACTGAATTTGAAATGATTGCATTTAGCAGGCACGAGTCATAGTCCAGTGATTCTGGAATACTCTGTACTTAACGCATTACTCAGTAGACTTATAATGCACAGTAAAACCTCTCTATAACGGTCACTAATTGTGTTAATTAGTTGGTATTTAGGGCAGGTGGCTGCTTAAAGCAAGGTGAAAGTCAAACAGGACGCTCCTATAGGAGCGTTTTGTTTTACTTTCACCTTGCTTTAAGCAGCCACCTGCCTTTAACACAAAATACTTGATGTAATTTAGTGGCCGTTATAGAGAGGTTTTACTGCATTTGCAAATAGACTGACCCATATCAGACGACCCGTACAGGGGCCTTCTCTGTTTACTTATGGAATTTAGATCTTATTCTATAGTTTCTGCCATTGTCAAATATTCCCTCATTTGTAATGCAATTATAAAACTTATGAAACTAATTAATATTCATAAAATCATTATTTCTTACATGAATATAATTATTCATGGTGTAAAGGGTAAGAAACATATTGACAGGTTAGACAGCTAATCCCGCAGTGGTTATGTGCTGGCAGATACATGTATAATGTAGTATGTTCACTCTTCTTTCGCTAAGACTGTCGTCTGCTTCAGATTTCAACTTTGAGATGTCTTCAATTTCTTTACAAAATACGACAACATATCAGTACACTTAAACCCATGAATATGTAAGAAATAAAGGCATAATGAATATTAATGAAATTAAGTGTGACAGTGGCACGGGAATGCTTGGCCATAGCAGAAATTGTAAAATCTTTATCTATATGTATATTATTTTATAACCAAACAAGAGAAGACCGTGATCAGAGGGCTCCTAAAGGAACCGTCTGATCCGGGTCTACTTTGTTTGCAAAGGTGCGGAACGGCGTATTTATGGAGACAATGGTTAAAATGATTCACGCTTTTAGTACTAAAGAATGTACCACTTTCAAATCAGCCAAGCAAGTTTAGCTAACGACAATAATAACTAAACAGTACACATAATAGATTTATGAGACATTTGATATTTTACATGTCAGCGAAATTGCGGTAGATTCTGTCTAAAGCGGTCACATAATGAATAAACATGATGGCCTGCAGCACAAGTGGTAGCTTAACGATAGTTATGCAGAAAAGTCAGGGGAACTTTCTGCATAACTTTCACCCTGCATTAAGCTATATCTATCTTAACACTTTCCTTCATATAAACGCGTTTTAACGCATTTGCAAACAGGGTAGGGTAGACCCAGATCAGTCGGCTCCTATAGGAGTCGTCTGATCAGGGTCTGCTCTGCTTGCTAGTGGAAATTTAATCTGATTTTTTACTATCTAAAATGACTACAATTTTCCGCCTTCAATTTTTCATTTTGACTATTTTTTCCATGAATATTCAGTAGGTATTGAAATGTGTAATAAACACAGAACAGGGAAATGGTAAAAAAACCAAATTAGACTTGTTGTGGTCGGTATAGACAGGCTATATATTGGAAATCCAGGTATTCACAGTATAAAGTAAAACCTGTCTTAAGCGACCATCAAAAATATGTCTAATTATGGGACTGTAGAGCAGGTGGTAGCTTAATACATTTCTTTTGTCCTGCATTAAGCAACCACCTGTTTTTTAATATGTCTTCGTTCAATCAATTGAAAATCGCTTAAGACAGGTTCTATTGTACATCGATTTACGCACAAACTTATAATGGATAATTCTATTTTATTACTGTACCACAGTAAACGCTCGTTAACCCAAGCATTAACATAAGTGTCATTATCAGTCATTGAGACAGGTGGCAGCTAAATGCAGGATGAAAGACGTGCAGAAAGCTCTTTGGGAGCTTTCTGCATGTATTTCACCCTGCATTTAGCAGCCTCCTGCCGGCATATTTCTTTTTGTTTCTTTATTAGTAGCTCGGATCAGCGATGTTTTAATGTACATGTACAATGTTGTTATTTTAGTGTTCAATAAGATGGTTGATATATTTATGAAGATTTTATTTACACAATAAAGGTTTGCTCACTATGCATATACTTGTGTAAAGTAAATATTATTTTATTTTTTCAACATGGAATTGGATTAGGTCAAACGTTTGACAAAGTTGGTTACGGTCCTTTATCTGCAATACAATCTATACGCATGAGATCATTTTCAAGCATCTGATTGGTTAGGTTTTGATTTTGCTCAAAATCTGAACAATCAGATACTTGAAAATAGACACGGTTTTATTACTTCGGACCCAGGGCTTGCAGCAAATAGCATTCGCTGCAGTAGTTAATGAGAAGTTACTAACTGTGAAGACCCATGGTATCTGTCACATTGGAAACTGGGAAAATGATACGAGTGTCTGCTAAGTAGTCCTTCGGATGATACTTTATAAACCGAGGTCCGATGTATCAGTGCTTAACACTAGGCATCTAAGGGAACCAGAGAAACTCCATCGATAATAAGAGTAGGGCATCGCGCCCGGCTTTCACAGTATCCGCTCCCCCCCCCCCCCCTCTCTCTCTCTCTCTCTCTCTCTCTCTCTCTCTCTCTCTCTCTCTCTCTCTCTCCGGGGTCAGCCCATAGCGAGCAGAAACGGACGTTAATCAACACAGCCAATCAACCGTTTCTATTATGCCAAGGGCATCTGTGCTCGTATATTGAATGAGAAAATATGCCATGAACTTCGATTTGTATGATACTTCTAGACTATTTAATATACTGTACATGTATTAACTATATGGAGAAAATTGAAGCAGTGACAATTGTTCCCTGGACGAAACACATGTCACTAGCGAATGCACCAGCTTAATTAACTACCGGTATTGATCTTAAAACCCTTTGTCGCCAAATAAATCCCGTTTTTTAAGTAATCGTTAAGTTCTGGTATCATAATTAAGTTGGTTTTCAAGTTCTTTATAAACACAACACAATCAATGTGTCAAACAGCTTGGATCCTAATGAGATGCCAAATCATGCGACGTCTCATACTAATGAGATGCCAAGTTATTCGACGTCTCATGCTAATGAGATGCCAAGTTATTCGGCGTCACATACATAATAATGAAATGCCAAGTTATTCCATCTCACCCTAATGAGATGCCAAGTTATTCGGTGTCTCATTTGCACCCAGCCTGTTTGTATACTTATTACATACTCCCTGCTGTCGTGTAAATGTTTTCTGCAGTACAGCAGAACCTGTCCTAAGCATCAATTCATTTATTGAACTATTTATAGTCCTATAAAGCAGATGGTTGCTTAATGTAGGGCAAAATGAATACAGAACGCTCCTATAGGAGCTTTCTGCATTACTTTTGCCCTGCATTAAGCTACCACCATCCTTTATAAGGCCCATGATTAGATCTCTTTTTGATGGTGCTTAAGACAAGTTCTGTTGTACTTAACCCCTTCCCTAATTAACATTTATGCATAAATTAACTACTTCATGAATACTGATATTCATTAATTCAATTTTTATTTTATAAAACTGTCGAGGGACTGTTTGGTTAAGACAAAATTGAAGGATCATTTATGTATAATTCCATAAGCAAACAGCAAAACCTGGTCAATCAGCTCCTATGGGATCTGGGTCCATGCTTATAAAACGTTTAGTTGAGTCTGAGTTCGTTCTCAAGTTTTTGATTGGTCAGATTTGAGCCTTTGGCTCAAATCTGACCAATCAAAAGCTTGAGAACTCAAATCTGACCAATCAAAACCTTGAGAACGAAACTCAGACTCAACTAAAAGCTTTATAAGCATGGACCCAGATATGGGTCTAGGCTGTATGTTAAGGTCTTACAAGGCGTTACTATGAATGAAAGGGTTGAATTGGTACCACCTTTCTCGGTAAGTAGTACACCGATCCTAATGAAACTTCACATGAACATTGCTGGTTATGAGCAGATATGCATTTAATTTTTGGTTTTTAAATTTTTGCCATGGTAACCGAATGGACTCTCATTGCTCGAAATTTAGATAAAGTTCAATTTTGCTGAACATTGATATGATGGGATATTTGGGTACCCCGAACACAGTCGTATGTGTTTTGAAAGCATTGGTTACCAAGGTAATGGAGTGGTGGTCTCTGATTTGTCGAAATTTAAATATATTAGATTTTGCTGAAAATTGGTAAGGAGGGGTATAAGGATACTCCGAACTTAATATTAAGGCAGATGTTTCAAAAGTGTGTGTTGCCATGGTAATCCGGTGAAAGCCTGTGATTTGTGAATATTTGGATATTTTGCTCATCAATATATGTTGTCCATTTCGTTTTGGGACATTCTGTAATGGATTCTGTTACAATTAGATCTTGTTATTAAACATGTTTCTGTCTGTGCAAAACTAGGAACATTTAGAGGGGAGCACTTTTGACCCTATGGTCATGATGTGAACAAAATGGTAGAGGACAACAAGTCATATCTACAGATAAAAAATATGACCTTTATGCCTTATGAGTATTAAGAGATTTCCTACACAATATATCAGAATATATACGTACCTTTCTACTAAAGATGCATCCACACACATTTGTTTTCTAGACACTATATTTGAGGAGCTGTATACCAGATAGATATTTGCTAAATTTGAGGCCTTAGTTCAAGGTCAGTCACAGCGACCTCTAAGCAATCTAAAACAGTGGTTTATATAAGTTATCTATATAATTAATATGGTAAAGATATTAACCCTTTCACCACCAATGTCGCAAAAATGCACCACGACAAATAGTGCAGTCTAAGATCAGACGCCGCCTTTTAAAGGCCTTTTCAAGGCGGCGTCTG
The DNA here is from genome assembly GCA_963576725.1 of Azorinus chamasolen. NCBI lineage: Eukaryota > Metazoa > Mollusca > Bivalvia > Cardiida > Solecurtidae > Azorinus > Azorinus chamasolen. The sequence goes on along the minus strand of OY755237.1, from coordinate 83,686,054 downwards.
ATCAAGGACTTCCCTTTTTGTCTCAAATTGTATTTCTATATCTGTGCTTTATTCCTCCGAAAGTTGCATTTATTTATCTAATTTCCTTATTTTACCGCATGATTTAACAAAATTGGATTGCAGGCGACTATTAGAAAGGGTTAAACTATAAGTAAAGTTATCATCTGGAAAAGAAAGTTTGACATTACCTCGCCAGTCTGCCAAACAACATTCGACAATCTCATAAACAGAAGTTTTGTTTGAAAACTGGTTAAAATAAGGATAATTTACAATGTTCATTTCTTTTTTCGAACAAACATCTGTACTTTACGCTCGTAATTATTTAACTTCTTTCTCAATATAATTACAACAGACGTCATGCAGGAACAAAGTATGTACTGCAGACAAAATATGAAAGATGTTGCATCAGTAGCGGGGTTCCAACTCACGCGAAGCTTGAAGAAAAAAAAACGTCGACAGACTTTCACAAACCCGATCGAAAATAATAATTAATAGGAATTGTATAAACACATGAATAATGACGCAAACAATGGCGGGAATAAAAATAAAGTTTGAATAATATGGCCACAATCGCGATTCAAATTCGTAGACAATTTTAATTTCATTCATGCTCAGTGTTATTTAATATCATTGCCATGCTGCTGTCGTTTACTGACAATTACCTTCCAAACCTGTAGACTTTCCTCCAAATTGGAACCCAAACCAAATTTTACAAAACCTCTATAGAATCTGATTTGATTCTTTCAAACCTTCAAAGTGATCAGTGCCAGGTTAGTATCATTAGTTCTATACATTATTAACCCTTCTCTTGCTGAATTTTAAAATACATTTCTCCTTCTTTACCCATGCCCTGTTGTATAATTACATATATCTTCACTGTGTACAAGTATTTCGCTGTGCAATGAATGCTGTGGAGTGCTCTGGTTGCACAATCAACTTGTAAATAGTGCAGACCCTGATGAGACAGCTCCTGCATGAACTGTCTCATCTGGGTCTTCACTATTTACAGGTAGGTATATTGACGTGAATAGCAAGCGAAGGGTTAATTTACTTTCACTGTCAACAATCGGTAAGTAACCGGTCACTGTGCTTAGACAATAGTTCTAAAGGTAACACAGATATCTTGTTTATATCACATTTCGTTTTCGATTAGTATTCACTATTCAGTAATATATGCCCTTTTGTGCCTCGCATCAATAATTTTCTTGTACATGTATAAATGTTTATAATGTCTCTGCAGCGATGTAAGATAACTATCATTTTTACTCTTTAATAAATGATTCACCTCTTGCCCTAGAAAGCAATAAATTATACTGTTAGATTACACAGTTATAATCCACCAACATAATTATATAGCTTTTTAATAGACATTTATTTGCTTTATGGTCTAAGGGAAGTAACTCTTACAATATTTTGCATTTAGTACTATATGAATACTCCCCCTTTGACCATAAATTTGCCAGTTTACATCTATTCGTTTCAGTCTACAACAAAAGTTTTAAGACCTTTATTCAACTGCAAGCATAGTAGAACCAGAATTGACGACTCGTGCAGGAGCTGTTTGATCAGGATCTGCTCTGTTTGCTTTAGAAATCATACAGTTCTGCCATAAAATTTCATTGCTCGTGATGCCATTATAAAGATTCAGCTACATCTAACATTCATACACTGACTGTTAGTTACTGGTTATTCATGGCGTAGTAAAGGATTAAATTGTGTGAGAAGATATTCAATATTTTGCTCATCGAAAGTTTAGTCGGTAGATCGTCCACTTTCCGAGACTGTTAGTTTTTTGTTCGATTCCCGATCAGTTCATATCAAATATTTTAAAAGAGGTACTAGTGGCTCTCTCGCTGAACAATTAATATACAATGTATTATGGTAGTTCCACAGTTTACAGTTTATTTTTTCACTCTGTACATACAAATGTTACAAGAGGTACATGTTGAAAACATACATAGTTAATACATTTTGGCCCAAAACTATGGACAAGCAGTGTAAACCAAAAACAAAGGGCTCCTTTACACAGTCTGTCACATGAACAGGTGTCGAGATCGCCAACTGAGCTTAAAAGCTGGACGAAATATGATGCGTGCGTGTTTTTGGTTTTGTTTTTTGTTTGTGCGATTCGACATGTAGGAGAAAAGGCAAAATGGGATAATGTTGCAAAATAATAGGGCAAGGCTATGTGAGTAGTTAAATACATGTACCATACAACAAACAAACAAGAAGAGAAAAAATAGGAAATACCATAACTATATTAATGCGTAAAAAGATATAAATAGCACTGCAGGACGGGTTGACCCGATATCATGATAATGTGACTGGAGATGGATTAAGCCCAAACCAGGTTATTTACACAGGACGTGTTAAAAATCCGAGAACCCAAAGAGAATACTTATAGAACTGTATTCCTCTCGAAATACGGGTTTAACCCTTTCCCTTATGTAAGCACATTTTGACGCATCTGCAAACAGAATAGACACCGATCAGACGGCTCCTATAGGAGCCGTCTGATCAGGGCCTGCTCTGTTTGCTTATGGTGTAATATAGATCTGATTCTACAGCTTCTGCCTGAGCCAAAATGGCATGTGCTCAAATGCCATTATAAAAAATAATCTTATTAATATTCATGACGTCATTATTTCCTTCATGAATATTCACCAGGGAAAGGGTAAAAACTTTCACCTCGTGAATATTCATGTAAGAAACAATTTCATCATGGGTATTTGTTAGTTGATTCTTAAAGATATTATCTCATAAGCAAATAGAACAGATCCTGGTCAGACGACATCTGCAGGAGCCATCTGATCTGGGTCTAGTTTGTCTCCAAACATATTTCTATCTGATAAACGAGCATGTTCTGTAACGTACTGTTGTGTTTCAAGAAAGAAAGTAGGCACGTGAAACAAGAAGTTTTTTAAACATTGTTCACGAAACTTTTATCGCGAAAATGGAAGACATATTAGTTATTATCGTCAACAGAAACTATAAATTTCATCGAAAAAAAAATAGTGTCCTCTCACGCTTGGGTGCAGATCAGACGCCGAGTGACTCATTTCAACCATTCAGCCATTAAGGTTACATCCAGATCAGAAGCCGAGAATCTCTGTGTCTGGTCTGACCCTGAAAACACTGTAGATCGTGATCAGAACGCCGCGTTGGAGAAGCGAGTGCTTATCTGGGACTACACTGTCTATAATACCCCAGATCATACTCTGAGTGACTCATTTCAGTCATTCGGTCATTAAGGTTAGATCCAGCTCATCATCATCATCATCATCATCATCATCATCATAATCAACAACAACAATATAATTATTATTAGTGTTATTGGCATTATTATTATTATCATTATTATTATTATTATTATTATTTTATTAACGCACTAGATGATTTGTATGAAGCAAGACAAGTGTTACGAGAACAAAGAGAGACCACTTCTACCGGAAAATTTAGTTCCAAAATTTTTTTGACGATAGAACAATAGAATTGGAGGTAAAGTTTTTCAATGGATGAATGAAAAATAACAAAAGCAGGGGAGGTAATATTTTTTCCACACTCTTGGAACCTCAAATGACCTGTTGGTTCTCATTTTGATCCAGCTAAAGTATTAAAACTACTCCCCTTTCACTTCTTTAACCCTACCTTTCACGCCTTTGCAAACGGACTACACCCAGATGTCGCTAGCAATCGTAAACAAGTGATAAGGGGTCGTAAGGCCTAGTGGGACTGGGCCCTTAGGTGAACACACGATGTAAACTATTATTTCCATTTCTGTTATAAATCACTCATTCGTTGAAAATATTTACCTTTCATACTATTGTCTTATAATAATGATGATGGTGATGATGGTGATGATGATGATGATGATGATGATGATGATGATGATGTTGATGATTATTATTATTTATATTATTATTTAATATTATTATTATTATTATTAATTATTATTATTATTATTAATTATTATTATTATTATTATTATTATTATTATTATTATTATTATTATTATTATTATTATTATATTATTATTATTATTATTAGTATTATTATTATTATTATTATTATTATTATTATTATTATTATCGTTATCGTTATCGTTATCGTTATCGTTATCGTTATCGTTATAGTCATCGTCATCCTCATCATCATCATCGTCATCATCATATAGTCGGATTCTCTTTCGCATATAGCCTACGCTTAATTCTTAGTCACAAACCATATGCTATGCTCTTCTTTGTACTAAGAGGATGACAGGATGAATTGTTAAGGTACAGCTGTTTGTAGGCTTAACATAAAGATCTGTATATACATGTATATGGCCATTGTCTATTTTAACTAGTGTCCAGAAATTATATCTGATCCAAACCATATCTAAGGTCTATATTAATATTCGGGTGAATACTTGTTTGCATATGGTTTGGAACTAAGAAGCGAAAGAGAATCCGACTATATTAGAGAAAGAAATAAACTCAAGGGTCAGTTGAGGAAGAGAGGATATAGCGGCAGGATGGTAGAAAATCAGTTGGTAAGGGTGGATAAACTTGACAGATCTACCACTTTAGTAAAGAAACAAACAGTTAGATCTAATAGGAAAATGAATAGGGTCCCTTTAGTTTTGACATATTCAAATCTGCTTCCGAATATACACGACATTGTAAAAAAAAACATTCAATTTTTTTGCACCAATCAAACCGGCTTACAGAAGTATTTCAACAACTGCCCATTGCAGCATTCAGGCGTGATAAAAATCTATGTGACACACTGGTGCATTAAAAAACTAACCGGATTGTTAAGCCAAGCAATACAATTTATTCACAGGGTTGTGCTACTTGCAGTATTCTAGAAATGCCAAGTTTTAGGGACACAAATAGGCAATCAGTTTACAATGTGTGCAGTAAATGTGATATAATGGTGTATATGTTGGCGAGATTGAGAGAGAAATTCGGGAGATAATAAAAGAACAATTGAATGATGTCATTTTGGAGTCGGTGGTCATAGCAGTGATGATGTGAGATTTGTAGTTTTGAAACAGATGTTCCATGCATGTAGAATTGAAAGACAGATCCATGAAACTGATTGGATATGGAGGCTATGAACTTACAGACAATTTGACTGTAACATCAAGGAGGATAATGCGCTAATGCATGCATGACGTTGTTGCACCCTAGACGTCATTTGATGACGTCATTTTGATGATGTCATGACATTTTAAATAACAACCCAATGTCACCATGACGCTGAATCAACATTATTCTCTTTGATTTTATGGCTGAATGCGTGTAAAAAATGTGACGTGTATTTTGACATATTTACATTCGCCCTGCAACGTCCTTATATAACCTTATTCTAAAAAGAAAGTTGCATTTTCCCATGAACGTTCATTTCAATACCGGTTTGAGTCGGTTCTCCTTTTCCCAGAATTCCGCTGGACAATTTACTGATTAAAATCTTGTATTCATTCTATATTTATAATATGTGTTTGGGACTATTTTTCATACCATATATAGAGATCCTTGTCTATATGGGACGGGAATAGATGATTGACACGTCTTCTTCTTTCACAATTTACTTCTCTCAATTCTCTCTTTGCGTAGTTACATTCAAACTATTAATCAACGTCTGTTCCCAAGCGACGTAACGTCACTTCCGTGTTATGTACACGTGACGTAAGGAGCGTTATCTCCAACAATCCTACTACGTTAGAAACGAACCTGGCAACGACCTAGATAGCGGCTATTACGTGACCGGTATATAATATTTAAAAAAAAATCCGTTGAAATATAAGAAATACAATGGAATATAAATATAAGAAATAAATGACGTGCTCCCGGTGTTCATGAGGTTATGCAACGCATAGCTTTACGAGCAAAGATTCGGGCTTCACTAACTTTGCTCGTAAAGCTATGCGTTGCATAACCTCATGAACACCGGGAGCACGTCATTCATTTCTTAAATGATAATCTTTGAAAAAGGCCCTTAGTGGTCGAAATATTAGATCAGAGCAATTCAAGTATTTATGTTTTATACTTTCCGTTTACGTTTTTATAGTCTAAGGGAAGCAACTCTTACAATATTTCGTTGTAGTAAAGTATTAATAAAACCGAGTCTGCAATTTTCTCTTTTTGTGTTGTAATTCTTGCTCTCGGGGGATCAACTCCCTTCAAAATGTATAATCTTCACAACAGCAGGTGTTAAGTGCTTGTGTGGCGGCCGTAAAACGTCTCCCCGTACTTCATTCTCAGTGTTGTTATACCTTCTGATCCTTCGAGCTCATGAATTTCAGTACTTGTTCTGAAAATTGAATACCGCTTAAGCCGGTGCTAGGGGGCATGAGCAGTGTTGCACTTTCAATTACTGTTCATGAACAGACTCAATAAAACCGAGTCTGCAATTTTCTCTTTTTGTGTTGCAATTCTTGCTCTCGGGGGATCAACTCCCTTCAGAATTTATTATCTCCCTTTGACCATTGATATTTAGGTCAAGAACTACTGTAGTTTATTATTATTATTATCATTATCATCATCATCATCATCATCATCATCATCATCATCATCATCATCATCATCATCATCATCATCATCACCATCATCATCATCATCATCATCATTTATTGTAATTATTATTATTATTGATATTTATATTTAAATTTATATGTAATTATTATTAGTACATGTATTTTTTATTATTATTATTATTATCATTATATTATCATTATTACTATTATTATTATTTATTATCGCTATTATCATTAGTATTATTATCATTATTTAGATCTATTATTGTTATTATAAAATTATTATAACTATTATTATTATCATTAGGATCAAAGACCTATGATAACACATAGATATGTGTTATCATAGGTATTTGTTAGGATGTCTTTGTACATCTCTTTTTTTGTTTTGATAGATCTAGATATGTACATTTGCTGGTACTTTCTTGTCATATTGCTGTTCGGGTGGCAGCGTGTTTTGCATGTGGTGTTTCCTGCATGACTTATACCACAGGGCACCGTCACAATGAATTATGAACCTCGACAGAAAAAAATGTATGAACACTAGATATATAGGGTCATAATTCATTGTGACGGTGCCTTGTGACTTATACATGTACAGCTATATATTAATTAACATGTAGTGTCAACAACTGCAGTAACCAGGCACAGTAACTCGATATTATTATTATTATTATTATTATTATTATACCACATTTATATAGCGCTCTTTTCACACTGGATATGTGCGTTCAAAAGCGCTTCACATGGATGAAACCACTAACCGGAACAGGCCCGTACCCAGGTGGGGGGCTCCCCCCCCCCCCCCCCCCCCTCCCAGCTGACTGACAAGATACCATTTTTGTTAATGGGCCCCTTTTTAGTTTTCAGCTAGATCTACCGTTTTGAAATTTTACCAAGGCAATTTTTTAGTGATCGATATTTTCCTATCTCGGGGAGATTATCTTTTAGTTCTCTACACAGACAGGCCACCTTTAGCATGCTGTCATGCTGTGATCCACGCTTGGCCTATTTTGGTATGGACCAATCAGGGGAACCCCCCGCGGAGAACACCCGAATTAGCCTACGTAATCACGAGTTGGTTCCAAGTTTTCGCTATACTGGAGTTTAGCAAATAAATTGTTCAGGAACCAGTCGTGTCAAAATGCAAATTGCTGCGTTTCCACAAATACCACATGTTGCACGTATATTAATTAAGCGAGGAAACATTGTCGCCAAATTAAGACGATGGGAATGTCGTATCAAGACGCTATATAGCTACAAAAGCAGTATGCACTTCGGCCGATAAGCGTTTTACTGACATTGATCAGTAACTAGTAATGAAAAAATAACTCTGAACATTTTGAATGATAAAAAAAAGTAAAAATGATCTTCGTCCCAGGCCGATTGTACTGAATAAATCGAGGTTTCTTAACGTTTTTTCATGAATTTGTTTTGTAACTTGAGATTGGGAATTTTCCTCCAAAAAAAATGGGTGCAAAACATACCTTGTGCTATTGGGAATATACCCGAATAAGGGCTATAAAATCAGCCAAAATATTATTGTAAAATAAGATAAAATGGAATGTCTTTTTCATTGTATACATAAATCTGTTGTAACCAGGTGAGCGAATAAGGGCCATCATGACCCTCTTGGTAAACTGTAACATTTGATGTTTGTAGTTTTGATCAGGGTTGTTTTCACATTTAGAATAAAGACATAAGCGGGTGCTAGTTCTAAGATGAATAATGCCGAGTCTGTCCATGACAAAAAACTTTAAGCATAATCAAATGTCTGTCTGTCTGTCTGTCAATGGCAAAAATCTTTAATCATGTTCATATGTGTGTCTGCCTGTCTGTCAATGGCAAAAAACTTTAGCCTTGATCACAACTTTTGGTGTTAGTATAATGTGTATGAAGTCTCTGCATTGAAACATTGGTGATCATTCATCATGCTTTATTTTAAAGTCTATACACTGAAATACAGGTGTAAAAGGAGCCGATTTCCTATATTATATAACATAAAATTATATCTTGATAGAGTGATTCAGATAGCAGGAAATTGCACCATTCAATGCGGCATACCAAAAAAAAAATCGACTACCGGGAGGGGACACCCCTCCCGTGCCCACTCCAACTCGGCAAAAAAATTCTGGGTACGGCCCTGGACAAGTTGATTGAAAGCCATGCTGAAAGACTGGTCGACTCAATCGTAACTACTCGCCGTATTCCGTCAGAGTTCGGAATATAGAAATAACCGAGTTGTTCCGAGTGTGGTCGACTATCTAGAACATTTCCTCAAGGTCAGTGTTTTATACTGTTCGTCCGAAATGTTGCGGTACCTTTGCTAAAGTCATGACATTTCGCTGAATTACACAACTGTCAACATGGGAGGTTCGACGTCTAGAGCAATTGTGCAAAAAGCAGCAAAACCAATTAAAAACTACAACGTGCAAAACAGAGCGGAGAAACTTTTAGAAAAGAACAAAACTGTACCAAACCCAGCGCCGAAACATCCATCAACAGAACAACGTCTAATGGAACATATAGATGGTGGGGTATCATACAGCTTCTGCATTCCCAACTTTACGCTATTTAACCCTTTCCCTCATATAAACATGTTTCCAGGCATTTCCATACAGAGAAGACACAGATCAGATGGCTCCTAGAGAAGCCGTCTGATCAGGGTCTGCTCTGTTTGCTATTTATAGATAGAAATTGATAAATTAGTTTCTTTGCTTTCTAAAATGTCTACAATCTTCCACCTTCCATATTTCTTTATAACTATTTTGTTAATGAATATTCAGTAGGTATTGAAATTTGGAATTAACGCAGAACAGGGAAAGGGTTAAATTACTATATAGATAAATCATTCCCCCATGTACTATTTAAGACACAGTTTGAATGGGTGATGGTCGTTCCGTCAACCTTCTCGTTTGTCGACCTTAATGTGCCATAACTGCCAACACAGGCTTACTTAAACAGCTAACATCAAATACGCAGCCGCGGCATAGGTGTGAAAACTTAATCCCTATGTAATAGGCAGTGGCTATTCGTACGGTACCGTACGAATAGCCTCAGCCACTATTCGTATGGAAGTTCCGTAAGAATAGAAATAAGTACCGTATACGCTATTCGTACGGGAGTCAATGACACTGTATGTTTTTATCCAATATATCATGTAATTACTTGTACTTTTCTCTATTTTTGCAGCAAGAAAACATTAGATTTTGTAAGCTGTGGATAATTTTGGAATATCCGCCATTTTCGATCCAGTCCTGGAATTTTCCAGCTCATGTTTTAATGATTTAAGTCCAGCGCTGTAGATCATCATCAGTGACCTCATTGCAAACAGACTTAATTTGTCGACAAAGAATAAAGCAACACATCAATTGTAATTCTTTAATTAATCAGTTTTAATCCTTTAAGCCAATTAATAACAAATAATTAAGGATCGCGCTGTAGATCAATGACCTCATTTGCAAACTGACTTAATTAGTCGACCCGGATTAAAGTCACACATCTACGGATATTCAAACACAAACGATTTAAAATAATAACTATCTTTATTGAATAAACAATTTCAAATAATATAACATCTTTAATGAATGTCCTACTTTAATTACCCACAGGTATCAAATTCTTGAATAACTCCCGTACGAATAGCGTATACGGTACTTATTTCTATTCTTACGGAACTTCCGTACGAATAGCGGCTGAGGCTATTCGTACGGTACCGTACGAATAGCCACTGCCTATGTAATAAGGTCGACGAAATGACTTTGGGTTTACTATATAAATTAAGGTCGACGAAAGGGAAGGTCAACAAAACGACCATAAATCATTTGAATCTACCTAAAAGGAGAATTTACTAGAAAAAGGAAAGTTTTAGAATTGTGTAGTTAAGAATCTGTCACAATGGTTTCAAAAAGAGATTTGTATAGAGGCCCTAAAAGGCTGCAGTATAAGGGAATGGGATAAACTGTGTGCACAAGATATTATGTCAACTGTTGGGCCTATAGACTTGAGTACTGATTATGATAGAGTAGCCCTTGCCCCACTATTCACAATCAGACTCACATTTGCAAACAGTTTGGGTTGAGTAAAATACTAATCGGGATTCAAGCTTTTGTCAACTGTGCCAATAAATCCGGTTCAACTCGGCCTGTTCTTGGTCGGGTCAACTGGGCCTGTACTTTATAGTTAGTACAGCCCGTAGAATAGTTAACAGTCACGTTTGAACATTCTCATTCTTTCAGACAGGCAATTATTGTATGATCCACATTGCTGTACATGCATTTATTGGTCATGGTGTGCAAATGATGAGAACTAAATAAACAATAAAACTTGAAGCAGGATCAGATGCACAATTATATTGCCAAAGCTCAAAATATTTCAGTGCATATAAGTTTCTAAATATACAAAAATATGTGTATATATATATAATTAGATTAGTTGACCCGAGGCCGAGTTGAATCAGGAGCCGAGTCGACCCGAGGCCGAGTTAACCCAGTTCTGTGCCAATAGTATCTCAAAATAACGAAGCGGAAGTGATCAGAATATAGCATCAGACCCAATTCTTAGTAGACATTTATTTTTCACATCATGGTAAGGGTTAAGACTACGATTCTCTATTATAGCTGTATCATGAGACAACAACTGGTGGAAGTGTCTGATCTCCATTCTCTATTATAGCTGTATCATGAGACAACAACTGGTGGAAGAGTCTGATCTCCATCCTAAATCATTGCAGTAGTATTTAGGACATTAACCAACATAAAACCTCTTGGAGAGTGTCAGCCATGCTTTAATGAATTATGCTAGTGTTTTTTCACATAAAGGCTCTGACTTCAGAGAATTTTTTGCAAGTCAGAGGGAACTTGATGTGACAGTATATTTTTTATCAGAAATAGTCAAATCCTGGCAAAGTCGACTACATGCAATTCAATGCAAAGGATAAATCTCAATTGTAGTCATAGTCACAGTCCCACACATCTACTCTTGTCGGATGCTTACAACTGGTGAGCAGATAGATAAAGTTATTTACATATACACTGAAAGGAATTTCCAAATTGCCACCTAAGTTTTTGCATGATTTTTTTTTTTAGAATTGTGTAGTTATTGAAACTATTGCGATTTGTAGCCAATGCTGTATATATCACAATGGTTTCGAAAAGTGACTTTTACATAGGCACCAATATTTATCAGGGAATAGATTAACCCTTTCCTCCATAAATACACCTTTCTACGCCTCTGTAATAACCACTTCTTGAAACCATTGTGATAAATAGAGCATTTGCTCCTGTAGGAGTAAATGCTCTATTTATCACAATGGTTTCAAACTACAAAATTCTAAAATTTTACTTTTCTCTAGTAAATGCTCCTTTTGGATAGATCCATTCAAAGAGGTTGTGTCTGAAAATAGCCAATGGAGGAACAGGTTAAATTGAAGTAGTAACTAACAGTTTGCTCTGGGTCTGCACTATTTGCCTTATTTTGTTTCTCTCAATTCTTAGAGTAATAAGGTAACTCTTTATTTAAATATTTGCAGATAATCCTCATATCAAGCAGGAGATTGAGAAGAAGGACTTTGACACAATAGCAAGAATGAACCAGTTAAAGTTGGAGGTCACAGGCACAAACCCAGAGGTCGGTGTAACTCTTGCTAAAGTGTCAATTGTGACAAAAGTCTGTAGTTACTCATAATGAAGCACCACCCCAAGTTGGAGCTCAAGCTTTTTTTCCTGGCTTATTATCTTGATACTTGTAACAATTTCTTTTTCATTTATAAAGGTGGCAAACAAGTTTGACACTCTTCTGAGAATATCTGTAATGAGCAGGTACAGAACCTTAACCCTTTCCTCCATGACTAGTCATGTTAGAAATAATGACATCATGAATATTAAATAGATTAATTGCTTTTATAGCACATGGAGTCGGACACATGAAATTTTGGCCATGGTAGAAACTGTAGAATCAAGCTATATTATATCAAAAGCAAACAGAGCAGACCCTGATCAGACGGCTCCTATAGGAGCCGTCTGATCTGAGTCTACTCTGTTTGCAAAGGCACAGAAAGGCGAATTTATGGAGTAAAGGGATAAATCTGTTACTTGTCTGACTTGGCCTAGAAATGGGAATGTTTCTAGGAATGGGAATGTTTTATTAAATAAATATCTAGTTTGTGTGTGCATGCCTTATCATTAGCCATCTCACACAGCTTAGGATGTCTAATAATGATAAAGTTACTCAGTTTAGGTAATTGTTTCTTTGGTATAATAAACTAAAAATTGAATTCCTTGAGTGTTTTTGCATATTTGCAACATTTAAAAAAAAGTTGGATGAGACATAATCAAGGTTAAATATACATGTATACCACTTCATGCTCCAGAAATAAAATACATTGTATTTATATCATGCCATGTTGCATATATATCAGCATATGAATAAATTGATATGGCTTGTTTATGCATATAGATTATATGTATATGCATAAATGTATATGTATGATTATGTGTTGGTAAAGTTTGTCTTTCTGTGTCACTTGCTTTAGCAGATTGACACTTAAGGGTCCAACACACTTCTGTCGGCGGGTGACACAAGTGTTTCATAATACATGCTTGTTTCATAGTTGTTGATATATTTTGTCTTGTGTGATTATTTTCAGATCATATCCTCCAATCCAGACAGGCCCCTGCCTCAGAATCGGATGATCCAGGAAGATCCGTTACGGCGATCAGAGAAACCAGAAAGTGTCCCTCTTGGGAAGTTGTCTCTGGTGCAGGCTTCAGAAATACTCAGCAAACACAAAAAATCTCCTACAGAATATAATGCAAAGGTCATTGCCAAAGAGTATAATTTAGATCTGGACAAGACATACTGTCTACTGCAGTATTTCTATAGTTTGGACATGGACGATAATCAGCTGTTGGATTTATCAGCTGTTCAGCAGTCATTAATGAAGAGAATGTTGATATATACACCACTGAAGGATAAAACTTAATCCTAGTATCCACTTATATCTAGATGTGTATTAATTGTTGTATTTCTTATTTAGCCCTTTACTCCATAAATATGCCTTTCTATGCCTTTGCAAACAGAGTAGACCCAGATCAGACAACTCCTGTAGGAACCAACTGATCAGGGTCTGCTCTGCTTGCTTATGATATAATATACATGTACATATGATTCTTCAGTTTCTGCAATGGCCAAACTTTCTTGTGGTTATGTGCTGTTATAACAAATAATCTAAATATTCGTGATGTTATTATTTCTTACAAGAATATTCATGGAGTAAAGAGTTAAGACTTAATGAGTCATCATATATATGAGAAAAGTTTTGGTGCAGACAGTACAGTTTGTTGCGTATTGGATGATTCAACTCCTTCACCCATTTCCTCATAGGCTATTTATAGACACAACCTCTTTGAATGAATCTACCGAAAAGGAGCATTTACTAGAGAAAAAGAAAATGTCAGAAGCCATTGTGATAGATAGAGCATTTGCTCCATAGGAGCAAATGCTCTATGTATCACAATAGTTTCAAGAAATGACTATTACAGAGGTGTAGAAAGGTGTATTTATGGGGGAAAGGGTTAACCTATAATATAACATATAATATGAAAGATCAATTCTTTCAATTCTTGATTATAATTGCAAACCGTATGCATCCCGATTGGAGGCATATTAACCCCAAACTGTTTTAGATTCTATTTGAAATTAAAAAAAAAGAAACAGCAACTGTTCATGGAGAATTAACGCTTTATTCCATAAATACGCCTTTCTACTCTTTTGCAAATAGTGGACCTAGGTCAGACAGCTCATATAGGAGCTGTTTAATCAGGATCTGCTGTTTGCTTATGATATAAATATAGATATGATTCTACAGTTTTTGCCATAAATAAAAAATTACCGTGTCCATGTCCTATCATAAAAATTAATGCAATTAATGTTCATGATGTCATTATTTCTTACATGAATATTCATGGAGTATTTAGACAAATCTAGGCAAATAGTGCAGACCCAGATTAAACAGCTCATGAAGGAATAGTTTAATCACAGTGTACACTACATGAAGGAATAGTTTAATCAAGGTGTACATTACATGGAGGAATAGTTTAATCAGGGTGTACATTACATGAAGGAATAGTTTAATCACGGTGTACACTACATGAAAGAATAGTTCAATCACGGTGTACACTACATGAAGGAATAGTTCAATCACGGTGTACACTACATGAAGGAATAGTTTAATCAGTGTACACTACATGAATGAATAGTTTAATCAGGGTGTACATTACATGAAGGAATAGTTTAATCAGGGTGTACACTACATGAAGGAATAGTTCAATCACGGTGTACACTACATGAAGGAATAGTTTAATCACAGTGTACACTACATGAAGGAATAGTTTAATCAGGGCTACATGAAGGAATAGTTTAATCAGGGTGTACATGAAGGAATAGTTTAATCACGGTGTACACTACATGAAGGAATAGTTTAATCACGGTGTACATTACATGAAGGAATAGTTTAATCAGGGTGTACACTACATGAAGGAATAGTTTAATCAGGGTGTACATTACATGAAGGAATAGTTTAATCAGGGTGTACACTACATGAAGGAATAGTTCAATCACGGTGTACACTACATGAAGGAATAGTTTAATCAGGGTGTACACTACATGAAGGAACAGTTTAATCAGGGCTACATGAAGGAATAGTTTAATCAGGGTGTACACTACATGAAGGAATAGGTTAATCAGGGTGTACACTACATGAAGGAATAGTTTAATCAGGGTGTACACTACATGAAGGAATAGTTTAATCACAGTGTACACTACATGAAGGAATAGTTTAATCACGGTGTACACTACATGAAGGAATAGTTTAATCAGGGTGTACACTACATGAAGGAATAGTTTAATCACGGTGTACACTACATAGTTTAATCACGGTATACACTACATGAAGGAATAGTTTAATCACAGTGTACACTACATGAAGGAATAGTTTAATCAGGGTGTACACTACATGAAGGAATAGTTTAATCAGGGTGTACACTATTTGCTACAATGTCTGTCTTACTTAACTCATTCCTTCCTAGGCAATTTTAGACACAACCTCTTTGAATGTATCTACCGAAAAGGAGCATTAATTAGAGGAAAGGAAAAAATAAAAAAAAAATGTAGTTTTAAACCATTGTGATAAATAGAGCATTTGCTCCTATAGAAGCAAATGCTCTCTATTTATCACAATGGTTTCATAAAATGACATTTATAGATGCGCAAAAATGGGTCACTAGGGGATAATGTGTTCCCTCCTAGACTATTTAAGACCCAGACTCTATGAATAAATCTACCGAAAAGGAGAATTTAATACAAATGGAAACATTTAGAATTGTGTAGTTTTTAAACCATTGTGATAAATAGAGCATTTGCTCTATTTATCACAATGGTTTCAAAAACTGTATTTTACAGAGGTGACAAAAGGTGTCACTAGGAGGGAATGATGCTAATTTGTCTTAATTCAGCTTTACAGTCCCATAGAAGAGGGGAGATTGGGTGTTTCAATATCAACCCTTTCTCTGTTCAAAGTTTATTCCAAATTTCAATACCTACTGAAAATTCATGAACAAAATAGTTGTAATGGAAGGTGGAACATTATAGCCAGTTTAGGAAGTAAAGACACAGATCTATCAAATTCCATCAGCAAATAGGGCAGACCTTGATCAGACGGCTACTACAGGAGCTGTCTGATCTGGGTATACTATGTTTGCAAATGTGTGAAAAAGCGTTTATATGAAGGAAATGGTTCAGGGTATTTGCTTGGTTCTAATTAATTTTTTGCATTTAATTAGTTTTGATGTAATGATATGTTGAATCATCTTGCAGTTTGAAAATATTTGTGTTAAAATATTCAAGATAAATGAAAGATGCATTATTGATTTTCATGTTACAATAGTATTGTAATAACCCTTTCTACATACAGAGTATACCCAGATCAAACAGCTCCTTAATGCAGGGTGGAACCAAGGGAGCTTTCTGCAGGATTTTCATAATTTATTAACCTCATTTTTCTGAAACCATTGTTATAATTACTATTTATCACAATGGTTTCAAAACTACAAATTCTAAAATCTTCCTTTTCTCTAGTTAATGCTCATTTTCAGTAGATTTATTCTTTTTAAAGAGGTTGAATGTAAAAATAGCCTATGAGGGCATTGGTTAAGTCGCCACCTGTCTTTAAGATCGGTATTGATACCAATTTATTCTCCCTGTTTACAGGTTTTACTGTAATGGGTTAAACTTATCAATATGGAGTCAAACAAGTGGATGGGGTAAACTAGGTGTTGGAATATTAAGGGTAAAAATTTGCATTTCTCTTCTTATCTAGTTATCTAATCTGGATGCAGATTACTGTTCCAATGTTTTGTAACGGCAACGTGCATGACAACCGTGTCATACTGTTTGTTTTATTGTGTTTTATGATGGAACATAAAAGTTTTATCAGTTTCCATTGCATGTTATTTTGCTATTGATGTGAAAGTAAATAATAGTTATCTTATTATTTTCAGTGTTTGTTAAAGAATAAATGTACAGTAAACCCCCTCTAAACCGGACATTAAATTTAGTATAAATATCGGTCTTCGAGGCAGCTTAATGTAGGGTGAATGACTTTCACCCTGCATTAAATTTTTCTTTTTAAATTAATTTCTGCATGACTTTTACCCTTCATTAAAATTTTTGCACGCCGCCGAAGATAACGCCAATGACAACACCTACGACCCAGTGATCACAATAGCTCAACTTTTCTTTCGAAACAGATGAGCTAAAAATGGCACATGGACATTAGAATATTTTGCCGTAGTAGAAATTGTACAATCAGAACTATTATTTCAAAAGCAAACAGCAGACCCTGATCCGATGGCTCCTATAGGAGCCGTCTGATCTGGGTCTACTCTGTTTGAAAAGACATAGTATAGTAATGTGTATTTTATGGAGCAAAGGGTAAACTAAGATGAAGCCATAATGTCTCGAACTCTTTATGCCATTAATATTCATGGAAGAAGTCATTTTTCTAATGGCATATCAGCAAAAAAATTGTTTGCAATGGCAGAACTGTAAACTCCAATCTATTTAATTCCTTAAGCAAACAGCAGACCCTGGTCAGACAATTCCTGTAGGAACAGACTTATCTGGATGTACCTATTTGCTATAAAGGCGTATCAAGGCATATCTATAGGGTAAAAGCTTAAGACACTAAGTGTCAAACAGCTTGGATCCTGATGATAAGGCCAGGTTACATGGCATCTCATCCGAGTTCAAGCGGTTACAAATGCAAATCGGGTCACACTTCGCGGCACAGCCTCATGTGTCTTGTACATTTCTTCTTAGTAAAATCATTGGCTTTTATAGTAATTCACAAGTGACAGCTATACAAGTACAGTAAACCCCCCTAACCCATAAATACGCCTGTAGGAGCTGTATGATCAGGGTATGCTGTAGGGGGCTGTCTGATCAGGGTCTGCTGTAGGGGCCGTCTGATCAGGGTATTCTGTAGGAGCAGTCTGATCAGGGTCCACTGTAGGAGCCGTCTGATCAGGGTCTGCTGTAGGAGCCGTCTGATCAGGGTATGCTGTAGGGGCCGTCTGATCAGGGTCTGCTGTAGGAGCCGTCTGATCAGGGTCTGCTGTAGGAGCCGTCTGATCAGGGTCTGCTGTAGGGGCTGTCTGATCAGGGTCTGCTGTAGGGGCCGTCTGCTGTAGGAGCCGTCTGATCAGGGTCTGCTGTAGTAGGGGCCGTCTGATCAGGGTCTGCTGGGATTGCTTATTATAAGATATAGATATGATGATGATTCTACAGTATCTACATGGTCAAAACAAATCCTGGGTCTATATTCTATTATTATAATTAATCTATTTACTGTTCACTGTGTCATTATTTCTTGCATAGATATTCATGAAGTAAAGGGTTAAACTAGAAGTTCAAATTAGAATTAATGCCTCTCTTGAAGACAGGTGGCCACTTAATGCAGGGCGAAAGTCAAGCAGAAAGTTCCCAAATGAACTTTCTCCATGACTTACACCCTGCATTAAGCAGCCACCTGCCTTAAAAGATCTAAATCAATCTTTACTAAAGGCCCAATTTAGATTTTTTTTCTTCTAAATTTAACCTTGGTTTGAGGATAGACCAACAACGTCCTTTTACTTTATATTTATTCATTTCTATGGTACACAACAGTTTTGTGACATGATTACAGTACTAGATAACAGTAAGAACTGTAATAGAAAGGTTTGGTATAGACACTGATCCTTCAGCACACTATCCTACCAGACCAAATTAATGTAAACTCCCCAACTGACCTAACAATAAGAGAGCATCTAAGATAAGTGTCTTCTTGATTCATTAGTGTATCTGGAAAACAATGTGCTTTAACCCATTACCTCATAGGCTACTTTTATATCCAACCTCTTTCAATAAATCTACTGAAAAAGAGCATTTACTAGAGAAAAGGAATAATTTAGAACTGTTTTGAAACCATCATGATAAATAGAGCATTTGCTCCAATGGTTTCACAATATGACTTTTACAGAGGTGTCAATATGAGGGGATGGGTTAATTATTATTAGCAATATAAAAACTTACGTCAAATTGTAATCTGTTTCAGAGTCGCTCTAAATTCAACTACAGTAAGCTTTAAATTTCTTTTGAAAAATATGACCCGTTCAAAGCATTTGAAATATTGAAAAGAAGTTGGTTGGTGTTTCAAATGGATGCAAACTGCTTGCAAAGCTACTGTGAATTCCAAAATGGAGCAATTAAAACATAAGCCCTCAATCTACCAATCAGTGATGTAAAAACAGAAATAATAAATTGCGTAATACCGTGAAATAACAGTGGAAAAAAATGACATGTTGACAATGATACTGATACTGAAGACTATTTGAGCTGCATCAAGAGAAGTCTAAATGGCATTACGAACAGTGTAGACCCTATATAGCTACCACATCGGAGAACGCATCTGAACAGGGTCTATTCAAGATAACAATAAGTATCTTCAGTATTTAACCCTTTACTCCATTTATGACCATTAATATTTATGTAAGAAATAATGACCCCATGAATATTAATAAGATTAATTGTTATAATAGCACATGGACACAGGAATCTTTGGCCATGGCAGAAACTGCAGAATCATATCTATATCATATCATTAGCAAACAGAGCAGGCCCTGATCAGACGGCTCTTACAGGAGCTGTCTGATATGGGTCTACTCTGTTTGCAAAGGTGTATTTATGGAGTAAAGGGTTAATTATCCAACCAAACTATGTACACTGTGCCTCCGACATGATAATTGATATGGATGAACTGCACTGTTTGCAATATCCCTAAGGTAATACAGTAGAACCTGACTTAAAGAACCATTCCTTTATTCAACATATAAAGTCTTACAAAGCAAGTGGTTGCTTAATGCAGGGCAAAAGTAATGCCTTACTTTTGACCTGTATTAAGCTACTACCTGCCTTACAGACTCACATTTATACCTCTTTTTGATGGTCGCTTAAGACAGGTTGTACAGTATATCTCATGGGGTGGTACATTTTTGACTACATGTATATAAAGTAGAAATAATAAGTAATGACTGATTCAATATTTTTGGGACTTGATCATATTGTGCTTTAAGTTTAAACCCTGATTTGAAATGGTGTGTGTGTTAAATATGAAACATATTTCTTACAGTATAGATCCTGTAGAGCGCTCAAGTACATATTTTGCAGCAAATCTTGGACAAAGCAACAGAGATAGACATTTAAAAGCATGCAGTGTCAGACCTAGCTTTCATTACTGTTCAACATCTTGTATACCAAGACTATTGTCTTATTCTTTTAAGAATATTCACAGATTCAATGCAGACCTAGATAACTTGGTACCTATGAGCCCACTGATCAAGATCAACATTGACATGCAACATTCTTACATACTCAAGGTTGAGAAGGCTTTGCAATCAGTAACAGTGTAAAGTCTTAACAAGTCCTCAGGCTTCAGACACAAAATCATTAAACTGGTGATCAAATATGTTTAAGACACCATGATTTGAGTAAATTCTTCCCCGATCTCTCTTGCAGAAGTTGACCATGTGCTATGTGATATCACAGGCCTTATATTAAGGTAACCTTCCCTCTTACCCCTTATAACAATGAAAAGTGCATATACAACTGCAAGCCAAGTGTATATACAGAATATTTGTGTAGGTTACAGTCATTCCCCCACCCAGGATGACACCATCAAATATTAGCTTGAAATCCCATCAGTCCTATATATAAATACAAGCAGCTTGCAGTGAGGATGATTTACTAGGACATTATTTTTGAAAAGCCAACAGACATGTCTAACTAGTGATTTGAAATCCCCCATGCAGATTCCTGGATTGTGAATGCTCTGGAAAGCAGTTATATGTGAAACCTTAGGTGACGTGACCTAAACAACACAGCTTAACCCTTTCCCTGTTGAATATTCATGTAAGAAATAATGACATATGTACACAGGATGTTTTAGTATTGATACAAACTATGGAGTCGGATCAATTATAATTTAATAAACAGAACAGACCCTGATCAGACAGAATCATAGGAGCCATCTGTTCTGGGTCTACTCTGTTTGCAAAGCCCTGGAGTCATCTGATCAGGGTTTGCTTGTGATATAATATAGATGTGATTCTACAGTTTCTGCCATGGCCAAAATTCCTGTGTCCATGTGCAGTTATAACAAATTTTGTGCATGTAATTAATATTCACGTCATTATTTCTTACATTAATATTCCTAGAGGAAAAAGTTCTCAGTGCTAAATTAACCCAGTCTGTTTTACAAACCGATGGAAGAGGGGGGATTGGTTGTCCAAGTATTTATGGTTAATAGATTGGGTATCTAAGTATTTATGGTTAATACCACAAGAACAGATTTTGAAGCAAAGTGGATTGCAACTACAAGTAGCAGTTATAAGCAGTTAGCTAGCATTTCATGACACAGACGTTTGTGCTATTACATTGCAAACATGTCTAAAGAAACATGGCATTCATTCAACTTCTGTACATATTCCTAACTCATATTCTAGAATTATATGTATGAACCCTAATATATACCCTATGTATTCTGACAGACAAGCTTAGGCAAGTAGTGCAGACCCAGATCAAACTGCTCCTGAAGGAGCAGTTTGATCAGGGTCTACACTATTTGCTACCATGTTAGTGCCAAATTGAAATATTCAGCTTTACAAACTCATGAAGAGGGGAGATTGGGTGTCCGAATACAAAGCATAATAAAGGCAGTTATTGAAAACAAGTGGTTAACCTATACTGTAGTGTTCTATTCTCCTATAGTATGTACATGAGTAGGACTGAATAAATACACCAAAAATGGTTATAATAAATCACAAAATCTGTACACAAATATATCTCCTATTCAAAATTGCACATAAATCTTGATATACATATATGCTAATGTCCATATCATGGCAGTCATTTGAGTAGCCTACCAAAGACTGCCATTCAATCTTGCAAAGTGCTAACACATGACAAAAACGCATGTGTGATTCCGACTTAAATCAAAGCTGTGTTTTCCTTTAGCTACAATATTTCATTATAAAATGATGAATGAGGGGTTATTCAAAGGAACAAATATGGTAATAAACAATGGTTGTGTGTGGCCAAATGTTTGCAATCAATTGTCAAATAGGTCAAACAGATCATACATATTTCGAACTCCAGTAAACCCTTTACTCTATGAATATTCATGTAAGAAATAATGACATCATGAATATTAATTAGATTAAATGAAATATTAACCAATTTTTTACCATGGCAGAAACTGTAGACTCGCATCTATATTATATCATAAGCAAACAGAGCAGACCTAGATCAGACAATTCCTGCAGGAGCCGTCTGATCAAGGTCTACTCTGTTTGCAAAAGCATAGAAAGGCGTATCTATGGAGTAAAAGGTTAAGTCAATTGGAACTTTACAATGTAAGCCCAGGTCAGTCATCACAACAGAGATCTGATCTAGGTCTGCACCGTTTCCAGCCCAACGTTCAAAATGTTGGAGCTTCAAATAACTAATATATAGAGCCAAATATTTAACCCTTTACTCCAAAAATACACCTTTCTACAGCTTTGCAAACAGTAGACCAAGATCAAATGGCTCCTTTATTCTGTGTTAATTATACTCTGACAAAGCTCTTGCATTTACCCTTTCCTTAAAATAATTTTTTTTTCATGTCATTATAAATAGAGAAATCCTATATCAGACTGCTTATGTTAGAGCTCACTGATATGGGTCTGTTCCGTTTATACTTACGACATGATATAGATCTGATTCTACAGTATTTGTCAAAGCAAAACATTCCCTTGAAAAATTTGCATTACAAGAAATTCAGGTTATAAATATCCATGATGTCATTATTTCTTACATGAATATTGAATAGGTAAAGAGTTCCGGATATATGAGATAACAGCATCTGGCAAAATCCTTACATTGTAAACCACACTACAAACATATGCATAGAAATCAAATGGGATTTTAAATAAGGTGTTAATGCTTGCCTGATGGTGGAATATGAATGTAAACATTTCATCCAAAGCCTTTGCCACTGTAATTTGTAAATAATGATTGGCAACATAGCTAATTTTTGTCATGGAAATAGAATCACATAAAAAACCGTAAACATGCGAAGAAATCATGCAGCACTACTCACAATCCTTATCTTGCTGTCACTTCACAATTTTGAATTTTGAACTCAGGTTAACGCAGACATGGCTGATGGTCAGAGTTTAAACTGCATTACAATGTCATTGCAAAACACCTAAGTAACAGTTATTCTAACATGGAAGTATTGAAATTGAATTGATTGATACGAACAATGCAGACTCATATCTCAGTATAAACATCCTTTTAACCCTTTACTCCATGAATATTCATGTTAGAAATAATGACTTCATGAATATTAATTAGATTGTTATAACAGCACATGGGCACAGGAATGTCTGGTCATGGCAGAAACTGTAGAATCATATCTATATTATATCATAAGCAAACAGAGCAGACCCTGATCAGACGTAGGAGCCATCTGATCTGGGTCTACTCTGTTTGCAAAGGCATAGAAAGGTATATTTATGGAGTAAAGGGTTAAGATAAAGGAAAGAATTCATAGCTATGAAAAGAGAAGAATGAAGGTCTACAATGTCAAAATTTACCCAGTATAACAATACACAATACTATCTGTCTAAGATGACCACTCAAATGAATCTTTATATCAGGTGGTACATTAATCCTCTATATCTCATCAATATTTATTTAACCCATTCCCGCATATTGACGCCTTTTGACGCCCCTGTAAAAGTCACTTTGTGAAACCATTCTGATAAATAGAGCATTTGCTCCATAGGAGCAAATGCTCTATTTATCAGAATGGTTTCAATACTATACAATTCTAAATATTTTCTTTTCTCTAGTAAATGCTCCTTTTGGGTAGACTTTTTCAAAGAGGTTAGATCTAAAAATAGCCTAAGTGGGAATGGGTTAAGAAATTTACCACTTCATGAATATTCATTCACTTAGTTTCTGTAATGGCATATGCAAAAGGGAAAATGACAGCCATTGAAGACACTGTAGAAAGAGATCTACATATTTCTATAAGCAAACGGCAGACCCTGACCAGACAGCTGCCTAAACTGGTTCTACCCCATTGGCAAAGGCATTTCTATGAGCTAAAGGGTTAATGCAGGACAAATATGATGCAGGAGGTTCTCATAGGCACTTTGTGCATTACTTTCATTCTACATTTACCAGCCTTCTGCTGAAAGATACCCCTGTGTTTTACCCTAAACACCTCATATTTACCCTAATATATGGACACCAAATCTATGATATCCACTGCTTTGTAAAGCTGAATAAATAAATCTGGCACCATTTTGATAACTTAAATCAGACAGACAGAATAGCAAATACTGTATATTCTGATACAGGTAAGGTAATCAGAGTATTCAATAACCCTCATATTGACGCCTCTGCCAAAGTCACCTGTTGAAACCATTGTGATAAATAGAGCATTTGCTCCTATAGGAGCAAATGCTCTTATTTATCACAATAGTTTCAAACTACAAAATTCTAAAAAATTCTTTTTCTCTAGTTAATGTTCCTTTTCGATAGATTTATTAAAAGTGGACGGTTCTAAAAATAGCCTATGAGGGAATGGGTTAAGTGGTCACCTTAGAAAGGCATTACTGTAATTGGTAGAATTGGAATTGAATGATAAGAGTATATGGCATTATACAGATTACAAGCTTGTACTTCTTAATGGGATTAATACATACACAAGCTAGCCGTAGGTCATACAGAGCTATAAATATTGTGAGCTGTGAGCATCTAGAATGTCGAGACAAAAAAGTGAAGTATACTACAGTAACATACAGTACAGAGAGTCTAATATTCTCAAAGACCTTCTCACCTTTAACCCTTTGAATGTGGGAAACGAGCGTAACTGGCATTTGCAAACAGGTAAACCCAGATCATAGAGCTCCTGCAGGAGCCCTTCGAGAAGGCTTTGTGCTGTTTTTTGAATAAACAATGGTGAAACATTCAATTTTGACAGTTAAGCATTCAAAGGGTAAAGTGACCTTAAACCCATTCCTCCATTGACTATTTTTAGACTCAATCTCTTTGAATAGATCTACTGAAAAGGAGCACTTACTAGAGAAATTGAAAACTTCTTGTAGTATTGAAACCACTGTGACAAATAGAGCATTCACAGCTCTGGAGCAAATGCTCTATTTATATCGCAATGGTTTCAAAAAGTGACTTTTAGAGAGGCATCGAAAGGCGCCAATATGAGGGAATGGGTTAACGAATATTAAAGTCATATAAGATTAGCTTACATTATTAAAGTTAAAAATATTCCATGTAAAACTATCTTCTGAATGGATATGTTTTAAATGTATAGCACAGGAACAAATACGTTTGATTAATAAAATTCAATTACTTTGTAAATAATGCATTTGGGATTCTAACTCTTAGCACGCTAGTGGCGAAACAGTGATTAACTGGGAAACAGTTTGGATACAGATGAGATGTTGCATAATGATGTGTCTCCTCAGGATCTTAACTGTACCACACAATGATCCTATTTTTGCAAAAAAAATGAGAGAAGTTTTAACAATTGAAGCAGACAAAAACTGTTGCAGATGAAACATTACTTAGTGTGCAAAATGAGCTCATAATTTAACCCTTTCCCTCATATTGATGACTTTTGACGACTCTGTAAAAGTCACTTTGTGAAATCATTGTGATAAATAGAGCATTTGCTCCTATAGGAGCAAATGCTCTATTTTTCACAATGGTTTCAAACTACAAAAATCTAAAAAAAATCCTTTTCTCTAGTTAATGCTCCTTTTCGGTAGATTAATTCAAAAAGGTTGGATCTAAAAATAGCCTATGAGGTAAAGGGTTAATGAATATTAACATGCTAAAATTTCATCTGTGACATTAGTCCATCTTCAGTTATCCCTTTATTCCAAAAATACACCTTTCTATGCCTTTCCAAACAAAGTAGACCCAGATCAGATGGCTCCTATAGGATCTGATCAGGGTCTGCTCTATTTGCTTATCAAATTATATAGATATGATTCTACAGAGACTCCTGTGTCCATGTGCTATTATAACAATTAATCGAATTAATATGCATGATAACATTATTTCTTTCATGAATATTCATGGTGTAAAGGGTTAAATCAAGATTGTTGGAAGCTTGACAATTAATAACTCATGCCATTTAAAAGTATCACAGTACTACTTGCACCTAACACACAACTTACAGTCTGTAAGGGACTCCATTACTTCGAAGATTTGAAACATACAAATCATTTAAGCCTACAGATGGAAGTCAGCAATGGTACAAAAGTGACCAATTTGAGGGAAACCTGCCCTCACATGCAACAAGCTCATTGTAATCCTGATCAAAAGCTGAATGCACAGTGATAAAATTACACATGCAATCAATTTCTCTCTACATTGGACCAATAGAGTGATTACTGTTGAATTATAACACAGTTGAACAGAATTTAATTGGCAACATCATGGTACGTAGATGTCACTTTGATTCACTTAAAACTTTCATTCTAACACACGTTTATCATTTTGACCATTCATGTTTCATAAGACTGTTGTATCTATGTGAACAAAAGTCAAGATACAAATGAAGTTGAATATTACATGCATTAACAAAATGCAGGAAATCTCTGAAGCCAAATTCAACCCTTTACCTGATAGAGGCATCTTTCTATGCCTTGTTAACTGAGCAGACCCAGATCAGATGACTCTTGTAAGAGCTGTTTAATAGGGGTCTGCTCTGTTGCTTGTGAAATTATATAGATCTGATTCTACAGTTTCTGCCATGGCCAAATCAAGTGTTCATATACCGTTGTAAAAATTCATCATGTCATTATTTCTTCCATGAATATTCACCAGGTAATGTTTAGAAATAATGAGTATTTCATGTTGTAGAAATTGTAGAATCATATCTATATTATACCATAAGCAGACTTTGATCAGACTGATCTTGGTCTACTCTGTTTGCAAATGTGTGAAAATGTGTTTATATGAAGATATGAAGGAAACGGTTGATTAACACAAAGAATTTACATTCAAACTTCTACACCTTGAAAAACACTGTTGAAAGATCCTGAACATTCAGTAAACTGGTGAAGAAAAGCTTGCATAACATGATGCCATACAATCAAAGCTGGAATGTTCTTGTGCTCATTGGCTAATTCATTTCTGTCTAAACTCTTTGCATACTACAAGAGAATCTTGTTAACCATTTACTCCATAAATATGCCTTTCTACGCCTTTGCAAACAGAGTAGACCCTGATCAGATGGCTCCTACAGGAGACGTCTGATCAGGGTCTGCACTGTTTGCTTATGATATAGTATAGATATGATTCTACAGTTTCTGCCATGGCCAAAAATTCCTGTGTCAGTGTGCTATCATAACTAATAAATCTAATTAATATTCATGACATCATTATTTCTTACCCAAATATTCATGAAGTATATGGTTAAAACTTGTGAAATCAGTTTGGACATTAGCAGAGAAGAATTAGCCTCTCATCACAATTCAAACTGATTTATACTCTGATTGTATTTTTGAGAAGATATTGAATAAAATTCTATGCTATAAATTGACATTTTTTCTGGCAGACTACTATTACTAAGTGCAACAATAGTAAATATACAATGTTTTTTTTTTAATTTTCCATAACCCTTTCAATGCTGAATATTCAAAATGGAATGGCCCATCAGTGCTTAAATACAGAGTCCATTTAGTATGAAAGGCTTAAATTTGCTAGAGGGTTTTGAATGACGCACCATGCAGACCCTGATCAGAGGGCTCCTCTAGGAGCCCTCTGATATGGGTCTTCACCATTTGCAAATGCCAGAACATGTGCGTCTCACATTCAATTGGCTTATCTGATTGAAAAACTTTCCCAATACGGTCAAAGTAATACTCTAGAAAACTGTTAACAATAAGAATTGATATAAATTATTCCTTCATCATCTATTGATATTCACATATACTGAACTGAATTCTATGGCACCTTATGACTCGGGAGGTAACTAGCCACTAGCAATAAATATCTGAGTACTATTAGTAAGCTGGCCTGAAGAGGTGGCTACATGGCAGGTGTGATGATAGAGAGACACGATTTGATATGGTTAGGAATGTTAAACGTCTTGAACATCTCATTCTTCAACAAGATCAATAAATAAACACAGTACAATTCTTTAATCATGATTCTACATGATAACTGAAGATAGATTACTCCAAGCTCTGCTAACAATTTGTCAACAGGGTTTTTAGATGCATGTAGATATACAGTAAAACCCCTCTAAATTGGACATTCAAATTTGAATCAATGCCGGTCTTTAAAACCAGTGTCAGCTTAATGCAGGGTGAAAGTCATGCAGATAGCTTTATTAAAAGGAGCTGTCTGCATGACTTACTGAGTGCTTTAACCCTCTACTCCATAAATACGCCTTACTACGTCTTTGCAAACAGAGCAGACCCAGATCAGACGGTTTCTACAGGAGATGTCTGATCAGGGTCTGCTTTGTTTGATAATGAAATAATATAGATATGGTTCTACAGTTTTTGAAAGAGTAAAAAATCCTATGATCATGTATCATTATAAAAATGAAAGTAATTAGTACTCATGATGTCACTCTATATTTTACCTGAATATTCGTGGAGCAAAGGATTAAGCAGCCACCTGCCTAAAAAGGTCTAAATTCATTTACTGAAGTTCGATTTAGAGGGGATTGACTATATTTGCTAACAATTTGCTAACAGGGTCTTACGATATATATGTTTTCATATTTGGCTCTTACTTTGGCCATCCATTCCAAGTCAGATACAATAAGTTCCAAGCCACATGTATATTATTTTGATAATTATGATGTACAGTCAAACCTCTCTTTAGCATCAGCTTAATGAATAAACAGGAGTGTTTATAACTGAAGGTGGTTGCTTTACTCTTTCCTTCATATAAACGTGTTTCACGCATTTGCAAACAGAGTAGACCCAGATCAGACGGCTCCTTTAGGAGCCATCTGATCAAGGTCTGCTCTGTTTGCTAATAGAATTTGATAAGATTTATTTCTTTAGTCTCTAAAATTACTACAATATTCCATCTTCCATTATAACCATTTTGCTCATGAATATTCAATATGTATTGAAATTTGGAATAAATGTAGAACAGGGAAAGGGTTAATGTAAAAGGAAAAGCAATGCTGACATTAAACTTAACTTCAACCAGCAAAAAACCCAACCCCTATCCCTGATACAGATGTCTATTTAAACATGGTAGACCAAGATCAGATGGTTCATGTAGGACCTGTCTGATCATGGTCTACTTGGTTGCTCATACCATAATATAGATTTGATTCTACAGTTTGTCATGGTAAAAATATCCTATGTGTATGTATCACTACAAAAACTTCAGCTAATAAAATTCATGTCATTTATGTCTTACATGAATATTCATGAGAGAAAGGGCTAAACTACCACCTATCTGATAACTCAAACATAAGAAATCTGTAGAGAGGTTTTACTGTACACCCATCCATGACTTTACCCTTTGAATGCCCAGTTTTTAACCCTTTCCCTCATATAAACGTGTTTTCACACATTTGCAAACAGAGTAGACCCAGATCAGACGGCTCCTAGAGGAGGCGTCTGATCAGGGTCTACTCTGTTTGCTAATAGAATTTGATAGATCTGTTTCTTTGCTTTCTAAAATATCAACATTGTTCTACCTTCCATATTTCTTTATAACTATTTTGTTAATGAATATTCAGTAGGTATTGAAATTTGGCCTAAATACCGAACAGGGACCAGGTTTAAAGTGGAATAACCCATCATTGTTTAACCCTCTCCTTCATATAAACACATGTTCATGCATTTGCAAACAGAGTAGACCCAGATCAGACAGCTCCTATAGGAGCCGTTTGATCAGGGTCTGCTCTGTTTACTAATGAAATTTGACAGATCTGTTTCTTTACTTTCTAAAATGGCTACAATGTTCCACTTTCCATATTTAATTGTAACTATTTTGTCCATTAATATTCATTAGGTATTGAAGTTTGAAATAAACACAGAACAGGGAAAGGGTTAACTGAAAATGTCCATTCACTATGAAAGATTCAATTCCAATGACGAACAGTGCAGACATGTATCAAAGGGCTCCTCTTGGAGATCTCTGACCTGAGTCTACACAGTTTGCAAAAGTCAGTATATGCCTGTCTTGTATACAAAGGGTCAAACTGCATACAATATCCAATAAGCTGCACCAAGACAGGAAGGACACTCCAATAGAACATGTACCTATATCAGCCCCTGCAATGGGAATGCTTTCTCTGATCAGGATCCATACTGATTGCCAACAGTACACACTCCTCTACTACTGTATTCTGTACAGAGCCTGATCTAATGATATGCCTCCAATGTGGTGGCTGATTTGGGTCCATACTATTTACAATGTCAAAGTATCAATTGGATTATTTTATGGTCCTCCTGGTTATAAATTTGTCTGACTGACCCTACAAGCTCTTTCCATTTTGGCATATATCAATTTGGCTCGTTGTAGAGCTTTTACTGAACTCCAAACACATGTAAACAATTCTCAAAAATTTCCTTTCAGACACATTGTTTCAAGGATCTTCCAAGATTTACCACCACATTCTCAGACCCAACATTTCAAGAATTTTTACTTGTGTCCAAGTCATTACCATGCTGAAGAACCTAGGTCCCTAGTAGAAGCTTGGAACCAGTGAATGTTTCCTACCCAACTACTATTCTGAAGAAAATAGGTGGTCTCTAGTAGAAACTGGGAACCAATCATTCTTAAGCCTGAGAATGTGTTGATGAATTCAAGCCTTGTTTCAACAGTAATGTGTACATGTACTTAGTGATGGCTATGCCTACCTCACAACAACAATGAAAAAACAAAATGTCATATCACATTTATATATCAACTCATATATCCAATAAATATCAAGTTACCATTGACAAATTCTCATAGTGCGTTGTGCCTGTACTTCTCCAAAGTTTCATTGTCTTAAATTCACTAATCTTGTATTTTCATCTTCAATACTGACTAAGGGCAACAGATAAAGGTGCATACTCAAATATTAAAATCCTCATTCCTCCACCAAACCCTATGAGACGATTTTATAGTGGTCACAACATAGGGTTTGGTTGAGAAATAAAGGAGTTATTCTTTAAACTGTTTTAATTTACACATCTTATCTGGACCTCTGTGACGTAATAGTTCAAGAAAGATTAAGCATGACTTCACTGTATCATATGCAGCAAAAGTTCATTACTAACATCAACAGTTATAAATTTAACACTTTTATCATGTTGTATTCTGTTCTGTGTGTGTGCACCAGTCTAGTGCTGAAGAGAGATGTTTCCAGTCTGCCTTAAGTTCAGATCACATGACCTGCACAGGTCTGAATGCCACCAATGTAATAATATTGCTATATGTTCATGGTTATCTCCCTTTGCTCCAGTGTTTCACAAACGACAGACAGAAGTTGGCATCTTATCACTCTGCATCCTGAGGTCACATGGAATAATCTTCACATCAGCTGTAACCAAAACAACAATGTACAGTAAAATCCCTCTAATGCGACCACTTAATGAATAAACATGGGTGTCTTTATAAGCAGGTGGTTGCTTAATGCAGGACAAAGGTAATGCAGAAAGCTCCTCTAGGAGCTTTCTGCATTACCTTTGTCCTGCATTAAGCTACCACCTGCATATACCACCCATAATTATACCTCTTTTAGGTGGTCGCATTAGCGGGGTTTTACTGTATCTTTGTAACTTACTAATATTAAACATCAGCTGTCAATCAAACATTTGTTCTGTATATACGCCTTTTTATTCTTTTGAATACAGCGTAGACCAAGATCAGATGGCTCCTGTAGGGGCTGTCTGATCAGGGTCTGCTGTTTGCTAAAGGAATAATACAGATCTGATACTACAGTCTCTGTCATGGCCAAACATTTCTGTGTTCATATACCATTATAAAAATGTCTTACATAAACAGTAATGAAGACAAGAGGGCCATGTATAGCTAACCTCTTGAAGATTTATACAAATCTGATAGAGGTTCACCTACAAATCATTCCCCTGAAATTTGGTAAAAATCCAATCAGTGGTAAGAGATGATGTTCTGTGACCTACATATACAACCAACCGGAATGATTTTTATAACTTCAAAGGAGGGTCACCTGAAGATCATTTATGTGAAATTTTTGGTTAAAATCCTTTATGTGTTTTAGAATTCACCTACCGCCGGTAGTTATCACATGTATGGTTTTAGGAGGAGATGTCATACAAAGAAATTATTCTTTAAAATCCGTATCCTTCTGTGACCTACTTATGCAATAGAATGGAACAATTTATATAACTTTCATAGAGGGTCACCTGCAGATCATTCCTGAAAAATTTGGTGAAAATCTAGTCATTGAACCAGGAGGAGATGTTGTTTTTCCCATTCCCTCATAGGCTATTTTTAGACCCAACCTCTTTGAATAAATCTACTGAAAAGGAGCATTTACTTGAGAAAAGGAAAATGTTAGAATTGTGTAGTATTGAAACCATTGTGATAAATAGAACATTTGTGGAGAAAATGCTCTATTTATCACAATGCTTTCAAGAAAAGACTATTACAGAGGCGTAGAAAGGATTATTTATGGAGGAAAGGATTAAAGAAATGTTTGACTATGGATGATGGACACAGGCGATCCCAATAGCTCACCTTGGCACTTTGTGCTAGGTAAGCTAAAAAGGGTTAAAAAATCATTTACGTACTAACAATCATTGCTGACAAGATTTAAAGTGAAATATTTCACTATGTTGTATTGACAATACTACCTTATGATTTTACATATCTAAAGGTTATCTGGGATAGCTTTATTAACCATTTCCAGGCTGAACTTTCAGAGTGGAATAGCCCATTAGTGTTTATCTACAGAGTCCACTCAGTATGGAAGGCTTAAACTTGTTAGAGGATGTTGAATGACAAACAATGCAGACCTTGATCAAAGGGCTCCTCCAGGAGGCCTCTGATCTGTGTCAACACTGTCTGCAAATGTCAGTGCCTGTGTGTCCCGCATTTCAAGTTTATAAATACATCAATGTATTCCATGTACAAGACCAAACACACAATACTTACCACATATTCTATATGGAACTGCATACATTTAGCACTCTCACAAAGCCCCAAATGGATCATTGGGTTGGGATGCTGGTGGCTGGGGTCTCTGCATACCCATAGGTTGCATTCCTGGCCTCACACCTCCATACATTGGTTGCCCCATGGGCACCCCCATCTGGGGCTGTGGTCCCATTCCCATACCACCCATAGGAGCCATACCTGGGCCACCCATCATGGGCTGGAAACCACCTGCAGGGGCCATGCCAGGGTTCTGTAACAGTAAACAATCAGAATTTAATGCCCAGCATTAAATTCGAGAAGTAACAGTATGACATTAAACCCAAGAATTATTAACATTAAACAATCACAATTTGACATTAAACACCAGAAATGACAGTATGATATAACAAGAGGGCCAAGATGTCCCTTAATTGCTCACCTGATTACCATAGATTTAAGATTATAGCTTGGTAGTCCCTGGGTGGGGCCAATATTGACCTAAGGGAAATACACTGGAGATCCGTTATAACGCGGACCGTTTTACCGCGGTATCCGATATAACGCGGGTAGTCTGTGTCGCCGAAATTTTTTTTTTGTAAATACCTCATTTATAGTAATATGATTGAATATCCCAATGAAACGTAAAATAAACTTAGGTAAACTTATCCGCCCGCAGCAGGCTAAAGGATGAAAACAAACACCGGTCCCTACATAAACAATTGAAGACAATCTTACGTGTGAAAAACTGACAACTGTCAACTCGTATATATGCCGCCATGAATGTAATACACACAGCTGATTACCGGTTCGTACTATGCGCATGGCGGAAACCAGTAAAATCTTAACTGCATAACTTTCATTACAAAGTAATTGTGTGTATAATTGAGATACGCATGTACTGAATTTTTTCACTGTCAAAGCCACAAAAGTTCGCACTTTAATTATGAAAAACAAACATCATTAGAAGTATAAACCCCTAACTCTCAGTGCGGGGTTGGAGGTTATATGCTAATACAGAAAAGGGTGTGTACCCTTTGACCAATCAAATGAAATTTAAAACCCCAACAAATCACACGCGACATCACATGTGACCTTTCATTTTCTGAAAACAGTGACAGCCATGTTTATTGTTTTACACAGCAGGTTTAATTGGATTAGGGGTTTGACAGGCCCAGGGGCAATTACATCCCTTCAACAGGCTTGTATTATGAAATGTACTTGGTTGCTTGAAAACATACACGATTTTATTTGTAATTTTGTATAACCCTTTCCCTCATACAAACGTGTTTTCACGCATTTGCAAACAGAGTAGACCCAGATCAGACGGCTCCTATCAGGGTCTACTCTGTTTGCTAACAGAGTTTGAAAGAGCTATGTGAGTGGGTGGGGAAACAAAGTAAACAAGTCAGTTTCGTTCGAAATTAGTTTATTTAGGAAGGTGGGGAATTATGTAAGTACCCAGATAAAAAAAACTCGTTACAACGCGGTTCCGTATATAACGCGGGTTGAATTTTATGTCCCCCCATACCCGCGTTGTAACGGGTCTCCAGTGTATTTGAACAATGTTAAAAGTGGATATTGAGCAGTGGTTCTCGAGAAGATATGACCCAGTGACCTACTTTTTGAACCCACGTAACCCACTTTCAAACTTGTCCAAGATTTTATCAGGACAATCATTCTGATCAATTTTCATGAAGATTTAACATAATGTTCACATGGTTTTCCTACTATTTGACCTAGTGACCTAATTTATAACCCAGCATGCCAAATTTTCGATCTTGTCTGAGATTTTATCAAAAAATAATTCTGACCAAGTTTCGTAAAGATTGGATGAAAAATGTGACCACTAGATTGTTCACAAGGTTGTTCTACTGTTTAATTTAGTGACCTTTTTTTGCCCCCATGTGACCCACTTTCAAACTAGTCCCAGATTTTATCAAAGCAATCATTTTGATAAAGTTTCATGAAAAAAATTCGGGTAAAAATGTGACCTCTAGAGTGTTCACAAGGTTTTCCTACTATTTGACCTAGTTTTTGACCCCACATGACCGATTTTCAAATTCGTCTGAGATTTTATCAAGACAATTATCCTGACAAAGTTTCATAAAGATTGGACAAAAAATGTAACCACTAGTGTTCACAAGGTTTTTCTACTGTTTGATCTAGTGACCTAGTTTTTGACTCCGTGTGACCCACTTTCAAACTTGTCCGAGATTTTATCAAAACAACCAGTCTGATAAAGTTTTATGAAGATTTGGCCACAAATTTGACATTTAGAGTGTTCACAAAGGTTTTTCTACTATTTAACCTAGTAACCTAGTTTTTGACCGCACATGACCCACTTTCAAACTTGTCCGAGATTTTATTTGGACAATCATTCTGATCACGATTCATGAAGATTGGGCTTCAATTGTGACCTCTAGAGTGTTCACAAAGTTTGCCTACTATCTGACCTAGTGTTTTAACCCCACATCACCTACTTTCGAACTCGTCCGAGATTTAATCAAGACAATCATTCTCACCAAGTTTCATGAAGATTGGACAAAAATTGTGACCACTAAAGTGTTCACAAGCAAACTGTTGACGACGGATGATGAACGGCGCATGCCGGACGACAGACATTCAAGTCTCCTAAAAGTTCACCCTGAGCTTTGCTCAGGTGAGCAAAAAACCAGAAATGACATTAAACATCAATAATGACAGTATGACATTTAACAAAACATTTGCAAGTATATCATCAATAGATGGGACAAAAGATATAATCATACCTTCACTATTTTTTCTTAGAAAAACAGATAAACTCACAGTAAAGTTTTCCTAAAACTGCCTGCTATTACAGAGCTAAAATTCTATGAACTCTAAATATTAATTATATCAACATTTTTTGATAATAAAAATCTTACCATCATTGGCATGCCTGGTTGTCCACCGTAACCCATGGCTGGTCTCTGCAATAACACATTTTAGTTCTCAGACAGCTGCTGCAGCCACAGAATTCATCATAAATTTTATTTCATAACTCCGAGGTTGTACAGTATAACGGCGTTATTTCGACTCTCGTTTTTCCGAGATACCCGCTTATTCCGAGGGAATGTTGAGGTCCCGGCTCAAGTCCTATCAAATCTCATTGACAATACCTGCATTAATCCGAATAGCGATAATCCGAAAATTCGAGCATGTGTGCTGGTCCCGCGGATCATTCTGGTTCCCTTTATTGATTGTTTAATTCGAGCACGGTGTTTTCCCACCTCCGAGGTAATGATTCACACCTTCTTGATACGTTGTCGTGACCTTTTGAAAGATCCGTCTATAGGGCATTAGATCTTCCAAATGTGTGAATAACACATTCATTGAATGCAGACTTTACTTTGGTGTAAATAATGATGAGAATTTAATAGACTGAATTCTTAATAAACAAAGAGTCACACTCATAATTTGCATACGTTCGCAAACGTGTAGTGACTTTTCGGTACCGCTGAATGTGTGCCATATAACGTCTTTCTGCTTTAAATTTTGTAATAGTGCAGTGCTTTTCGTGTAGTGCTTTGAAATTCGCAATATATTTGCTACTTTTAGACAGTCTCGTTCATGCAGACTCTTGCTACGAGAGATGAACGAGAATAACTATGTCAGACGAAAAAAGCCGAGTGTTCCGGTTATTAATTATTTTGGTCATTCGCCCCGATTTTCCTTACTACGAAACAGCACGGGAACGAAACGAAAATGTTTTTTTGTGCACCTAACTCACCACCAACAACTAAATTAATGCAAATGGAAAAATATGTAAAATAAACGACATAACGCTATACGCTACGACTGTTCTAGGGATATGTCTAAATGGTTTGAAACAAGTTTTGAGTTTATTGTGAAGGGTCCGTTGAACGGACCCATAAAAAATATACTGAAACTTCGGTCGCCGATGTGAATGGTGTTTTCTGTTATCACTTATATAAGGAAAGAATCGATGAATTATATATGCACTGAAGTTTATGATAATGTTAAAACAGATTACTGTGAAGAAATACGCTTCCTCTCGTCGTCAAACAATGATCTTGGAAATGACATAAATGCTCTCGGTTCTTTCGAGCATCGCGATAATCCGAGGTATCTGCCGATTCCCGATGGTGCTCGAAAAATCGCCAATATACTGTACTTACATTTTAATAGACACCTTGATACTATTACCCTACTAATATTCTTAACCTTTTACTCAATAAATACGCCTTTCTACACCTTAGCAAACAGAGTAGACCCAGACCAGAAGGCTCCAATAGGAATCGTCTGATCAGGATCTGCTCTGTTTGCTTATGGAATAATAATTATTATAATATAGATATGATTCTAGTTTCTGCCATGGCCAAAATTTCCTCCGTTCATATGCCATTATTAATATTCACGGTGTCATTATTTCTTACATGAATATTGATGGAGTAAATTTTGTACTGCTTTGTACACAGTGTAAAGACAGACCAGTCACAGAAAAAGCATATGATAAGGTCAACACTGTAGGTGAAAATGTAATGGAAATTGAAGGTTAAAACATTTGACCTTCGAATGTGACCTTGACCTTGAGCAAACATGACTGCCACATGTGTTGTGCACATAATCTCAGCGTGGTTACATTTGAGTCAAGCTTCACGAAATTCCTTCTGGGCATATAGGAGATATGGAGCGAACACGAAATTGTTATGGACAGACAGTTGACCTTCAAATGTGACCTTGACCTTGAGCCGACATGACTGCCACTTGTGTTCTGCACATCATCTCAATTTAGCTAACATTTGACTTAAGGTTGGTGAAAATCCTTCAAAGGGTTTAGAAGATATGGAACGGACACGAAAACGTAATGGGAATTGTCTTAACTTGGTTAACATTTGAGACAAGTTTCATGACAATCCTTCCAGGGGTATAGGAGGTATGGAGAGGACACAAAATTATACTTGACCTTCAAATGTGACCTTGACCTTGAACAGACATGAATGTCACATGTGTTCTGCACATCATCTCAATTTAGCTAACATTTGACTTAAGGTTGGTGAAAATCCTTCAAAGGGTTTAGAAGATATGGAACGGACACGAAAACGTAATGGGAATTGAAGGTTAAAACACTTTACCTTCAAATGTGACCGTGACAATAAGCCGACATGATTGCCACATGTGTTCTGCACATCGGCTGAACTTGGTTAACATTTAAGACAAGTTTCATGACAATCCTTCCAGGGGTATAGGAGATATGGAACGGACACAAAATTGTTACGGACAGACAGAGGCCATTCCTATAATCCCCTACGACTCCGTGGCGGGGGATAAAAAAAACATATTCAGTGTCAATCAATTTGTATACTGATGACTCCTGATATGGATCCAAACTGTTGAAATCATTATCATGTATGTCTTTTTAGAAGTGTACCAACAATTTGTGCTCCATACATACGTCTTTCTACGCCTTTACAGGAGCTGTCTGATCAGGGTCTGCTCTATTTGCCTATGAAATTATAATAGATCTGACTCTACAGTTTCTTTCAATACCAAAATTCCTGTGTATTTATGCCATTATAAAAATTCAGCTATTTGCCTAAGCTTGTCCGGCTAACTATTACTGTATAGGTAATTACAGTACAGAAATAAGCCTATGAGCTGGTACACTCACCACTGGCTGTGGGTAGGTAGGTTGTGTCCAGGTAGTCGCCTGTTGTAGAGGTGGAGGGGCCCAAGTGTTGCCTCCAGTCTTCTTCTGATCTCCTTTAGGCTGCCACTGATGCTGGGGTCTGAAAAGTGGCAAATTTTCTGATTTATATTTTCTGAAGTTCCAAAACGACATGTTTGCACTACTTTCAGTCTGCACTATGCAGTCATCTGTTTAAAATATTACTGCTAGAACTTTAAAAGATTTACAAAAGTTACGTCAAGTCAACATTAAAATCTTCTTTTAACTATTAAAATACATGTCTTTGACCTGTGATCCTTGTTGGTCAAATTAAACATCTGGTTAGAACCTAATTAACCTAATCCTAAATACAGACCTACAAACATCATGCAGATCAGGGTTTGAACTTACAAACACATTCTCAGACCAAAATTTCAAGAATGATCTCAAAACATGTTTGACTGGTTTCCATCTTTGTTAAAAGCTAGAAAACAAACAGTCAGGTTTGACAATATTCTAGAGTCTCATGTCCGACTTACTTCTTCACTGACTCTGCTCCATTAATACTAATGTTGCCTGCTAGCATGGCTAGGTTGGAGTCCAGATCCTTATTGGACATATTTGGCTTCTGTTGTTCTGTGACAGACTTGGTGGGTGTGCCATGAGGCTGCATGATTTCACCAAATGCATCAAAACCTGACAAAAATACATGAAAAATTTGGTAAAGTCTGTCTACAGTGACCACCCAAAATAAGCCTTAATTTTGGGGGGCGGGGTTAAGACAGGTGGTAGCTTAATGAAGAATAAAAGTTGCAGAAAGCTCCTCTTGGAGCTTTCTGCATTACTTTCATCCTGCATTTAGCAATCATCTGCTCTTATAAACCCCATGTTTGTTCATTATGTGAACACTATACAAATGTTTTACTTAACATTAGATTGTATCATGAGATTAACTTAATAATACTATTTCATTATTTTGGGAAGCACAGTAACATAATTTAACCCTTTTCCGGATGGAAACACTTTTTTGACGCATTTTCAAACAGAGTAGACCTAGATCCAATGGCTCCTGTAGGATCCATCTGATAGGGGTCTGCTCTGTTTGGTTACGGAATAATGTAGTTCTGATTTTACAATTTCTAGTTTCTGCCATTGCCAAAATATCCTGTTCATATACCAATATAAAAACTCCAGTAATAAACATTCATGGTGTCATGAATAAATATTCACGAGGTAAAAGGTTAACCCTTTCCCCCATGAATATTCATTAAAATAATGATGTCATGAATATTAATTAGATTAATTTGTTATAATAGCACATTGACACAGGAATTTTTTTGGACATGGCAGAACCTGTAGAATCATATCTATATTATATCATAAGCAAACAGAGCAGACCCAGATCAGTCGGCTCCTATAGGAGCAAAGGCATATCAATGCATAAAGGGTTAAGCTACTGTTAAAGTAAATAGCATAAGTTACTGTTACTAATTTCCTATACTGATGATACAGTAGAACCTGTCCTAAGCAGTCATTCATAGAAACACAATAAGCAGTTTTGCTTTCGTTTCCATCCTTTTTTTGTTTTCCTTAGAAAGCATATGGTTGCTCAATGCAGGTCAAAAGTAATGCAAAAAGCTCTATAGGAGCTTTCTGCATTACTTTTGATCTGCATTAAGCTACCACCTACCTTAAAGACCCATAATTAGACCTCTTTTTGATGGCTGCTTAACCCATTCCCTCACTTTGACGACTCTGGAAAAGTCACTTTGTGAAACCATTGTGATAAATAGAGCATTGCTCCTACTAGAGCATTTGCTCCTGTAGGAGCAAATGCTCTATTTATCACAATGGTTTCAAACTACAAAATTCTAAAAAAATTCCTTTTCTCTAGTTAATGCTCCTTTTCGGTAGATTTATTCAAAGAGGTATCTAAAAATAGTCTATGAGGTAATGGGTTAAGACAGGTTCTACTGTACACTTATACACTGTACCTAAATAACAATTCTCAACAGTTAGGTGCTAGGATTACATGTGCCAGAATATACTTTTCCATCTACAAGTTTATTGAGCCTACTATGCAAACTACAGATGTGAGGTGAGGTCACAGATTGTAGGGGGAGTTTAACCCTCCACTCCATACATACACCTTTTTACCCTTTCTGCAAACAGAGCAGACCAAAATTAGATGGCTCCATCTGATCAGGGTCTACTCTGTTTGCTTATGAAATATAGATCTGAGTATACACTTTCTGCAATGGCCAAAAAATTTTGTGTTCACAAGCCATTATAAAAATGTATTACGCCATTGTTACATTAATATTCATGGAGTACAGGGTTATTATAGGTGAGTGTGGAGGATATGCTTGGCTGCAGAAGACAAATCTCTTCGAACAGCCCGCCCTGTATTTCCAGTTTAAAATTCACAAGGTTTAAAAGTCATTAAACAACACATCAAACATCTTTTCAATTCAGACATTACAGATGAAAATCAAATATCACAGATCCATAACACAGTTTCCTGAAAGTAACAAAAACTGAAGAAAAGTAAAAATCCATCAATACACCGAAAAAAATAATCTCTGAAAGCACAAAGACACTGAAACAAATACAACGAGGTTCTTCAAATTATTCTTTTCAGTACTGGTAAATAAAATGCTTTTAAGCAAACATAAACAAAACAGAAATACTATCCTTCAGTGGATATACTATCATTAAAATCTATCATTTAATCCATTCCCTGTTTATCATTTATTCAAAATTTTATCACCTCATTAATATTTATGGACAGAATCAATAAAATGTAACGCTGAAAAGGGATTTTCTCACCATGGTGGAAACTGTAAAATCAGATTTTAAAATTCTATAAGAGCTTCTGATCTAGGTATACTCTGTTTGCAAAGGAGTGAAAATGCATTTATATGAGGGAATGGGTGAACTATACCGTATAGCCCAGTCCCTCATATTGACGACTCTGTAAGAGTCACTTTGGTGAAACCATTGTGATAAATAGAGTGTTTGGTCCTATAGGAGCAAATGCTCTATTTATCACAATGGTTTCAAACTACAAAATTCTGAAATTTTCCTTTTCTCTAGTTAATACTCCTTTTCAGTAGATTTTTCAAAGAGGTTTTATCTATCAGCTAATTGATATACAGTAGAACCTGTCTTAAGCGGCCATCAAATATTTGTCTAATTATGGATCTGTAAGGCAGATGGTACCTTTTTGCAGGTCAAAAGTAATAGCCTTTTGTATTACTTTTACCCTGCACTAAGCAACCACCTGCTTTTTAAGACTCTTGTCTTAAATAAATGAATGGACACTTAGGACAGGTTCTACTGTACATAAATAATTTATTGCAGGTATATTAATATGGAAAAGTTGTACATCATTGTTTGAAATAGATGTTTTTCAACGTCTTTCAAAAACAATGACCAGTGTAAATGTAAAATATTTTGTTTCCTGATAAAACATTGAGTTTCATTCCATTTCATCTGAATGCAGATTGTCTTCACAGATCATCACTGCTTTGGATGCACCTTAGTAAGATTTACACAGTGAGATGATGCAAGTACATCTAATATAGAGCTATCACCCTTTACTCAATAAATATGCTTTTTTAAGCCTTTGCAAACAGAGTAGACCCACACCAGACAGCTTCAGTAGGAGTTTGCTTATGAAATAACATAGATCTGATACTGCCACCGTAAACATTCCCTAATTCATGATGATACATGTATTATAATGCCAATAGGTTACTTTCAAACTTGGGGTTGTGCTGTTGATGACTGAAGCAGGGAGCTGATAAAAGGTGTGAGAAGTTCAGGCATAGGAAGGAAGGATCAAATGTATGTGTGCTCTCACAGCTTGTCCAAACCAATTCCAAAGGGCCTTACATATCCTGGTACTTACACAAGAAAAAGTATTTCTAAATATAAATTTCTTAAAACAGTCACTCTCATAGTAGTATCTTGCAACAATAACCCACTTAATGCTTTCATCTCAAGATTATTATCCCTTAAATGTTATCCTATATTGACCATCCCTGCAACAACTATCCCCTAAATGCTAGTATCTTGTAACAACCATCCCAATGATGCAATTACCCCCATATACACCCCCCCAAACACACACACTTACTAATATCTTGTAACAATGATCCCAATGATGCAAGTACCCCCCATATAACCCCCCCCCCCCCCCCACACACACACACACTTCACTAGTATCTTGTAACAATCATCCCAATGATGCAAGTACCCCAATATCCCCCCCCCCCCCCCAACACACACACTTACTAGTATCTTGTAACAATCATCCCAATGATACAAGTATCCCCATACCCCCATATAACCCCCCCACACACTTACTAGTATCTTGTAACAACCATCCCAATGATGCAAGTACCCACATACACCCCCAACACACACACTTACTAGTATCTTGTAACAATCATCCCAATGATGCAAGTACCCCCATATAACCCCCCAACACACACACACTTCATTAGTATCTTGTAACAATCATCCCAATGATGCAAATACCCCCATATACACCCCCCCCACACACACACACACTTACTAGTATATTGTAACAATCATCCCAATGATGCAAGTACCCACATATACACCCCCCTCACACACACACACTTCACTAGTATCTTGTTACAATCATCCCAATGATGCAAGTACCCCATATACCCCCCCCCCCCACACACACACACACTTAGTCACTAGGATCTTGTAACAATCAGTCCTTGTGCTAGCATCTTGTAACAATCTTATAAAACCCCACCCAGTACATGCATCTTGTAAAAATTGTCCCAATGTTAGTACCTTATAACAATCCCCCCCTTCTTACTAGGATCTTGTAACAACCAACCCATGTGCTAGCATCTTGTAACAATAGCACACCCACCCTAGTATCTTGAAACAATAGTCCCAATGCTAATAACTTATAACAACCAACCCTTGTGCTAGCATCTTGTAACAATAGCACACCCTCCCTAGTATCTTGAAACAATAGTCCCAATGCTAATAACTTATAACAACCAACCCTTGTGCTAGCATCTTGTATTAACAATAACACACCCATCCTAACACCCACCATAGTATCACGTAACAATCGCCCCAATTCTAGTACCTTAACAATCTCCCATCTTACTAGTATTGTAGACAGTGTAAACAGTAAATGACAGTAGATTCATGTCTATGTGATATTTTCAGTGATGTTGATCATCAATAAGACACCCTGACAGGTAAACTGATGTAACAATCTAAATACAAAACCTCAACAATGAATTGAGAAAATGATAGAGTGAAGCAATAGGAGTGCGGTAACAAATGAATAACGTTCACTACCATAAACTGGACAACACACATGCTGCTTTGAATAACCTATCAGCCTGCTGAACACTATCACCATGTTATAACTATTTTGTAACCCTTTCAACCCTGAATCTTCGCAGAGGAATAGCCCATTTGTGTTTAACTACATGAATAGGGTCCACTCAGTATTAACCCTTAACTCCATGAATATTAAATAAGATAACTTTTCAAAATGGCACATTGGCATGGGAAGTTTTGGCCATGGCAGAAACTGTAAAATTGTATCTATTTTATATCATCTGCAAACAGAGCAGACCCAGATCAGATGGCTCTGATCTAGGTCTACTCTGTTTGCAAAGACGTAGAAAGGCGTATTTATGGAGTAATGGGATAAAACTTACTAGGATTT
Organism: Azorinus chamasolen; assembly: GCA_963576725.1. Taxonomy (NCBI): domain Eukaryota; kingdom Metazoa; phylum Mollusca; class Bivalvia; order Cardiida; family Solecurtidae; genus Azorinus; species Azorinus chamasolen. The sequence goes on along the minus strand of OY755237.1, from coordinate 83,641,390 downwards.
TGAATAACAAAACAGCTTATATAGATACATTTAAAAATGTAGAACCTGATCAAATATCATTTGATCTGATGACTGCACTGGTTCAACACTGTATGCACAACTGAATGTTCAGCGCTATTCCTCACTTTCCTTCATATAAACACCTTTTCACACATTTGCAAACAGAGTAAACCCAGATCAGAAGGCTCCTATAGGAGCCATCTGATCAGGGTCTGCTCTGTTTGCTAATTGAATTTGATAGATCTATTTCCTTAGTTTCTAAAATAGCTACAATATTCCACCTTCCATATTTCATTATAACATTAACTATTTTGCCCATGAATATTCAGTAGATACTGAAGTTTGGCATAAATACAGAACTTGGAAAGGGTTGTTTAGTGGCAACAGTAGGTGATCAGCAGGCTCCAGGGATCACACCAAAAATAACCTGTTTGCTCAGACTCAGAGGTAGTGAAAGTGTCAGAGCTCGGGAAAATGTCCGTGGAGAAAGCGTCAGATGAGAAAGTCTGGGTGGTGAAAGCCTCCCCAGTGAAAGCATCGACAGCTGGGCTCCCGCTGCGGGCAGGAACAGACGGACTAAGCCTACCCAGCACTGGAGATACAAGACACAGCACTTCACAGCAATGAAACACGAGTTTTAGAACTTGAACTAGCAGGTACTTCAATAGAATAAGTGTATTTATCGATTGATAAATAAATTTTACAATAATAAACCCTTCATTTATTTAATCCATACCTTTATTAAGGTCATTTAGGCTTGGATCAAAAACATTAAAAAGTTGTATATTTTTGGGATGTTCCAATAATCTTTTACTCATTTTACTTACAAATACGTTTTTACCTGTTGCATTGACTAATAAGTTTTTATTTAAACTATTTACAAGTAAGGTTTTACAATTACCTTTTAATAACACTTTGAAACAAAGATCATCATTACAACACATCATAACTGGACTACAGTGGCCACTAAAATAAATCTAATTCTGGGCTTTGAAGACAAGTGGAAGCTTAATGCAGGATGTAAGTGATGCAGAAAGCTCTTCTAGGCTCTTCTAGGAGCTTTCTACATTGCTTTCATCCTGCATTAAGCAACCACATGCTCTTATAGATACCCATGCTTATTCATTATATAGTCATTATAGAAAGGTTTTACTACATATTATATTGAAACAGATGGAATATGCTCAAAGAAGCTAAAGAAAATCTCAACACTCATAACCTGTAAACTTCAGTCCAAACAAATGAATGATAATTCAACTGACCTGAAATGTGCTACAGACAAAAACTCACTTACAAAACTGAACAGTTTGACAGAAAACTATACAAAACTTATACACTGGCCATCTCTACAAAGTAAACACTTTACTTGGAAACAGTGAATGAGAAGTATACATCAAATATTGACACATAGAGAAAAGTCAACATCCAATTAAAAGTCAAAGGTAATAAAGTGTGCAACAATTTTATCTTCAGCACCCTCAGCAAAGTCTTCTTTTTTTAAAAAAAAAAATGGAAACAAGATGTATTTGTGAAACACTATGCCCCAGATTTGACCTTTGACCTTGATGTATGATCTTGACCTTAATAAGTCACCCCCTAAAAATGTTCGCCTCCATAAGTTGTACATGCATGCCAAGTTTGAAGTATGTATGTGCAATGGCTACAAAACTATCGCCATTGTTAAAAAATCTCATTTCCAATCTGGATCAAACCTATTTGAAATGACAAATATGCTATAACTGGAATTATAAAATCCATTGATTCTAACAATAACATAAGAATATATAATCTGAATAACCTTATAAAACATTCACGCACAGAAGGTAAGATGTTTATTAATATTTGATAAAAACAGTTGAACTATTTCAATTTTAAACATATAACCTACAAGAAAATAATGGAAAAAAGACAATTCAATTTGCAAGCATAGGTAACAAGTATTCACAATCTCTGACTTTATCATGTTATCAGTGCTCAGTAAAACTTGCTAAACCAGTGTTAACCCTTTACCTCATGATTATTCATGTCATAAATGAAGACGTCATGAAGATTTATTACATGTATTTTTATAATTGCATATTAACACAGAATTATTTGGTCACAGAAGAAAGCTAACAGAGCAGACACTGCACAGACAGCTCATACAGGTGTCATCTGATATGGGTCTACTCTGCCTACAATGGCATCAACATGTGTCTCTATCAGGTAACGGGTTAAAGCAGGTTTTATGTTTAAATAATAAACTGAAACTACTGACAACATGAAAGTATTTGCACTGTAATATAATCCTATTTCTACATTGTGCAGTACAAATGAAAAAAAAAGGCTCCAAAACAAAGTGTGCTAAAAACCTTAAACGAAACAAATAGATTTATCACTGAAGATAATTAAAATACCCCCCCCCCCCCCCCCCCCCAAAAAAAAAACACAAAAAAAACAACAACCAAAAAAAACTGCCTCACTAATTTTTGTTAAGTTCCATGGAAATGCATCGAAAATTAGAAGTAGTTAAATCTACAAGGAATTTACAAAGTCCAAAATGGATGCAAGTCAGCTATCTTGAATTTGATTGGGAAAAAATTATGTCTTGCATTGCATATGTCAATCATTTTTGTAAAAGCTCAAGAAAATTGTGCTCAACACATTGTCCTAAGGATGTGAACATTTATGCCAGGTTAGTTCAAAATCCATACATGCATGGCAAGAACTATAGAACTGACATGAAAATGGGACATCATGACCTTCGACCCATAAGTGTGACCTTGACCTATGAGAGACAGACCTGGGTATTGTGGGTTGACAAGTCATCTCTATGTGGTAAACATGTGCCAGCTTATTTCAAATCTATACATGCATGTCAGAGTTTTAGAGCAGACACGAAAATGGTGAGCTATGACCGTTGGCCTCTTAAAGTGACCTTGACCTTTGAAGATGTACACAACATGTCCCTATGCGGTGAAGATTTGTACCAGGTTCCTAAATCCATGCATGCATGTTAGAGTAACAGAGTGGACACGAAAATGGGAATGGATGGACATTTCAATTGCTATATGCCACCCTTTTTCAAGGGAAGGCATAATTACACATCATGTTGATGATTTTTGTGAAAAGTATTTCATTCCACAATTTGCACAAACCGATGCTGCCAGATGATACAAACAACTGACAAGCTGACTCCTCTATACCCTCTTCAATCTTCATTTGCAGGGGTATAAATAATGCTTTAAGTCATTGATTTTAATGTTAATGCAAGCGAGTTTCTCTCTAGAATGACAAATTTGTAGTATCTAATATTTTGGAGATTCATGAATTATACACTCCTACACATTTTATACAATACTTTTACTTTATATTCTGTTTACTTTATATTCTGCTCACAGTAATTAAGTTTGCTGTAAGTAAACTGAAGTATAAGAAAAAGAATGACAATGTTGTGAAGGTCACCTAAACAGATTTCTTACAATAACCTGTAAACATTTAAATCATTCTTATAATTATAAGACAAAGATGTTTACAATTTCATTTGCGTTCCCTATTATACAGTGTCACCATAACCTTTGAAGAAACAATAGTGTAGACCCTGATCAGCAACAGCATTAGTTACACCAAATCAGAGTCTGCATGGTTTGCAGTTGTAAAACATAAGACACTAAAGCTACTCATGAGTCGCAAACAGAGAAAACTCTAAATCAGACTACACATCTGATCTAGGTCCACACTGTTGCCAATTAACAACTGCTCCTCTTAACCTATTGCAGCAGCCATTCAATGTACAATAGAACCTGTCCTAAGCAGGCATTCAATTACTGAATATAGGAGTGTTAAAAAGCAGGCAGTTGCTTAATGCAGAGCAAACGTAATGCAGAAAGCTCCTATAGGAGCTTTCTGCATTACGTTTGCTCTGCATTAAGCTAATACCTGCCTTACAGACCCATAATTAGACCTCTTTTTGATGGTCATTTAAGACAGGTTCTACTGTAAAGCTGTAATCTACTGGTGTAATAAAACCTTAGAGATCCACTCACTGCACATCAAGACACTAACACTGTGGTACATATCTACCATCCTACACCAATGTAACCCACCTTGCTGGCTACTGTCTGAACCAGCTGGAGGCCCGAACAGGCCCCCACCCAAGACGTCATTTGACCCCTCCTCACTGGTTGCCATGCCAACCAACGGCTCATAGGGGTCAAAACTGACTGAGTCCGATACTTTGCAAAATACAACATTCATAATAGTGTCAGTATTTTGTTCCTAAGAAGCAACACAACAATATACAAGTCTACTGAAGTCTAGTGATATCTAATGTTTTCAATTCCACTTCTGATTAAGATTATAATGTTGTATGTAGTATGTAAAATGTAAGAATCACATTCTGCAGGCAATTATTAAGTCAAGCACACATCGTCAGGAAGCAAATAGCAAACAACTTGTATCACTGAAGCATGTATAGTATAGTATAAACTCTTCACCTGATGAATATTCATGTTAGAAACATTTATTAACTAAATTTTTAAAAAATAAAATAGTATTCAATAAAACCTCTCTAAACTGGAATTCTAGCAGAGAAAAAATTAGATACTTTTAGGCCGGTGGCTACTTAATGCAGGGTGAAAGTCATGCAGAAAGCTCCTAGAGGAGCTTTCTGCATGACTTCCACCCTGCATTAAGCTGCCACCTGTCTCCAAGACCGATATTTATTCCAAATTTAACGTCCCATTTAGAGAGGTTTTACTGTATACCATGGCAGAAACTGTAAAATCAGACTTATATTATTTCAAAAGCAAAGAGAGCAGAACCTGATCAAACGACACCTACAGGAGCCATCTGACCTGGGTCTACTTTGTTTGGATAGGGAATCAAAAAGTATCTCACCATCTCTATCAGGTAAAGGTTCAATGAACAACAGGAACAAAAAGCTTAAGTATTGAAGTAAGTAAGCACATTGTCCCCCACTGGTCACACTGTAAACTCAATGACAATTCGCCACGTCCAACTTGTTTCAGCTTGAATGCCCTCCTGAGTTAAGTGGTTATATTTTGCCCCTCACCACTAAGGGCTCAAATCCAAGCCAGGTACTTTCAATTTTTTTATGTGAGGAAGTCATCAAACTGGCTGGTGGTAAGTCAAAGGTGTTTCCAGCATTTCTAGCTGTCATTATTTCTTACATGAATATTCACAAAGTAAAGGGTTAACCCTTTACTCAATATTTATGTAAGAAATAATGGCATCATGCATATTCATTAGTTGAAGTTGTATAATAGCATATATACACAGGCCATTTCGATATTGGTAGAAACTGTAGTCAAATCTATTACACCGTAATTTCATAAGCAAACAGAGCAGACCCTAATCAGACGGCTCCTACAGGATCTGGGTCTACTCTGCAAAGGTGTAGAAAGGCGTATTTATAGAGTAAAGGGTTATTGAACTTAACACTACATATGTAGTCTGTTATCATGAAAAGTATCACATAGCTGCTTAAGTGTCACCAGTAGGTACAGTACATAACAAAGTACAATCAATAACAATAGAAAAAGGGCATTTATACAAATTCGCTCACAATGCAAATTGAAGAGGTTCATATCAAATGTACAACTCTGTAAAATTATTGAAGTATTGAATTTAGCCTAGCACGCAAACTTTTAATCCTGGTAAAGTTGGAAGACAGAATAACAAGGATAACTTCTGAAATGTTTAAATTAGTCAAAATATTCTCATTTAGTTGCCATAATTTTTTAAATCAAGAGTTATGGTTCTGATGTAGGGGTCTTCCCTTAAATGAGATCTACTAACCTATGAAGTTTCATGTTGATACCTCTTATACTTTTCGAGTAATGAGCTACATTGAAGTTTTTGCACACCGACGACAACAAAGACAATGCTTACGACCCAGTGATCACAATAGCTCTACTTTTCTTCGAAACAGATGAATAAACGACATCACAAATATCTATTAGCTGAATTTTTATAATGTAAATTTTTCAAGGGACAAAAACTGTAGAATTAGATCTACATCATGTCAAAAGCAAACAAAGCAGACCCTGATCAGATGACTCCTATAAGAGCCATATCATCTGAGTCTACTGTGTTTGAAAATGCATGAAAAGGCATTTATATAAAGGAAAGTGTTAAGAAATACTAATAACACACAAGTACTGACACAGAACTAGCCCAAAAGCTCATCTTAGTACTTTGTGCTAGGTGAGCTAGAAATATCAAGGAGTTAGGGTATTTAAAGCAAAAAAAGGATTTTACATGGGATATTTAGCGACCTGGTTACTGACAGTTTCCTACCTGCTGGGGTCTTGGATGGAGATGGGGCCAGTGGGAACATATCGCCTCCTGTGTCTGTTGCTGTACAACCAAGAGGCATGGAACCATTACCAGCAAGTGCCAATAAAAACAACTATACTACTGAGGTCAAACACTGGATGTCTCGTAGACGCAGGGACAAAATGAATGAGAAAGTTACTGCCAGAGCATGCTTTAACTCTTTCTCTGCCAATGTCACATAAGCGATTATGCAGTTTGGATCCAAATGAGACGCTGAGTAACATGGCATCTCATCAGGATCTAAACTGTTTGTAACTGTGACTTTATTTTTTAAAACAAAAATAAAGAAATATAAAAAATGAAAATTGTAACAGACGACAAAGTTTGCAGATGACAAAATTTGGCAGTGAAAGAATTAACCGTCAGCATGCTGGGACAAGTTTTGTCAATAGAAAATGTCTTCTAGTGACATAATCAAGTAAGGTGTCCACCAGTTTATACATTGATGATACACTGCATTCTCATCTGAATATTAACTGTCTGCAGATTATGCTGAAACAGTTTCACATTAATTCTGCATCCAATGTCTGACCACATCTAAATTCAAGTTATGAAAAGTTAAAAGGGTTATTATTCTAACCCTCTACTCCATGAATATTCATTTAAGAAGTAATGACATCATGCATATTAATTATCTGTATTAACAATATGAATTCATGGACATTTAAAAATTAGATCTTTATTGTGTCAAAAGCAAACAGAGCAGACCCTGATCAGACGGCTCCTACAGAAGCCATCTGATCTGGATCTACTCTGTTGGCAAAGGTGTAGAAAAGAGTATTTATGGAGTAAAGGGTAAATACATGTTTCAAGGAAACCACTTTCCACCAAAATATCTATATACTAGTTGATTATACATGTATATCATATAAGTTATAGGTAGACCCAAGTGTTAGCAGGAAAAACATGCTTTAGTGTTTAAGGCAGGCATTATCCAACAATATGAAATAAAAGGCATGTCACAACTCCCAAGATACTGTTTGGATGGCCGGAGTTTGTAATTATTGTAGCAAATAAGGCTAGTCATAAAAAGTTTGGATCAGGAGCAGATGTAATGTACTCAACATGTGACCAGGATCCAAGCTTTTTAACACACATGCTAAGGTATACATATATGAAAAAATGGCATCAATTTGTACTCTTTCCAAAAACGTCAACTTTGATGTAAATTGAAAATATAAAACACGCACAAACAGTCTTGCAAAGCCATGCCTAGTATTTGATGGAAAAATCAGCAGCAAATAAAGTAGATTGTTAGTTAAAGCACAATGCTCATTGCCATACTTACACCATTGCAAATAGGCCGAGTCACAAAAGCACATCCACAAATACCCAAACATGTAGAAACCTTGTTAATATTAAATACAGCACAAAAATGTGAAAGTGATGTGAGGAAACAGATCTAGGTATCTCTGTGAAGAATCACTTACTTGATGAGCCTCCTGTGCCATTTGAAAAGTTTGCAAAGCTGCCCTCATTAAAGCCACCTACAAGAGAAGCATACCTATACAGTAAAATCATTTAACCCTTTCCGTCATATAAACGTGTTTGCACGCATTTGCAAACAGAGTAGATCCAGATCAGACGGCTCCTAGAGGAGTCGTCTGATCAGGGTCTACTCTGTTTGCTAATAGAATTTCAAAGATCTGTGTCTTTACTTTTTAAAATGGCTACAATTTTCCATCTTCCATATTTCGTTATAATCATTCTATCTATGAATATTCAGTAGGTATTGAAATTTGGAATGAACACAGAACAGGGAAAGGGTTAAAACAAGTCGAATTCTGGAGTTCATAACCCTTTCAACATATAAACGTCTTTTCAAACATTTGCAAACAGAGTAGACACAGATCTGACAGCTCCTATAGTAGCTGTCTGATCAGGGTCTTCTCTGTTTGCTTTTGCCATGATATAGATCTGATTCTAGTTTTTATCCAAGCAAAACATGTCTTATATGAATATTCAACTGGGACTCAACGACTTAACCATTTCTCTGTTGAATATTCATGTAAAAAATAACGACATCATGAATATTCATTAGCTGATTTTTCATAATGGCATATGTATACAGGAATTTTTGGTATTGGTAGAAATTGTAGAGTAGGGTCTTTTATAATTTTATAAGCAAGCAGACCCTGATCAAATGGCTTCTACAGGACCCATCTGATCTTGGTCTACTCTGGTTACAAAGGAATGAAAATGTGTTAATATGAGGGAAAGGGTTAATGTTGCAATGGAGAAATTTTGACTACGACACTTGATAACAACTGTAATGTTTATTAAAGGGCTCCTTGAGGAGCCTTCTCATCAGAGTCTGCACTGTCTGTCATTACTGTTACACTTATCTTTAAAACTAGAAATGCACCATAGGACACTGATGCCCCCACTTCAGACTTTTTGTCACTGAACTTGACCAAGATATAATGGCCACAAACATGTATGTAAAGTTTGGTGTGGATTGGACAAATACTTTCCAAAAAGAAGTCCGGACAAATTCTTCTAGATGTGCGTACAGACGCACTCACCAAAGGGTAGTTGTGTGACTTTTTCTAACTAGTCGCACAAGTAAAATCATTAACCTGGCCATCTCTTGTGACATTAACCTGGCCATTTCTTGTGACATTAACCTGGCCAGTTGTGGGACATAGGGTTAGGGTAAGGGTTAGCTTCCAGATCATTCTATTCCAAAGTTAGAGCCAAAAATAGTTTTACTTGTGGGACTAGTCACACAAGAAAAGATCAAAGGAAAAAGTCACACAACTACCCATTTGTTAGTATGTCCGTACGTACAGACAAGGGCAACCCTATATGCAAATCCCTGAATATTCACGGTAAGCTTCTTGAATTTTGGGATAGTCCATTTGAAAATTCAGCATTAAAAGGGTTAATAAACTATTTTCAAGAGTAACTGTCTTCAGCAAATTTGTCATCTGCTAAAAATCTTGTATTTCCTTCCATTTCTTTTCAAAACTAGAATTGTTTTGATACAAAAACTGATGTCTCCCCCAGCGTGTGGACAAACTTTTCTAAGGTCCCATAAATCATCGAACCGTAAAAGGAATAAACTATGCACAACAAGGCATGGTGCTGATCAATCCTATGAAGTTTCATGAAAATCTGACTTAAAGGGAAACCCCGCAGACAAAATTTTCCATGTAAAAATTTCAAAGTCCCATAACTCTGCAGAAAATCATCAAACCCAAAGAGGAATAAGATATGCACAACTAGGCATGATGCTAATCAATCCTATCAAATTTAATGAATATCCAAAGGTTTTGGAGAAACCCTGCGGACAAAATTTCCATGTAAAAATTTCAAAATCCTACAACTCTGCAGAAAATCGGGGGCAATAACTCCAATGTTATTGAAGCCAGAGTTATGAAACTTGTGCATAACACTTCCTTCCATCATGCTCTTTTCATAAATGAAATGTCATTCCAATAGCATTCAGTAGAACAGGAGTCATTGGTTGGACTAAAAAATGTAACAAAGGGCAATAACTCCAATATTATTGAAGCAACAGTTATGGCCCTTAGACATATCATAGGAGTTATCGTCTGGACAATAAAGTGGATAATTGACCTTGAACTGTGACCATGACCTTGAATTGTGACTTTGACCTTTGACCCACCTGCCTGAATCCTGCTGTCTGCACATCTGCTTTTTAAGAACATTTGTGCCACAGCATTTTTGGATTCCTTCCAAGGGTTATACAGATGTGGAGCAGACATGAAAATTAAGGCTAAAAACATTGACCTTGAATTGTGACCATGACCTTTAAAGAATGTGTCTGAATCCTGCTGTCTGCACATCGGCTTGTTATGGAGAACATTTGTGCCACAGCACTTTCGAAATCCTTCCCAAGGTTTAAGAGATATGAAGCGGACGCGAAGGGTGTGGCTAAAAACATTTGACCTTGAATTGTGACCTTGACCTTTGACCCAAGCCTGAATCGAACGCTCTGCACATTGTCTTCTTGAGTCGAACATTTGTGCCAAAGTATTCTGAAATCCTTCCATATTTGTGAGAGATATGGAGCGGACATGAGTGTGACAGATGGACGTTCTAACAGACTGAACCTTGTGGGACTTTTCTTTTGTTTAAAAAAGACACACAAGTCAAAAAATAGACCCACAAGTACAGGAAGAACAAAAGATCTTTTGTTCTCATAGTCCCACAATGCATCACTCGTGAGAGCGTCCGTCTGACAGACCAAAAACAATATGTCTCCCCATTATAAAAGGGAAAGACATAAATATAATCAGAGCTACAGATAAAGGTGCATACCCGAATACTAAAATCACCATTTCTCAACCAAACCCTACTACAATGTGACCACTCTGTAGAATAGTCTCTTCGAGATGATTCTAAAGAGTGGTCACAGTATAGAGTTTGGTGGAGAAATAAATAAGCTATTCTTGAAAATGTTTAAATTTACACATCTTATCTGGACATCTGTATAATCAAAATATCTAGTTTTTTTTAATCCTGTCATCCTGTTACTCAACTGTCATCTGGATACAAATGTTTCAGAGGTTATGAATTAACTTCTTGTAAAGGGTTATATTTTCTTGCAGCATACCTCCGGCAGAAGGAGCTCCCCAACCTGGGGCGCCAAATGCATTTGCTCCAGCTGTCATCTGCATAACGTTTTGAACATTCTGTACGAAGGGATTATCTGAAAGATAAAAACTCAAGCATCACAGCGGATACCTTACTGCTCTAAATTTTTTTAACCCTTTCCTCCAAGAATATTCATGTAAGAATTAATGATGTCATGAACATTAATTAGAATATTTGTTATACACATGTAATAGCACATTGACACCAGAATTTTTAGTCATTGCAGAAAACTGTAGAATCATACCTATATTATATCATAAGCAAACAGCGCAGACCTACTCTGTTTGCAAATGCGTGAAAAAGCATTTATATGAGGAAAGGGTCAACAATCTAAAGATTACTGACATTATCTGGTAAACAGATGGACGTTAGCCTCAATAAACTATGAGGATAATGATGAAAGGCAAGGTAATCCATATTCGTATCTAACCCATTTGATATCTATCAGATTTTTGTAAGTAACTGAAAAATAAACAAGATCACTGCAAGTGGATTTCATGACTCAGTTCGTTTTCCCGAAAGGTCAATTTTTAAAGGGTTGTAACTCTTTAAATATACATGATTTTGCAAACATGCATGATTCACTCCTCTCTAGTTGTGAATTTGTGATAGACTATGTAAATTGTATGCACTCAGATGAGATGCCCTCCAGGAGTAACTCAAGAGTCCTGTCTGCATACAAACCCTCTTGACTATATGTATAAGATAATTTCTAAAAGTGAGTTGTAACAGAAGTATTTGACAAATTTTGACGACATCAAATACTGAGCATGCAAAGAGTTAACTCTTTCCTTCATATAAACATGTTTTCATGCAATTTTAAACAGAGTAGACCCAGACCAGAAGGCTCCTATCAGAGCCATCTAATCAGGGTCTACTCTGTTTGCTTATAGAATTTTTATAGATCTGTTTCTTTAGTTTCTAAATTGGCTACAATGTTCCAACTTCAGTATTTGATTATAACTATGCTGTCCATGAATATTCAGTAGGTATTGAAATTTGGAATAAATATATAACAGGGAAAGGTTTAACTCTTTCAACACTGAAATTTCCCAGCAGAATAGTCCATGGATCAGAGTTTAACTATGATATAAATGGTTTGAACTTACTAGAGGATTATGAATGACAAACAGTGCAAACCCTGATCAGAGGGCTCTTAGAGTGCATGTGTGTCCCACATTCAAAGGGTAGGTGACCAAAAAGCAGTTTAGGGAAACAGGCCAGAAAAATACTCAGGCATTTACCTCATGAATATTTATGTCAGAAATACTAAAATCATGAATATTATGAATATAAATTAAATAATTTTTTATGATGTCAAATGAACACAATAATATTTGGCACTGGCAGAAACTGTATAATCAGATCTATGTAATTCCATAAGCAAACAGTAGGGATGTCAATAATCGGGTTTTTCACTAACCGATTAATCGTTCATTCGTTCGACCGGTTAACCGGTTAATCGGAAGATTTTTGGCTATTATACAGCGACAATACAAATTTGTCGTAGTTCGTGTGTGTCTGGTGTTAAATATATTTTTCTATTAAAACCAGTTTTCAAAACAAATCCGACCAATGAATAAATGTAATGACTATATTTTTCTCAAAGATACGTCAACAGACCCAACAACAAAGTATCTGCGTTCTAGCTGTCAGATTTTCATCAAGGCAGATATTGCAAACGCACTTCCGGCGAGTTCTATTCGGCGACTCGAAATTCGCTTTCGATTGCATTTGAAAATTATTATTTTCATACTGCAGCTGTATCTATTAAAACTCAAAGGTATAGAGTTAACACTTATTTTATCTGCCGTAACGTGTGTTTAGCGAAGGAAGTCTGCCCACATGGCTACACATTGATGGCTCGGGTAGTTCGTTGTTTCTTGCGTACATTTGGTAAGTAGAATGAATTCATCCTGCTTCACCACTCGGAACACCTCAGCTTATGTCCGAACTCTGTCGGAATGCAACGAGTAGTTACGAATTGCTGCTTCACATGTTCTTTAACTAAACACAAATGGATGTAGCGAGTAACTTGCGCAAAACAGGTGTTGATCCACTTGAGTGGGCATTGTCATTCGACCCAAACAGTATGCAAACAACAAACTGCTCTTAATGATACAATGGTTATCTAAACAAAATGTGCTTGATTGGCGCTTATCTACTGGTGACACCTTAGACCAATGGATGCTATCACTAATCTGCCTTGAGGGCTTGTTTGTCACCACAGGGGGCTATCTTTATGATATGGATGGGAAGAGAAAGTTATATTTTCGGGATTTTAGTGTCATTATAAAATGAATGACACTAACATTTTTAATACTTATTTTTTAATTCAGGTAATCGAATATCATATTTAGTAACCGATTATCGGTCATCCGAACGATTAACCGGTTAACCGGTTAGCCGTTGACATCCCTAGCAAACAGTGTAGTCCCTGATCAGACAGCTCCTATAGGAGCCGTCTGATCCCAATCTACTCCATTTGCAAAGGTGATAAAAGGAAGCTGAGTAGCTGGGCATGAAATATAAAAACAATTTTGTATAACAATAACAATATTAATGATGATTCCTACAAACACGAAAAATCAAAGCTGACAAATGCCTCACCATTCAGGTTGAGTAAATCCTCACTGGGTCTGGAGGGGGAGGCTGTCTGGGCTGTGGAGGCCGGGGGTGGACTAGCGAATGGGTTGTTTGCAGAGGTTGGGGGCTGACTAGGTGATGCTGCTGACCCTGTCTCTCGTCCTTTCTGCTCCTATAACGGTCAACATAATGTATGTTATACTACAATATTTGTCTGTATAAATCTTGTTTCCAAATTGATAGTCAACTTCAAGCGTTTTCTTTCTGCTCAGTCTGAAATTAATATTCTGTGAAAACAATATTCATATCCAGATATCTGCCCTAGTTGATTAAATCTATGAAGCTCTGTCTTTGATAAAAGGTGACACTTGTGCATCGTATATGATGTGTCTTTTCCCTAATAACAAGTTCATTAAATCAGTATATGACTATACATACTTCTGAAATTAATCTTTACGTATCAAAACATCAGTTTAATGTAAAACACATATAAAACTAGCAGATGAATAAACATTATGTATAGTCCTACTTAACTTTGGTCTGAGTTTTAACCCTTTCCTTCATATAAATGCCTCTTCACACCTTTGCAAACAGAATAGACCCAGATCAGACAGCTCCTGTAGGAGCCGTCTGATCAGGGTCTGCTGTATTTGCTTATGGAAATATACAGATATAATTCTACTGTTTTTGTCTAAGCCAAAAATCCTCTTGAAAAAAAGTACTATATTAAGTTATGAATATTCATGAAGTGATCAAATCATGCATAAATGTCCATTAAGGAAAGGGTTAAATCAATTAACTCTTTGCACACTAGTGGCAAATTTGTAATTACCTATGTAAACATGAAAATCAGGTAAAAGGATCCTCATCTGGTTCCCAACTGTTTGAACTCCATGTATGGAGAAAATCCACTTAACCCTTTCCCTCATATAAACGTGTTTTCACGCATTTGCAAACAGAGTAGACCCAGATCAGACGGCTCCTAGAGGAGCCGTCTGATCAGGGTCTACTCTGTTTGCTAATATAATTTCAAAGATCTGTGTCTTTACTTTCTAAAATGGCTACAATTTTCCATCTTCCATACTTCGTTATAATCATTTTATCTATGAATATTCAGTAGGTATTGAAATTTGGAATGAACACAGAACAGGGAAAGAGTTAAAGAATGGACAGCAGATGCCGAATTTCTCAGACGACAATTACTTTGCATGCAAGAGTTAAGTATTTTACAGGCTATATCACTACACAACATTGGTACAGTCTATAGGTACCATATATTATTTCTGTGGCTACAGGTAGCTATATTCATAATGGGTGTATACCACATATCAAGGGCTTAGTGCGAAGTTTTTTAACTACATGTACATCATTCAACATTTATACACATTTAAAAAACTATGTTTCTAAAATTGTCAACTGATTTTGCTTTCATTATAATTAAAAATATGATCGGAGTGTAAAACCATATAGATCCTGGTCAAAAGTCAAGTTACTCTGCATTTTGACTTACAAGTTAGTTCCACACATTGTTCTACATCCATTATAGTTACAACAGTTTTACACAGAGCCCTCGATTTGGACTTGAATTCACATTCTCAGATTTGAGACTCAAGAATATTCTCAAATACATTGGCTTAGTCCTAAGTTTCTACCATTCTGACAGAAACTGGGAACCAGACAAAACTGTCTGAGAATACTGTTGAGTAACGAGGCTGACAATGTGTTGGTGAATTCAAACCATGGTGTTGTTGTCTATACAAACAGACATGCTGTTGGAGGGAACCAATCCTAAACACCCAAAATAACTTAAAATATTGGAGTATAGGACACAACACCATCTGTATAAACTAAACTGAAAATCATTGTCAGAAAGTATGTATATCATTACACAGAGCTACAGATAAAGGTGCATACCCAAATACTAAAATTGTCATTTCTCCACCAAACCCTTTACTGTGACCACTCTTTAGAATCATCTGTTTGAGAAGATTCTAAAGAGTGGTCACAGTATAGGGTTTGGTGGAGAAATAAAGAAGTTATTCTTGAAAATGTTTGAATTTACGCAGCTTATCTGGACCTCTGTACTAATCATAGAAACAGGAACATTCCACCAAATAAAAGTATAATTATCTAATGTATATCTTAATCACTAAACACAGTGAATGTATCAAGAATACAAATTGTGAACAACACTTACATTATACTAAATAGAATATGGAAACAAAAACTTTAAACATAGAACAATCCATTACATAATACAGTAAAAACTCAATGCTATTTAACACAGGTGTCAGCTTAATGCAGGAGCTTTCTGCATGACTTTCACCCTGCATTAAGCAGCCACTTGCCTACAAAGACATAAAAACCTCCTTACTTAAATTCCGTAGTATCAAGTTTTTACTGTAGTCAATAAATCACCCCATACCTATTCCTAAACACTCTACTTCCTCCTTTGCAAACAGAGTAGACCCAGAACAGACAGATCCTGTAGGTGCTGTCTCATCAGAATCTGCTGTTTGCTTAATATGAAATATTAAAGATTTCTGCCATAGCCAAAATTTCCTGTGTTCATGTGCCATTATAATATGCATTTAAATAATATTCATGCCATTGTTTTGATATGAATATTCATGACTAGGGTTAAAGAAAACTAGAAATGTGTCCATAAGACACTGATGCCCCCACTTCAGACTTTTTGTCACAAAAAGTAAGGGTCCGGACAAGATATTTCTAAAGTCATTTTTGCAAAAAAAGGGGCCACAACTATCGAACTTGACCAAGATATAATGGCCACAAACATGTGTGTAAAGTTTGGTGTGGATTGGACAAACACCTTCCAAGAAAGAGTCCGGACAAGATATTTTTACAGTCAATTTTGCAAATAAAGGGCCATAACGCCTAAATGACTAAAGCGATTTACATGGCTATCAAACTTGACCAAGATATAATGGCCACAAACATGTGTGTAAAGTTTGGTGTGGATTGGACAAATACTTTCCAAGAAAGAGCCCGGACAAATTCTTCTAGATGTGCGTACGGACAGACCGACTGACAAGGGCAACCCTATATGCCACCACTATGTGGGGCATAATAATTACATTCCTCCAGGTAATAACAATATCTAAATTTGTTTTTACACATATTTGTGTGATCTCTATCTAAAGCAAATTATTTATCCCTATAAACCCATTCTCTCATATTGATGCCTGTTGATGCTTCTGTAAAAGTCACATTTTGAAACCATTGTGATAAACAGAGCATTTGCTCCATAGGAACAAATGCGCTATTTATCCCAATGGTTTGAAAACTACACAATTCTAAAAATTTCCATTTTTGCCTAGTAAATGCTCCTTTTCAGTAGATTTATTCAAGGAGGTTGGATCTAAAAAATAGCCTCTGAGGGAATGGGTTAACCCTTTTCCTATTCTATACTTAGTCCAAATTTTATAACCTACTGAATATTCATAGACAAAATAGGTACAAAATATAGAATGTGGAACATTGTAGCCATTTCAGAAAGTAGAGAAACAGAACTATAAAATTCCATTAGCAAACAGAGCAGATCCTGATCAGACAGTTCCTAGGAGTCATCTGAACTGGGTCTTCTCTGTTTGCAAATGTGTGAAAAAGCGTTTATATGAGGTTTCTAGGAGTCGTCTGATCAGGATCTTCTCTGTTTGCAAATGCGTGAAAAGGCGATTATATGAGGGAAAGGGTTAATAAATAGTAAATCTCGAACCAATATGTCAAGGTCATTTCTGGGCTGCGCTTCATTCAAGCCCAACCAAAGCATTATCAGAAAGCATATGAGCTTTTCAATTATTTTTGTTGTTGCCAAATACCCATCATCACTGTAAGCAAATATCCACCTGCCAATGGTCACTGGTTCTAATTCTCAGAATATTTTTTTTCGTACCATTTGTATAAAACATTTGACAAATGTGACACACAGCTAGATATGGAAAGTTACTCTGTGTCACATCTGGATCCAACCTAATACAGTAGAACCTGTCTTAAGCGGCCATAAAAAATAGGGTCAATAATGGGTATGTAAGGCAGATGGTGGCATAAATGAAGGTAAAAAGTAAGAGCTTGCTGTATTACTTTTGCCCTGCATTATGCAAGCACCTCCTTAATGGCTTATTAAGACTCCTATTTTCAATAAATGAAACACCACTTAAGACAGGTTCTTTTGTAGATTTGTTTGTCACAAATTCACACAAATAATGAACAAACGGTCATGCAGAGTGCATCCTAACCCTGCTATCATGTTACCTATACCTGTATCCTTTACCTGATGAAAATTCATACAAGAGATAATGACATCATGAATATTTATTAGTTATTTTTTTATAATAACATATGAACAATGAATTGTTTTAGTGATAGCAGAAACTGTAAAATCAGATCTATATTATTTCATAAGCAAACAGAGCAGACCCTGATCAGACAGCTGCTACTCTGTTTGCCAAAAAAAAGCGACTATCAGGTAAAGGATTAACCCTTCGCTTGCTGAATTTTAAAATACATTTCTCCTTCTTTACCTATGCCCTGTTGTATAATTACATATATCTTCACTGTGTACAAGTATTTCGCTGTGCAATCACTGCTGTGGAATGCACTGGTTGCACAATCAACTTGTAAATAGTGCAGACCCTGATGAGACAGCTCCTGCAGGAGCTGTCTCATCTGGGTCTTCACTATTTACAGGTAAGTATATTGACGTGAATAGCAAGGGAAGGGTTAATAATTGATCCGTATGCCAATCATACATGTGAGCCTAACCATAAAACACCTTCAGCATTACACAGTGTAAACCAAGACCAGCAGTCATGTTTCTGATAGGATTACAGTAGAGCCTGTCTTAAGCGGCCATTCATTTATTAAAAAGCAGGTGGTTGCTTAATGCAGGGAAAAAGTAATGCAGCAAGCTCCTATAGGAGCTTTCTGCATTATGTTTGACCTGCATTAAGCTTGCACCTGCTTTACAGACCCATAATTAAACCACTTTTTGATGGCCGCTCAAGACAGGTTCTACTAAATAATCATTGTCTTCACTATATGTCAAGACAACAATAAACCATTTCACATACATTGTATTGGTAAGTTTCAAACAGTGAATTCTGATCCTACAAAATCAAAGTTGGTCTTGGTTCAATGTCTGTAATGTGACAATGGTATCATTTATAAGTGGCCCATATGTCCATAATTCTTCACTGCCCCATAAGCATTAATTATCTACAGCCACAGCAACTTCATTACAATTCAAATCCTCTATTCAACTGAAAATAATTCTGTCTTCTATACTGCTGACAGAAAATTAAGTTGTAGCTACATGTACTTTAATTTTACTGAAAAGCCAATTTTAAAATTTAGATAAAACCTATATTATTTAAAA
Source organism: Azorinus chamasolen (assembly GCA_963576725.1). NCBI lineage: Eukaryota > Metazoa > Mollusca > Bivalvia > Cardiida > Solecurtidae > Azorinus > Azorinus chamasolen. The sequence continues at coordinate 83,622,444 of OY755237.1, read as the reverse complement.
TATTAGCACTTGAAGTTTAAGCTTTTACTCCATAAATATGCCTGTAACAAATAATAACATCATGAATATAAATAAGCTGAATTTTTATGACGACATTTGAACACAGGAATTCTTGGACATGGAAGAAACTGTAGAATCAGATCTATATTACGTCAAACAAACAGAGCAGATGCTGATCAGACAGCTCCTACAGGAGCCATTTGATCTGTGTCTACCCTGTGTGTACAGGCAATAAAATGCATATCTATGGCGTAAAAGGTCATTGAACTGAATTCACTTATACAATTCTTACAGCTATAAGTATAAATGTACTTGTTTATACTTCCTGCCCACCAGATACATCATAATTTAAATTACAATCTCCCTTATGCCTATAATCACCAATTCCTTTCACCATCTTACACTTAACATAATATACCATACAGCAGAACTCCTCTAAACTGGACTTTTAGTGAAGACAATTTTATTTCGGCAGATGGCTGCTTAATGCAGGATTAAAGACATGCAGAAAGCTCCCTTGGGAGCTTTCTGCAAGACTTTCAATCTGCATTAAGCTGCCTCCTGTCTTATCGACTGGCACTGATTCTAAAAGCTTTCGCATCAGAGTACAGGGTTAAAATAATATTTTAAGTGTCAAAAGTTTGGATCCAGATGAGATAAAGACTTCCACATTATTTCATCAGGATCCAGACTGCAACAATCAGATCAAATTTGCAAACAGAATGCTAAAGGTCAACCTACTCTTATACGCTTAGACAGTATCAGTACAAATTTTCCTAAAATCTCTCGCAACAAAACTGAAAACTAGAGTACAGAAGAATACAGAACACAACTTTTCAAGAACAGAAGTAAAACTGTAAACAGTGATGGTAACATTACATATATGTATTGTAAGGAGTGCTCCTAAACTAAACATAACCGTTACTGGACCACTTCATCCTGACTAATCACACTGTTCTTAATGTATTACACTGGACGTCAGAAGTATTCACTCTGTCTTTATTAAAGTTGTAACATTATAAGTAGCTTGTTTGAAATATTCTGATTCCCTTTGTCTTAACCCTTCTCTTGATGAATTTTAAAATACATTTCCCCTTCTTTACCCATGTCCTGTTGCATATTTACATATATGTTCACTGTCTGCAAATATTTCTCTGTGCAATCACTGGTTTGGAGTGCACTGGTTGCAATCAATTTGTAAATAGTGCAGGAGCCGTCTCATCAGGAGCTTCACTATTTACAGGTAGGTATATTGAGGTGAACAGCAAGAGAAGAGTTAACAGTTATTCTATATATACATGTATTGTGGGTTTAATAAGATATCTGACCACAGGACACTGTTGCCTCTGTAAATTTTCATAAGCCGTATAAGAAAAACTAGTTCGCACCTGGAGGCCATGATTTTAAATGAATCACAACGATTTTAATAATTTTTAGAAGAATCACAATGATTGAACAATCCTATTTAACCCTTTCCTTCATATAAATGTGTTTTCATGCACCTGCAAACAGAGAAGACCCAGATCAGACGGCTCCTAGAGGAGCCGTCTGATCAGGGTCTGCTCTGTTTGCTAATGGAATTTGATAGATGTTTCTTTTCTTTCTAAAAGGGTTACAATGTTCCATATCTATTTTGTCCATGTATATTCAGTAGGTATTGAAATTTGTAGTAAACACAGAACAGGGAAAGGGTTAAAGGATCACCTCATGAGCAGTCCTGCAAAATTAAACTAAAATCAGGATAACGGGTCTGGACAAAAAGACTGCAAAAATTGCTTTCTTTCAAATGGAATTCTGATAATTAACAACTTTGGAATAAGACAGTCAAGGAACATCATTGCAAAATTACATCATCTTCCAATCCAAAATCACCTTCAGCACGTCATGCTCAGGTAAGGTACATATAAAGGTGCAAACAACTTTTGTCAACAAAAATCTACCAGCAGCATGTTGAAGAAATGCATTTTTTGACTACTGGCAGCTGTTGTTCAGTTCAAAAGGTGTAATACCATAAGTTTCATCCATTTCAGAAAATATCTGACATTGCTTTAGTTTACTACAAACACAGGTGTGTATATAAAAAATCTTCTAAAAGCATCAACATAAGGTAAATCAATTTACAGAATGTTTAACAATATTTCTTTGCCTTTCTAATAACCATTTACTTCATGAATATTAATGCAAGAAATATGATATAAATATGGCATAATTTTTATTTATGAAAACAGGAACTTTTGGCCAAGGCAGAATTTGTAAATCAGATCTATATCATTCTACAGACAAACAGAGCAGACTCTCATCAGATGGTTCCATTTGGAGCCATCTGATCTGTGTCCATTTTGTTTACAAAGAGGTCAAAAGACATATCTAAGGAGTGAAGAGTTACATTCCTGTGATAAATACCATTTTCTAACTTATATTCAATCAGCGTATGAAAGTATGTCATAGCAGAGTAGTCTCTTTGTTATTTGTTAGTCATAGTTCCAAGTATTATGCAAGCTTTCACTCTGTTTATATATTTGTTATGTCAGTACAATCAGAAGAATGTGTTTCATCCAAATAACGGTACAAGCATATTATTGGTTACTGCTTTTTTTAGTAGCAACAGGTCAGAATCTGCACCATATAAAACAGTAGCTGACAAAAAAAAAATTGACCAGGGCTAACAGTGTAGACCCAAATCAGATATATTCAAATGTACCGGCTGGTTCCAGTCTGCACTAATTGTAAACATCCCAGTACCTTCCCCCCTGCAACACAAGCTGTATTAGTTTTGTTATCACAATCCTGCTCTTTGTTTTTAGTGGTTGACTTAACCATGACTTAATTATGACCATTAAAGATAAAGCACAATTTTCATTGTTTCACTGCAATATTAAATCTGGGTTTGTTACAAGTAAATCCCAACTAAATCATCAACTTTATAAATAAACAAATATGCCTTTAAAAGGAAGTGGTTGGGAGGGTTGGTCCAATGGTAGGACGTTGGATTTGGGATCAGAGGGTCCCTGGTTCGAATCCTGCCATCGGACCATCAAATTGTTTTTAGCAAAAAATGCATCCCACATTTGCTCCTCTCCATCCAGGTGTATAAACAGGTACCTGTGAGGAAAATAAGCCAATGTGACATGGCTGCTTTGAGCGCAAAATGTAAATGGCCGACTTATGACCCAGTGATCAGGGTGTAAAATGTGAAAGGAGAATATGTTTATAGATTCCAGACTATAAACCACACCTTTACCTTTTAAATGCAGGGTGAAAGTAAAGCAGAAAGCTCCTGCAGAAGCTTTCTGCCTAACTTTCATCCTGCATTAAACTACCACCTGCCTTTAAGGCTGAGAATTAGTCCTCTTTTTGGTGGTCGCACTGGAGGGATTTTACTATACTGCCAAACTCGAAATAGCAGTATGCAAAAAAATACTGATGTTCCAAACATCAAATGGTTTGGGCTCTTATAAGACTGAATCTGAATCTCACCTGGTTCCAAACATTTATGAAAAAATAGACACTTGTTCTAATTCAGTTTGTTAAGTACAGTAAGCACAGTGTGATTGGTTTGAATGGTCCCATACACCTTGTATACCTGTGGCTCATCAGACAGCAGGTCAATCTCGCCCTGCTCTGGAACGTCCTGGCGGCCCTCCTTCAATGTGCAAGACACTCCAGTTAGTCACAATCTACATGCATATGCTAATCTCTCATATGATACACATGCTTCCTTACCTCACAAATGCCACACACTCATACTAGTCTCATATGTAACACATGCTTATCAAATATATAATACATATACATATGCTTATCTCACATACAATGCATGTTAACCTCACATACAACCCACATATTAACCTCATATACAAAATATACATATGCATACCTCACACACAGGAAACATGCCTACATCATAACAGCACACATGCTTACCTCACATACAGTATTCAGGCTACCTCAGATGCAGCACACATTACCTCACATACAGCACAATGATTACCTCATACACAACACAATACCTCACAAACAGCACACATGCTTACCTCACATATGTGAGGGAAGCATGTGTGCTGTTTGTGAGGTAAGCATGTGTGCTGTAAGTAAGGTAAGTATGTATAAAGCAGTGTTTATCAGCGTTGAAAAGTTATTCAATAATTTTCAAAAATCTGTATTTTCACAACTTTCAGCATTTTCACTGAAAACAGTCAATTAACCCTTTACTCCATAGATATACACTTATAACTCTTTACTCCATAAATATGCCTTTCTATGCCTTCACAAACAGGGTAGACCCAGATCAGATGTCTGATAAGGATCTACTGTTTGCTTATGATATAATATAGATATGATTTTACAGTTTCAGCCATGGACAAAAATTCCTGTGTCCATGAGCTATTATAACAATTAATCTAAGTAATATTCATGATAACATTATTTCTTTAATGAATATACATCGAGTAAAAGGTTACTGCATTAACAAACATGGCATATCCAGAGGAGCCACTGATCAGGGTCTGCTCTGTTTGCTTAAAGAACAATAAAGATATGGGTCCATGCTTATAAAACTTTTAGTTGAGTCTGAGAACGTTCTCAAGCATTTGATTGGTCAGATTTGAGCCTTTGGCTCAAATCTGACCAATCAAAAGCTTGAGAACTCAAATCTGACCAATCAAAAGCCTGAGAACAAAACTCAGACTCAACTAAAAGCTTTATAAGCATGGACCCTGAACCCTGATTTTACAGTTTCTTTCATGGTTACAAATTCTCTTCTTCATGATACAGTTACAAAAAAAAGCCACGTGTGGCGCCAACGCTCGTCTGATGTGGTACTTGTCCACTGCATACACTTCTCAAAGAGATCTACCAACCTATGAAGTTTCATGTTGATACCTCTTATACTTTTTGATTAATCAGCTACATTAAAGTTTTTTCACGACAATGACACCAACATCTACAACTACGCCAACGCCTACTACTACAACAACAACACCTACAACCCAGTGATCACAATAGCTCTACGTTTCTTCGAAACAGACGAGCTAAAAAATGAATTAATATTCAAACTGTCAGTATTTCTTGCATAATATCTATGGAGTAAAAGATCTGAAAAATAATATAGTATCAGCATGTTTATGTCAATTCTCTCAAACATTAAAGTACCACTCACACATATAGCATTTAAAAGAACATGGTCTTTGGGTATCTACAATAAATTATAAGCAAAATTTTCACAAGCAAAAGGTCACAAATATACTCCCAACAACAAGTGGTTGTTCTTTGTTTTTTGGTATTAAACCTTTACTCCATGAATACTCATGTAAGAAATGGTGACATCATGAATAGTATCAAATTAATTGTTATAATAGCACATGGACACATGAATTGTGACCATGGCAGAAACTGTAGAATCATAAGCAAACAGAGCAGACCCTGATCAGATGGCTCCTCCAGAAGCCGTCTCATGGGGGTCTACTCTGTTTTCAAAAGTGTATTTATGGACTAAATGGTTAAACCTATCAAAAACCTCATTCTCAAACAAACCCTAGTATTTTGTTGGTAACTTATCCGAATCACCTGACAGGGGTAATTCTATTACAAGAGGGCCATGATGGCCCTTAATCGCTCACCTGTTCGTAACAGATTAATGATTTCAATGACAGATTGCATAATTTGAAAAATCTCGGTAGAAAACCATTAGATGATGCTACATACTAAATATAAAGAGTCTAGACCTTACAGATTTGGAGGAGAAGATATTTTAAAGATTTTCCTATGAAAAACTGTTAAGCCCCAGGGCGGGCCCAATTTTGATCCGGGGTTCATAATTTGAAAATCTTGGTAGAGGACTATTAGATAATGCAACATACCAAATATCTAAGGTCTATGCCTTACAAGTTCAGAGAAGACTTTTAAAGATTTTTAAGAGAAGATTTTTAAAAACTTTCCTATGAAAAACTGATATGCCCCTGGGCGGGGCCGTTTTCAACCCAGGGGACATAATTTGAACAATCTTGGTAGAAAACAATTAGATAGCGCTACATACCAAATATTAAAGGTCTCCGCCTTACAGTTTTGGAGAAGAAGATTCTTAAATCTTTTCATATGAAAAACTGATAAGCCCCAGGGCGGGGCCATTTTTGACCCAGGGGTAATAGTTTGAATAATCTTGGTAGAAAACCATTAGATGATGCTACATACCAAATATCAAGGGCCTAGACCTTACAGTTCTGGAGGAGAAGATTTTTAAAGATTTTACTATGAAAAACTGATAAGCCCTTGGGCGGGGCCATTTTTGGTCCGGGGTCATATTTTGATTAATCTTGGTAGAGGACGATTAAATAATGCTACATACCAAATATCAAAGGTCTATACCTTATAATTTTAGAGAAGAATATATTTAAAGATTTTCCTATGAAAAACTGATAAGCCCCGGGGCGGGGCCATTTTTGGCCCAGGGGTCATAATTTGAACAATCTTAGTAGAGGACCATTAGATCATGCTACATACCAAATATCAAAGGTCTATGCCTTACACTTTCAGAGAAGATGATTTTTAAAGATTTTCCTATGAAAAACTGATAAGCCCTGGGGCGGGGCCATTTTTGTCCTGGGGGTCATAATTTGAACAATCTTAGTAGAGGACCATTAGATGATGCTACATACCAAATACCAAAGGTCTATTCCTTACATTTTCAGAGAAGAAGATTTTTAAAGATTTTCCTATGAAAAACTGATAAGCCCCGGGGCGGGGCCATTTTTGGCCCAGGGGTCATAATTTGAACAATCTTAGTAGAGGACCATTAGATCATGCTACATACCAAATATCAAAGGTCTATGCCTTACACTTTCAGAGAAGATGATTTTTAAAGATTTTCCTATGAAAAACTGATAAGCCCTGGGGCGGGGCCATTTTTGTCCTGGGGGTTATAATTTGAACAATCTTAGTAGAGGACCATTAGATGATGCTACATACCAAATACCAAAGGTCTATGCCTGACAGTTTCAGAGAAGAAGATTTTTAAAGATTTTCCTATGAAAAACTGATAAGCCCCGGGGCGGGGCCATTTTTGGCCCAGGGGTCATAATTTGAACAATCTTAGTAGAGGACCATTAGATCATGCTACATACCAAATATCAAAGGTCTATGCCTTACAGTTTCAGAGAAGAAGATTTTTAAAGATTTTCCTATGAAAAACTGATAAGCCCTGGGGCGGGGCCATTTTTGGCCCGGGGGACATAATTTGAACAATCTTTGTAGAGGACCATTACATCATACTACATACCAAATATCAAAGCTCTTGGCTTTGTAGTTCCAGAGAAGAAGATGTTTAAGTAAATTGTTGACGCCCGCACGTACGCACGACGCACATACGCACGACGCACGACGCCGGACATAGGATCATCCCAATAGCTCACCTTGGCACTTTGTGCCAGGTGAGCTAAAAAGCCAAAAAAAAATGGGTTTGGTGGAGAAATATGAAAATGTTTTACCTAAATTTCCAACATTTCGTTTATTTGTAGCACTGCTATATAACATATATAATTTCTCTGATAGAGGCAGGAGGAGTTTTGTGACCCTAGAGCCTGTACTACTATTATCGATGAGGTTTGACATTACCTTGAGCTGCTGTAATTGTTTACCCTCCTCCTCTAAAATCTTCTTCCTCTCCTCCTCGGACACTTGTATAGAACTGTTACCAGCTATCTGGTTTATGGCCGAGTTGAACCCAGATGGTCTGTAACATACAGTGCATTAACCATTTACTCCATAAATAGCCTTTCCATGCCTTTGCAAACAGAGTAGACCCAGATCAGATGGCTCTTATAGGAGCCGTATGATTAGGTTCTGCTGTTTGCTTATGATATAATACAGATATGATGCTATCTTTTCTGCCATGGGCAAAACTTCCCGTGTCAATGTGCTATTACAAAAATTAATCTTTAATTAATCCAATTAATATTTATGATGTCATTATTCTTACATGAATATTCATGGAGTAAATGAGGTTAACTCAATTACTTGATAAAATTTGCAAACTCTTTTACTTCATATACACACCTTATAATGCTTTTGCAAACAGAGAAGATCCAGATCATATGGCTTCCATAGGAGCCATCTAATCAGCATCTGCTCTGTTTGCTTATGAAATAATAATGATGGCCTAAATTTCAATTTTCAATGGCCATTATAAAAATCGAGCGAATGAATGTAATGAAGTCATGAATTCTTGTATAAATATTCATGAGGTAAATAGTTTATGAATGCAACTATTGTTTACATAGATTGTTTAATAATACAGGTCAAAGGTCAAGGCAAAAGTTAAAAGGACCCAAAACTGGTTTGCGACACTATGCTTTGCCATGATGCATCCCGCCAAACAAAATTTTGTATTCTTAGATGATGTAGTGTAGGAGACAAAACCAATACAATCTGAAGACAAAACCATTAAATTCAATGTTAATAATTGGATCATTTTCCAAAGTGCCTTACTTTGGTGGGGATACAGAACTGGTGCCTTTCTTGCCCTCCATGGACAGCAGATGTTGTTCTAGTGCATCAAGAAGGCTAGCCGGCGCCTGAAATAGAATATATACTGGAAATAGTACAGGACATACTGCCATAACAAATCAGAAATTGTGCAAAAAAACACCTGTAAACAACAAGCCAATGAATATACAGTGCTCCCTCTGTACAACGGCCCTCTCAATAACGATTCCTTCCTTACAATAACGCATGTCACTGTTTCCGAAACAACAAGGCTCCAGAAACAACTTTTTTCCTTTGTATTTTCTTTATGCTTCCATCAAACCCTATGTTGTGACCACTCTTTAGAATCGTCACTTTGTGACGATTCTAAAGAGTGGTCACAACATAGGGTTTGATTGAGGCATTACGGTTTTAGTTCTTGAAATACACCTTATCTGGGGATCTGCAAACATGCTAATTATGTTTGATTTTCCCTCCCTATAACAACTCCCTCTGAACAACACATAAAATCTTCGTATCCCAAAGGGTGTTGTTGTAGAGAGGGAGCACCGTATCTTCCACCCCCAACCATTCATGACATCTATCTACCTGAGAAGAGAAGCAAAAAGGGAAACAAGTCCAGTTTCTGCTGTCATATCATTATTGGACTCAAATGAGATACGCAATTACTTAACCCTTTCCTCCATAAATACGCCTTTTTATGCCTCTGTAAAAGTCACCTGTTGAAACCATTGTGATAAATAGAGCATTTGCTCCTATAGGAGCAAATGTTCTATTTATCACTATGGTTTCAAACTACAAAATTCTAAATTTTTCCTTTTCTCTAGTTAATGCTCCTTTTGGGTAGATTTATTCAAAGTGGTTGGAGCTAAAAATAACCTATGAGGGAATGGGTTAAGAGTGTCATCTAGACTCAAACTATTTGAACATGTTAACACAAATTTGCAGTTAACATGCAAAGAGTTAAACAAGATTGGTGATATATAACAAGAGCTTCATACTTGGAAGAGCAAATAGAGGATTTCATGGCAGGGACTCAATGTGGGCAAACATCTTGATACTGTCAGAATAGGGCACTGGTAACCAACACCGCACTCCATCTTTGTAATAGCGTGAAACACTTTTGTTTTCAGCACTAAACAATAACCACTGTTTAGCAGAGCAAAAGATAAATGCGCATATCCAAAAACTAAAATCGTCATATCTAGACTCCACCAAACCCAATGTTGTGATCACTCTTTAGAATCATCTCAAAGACGTTCAAATTTACACATCTTTTCTTGCTTCTCAGACGTGCTAGATAAGCTGAGTTACTAAAAATAGCAGTACTAGAAATCTTTATCTGGAACACCCCTTGTCTAGTGTATTCATACGCGTGATAAGGCGAAATTAATATAAGGGAAGTAACTCTTACAGAATTATATCAACATTTCTATAGCCAACAACCTTATAAATTAAAATTAATATAAGTAATTAGCTAGAATATGAAATTCTATTTATCATATAAACATTTTAAAAGCCTATTTAATTAACCGAAGACGACGTTTTGTAGTCACTCAGTCATTTATATTTTACGCCAAATGTAACGTTTGTGGTTGTCATAACAAATGACGTCATTTGGTGTCACGCTTTTATGCTGCAGTTTGTTGCTATTAGATATGGAAGTTGTATTACGCAATGTAAAGTAATACTTCACAAAATCCGTTAATCTACTTGGTTTTAGGGAGTATTTCAGTGAGAAAAATTATCAAGCATGGGTTTTGTTTAAAGCCGAGGGTTTCTATACCCTCGGTTAGTCTGTTCCTGTTGGAAACTCGCTAAAGCTCGTTTCCGACTGGAACAGACCAACCTTGAGTATAGAAACCCCCGTCTTTAACAAAACCCATGCTTGATTCTATTAATCTGGAACTCTGGTTAAAATTAGCAAAGTCTACTGGTGGGGGGCATGCATTCACTTACAAAACAATCAAAATTCGCCATATGTGTTGGAGCAAAACTATTTCAAGCAGCATATTCCCGGCAAAACTTATTTAACCCTTTAGTCCATGAATAATTATGAAAGAAATAATGACATCATGAATATTAATTAAATTGTTATAATAACACATGGACAATTGAATTTATTGTCATGGCAGAAACTGTAGAATCATATCTATATTATATTATAAGCAAACACAGCAGAACTTCATTAGACGGTTCCTACAGGAGCCGTCTGATCTGGGTCTACTCCGATTGCAAAGGCACAGAAAGGCGTATTTATGGAGTAAAGGGTTAAGCAGCATATTTGGCACTCCTTGGAAAATAAATGATACTTTGCAGAGAAAAGAGCAAATGCTGTGAATCTGGATTCACTCCAAATATAGCTGTCTAAAAAAATATTTAAAACTCTCACCAATATTTTTTCTTGTCAATTTCATTCCGAAAGGATCAAAATTATTAAAACATTATCATAATTCAACCATTGTCCGTTGAAATTTAGGAATAAATGAATCCAATTCTCCATATCAAAATGTTTATATATCAGGCCTTTTTCTGGCAACTACACTGGCCCATTAAAAGGACCCATTCCCAATGCAAAATAGTTAACATTTTTCCCAATTTTGGGGAAAATCCCAATAGATGCCAAATTTTGATTAAAATGCTAAAAAAATGAAAAAATTCAAAGTAAGTCAAAATGGGGGTATAAATGCTTTCCAAATCGTTGAGTTTTACGCACGAAAAAATTCCTAATCATTAAATGCATTTTTCTCCAAATTGCCAGAAAGAGGCTTGTATATCCACAAATCCATGGTGCGGTTGAACTGCAAGCTACTGAGACAGTTATTTATCATTCTTTCCACACTGTGTAAATCTGAGTTAACCATTGCAAACAGTTTGCATTTAGCTTAGACTTAACCCTTTACCTGTCTAATATTCTTGAAAAAAAATAATGGTGTCACGAATACTAATGAGCTGAACTAATTTTAAGCAATATTAACAAAGAAATTTTAAAGTGTGGCAGAGAGTGTAGAATAAGATTTATATAATTCCATAAGCAAACAGAGCAGACCCTGATCAGACAGCTCCTGTAGGAGTCATCTGATCTGGATCTACTCTGTTTGCAAATGCATGAAAAGGTATTTATATGAGGGAAATGGTTAATCAAAATCTTATCAAAATCCAATTTTTATTTGACACTCAACATCATATTTAACGAGAAAAAAAAAAGAAATTAAGAAAAGTGTCCGGCAACAACTTCTTGTGGAAAAATATGGCAGTGTACAATGGGTAAAAAATAATTCAATGTGCAGTAGCGTACATCTTAACCAATTAACATTTTCAAATGACAGAAACATATGTCAAGAACCCATCACCATATGCTGTGTAAGATAACAGGAAAAATACAGACTCAGTAGCAAAATCTACCTGCAACCAATGCGTTTATATCTAAAACTATTATAACCCTTTACTCCAGGAATATTCATGAAAGAAATAATGTTTTATGATAGCATGTACACAGGATCTTTTGGTATTTGTAGAAACTGTATTCAGATTTATTATAATTTCATAAGCAAACAGAGCAGATCCTGATCACATGGCTCATACAGAACCCGTCTGATCTGGCTCTACCTAGTTTGCTAAAAGGGCCAGAAAGGTGTATTTATGGAGAAAAGGGTTAATGTCAATAAATTATTTAATTGTAAACCAACACATTATGTCAGTTAATTCTTTCTACGAAAATACTGTTCAACAGAAATTTCCATGATGGACAGTGTAAACCTATCAGACATTTCCAAAGAAACTGAAAATTTGCTACACAGACTACAAACACAAGTTTACTTACACATTCAAAAATAGTCAGGATTTGTTAATTTTCCTTCACTTCATTTAGTCTTTTTTTTCCCCTCATTTATCATGATTCATGAATATTCATGTAAAAAAGCATGAATATTAATTAGACCAATTTCTTTAATATTTTGGCCAAGACAGAAATGTTAATATAATTGAGAGTTTACTGTAGATCTACATAATCCCATCAGCAAAAAAGCAGATTCTGTTCAGATAGCTCCTGCAAGAGCTACCCGAGTTGACACTGTTCGTTGAGGTGATAAAGACGTTCTACGAACAAAGATGTAACAAGATGTGTTTGTGAAACACTATGCCCCCTCATATATTTGACCTCTGACCTTGACCTCTGAACTTGACCTTGACATGTCACCCCTCAAAATGTGCAGCCTCATGAGATACACAAGCATGCCAAATATCAAGTCTCTATCTCTACTGGTCCAAAAGTTATGGCCAATGTTAAAGTCGGCGATTTGACCCATATATTTGACCTCTGACCTTGAAGGATGACCTTGACCTTGACACGTCACCCCTCAAAATGTGCGGCTTCATGAGATACATATGTATGCCAAATATCAAGTCTCTATCTATACTGGCTCAAAAGTTATGACCAATGTTAAAGTTGCTGACAAACAAACAGACAAACAGACAAACAGACAGACAGACAGGGCAAAAACAATATGCCCCCCGACTATCGTCTATGGGGGCATAAAAAACTTTGACTTTTGCACATTAAAAATTTAATGTGAAGCTGAAATATTACACAGAAATTTAACACTTTCCTTTATATAAATGCATTTTCATGCATTTGCAAACAGAGTAGACCCAGATCAGATTGCTCTGTCTGATCAGGGTCTACTCTGTTTGCAAATGGAATTTGATAGATCTGTTTCTTAAGTTTCTAACATAGCTACAATGTTCCATCTTCCATATTTTATTATATCTTTTTTGTCTAAGAATATTCAGTAACTATTAAAATTTAGAATAAACATAGAACAGGGAAAGGGTTAAATCAAAACTGTAGGAAAACATGCATCAACTATACTGATTACTGTGTTGTTACTATGGAAACAAACTAATTTTACAAATGACACAGAAATACACTGCTGAATGTAACATATGTAAAATATTTAAAGCATATTTAGTTACAAAATACAGAACAGGAAAATGTAATACACATAGAATAGTAACAGCAGCAAGTCTGGCCACATCTTAACTGGCAGAAGATATGCCACAACCGGCAAAAACTTAAAGAGGGTACAGGGTTGGTTACAAACTGCATGCTGGTTAGGTACTAGAGTACTGCTGTATTGTAATACTAAACACGATACACTGAAAGCTGAACTAGTTGTGGTCTCCCCAGGGTCTTGGTATGGCAATTCAGGACTTGTTATGTACACCATTTAACTTTAAATGTCCATGGATCAGTGTTTTAACCGAATTATGAAGTTATTCTTTCACAAATTATTTCATAAGTACATGTACATACATGTACACTGGTTCAAGACTTGAAAGGAACAAGATAATCACAGATTGAAAACTAAACATGTTTTTTTAGTTTCCAACTTCTGTAAAAATAGTACAAGCTGAAAAACAATCAATCACATTAAAAGATATTCTCATCTACCTTACACATGCAAATGTGTATTGTATGCATAAGACTTGGTATTGATGCAATATTGTACTGTGTCAAATTTTATTGAAATAAATTCTTTCAGAAGTTTTTAGCAAATGTCACTCATATCGGAAGACCCATATTTGGTGGACCATATTGAAAACTGGTCTAGCACCAGGCATATATTACCCACAACAAAGAAAGTGTTCAATGTTATTATTATCATTATTCTTATCATTATCATCATCTGTTTCGGGCACAGATGGACATGGTGGCCATTTTATTTCTGCTAATTTTTGAAAGATTTGGGGCATAAAAAGAGAAACATTTCAATCATTATAAGTTACAACAAAACATTTTCAGTCACTCTAAGTCACAATGACAAATGTTTTGTCTATCACTGAGATGCCATATAAATGGGCAAATCTAAAATGTTTTTAACCCTTTACTCCATAGAGATGCCTATTGGTACCTTTGCAAACTGAGATGACTCAGATCAGATGGCTTTTTCAGTAGCCATCTGATCAGGGACTGCTCTGTTTGCTTATGAAATAACATAAATCTATTTCGTATAGAAATTGTGTGTTTGTAAACATTTCCTTGTTCATGGTGCAATTATCAAATCCAGCAGACTGATATTCATAGTCATTATTTTCTGACATGAATATTCATGGAATAAAGGGTTAATTTCATTACACATCACATGGAAAAGAATAGTTCTTTGAAAAAGCATTGTAGATTATGTATTATATCCTAGCAGCTAATATTTACAGCAGGACTGGCAATCCTTCAAGAAAGGCAGCGTATCCTATTTGTTGATTTCCATGCATAAACCTGAGCGAAGCATAAAGTCCTCTTTAGGGAGATATATACAATTAATAACCCTTTACTCCATGAATATATTATAAGCAAACAGAGCAGATCTTGATCAGACATCTCCTACAAGAGCAATCTGGGCCTACTCAGTTTGCAAAGGCACACACAGACAGGCAAATTTATGGAGTAAAGAGTTCCAGGAAACACCTTACATGAGAAGTAGACTGAAATGTATATAAACTACACTCACGCTGGATTTGCTACCCGAATGTGGCTACAATCACAACAATAACAGTTAAGTCTGGTGTTCTGAGTTATAGTATAATGAAACACAAACATATGCTTTTACTGACAGTAGCTTTACCCTTTCAGTGCTGAATATTACAGAGGAATCAGTGTTAACTATAGAGTCCACTCAATATGAAAGGCTTAAAACTTGCTAGAGGATTTTGAATGACAAACAGTGCAGACCCTGATCAGAGGCTCCTCTAGGAGCCCCTTTGACCAGGGTCTACACTGTTTGCAAATACCAGTGCATGGGTGTCCTGCATTTAAAGGGTTAAATCAACCATTTTTCCTGTTTGATTTTAAAGTTTGCGCATAAATTGCAACCTACACTTTGCATTAACTCACAATAGGGATTCTTTAACCCTTTCCCTGTTCTGTGTTTATTCAAAATTTCTATACCTACAGAATATTCATTGACAAAATAGTTTCAATGAAATATTGAAAGCAGAACATTGTAGTCATTTTAGAAACTAAAGAAACAGATCTTTCAAATTCCAGAAGCAAACAGAGCAGGCCCTGATCAGACGGTTTCTATAGGAGTCATCTGATCTGGGTCTACTCTGTTTGCAAATGCGTGAAAAAGGCGTTTATATGTGGGAAAGTGTTAGCCTTTTATTTGATAAATATTCATGAAAGAAACGAAGAATGTAAACAGCAAAGCTGTCTAAAGAACCAAACTTGAACTTTATCTTTGAGCACTTCTACCAATGGTGTGTTGTGGTTTTTTTCTATAGAATTTGATATACTGCTGGAAATAATCCGAACAGACGGGCATACAGACATAAAAATTAACAAAAATATACAACCAGGCAGACACTAGAGTTGTTTACCTCTCTTCAACTGCATAATCTTATTTTGCTCCAGTTTGCAACTAGTTATCACTGTTCTGTATAGCTTTATTATCATTAACCCTTTCCCTCATATACAAACTGAGTGGAGCCAGATCAGACAGCTCCTAAGGAGCCGATGATCAGGGTCTGCTCTGTTTGCTTTTGACATGGCATAGATATGATTCTACAGTGTTTGTCAAAGCAAAATATTCCCTTTTAAAAGTTTACATTATATAAATTCAGCTAATAAATATTCATGACATCATTATTTCTTACATGAATATTGAACAGGGAAAGGATTAAACTTGTATTTTTCCTTCAATCAGATGTCGATGTTTAACCGTTGGATGCTTGTCTATGAATTTCATTGAAAATATCAGGACTTTTTGTCATTTACAAAAATGTTTACAGGAACAAGACCTTAGTGTCCCCTGCTGATGTGTGACGAAAAAGCATGATTGACAGACAAATGAAAAACGTGACACATGGACAGACAATAGAAAAGTGATCGCTGTTTACAGATGGTGACTTAAAGATGCCTTATATTTTGATATGAATTAATTTCTATGCTCAGTAGGCTGTCAAATGGCTACATAGGGTTTTGTATAGAAAATAATATCACTTTACTTCTTGTTGCTCAAAAACGACACAGGAAGATATTGCAGAATAAACAGAACAATCTAAATTTCATGCATATGTGATGACAGTGACTCATGTTACCATAGACTGTAATTTACAGGGGAATTCTGTTCTATTTTTGAATTTATCACTTAGTGCAACAACAAAAGAGAAACTAGAACTGAAACTAGAAATGTCTCCAAAGGACAATGACACCCCTACTTCAGACTTTTTGTCACAGAAAGTAAGGGTCCGTACAAGATCATTTTAAAGTCATTTTTGCAAATAAAGGGCCACTACTCCTAAATCACTGAAGCAATTTATATGGCTATTGAAATTGACCAAGATATAATGGCCACAAACATGTGTGTAAAGTTTGGTGTGGATTGGACAAAATCTTTCCAAGAAAGTGTCTGGGCAAAATAATTTTAAAGTCATTTTTTGCAAATAAAGGGCCGCAACTCCCAAACGACTTAGGCGATTAACATGGCTATCGAACTTGACCAAGATATAATGGCCACAAATATGTGTGTAAAGTTTGGTGTGGATTTAACAAATACTTTCCAAGAAAGAGCCCGGACAAAATCTTCTAGATGTGCATACAGACGGATGTATAGACAAGGGCAACCCTATATGCCACAACTATGTGGGGGGCATAAAAATGCAAGCAACTGGTTCCATATTTTCCATGTTTTTTGGTTTAAGTCATGTGTATTGACTGGTACAACTGTCTCTAATGTTCTTGTTATTCTCCTATGATATCAGCCTTGAATGCGACTGCTGTGTCATAAGCAGCTTGTTAGTCACCTTTTTCAGAGCTCCAGATAAGATGCGTAAATTTAAACAATTTCAACAATAGCTTCTTTATTTCTCCACCAAACCCTATACTGTGACTACTCTTTAGAATCATCTCGATTCCCCCCTAATGATATTGTCTTTAAATCTAGCACTTTTTACAATATGTCATAAAGTGAAGAAAAATTCTGATAAAATGGTTAGAGTAAAAAGTCCCTTCTTTAGGTACATCTTCACATCAATTTTGTTCACCTGTGAAAGTTTGAAGTAAATCCTCCCATTAATGTATGAGGAGTTAAGACACACAAGATTTGCAGGATGTATGTATGTACATATAGATGGACAAGAGGCAACAGCAAGGCTATATGCCTCCCACCTTGTGGTTGGCATAACAATAAATGATACTTGTTATGCTTCTTGTATTTGAGACTGTCTGACTCATGACAAAGTTATGGGCAGAATCTGTCTATGCAAATAAAAAATGTGGCCTGAAAAAAGAAAGATGATTCAAAACCATGAGGTTACAGCTATGATTCTTGTAGCTGTCATCATCTTCTCATGACTACAGCATGTGCCAAACTATGACTGAAAACTGTCTGTAGAAAATGAAGTTATGGCCCACACAAAGTAGGTCAATGCACAGACAGATATACATATACTCAACAGTCACTGTTGCGATTATATTCAACTGACTGCAAGAGGGCTGGACAAAAAATAGAAAGCAATAAAACATCAATAGACACAAAAACAACATCATTAAATCAGTTTAGGCATCTTGTTTTGTTTTCCTTATGACGATTATATAGGAATATTAGACTCAGAGGTCCAGATAAGATGCATAAATTAAAACAGTTTCAAGAATAACTTCTTTATTTCTCCACCAAACCCTATGTTGTGACCACTCTTTAGTATATTCTTGATGAGACCATTCTAAAGGGTGGTCACGACATAGGGTTTGTTGGAGAAATGATGATTTTATTATCAAAGTACGCACATTTATCTGTTGCTCTGAGGCCATACAACAAAACGCAATGAATTTTTTCTTCCAAAAACCTGTAGAGACCACATGTTTGTTTAAGGTTGAAAATGTTGTTAGAGTTATGCTAGCATCGCAGGTATCACATACTGGTATGCAAAATGTGGTTCAGTAACAAACGCTTGACTGCCTGCCTTGCAGCAGACACCCAAACAGTGTAAAGACTTACTGATTCCGATTTGCCAACAAGACCCTGGGAAGAAGAACAAACACACTAGTCTAAACCAACAAAACCAAATCAATGAATATCAGCTGCCACAAAAAAACTTACATCAGGATCAGATCATAGATGTAACAAACTGTTTTACTATTCCATCAACCCTTCACTCCATGAATACACCTTCAAGGCTTTGTAAGCCTTTGCAAACAGAGTAGGCCCAGATCAGATGGCTCTTGTAGGAGCCATCTAATAAGGGTCTGCTCTGTTTGTTTATTAAGAAATATAGATATGACTACAGTTTCTACTACAGCCAACAATTCCCATGTCCATGTGCCTTTATAAACAATAATCTGATTAATATTCATGATGTCATTATTTCTTACATTAATTTTCATGGAGTAAACAGTTAAAGGGCATTTATCAAATGCCATATTGGTAATTATTCATTAAATTACTTGTAATATACACAGCCTTAAGACTAGGAACATGCATTAAACTTTCATGACAAGACAATCACAACTGTTAAGCTTCATTAATACTGTGTGTTCAATGCCTTAACCCTTTACTTTATGCATATTCATGTAAGAACCAATGCATGTATGAATATCAAGTAGCTTAAAATTTATAACGGCATATAAACAAGAAAAGTTTTAGCCCTAGTAAAAACTGTAGAATCTATACAATTCCGTTAAGCAAACATAGCAGACCCTGATCAGACGGCTCCTATAGTTAGTAGCCGTCTGATCTTGGTCTACTCTGTTTGCAAAGGCTTTAAAAGGCATATTTATGGAGTAAAGGGTTAAATCCTTTGAATCTAACAATAGCAGCAACTTTGAAATGAACATAATCAGCAAAGAAATTATGAAATAAGGCTTTAAAGTCAAAACATAATTAGTGCTGATTTACCCATGAAACAACAACTAACATCACTGACAATAAACATGTTTCTTTATTTGACTAACTAGTAACTGCACAAAGTACATCTAACAAATATGTATGTAATAAATACTTACAAAAAACAGTTTTAACCCTTTCCATCATGATTATTCAGTAAAAAATAATGAGCTCATGACTAATTATCTGCATTTTAATAAAGGCATATGAACATAGGATATTTTGGCCCTTCAAAAATCTGTAGAATCATCAGAAACTTGTAGAATCATCAGTCCTATATTATTTAATAAGCAAACAGAGCACACCCTGATCAGGACTGCCCTTACGGAAGCCATCTGATCTAAGTCTACTCTGTTTGCAAAGACGTTCAAAGGCATTTCTATCAAGCAAATGATTGGATGAGTATAATGGTCTATGAAATTTATCCCCAATACTCTGCTGGAGTTTTGGACAATCATGCAAGGTTGTATGGCTGCCTGGCAAGTTAAGGGAGATTAAGATGGTACCTTTGCTAACACACACTCCAGTAGGATTTCTTACCTTCGCTAAATCTGGGATGTCCCCTTTGTCTATGCCTACATTCTGTGGAAAGAAAACAAAGACAGCAATCAAGTCTCAGCCCTGACAGCAAATGTCAGCTACAAATATTGATTGCTTCAGCCCTTTACATTATGCATATTCAAAATTTCCACAACGCTGCAGAAAATCATTGAAACAGAACAGGAATACAATATGCACAACTAGGCAGGGTACTGATCAATCCTATGAAGTTTCATGAAAATCCTAATAAAGATTTTGGAGAAACTGCATTGACATATTTTTCCATGTTAAAATTTCAAAGTCCCATAACTCTGCAAAATCATCGAACCTGAATGGAATAAGATATGCACAAGTAGGCATGGTGCTGTTCAATCCTATGAAGCTTCATGAAATCCAACCAAAGGTTTAAGAAAAACCGTGCAGACAAAGTAAAATCGGACAGACAGACAGAAGGTCATCACGCACTGAAACAATATGTCTCCCCAGTATACTGGAGGAGACATAATAATGACATCATGATCATTAATAAGAAACCGGCAGAAACTGAGAATGATATCTATAGTATTTCATAAACAAACAGCAATAAACAAACAGAGCAGACCCTGATCAGACAGTTCCTACAGGAGCCATCTAATCTCGGTCTACTCTGTTTGCAAAGGCGTCGACAGGCATATTTATTGAATGAAGGGTTAAAAGCATTTACAAATAATTGTTTTCCTAACTTTTGAATTAATTTGAATTAAATGTTGACATTTCTATCATTTCTAAGAAGAAAACACTATCAGACTGCCAAACAGGTAAGATCCTGAAGAGACACCAAGTTACTCCTATTTGCAATAGTCATCAGTTCTTTGCGTAGATTGCACAGTATGACCCCTCTAAGTGACCGCTTTATGAATAAACATAGATGTCTTTAAAAACAGGTAGTTGCTTCATGCAGGACAAAAGTAACGCAAAAAGCTCCTATAGGATTTTTCTGCCTAACTGTCATCCTGCATTAAGCTACAAGCTCTACCACAAGACTTGGACCTCTTTTACGTGGTCACAATAGATAGGTTCTACTGTAATTACGGCAGTTTTGCACTCAACATTGAGAGACCCCCTGCTTGTCTTCAATACTATACCTCAGCTACTTTGAGGAATTCTGAGACTCTGTCCATCCGTACAAGGAACTTCTTATAGATATCTAAAGCCTCCTTACAATTTTTCTTGTTCATATCAAAATATTTTTCTGAAAAAGAGAGGAAAATATAAATTTGTAGAATTTCAACAATACAAGGTGTACAAAGTTTAACCCTTTACTCCATGAATATTCATGTAAGATATAATGACATCATGAATAGTAATTAAAATGACTAACAATGGCACATGAAAACAGGATTTGTTTGGCATGGTAGAAACATATCTATATTATTTCAAATGCAAACAGAGCAGACCCTGATCAGATGGCTCCTACAGGAGCAATCTTATCCAGGTCTACTTGGTCTGCCAAGGTATATATATGGAGTAAAGGGTAAAGATGGGGTGAAATGGCTGGCTACGAACCCTGGTGAAGATATAATACCACTAACCTAGGCCTTTCAAACAGAGTAGACCCAGATCAAACAGCTCCTATAAGAGCTGTCTGATCAGAGTCTGCTCTGTCTGCCTATGCAATAATATAGATATGATGCTACGGTTTCTGCGATGTCAAAAAAATCCTGTGTCAATGTGCTATTATAACTATAACAACTAACCTAATTAATATTCTTGACATCATTATTTCTTACATGAATATTCATGGAGTAAAGGATCAAACAATTGGATAAAATATTTCAGTACAATACTGCGAAAATTCAAGTTACCGAATGAAAAACACATGAAAGTAGTTGGTCACTCATCCCTGATGTTCTCAAATTATGTAGAGCTAAATGACAAACACATAGACATTTCATCCAATATTTTGGAACAGACTTAGCGGTCAATATCTGATCAGGGTCAGCTCAGTTTGCTTATGGAATTATATAGATCTGAACCTAGATATATCAGCTCCCATGAAAATTTTACATTTAATGTAAAAATTAAGTTAATTAGTATTCATGGAGTTATCCATAAACCCATTCCCTCATATTGACACCTTTTGACACCATTGTGATTCACATCTCTGAAAAGGTCAGTTAATGAAAAGATTGTGATAATTACAGCGTTTGCTCCTATGGAGCAAATGCTCTATTTATCACAATGGTTTCAAAATTACACAATTCTAAAATGTTCCTTTTGTCTAGTAAATGCTCCTTTTTGGTAGAATCATTCAAAGAGGTCGAGTCTATAGCATATGAAGGAATGAGTTAATGCATAAAGTGAAAGGGTTAAATATAGCAGGTAATGTAACAGCTTAATGTAAGTCGTCGTTGATGTGACAGTTCTGTGTCCTGTCAGTGAAACTTACCTCACCTATTCCAAATTCCAGGTACAATGTACTCACCTAATAAGTTTATGATTCCATCATTATAACAAGCAAACAGTCGTATTAGATCTTTGAACAGCAACATGAAACAAGCGTTTATCACACCATTGGTCAATTCATTGCTTGTGCACTGAAACAACAAATATAATATATCTTTTATCTTATTAGTACATGTATTGTTTACTATGTAGTTTATTAGGCAATTATGGGATAATGCATTCAAATCTGGAGATTTGGATAGAAAGTCTTTATTCCAGTCCCACCGATCAACCATTTTTTTTAATTTTCCACCAAATGCAGCAAAAACTGCAGAAGTAGCTCGCTCCACAAGAAAATAGCAAAATCCAATATGGTCATCAGCTGGTCATTATAGGACAATCCAATATGGCCACCAGGCGGCCATCTTGAGAGATCAATTTTTTTAATTTTAAGCAAATGCAACCCTTTGGAAGCCTTCTGCATTACTTTTCTCCTACATTAAAAACCATCTGTGCCATCATTCTTGGCCCTTGTCATTCTAGACAGCTGAGCCTAGAGCAATTACAAGTAGCACTAACAACAGATTAGCAAGCTGAACCCTTTATACCAGAGATACACCTTTTGGCACATTTGCAAACAGAGTAGATCAAGATCAGATGGCTCCTGTAAGAACCATATGATCAAAGTCTGCTCTGTTTGCTCATGAAATAGATCTATTTCTAGTTTCTGCTAAAAATACCCTTGTGTATGATGCCATTGTAAAAAGTCATATTATTAACCTATTCCCTCAAATGCTATGTTTAGACCCAACCTCTTTGAATAAATATACTGAAAAGGAGCATTTACCACAAAAAAAGGAAATCTTGAGAACTGTGTAGCTTTGAAACCATGGAGCAAATGCTCTATTTACCACAATAAAAAATTGACTTTTACAGAGGCATTAAAAGGCATCAATATGAGGGAATGAATTAATATTTAATATTCAAGATTTCATAATTTCTTACATGGATAATATATTCGTTGAGTAAAGGGTTAACTAAACTGTAATACTGAACATACAGCAAATAATACTCACTTCAAATTCTAATAAAGCATCAATCTGTTTCTGTAAGGTTGGTAATGTTTTCAAGAGCTGAAAAAAGGAAACATACAATTATACATATGATGACATAACGTTTACCTCCTTTCCTAGTGCAGTAAAACCCCTCTAAACTGGAATTCTAGTAGAGAAGAATTTAGATACTTTTATGCAGGTAGCTGCTTAATGCAAGGGGAAAGTCAGGCAGAAAGCTCCTTGAAGAGCTTTCTGCATGACTTTCACCCTGCATTAAGCTGCCACCTGACTTCAAGACCGATATTTATACTAAATTTTCATCCAGTTTAGAGGTTTTACTGTATTTATAGAAAATTTCATCTGCAAATGTTACCCTTTCGTACTGTATAAACCCTATCAATAAACAATGATGCACTATTCCACATTCAAAATTCAGCATTGAAATGGTAAACCATTTCCCTGCTTGAATACTCATGTAAGAAATAATGACATTATACTGAATTTTTATAATGGCATATGTACACAGGATATTGTGGTATAGGTATAAACTGTAGAGACACATCTATTATAATGTCACAAGCAAACAGAGCTGTCTGATCTGGGTCTACTCTGTTTGCAAAGGCACGAAAAGGCATTTGTCTGAAGGAAAGGGTTAAGACTGTAATATTCCAAGTAGGACACTATGACCAATGAATCACTGTCAATGAATCACTACATTCCTTAACATATGGAAGTTAAATATACTTCATAGAAATGACTTTTATTGCCTTTGCAAACAGAGTAGACCCAGACCTGTAGACAGCTCCTGTAGGGGCCGTCTGATCTGGGTCTGCTGTTTAATTGGTCAAAACTGTTCTTGTTCATGATGTCATTATAAAAATTTGGCTAATTAATAATATTGAATATTCATAGTCACTGCTTCTTACATGAATATTCATGAGGTAAAGGGACAATGTAAAGGAAAATAATTTCCAGCAAAAATGAGTAACAACTCACTGTACAAGTATGTAACGATCACAATTTTAGCCCTTTCCATATTGTATAATCATGTAAGAAATAATGACATCATGAATATTTATCTGATTTTTTTAGAATCAGATCAGCTAACAGGGTAGACCCTGATCAGACTGACCAACCGACTGACAAGGTGACTCCTATATACACCCCCCCTCAAACTTTGTTTGTGGGGGTAAAATTAGCTGAAGTTTTATAATGGCACATATACACAGGATGTTTTGGTATTGATAGAAACTGTAGCATCAGATCTGTTATATAATTTCATAAGCAAACAGAGCAGACCCTGATCGGACGGTTTTCCAGGAACCATCTGATCTGGGAATAGGCGTGAAAAGGCATTTGAATGGAAGAAAAGGTTCCAGCCATCAGACAGCACAATGCCAAAATGCCTAGCAGCTCCAAATTGCAGCCCTAGTTCTATCAAACTTCAAGACAGTATGTATGAAGGGAGAGGGGGCTGACACTTATGTCTTCTACAGGTGTTCCAGTTTCTCCTGCATCCATTACCCTAACACCACAAGTGAACCAACTGAGAGTGATTCGTATTAGTTGCTAGAGCTTGTTTCAAAATCAATGTTAACCAGATAAAATTTGAGTTATCTCCTGCAATTTAAAATCCTCAAGGGCACATCAATCTATATATAATGCAGCAACTCTCTTCTCAGGAGATGTAAATGTTGTAGAATGTGCTATTGCACCTGAATAATCCTTAACTCCATGAATATTCATGTAAAAATAATGATATCATAAATATTAGTTACTTAATTAATTTTTAGAATGGTAGGCCTATATGAGCACGGTAAAGTTTGGCCATGGAAGAAACTGTAGAATCAGGTCTATATCATTCCATATTAACAAACAGAGCAGACCCTGATCAGACAGTTCCTACAGGAGCTGTCTGATCTGAGTCTACTCTGTTTGCAAAGGTGTTAAAAAGTGTATGTATGGAGTAACGGGCTAAGTTTACCAAGACAACAATTATATTGCAGTGGCAAACTTTGCTTGAACTCTCCAGTAGGATTCTTCTGATGTGCTTTCACTGTTTGCATCAAGTGTATGAGGTGTGTCCAAAAAGTTTGTTGACATTCAACTTTAACCCTTTACTCCATGAATATTCATACCAGAAACTGACATCATGAATATTAATTTGCTGAATTTTTGTAACGACATATTAGGAAGACTGGATGTTATGGCTACAGAATCTACAGGTAACAGATCTAAATTGTGTGACATTTTAATATGTAAGAAACTGCAAGAGGAGAGGTAAAAACCTTAATGAGCCATTTATTGCACAAAACAAACTTCCTGCCAAATACATACCTTTTCTGAGTTCATGGTTCTGAGTAAACCATCCTCCCGTCCACGTTTGACTTTGCAGAAATCAAAAGCCATGGATCTGTAGGTAAAGGCTTTCTCGTTCAGGTATTTGGCATACCGCCGTATAAATGTGGACATATCATATCCTATAAATGGGTAAACAAATTTATACACATTTCATAGTAAACAAATTTACCATATACACATTTCATACAGATCAATCGCTACATTAAACAATGTTTATCCCTTTAGTCCATGAATAGTCAAGTAAGAAATAATGACATCATGAATACTGATTTAGATTATTTTTTATAATGTCACATGAACACAGGCAATTTTGGCCTTGACAGAAATTGTAGAATCATATCTTTATTATTTCATAAGCAAACAGGGCAGGCCCTAATCAGGCAGCTCCAACCCGTCTAATCTGGCTCTACTCTGTAAACGTGTTTATATGAGGGAAAGGGTTAAACAATGTTTATAAAATCTAACTCATATAAGTGCCCTTCATAAGTCAGCTTGTATTTTACAGTCTATTGAAATTATGAAGTGACCTTTGCTTTTGCATTGAGGACCAGTGTGTTAAGGTTAATATTTCCATGGTACCTAATTTGGTCACAATGTGTCAATCCTAAATAGAGTTATGAATGAAAATGACCTTTTTAAAAGCAATAGAGATAATAACATTGATCCAGATCCTAAGATGCACTAGAGATAACTTTTGTCGCTATTCAAGCTATGATCTAAAGTTGTAGAGTAGATTTTTTATTTTTTTTCATTTTTAGTAATAGTGCCCTTGACAATGACCCCATAACCCTAGATTCAGTTCGAAGCTGTTTCCATGCAGCTATCTTCACATCAAATCTAGTTACAATATGTCTCTCCAACTTAAAGAGTTATTAAGCAGAAACAGACTTTCTATTTCATGTAACTGTAAGCTTGACCTTGAACCCAGACATACTTACACCTAGACATATCAAAAACTATATGAACATTAAATATGGTCACAATATTTCTCTCTGAACTACTACTTATTGAGCGGAAACAGGTTTTCTATTTTCAACAACAGTGACCTTCGACCCATAATCCCACAGATCATTCAATGCACGTTATCAGTACATCAAACTTGGTCACAACTGAAGTTATTTAGCAGAAATATATTTCCTATTTATAGTAACAGTGACCTTGAACCAAGACAATCCTCCTTTTCCTATGTATCCCAAGCTTCACCTCTATGCATGCCATCTATCAGTACACAAAATGACTTTTTTCCAAATAAAGTTCACAAAATGACTTTTTTCCAAATAAAGTTAACGACTAGAGATAAATTCTCTATTGTAAGTGAAAAACATTGACCTTTATCCAAGACCCACCTCCCCAGAAAGCAATCCCAAACTAAATGTTTTCATACAAAGATATGTATAGCTTTATTTATATGTCGATCTCAACTCATATTAATGAGCAGAAACCACGAGTTTGACTCTGCCCACCTTCTCTATCAGCTATGATGCCTTCCAAATTAACAAAAATGTAATAATTGTCACAATTTGTGCCAAGTTCCTACCTTGAACACCAGTTTTGTCAATGAAGCTTGCAAGGTTGAAGGAACAGTTGTTTGATGCCAAATATTGGGTAAATCGCTGAAAAATATAAAAGAAAATGCTGTTATACATTCAGGTCATCTAACTTCAGTTTATAATAAAAACAATAATTCAATCTACTTTAAATCTTTATTCCATGAGTGTTTGTTTAACCCTTTCCTCCATGAATATTCATATAAGAAATAATGAAGTCATGAATATTAATTGGATTAATGTGTTATAATATCACATGGACACAGGAATTTTCAGCAATGGTAGAAACTGCAGAAGAATATCTATATAATATCTGAAGCAAACAGAGCAGATCCTGATCAGACGGCAAAGGCATATGTAACCGGGTGTTCTTATAAAGAAACATACCCGCACAGACCCGGGATCGAACCCAGATCCCAGGTTAGCAATCATGCACTCTACATGATGTTGTGTATGGATTGTACTTATCTCATTGCTACAGTTCATGAGGTTGTGTATGGACTTTACTTATCACACTGCTATAGTTCATGAGTTTGTGTATGGATTGTACTTATCTCATCATCGTAATTCATGAGGATGTGTACGGATTTTATTTATCTCAATGTCATAGTTCATGAGGTTGTGTATGGATTGTACTTACCTCACTGCTATAGTTCATGAGGCTGTGTATGGACTTTACTTATCTCACTGCTATAGTTCATAAGGTTGTGTAGGGATTGTACTTACCTCATTGCCATAGTTCATGAGGTTAAGTATGGATTTGACTTATCTCAT
The DNA here is from genome assembly GCA_963576725.1 of Azorinus chamasolen. Taxonomy (NCBI): domain Eukaryota; kingdom Metazoa; phylum Mollusca; class Bivalvia; order Cardiida; family Solecurtidae; genus Azorinus; species Azorinus chamasolen. The sequence goes on along the minus strand of OY755237.1, from coordinate 83,594,388 downwards.
TGCCATAGTTCACGAGGTTGTGTATGGATTTTATTTACCTCAATGCATAGTTTATGAGGTTGTATGTATGGTAATGAGGGAGTTTATTTCATTGCAATATTCATTAGGTTATGTATGGTAACAAGGGTTTTTACTTACCTCATTGCCATAGTTCATGAGGTTATGTATGGTGACAAGGGATTTGAACACTATGACCCAGCTGGAGTTCTGGGTTCTCTCTATCAGCAGGTCAGCTAGCTGTGGGATGGACACATTGGGCTCATTGGTGCATTGTAGCAGGTCTGAAATAGCAAAAACAAACCACTTAAATATATATATAATCTTATAAATTTCTGACAGTGCTTGCAATGAGTTTTGGTCTAGGATATACACTGGTTTCCTACATCATATATGTAAGCATCTAATGAGAATCATGTGTGTGTGACGTTTGCTATGAGATTTGATCTAGATGATACACTGGTTTACTACAAGTAAGCATCTTGTTTGTGTTCTTCATCCTTTACTCCATGAGTATTCATGTAAGAAATAATGACGTCATGAATATTAATTAGATTAATTTCCTATAACAGCACATGGACACAGGAATTTTTGACCATGGCAGAAATTGTAGAATCATATCTACATGTATATTATATAATAAGCAAACAGAGCCACTCTGTTTGCAAAGGAATAGAAAGGCGTATTTATGGAGTAAAGGGTTAACATTCTTTCAACAGTACACATATTGAGTTGCCACACTGTGATATATTACATGGTACATTATAGTATAGAAACATGGCAAAATACCACACCGAGCCATATCATAACCCTTTACTCCATAAATACACTTTTCTATGCCTTTGCAAACAGGGTAGACCTAGATCCTCCTGCCTTAGTCATCTGATCAGAGCCAGCTCTCTGTTTGCCTATGGTATAATATAGATATGCTTCTACAATTTCTGCCATGGCCAAACATTTGTGTCCATGTGCTTTTATAACAATTAATCTTATGAATGCTCATGATTAGATTATTTCTTACAATGAATATTCATGGTGTAAAGGGATAAACTAATGCCTGGTCAACAAGGCATAATTCGTAGCACTGACCCCTAAATTGCAGAGCATCAGCTAGGATATTGCTACTTCCATTTTAACCCTTTCTGTGTTGAATATTCATGTAAGAAATAATTACCACATGAATATTTATAAGCTGGATTTTTATAATGGCATATGTATACAGGATGTTTTGGTACTGGTAGAAACTGTAGAATCAGATCTGTTATAATTTCATAAGCAAACACAGCAGACCCTGATCAAATGGCTTCTATAAGAGCCACCTGATCTGGGTCTACTCAGTTTGCAAAGGCTTATCTATGGAGTAAAGGTTTAAGTTTCAGAATGATGTTATATGTGTACTTAGGTTAGAAATTATGACAACTTCAACCGTTAGTGTATGACAATTGGTTAATCTTTATGTGATTGTTTATGTGGTCAAGAGCTGTTCAAACACATTGAATAACAGACTAAACAATCAAACACAATTGTTAATATCTGAACAGGTTCAATGTTTCACATGTAATAACCCTGTAAGGCAAACAAAAAGTCAGGCCCATGTAACATGCAAATACAGGTATTACCTGTATTTGCATGTTACATGGTATGCAAGTCACATAAATATCACTGAATATTATTTAAAATGTGGTTTCTGGTATTCCTCAAAGATTTTTTACATTTTCTGATCATTTACGGTTACCAACAGTTTTCAGTCATAAATAAAGAGAAATATTCTGAAACTAAAATCATCACTTTCTTCAAGACAATTCTAAAGAGTGGTCACAGCACAGAGCTCAAACTGGAGCTCTCCATCAGGGAGAAGTTTCGTGGTATTGAGGGAGAAGTTTTGGTCCTGATTTTGTACCTCCCTATATGTTTTATAAATTAAAACTTCTCCCTCAGCTCAAAACAAGAAGTAGTCAGCTGTGTTTAACTGAGACTTTTTCTCCCAAATCGCCCTCTTGCCTGAGCCCTGCAACATAGGGATTGATGGCAGCTATTCTTTTCAACCTATTGTCCATAAATATGCCTTTTAACCCTTTCCTTCATAGAAACGTGTATTCACGCATTTGCAAACAGAGTAGACCCAGATCAGACGGCTCCTAGATGAGCCGTCTGATCAGGGTCTACTCTGTTTGCTAATAGAATTTGATAGATCTGTTTCTTTGCTTTCTAAAATGGCTACAATGTTCCACCTTTGATATTTCATGAAATATTTTGTCCATGAATATTCAGTAGGTATTGACATTTTGAATAAACATAGAACAGGGAAAGGGTTAACACCTTTGAAAACAGGGTAAACCCAGATCAGATGGCTCCTGTAGAAGCAATCTAATCAAGTTCTGCCGTGTTTGAAATTTACTTATTGAAAATATATATAGATTCATGATTCTACCTTTTCTGCCTTAACAAAAATATCCTATGTTGATAAGTATGCCATTATAAAAATTCAGTTAATATTCATGACGAAAGTACTTCTTATATGAATATTCATGAGGTAAGGGTAAATTAGTGTACAAGGGTGTTCTGGTCACTATCCTAACTGACACTGTATCAATCTGAATTGCTCCCAGAACAAGTGTTCCGACCCACCTAGATAAGTAGAACAGTTTAGTCTCACACAGCCGATACACAGATCAATACCTCTTCAAAGATGAATGAAACATACAGCACACATCCAGAGAACAAGCTCCAGTGGCCAGCACAGATCAATGATAACAATACACAGAATCTTTTTTGAAAACCAATTCAAACAAACCCCCTGCTGTCCACCTTGAGTTAGCTGGCCTGTCCAAAAGGTTACCTCTTGCAAAAAGTATAAGTCTTTCCTGGACTGATGATATACACAATATTTGACAAAAGGTTCAATACCCATTTCATCAAAATTAACTCTTGACGCCAAAACAATTTCTTCTGCAATGTTGTCTGCTTTGACCCATTCCATGTTCTATATTTAGTCTAAATTTCAATACATGTCACAAAAAATTAAGTTATAATGACATAGTTATGGAAGGTGAAACATTGTAGCCATTTTAGAAAGTAAAGAAACAGTTCTATCAAAATGCTTGATAATTAGCAAACAGAGCAGACCCGAATTTACTCCCCAATGTTTCAGTTTTATTCAGGTTGGATTTTAGTTTCATAACTGTTCGTCCTATTCGCGTTTCTCCGATCACTTCCGAAAAAAGCTATTACGTAAACAATGGAGGAATCGGGTGATCATCGGCAAAACGCGAAAAATTTTAACGGAAAAGGCCGGTAATATTGTGTTGTAGAACAAAAATTATAAGTATTGATGAAATCGGTTTATTTGTATCACAGGGGCATTTTTCGATATAAGTTCAAATTGACAACCTTCATAATAATGATTGAGCATAACAAATACCAAGTTTTATTATATTATTGAAAATATGTGTTCAGTGTAGGGACTTCCTCTTTAACCCTTTCCCTGTTCTATGTTTATTCCAAATTTCAATACCTACTGAATATTCATGGCCATGTCACAAAAAATTAAGTTATAATGACATAGTTATGGAAGGTGAAACATTGTAGCCATTTTAGAAAGTAAAGAAACAGTTCTATCAAAATGCTTGATAATTAGCAAACAGAGCAGACCCTGATCAGAAGGCTCCCACAGGAGCCATCTGATCTGGGTCTACTCTGTTTGCAAACGAGTGAAAAAGCCTTTATATGAGGGAAAGGGTTAACTCTTTTATTGCCAAATAATTTTCCTCTGCGATGTTGTCTGCTTTAATTTTCAGACTGAACTTTCTTCTCTAAAATGTAAGTGGTACATTTATATCAAACAGTTTGGATACAGTAAAACCTCTCTATAATGGCCACTAAATTACATCAAGTATTTTGTGTTAAAGGCAGGTGGCTGCTTAAAGCAAGGTGAAAGTAAAACAGAACGCTCCTATAGGAGTGTTCTGTTTTACTTTCACCTTGCTTTAAGCAGCCACCTGTCCTAAATAAAAACTAATTAACACAATTTAATGACCATTATAGAGAGGTTTTACTGTACTGATAAGATGCTGATTTACTCAGCATCTTATCTGGATCTTATCTGTTTGCAAAGCTAATCTGGACTCACCACTTGTAGCAAGCCCCATCAGTCACTTTCTGTGACTTTGAAAGTGAGAGAGTTAAATGCTGTTCAAATCCCACTGATGTGCCAACTTTCTGGAAATCACGGTAAAATATTGTTAAAGGGGAAGTCCCTACATTTGACGTGTTTCAAAAACACCTAGACTATACAAAACTCATTTGTTTATATGCTGAAAAATAGTATATTGCAAGAAAACCCATCCAATTACCGTTTATAATGACAAAACAACCATGTGTTTGATATCGCCGATCCCGAATTTACTCCCCAATGTTTCAGTTTTATTCAGGTTGGATTTTAGTTTCGTAACTGTTCGTCCTATTCGCGTTTCTCCGATCACTTCCGAAAAAAGCTCTTCCTCTTTAACCCTTTCCCTGTTCTATGTTTATTCCAAATTTCAATACCTACTGAATATGCATGAACAAAATAGTTACAATGAAATATGGAAGGTGGAACATTGTAGCCATTTTAGAAAGTAATGAAATAGATATATGCCAACATTCTATTAACAAACAGGGCAAATGCAAATGCATGAAAGCGTGTTTACATGAAGGAAAGGGTTAATTTCTCTGTCAATCCCTATCTATCCAATCAGTGTCCGACAAATCCATTGCCCGGAGCCCGCGGGCTACCAGAAAATCTTGTCGGGCCATCAAAGAATTTCAAAACAAGCCCACCGGGCTAAGAGTAAAAGCAAAGATCAATAGCCCGGCTAAAACAGATAATCTAGAACGTAGGGCAATTAATGATGACATGTTAATTTCCCAGAGTTAGGGTCGGTATACATACAATTAATCTGGCGTGTGTTCTGACGCGTGTCCTGTTGTTAACTCACAGAGCGTGACAACCACTGACGCTGGTCATGGATTGGCTATCAAGTCATTTAAATCTCCGCCCAAGTGATGCATGACTGACACTTGTTCGTTGAAATGTTTAATCTCCGAATCCCGCAGAGCAAGAATATTCCATAGGTAATCTAGATTTAAGCTCCGACCATCGTGTGTGACAGGATAAATTACCGCGTCAATGGTGCGAGATTTGGAACCAAAACTCGCTTATGTAATTAACTTCCGGTCGCTCATAGCATTAACAAAACCAAACAAGAGGGCCATGATGGCCCTTAATCGCTCACCTGTTCGTAACAGATTAATGATTTCAATGACAGATTGCATAATTTGAAAAATCTTGGTAGAAAACCATCAGATGATGCTACATACTAAATATAAAGAGTATAGACCTTAAAGATTTTTCTATGAAAAACTGTTAAGCCCCAGAGCAGGGTCAATTTTGATCCAGGGTTCATAATTTCAAAATCTTGGTAGAGGACTATTAGATAATGCAACATACCAAATATCTAAGGTCTATGCCTTACAAGTTCAGAGAAGACTTTTAAAGATTTTTAAGAGAAGATTTTTAAAAGCTTTCCTATAAAAAACTGATATGCCCCTGGGCGGGGAAGTTTTCAACCCAGGAGACATAATTTGAACAATCTTGGTAGAAAACTATTAGATAGCGCTACATACCAAATATTAAAGGTCTCTGCCTTACAGTTTTGGAGAAGAAGATTCTTAAAGCTTTTCATACGAAAAACTGATAAGCCCCAGGGCGGGGCCATTTTTGACCCAGGGGTAATAATTTGAATAATCTTGGTAGAAAACCATTAGATGATGCTACATACCAAATATCAAGGGCCTAGACCTTACAGTTCTGGAGGAGAAGATTTTTAAAGATTTTCTTATGAAAAACTGATAAGCCCTTGGGCGGGGCCATTTTTGTCCGGGAGTCATATTTTGATTAATCTTAGTAGAGGACGATTAATTAATGCTACATACCAAATATCAAAGGCCTATACCTTATAATTTTAGAGAAGAATATATTTAAAGATTTTCCTATGAAAAACTGATAAGCCCCGGGGCGGGGCCATTTTTGACCCAGGGGTAATAATTTGAACAATCTTAGTAGAGGACCATTAGATGATGCTACATACCAAATATCAAAGGTCTATGCCTTACAGTTTCAGAGAAGATGATTTCTTCAAGATTTTCCTATGAAAAACTGATCAGCCCTGGGGCGGGGCCATTTTTGTCCTGGGGGTCATAATTTGAACAATCTTAGTAAAGGACCATTAGATGATGCTACATACAAAATATCAAAGGTCTATGCCTGACAGTTTCAGAGAAGAAGATTTTTAAAGATTTTCCTATGAAAAACTGATAAGCCCTGGGGCGGGGCCATTTTTGGCCCAGGGGTAATAATTTGAACAATCTTAGTAGAGGACCATTAGATGATGCTACATACCAAATATCAAAGGTCTATGCCTTACAGTTTCAGAGAAGATGATTTTTAAAGATTTTCCTATGAAAAACTGATCAGCCCTGGGGCGGGGCCATTTTTGGCCCAGGGGTCATAGTTTGAACAATCTTAGTAGAGGACCATTAGATGATGCTACATACCAAATACCAAAGGTTTATACCTGACAGTTTCAGAGAAGAAGATTTTTAAAGATTTTCCTATGAAAAACTGATAAGCCCCGGGGCGGGGCCATTTTTGACCCAGGGGTCATAATTTGAACAATCTTAGTAGTGGACCATTAGATCATGCTACATACTAAATATCAAAGGTCTATGCCTTACAGTTTTAGAGAAGAAGATTTTTAAAGATTTTCCTATGAAAAACTGATAAGCCCTGGGGCGGGGCCATTTTTGGCCCGGGGGACATAATTTGAACAATCTTTGTAGAGGACCATTACATCATACTACATACCAAATATCAAAGCTCATGGCTTTGTAGTTCCAGAGAAGAAGATGTTTAAGTAAATTGTTGACGCCCGCACGTACGCACGACGCACATACGCACGACGCACGACGACGGACGCCGGACATAGGATCATCCCAATAGCTCACCTTGGCACTTTGTGCCAGGTGAGCTAAAAATAATGGGTTTTCGCGGATCGAATCTCTGCGAAAATCTACACATTTTCTCTCGCTATTTAATTCGAAAAACTTGATTTTTTTTTCACCTCATTATTTCTTCAAGATTGACGATGTTTGGCTCTGTTAACTCACGATTGTGTTATATCATATGGGGTAAAACAGGAATGAAACCTCGATCTATTTAGACCCGATTTTCTACCAGGTAAAAAAGATGATTTCCACAATATCTTCTTGTATGACTTACAGTGCATACCGGTACGCAGATAAAAGGGCTACACTATATTAAATTTTGTATTTGAAAAAAAATGTCTTATTAACATCTGACACACAGTGAAAGGTTAAAATAAGTGCAAAAGGACCTAAAATCAATGTTCTGAATTCAATTATTTAATTCTGCATTACTTAGAATGGTGAAAGTCGATTTTCTATTTCAAGCCATTTAAAACATGATATGACCAGACCTGTCAGTATGAAATTTTATTTAATTAATGACAAAGGTAATGACAAAAAATGAGTATTAGACAAAATAGTAAGAAATTGCCATTGAAAATTTGTGTTTATTTACTCATTTCAACATCTAGTGGAATGTTAGTGTATAACATATATTCACAGTCTGACAGTGCAAACAGTGGAACACATTTTGTCAGAGTTGCTTCAAAATCTGTCATAGCTAGCGCCCCTAGCAGTTAAATCAAGTGGAAGAATGGCAATTTAAAATAAAATAATTATATTTAAGACAAATGTAGTATAGATCTAGTTTTATGGTTGTGCTGTCATTATTCTTAAGGGATATTAGGTCTGAATGAGTACATACACCATACACGGATGCAATGTCTTACCATCTGGAAATTGAATAAAAAATATCTGGGCTACTAGATTTTTTTTCTGGTAGTCACTGGGCTAGTACAAAAAAAATCTGGTAGCCCAGTGGGCTACCAACAAAAAAATAAATTTGTCGGACACTGCCAATACTCATTAGAATTGCCTCTCCATCCACTAAACTCTATCTTGCTTACATTCATTTGAATTGCATCCAAGAGACAACAGGGAGGGAAGTAAAATATTTTGATTCATACATGTCTCATATCTAGAGCTTCCGTCACAACTAAGGTTCATCTCTACACTTTTTGACATTTCAGCTATTCAGAACAATAACTCTTTCAGTTGGCATTGGCTTACTATAGTTTACAACATCAGAAAATTCCATCTTAACCCATTCCCCCATATTTTTACACCCAACCTCTTTGACAAATCTATTGAAAAGGAGCGTTTACTTGAAAAAATTTAAAAAAATCAAGGTCTATCAAACCAATGGATAATTACTCATTGTCTCTTTCAATGCCGAATTTTCAGAACAGAATAGTCCATCATTGTTTAACCATTTCCTTCATGAGTATTCATATGAGTAGTACTACATATAAGAATAATGCATCATGAATATCAATTAAATTAATTTGCAATAATAGCACATGGACACATGATTGTTTTACCACAACTAAAACTGTAGAATAATAATTATATCTATATTATATCATAAGCAAACAGAGCAGACTCTGATCAGACGGATCCTATAGTGTTTGCAACGGCGTAGAAAGGTGTATTTATGGAGGAAAGGGTTAACTAGTCTACTCAGTATAAAAGTCTTATAAAAGAGGATTTTGAATGACAAACAGTGCAGACCCTGATCCTAGAGGAGCCCCCTGATCTGGGTCTTCACTGTTTGTAAATGACAGTGCACAAGCTTGCTTTGTGTTATCTCAATCATATACATTTTGTAAATCCTGTTTTAACAAGTAATATAAATTTGTAAGAAAATTTCAAAAGCAAAGTAACTTTTTATAATAAACAAATGTGTTGTGTCTGCTTGAAGTGAGTTTACTTTTTCCGGCTTCCCAGAAATGTAATTATCAGAGTATAATACAATTTGAACCCTGAAGAGATGCCAAATTACCCAACATCTCATCTGAATCTAATCTGTTTATAAAAATCATCCTGAATCCACCTTTTTCATTGAGCAAAATGTTCAAATACACAAAGAAACCAACAGACTGCAACCTTGTACACGTATATAAACAGAGCTGCCAGCAAAACATTGCTGCAACTTATTAGAACAAGAGCCGTGTGCGGCACTAATGCTTGTCTGATTTGGTGCTTGTCCACTGCATACATTTCTCCTCCAAGAGATCTACCAACCTATTAAGTTTCATGTTGATACCTCTTATATTTTTTTTATTAATCAGCTACATTAAAGTTTTTGCACGCTGCTGACGACGCCGCCAACGCCTACAACTATGACAACGCCTACGATCCAGTGATCACAATAGCTAAACGTATCTTCGAATCAGACAAGCTAAAAATCACTTCACAGATGAGAAATACACTCGTTTTTACAAAAAGGTTGTGACCAGAGCTTTCTTTTTATAGAATCCAAATTTCATTGAAACAAATTTTTTGGCCTTTTTGACGATATCAAACACGGTACCGGTCTGCATATCACAAACTTTATTAGTATTTTAAACTTTGTGTGATATAAAGAATAAAGTCACTTAAGAACAGTGATCGAAACGATTATCAGTACTTTATACTATTTGTAATTTTATTCATTATGAAATGTAAAAGATTTGTAGCCATACAACCTAGTAATAGCGACAATTGGATCACCATTTTGAGTCTGCATAATAACTACAAGCTTGTAATATTTACTAGAAGGACAATTTGTTGTTTGCATATTTTAATAATTTGAATTGCATTTTAAGATTGATATTGCTCAAGAACTCTACAGTTAAGGGTTCTGTACCCAATTCTGTATCAGCTGTATTAAATTTGTAGAACCTATGAATTTTCAGAGTTACAACTTGATTCCCCCACCCCTGTACTGAACAAACACACACAAGCCATTGCAAGATCATGTGATATTCCTCTAGGAGCTTTCTGCATAACTTTCATCCTGCATTAAGCAGCCACCTGCCTTATAATAAAGTATCTAAATTCTTCTCTGCTAGAATTCCAGTTTAGAGGGGTTTAACTGTATATTGAGAGAATCTATCAATACAGTTGGACATTACCAAGACTCAGCTGACGATTATCTCCACTTCACTCAGGCTTGCTTGTAAGGACATTTCAGAGAATGTCAGAGAGGGATTTGGCAATCAAATAATAAATCAAACACCAGCATCAAAAGATTTCTCTTCCTGGAAGTTTTACAAAAGATGTCTGTATCCATTATGACATAATCATCAAGTTTCTATTAATGTTTATCCTTTTGTTGCAGAAATTGAGGAAAATGGCATTAGTAAATAGCGTAGATCCAGCCAAATCAGAGAGCTCCTAGAGGAGTACTCTAACGAGGATCTTCATTGCCTGCCATTGAAAATATTACCCTTACACATGTACACTTTACCGTTAGACAATTAATGACTCTTCTACTTTGATACTTCAGCATTCATACTTCAGCATTCAAAGGATTAAACTAAAATATTTTCACCAATAGAGGGATCAATAACCCTTTCAACGCTGAATTATACAATGAACTATTCCAAAGTTTAAACAGGTCAAGCTTACCATGAATATTCAGGGATATTTTTAATGAAAAGCATATCATGACAAACAGTGCAGATCCTGATGAGAGGGCTCCTCTAGGAACCCTCTCATCTGAGTCTACACTGTTTGCAAAGGATGTTAGTGACTCATTTCTTGTACTGAAAGGGTTTAAAAAGACAAGTGTTGACATTCAACAGAAAGGTAAACAAGTGTTTTTCTTGGAACATTGCAATGAGCTGTAATTACCCAGACTTATTTTCCACTGCATTAGGTTATTGATCAGCCGTTGTTACAGGATATAACAAGACTGCTTCTTTCATCCAACTGCAATACCCATTTTACCCTTTATATGCCAACACCAAGTGTCCCCTCCCAATCCATTTGTAGAGACTAACCCTTTACTCCTGAATGAGCCGTGTGATCTGGGTCTCTTCTGTTTGCTTATGGAATATAGATATGATTCTACAGTTTCTACTAGTACAAAAAGACCATGTGTACCTATGCTATTATGAAATTTCAGTTAATAAATATTCAAGATTTCATTACTTCTTACATGAATATTAAACAGGGAAAGGGGTTATCTGAGCTTATTAAGACTGACATGCATATGTTAGCAAATAGTGAAGACAATGATCAAAAGGCTCCTTCAGGGGCTGTTTGATGTGGGTCTGCACTATTTACCTAAGTTTGTCTACCTGAAATATTCCATCAGACAATTGTCATTTGCAAAAAAGTCATAATTTCATATTTTTTTTCAAAAACAAAAATATGTGTTTGTGAAACACTGTGCCCCTGGATAATTTGACCTTTGACCCTGAAGGATTACCTTGACATGTCACCCCTCAAAATGTGCAGCTTCGTGAGATACACATACATGCCAAATTTCAAGTTTCTATCTCTACTGGTTCAAAAGTTATGGTAATGTGTAATGATAAAGCACAGTTTTCAGCACTTCAAGCAATTATTGTCTTCCACATAAATTCTCAAAGTAGATATTTTTTCATCCTTCTCTTTATGCATCTTATCATAAAAAAAAAATGACAATAACAATTAATAAAATCTAATGTAATTTCATGTTACTGTTTTGGTGGGGTTTGTGTGTGTGTGTGTGTGTGGGGGGGGGGGGGGGGGGGGGGGGTTCAACATTTGGAATGCAGTCCCTCCAGACAGGGTAAAGTTGTTTAAATATGAAGTAAATACGACCCTTTTCCAAAAAAGACTTAGAGAAATGTTTTTACTCTTATCTTCTCACAGAACACACAGACACATATTTGCATAATGTGACGTTTATAACAAAACAACAATCGATTTGAACTTTTTTTTAAAACACTCAACCCAGCTTCCAAAAAAACACAATAAGAGCAAAGAGCAAAACAATTATATTTGTAATATTTGTAATTAACTTAGTCGGCCACTGAATAGTTCTGTTTGGTTTCCAAATTCCATCCTCTATGAATTATACGGTGATCAGACTAAAGGTTAATCACAGTCATCATACTTACTACTACCATATTGAACCTGACAGAATTGATCCTCCAGGCAATTAGTCCGACTTGGCTTTAGCCCTTTGAACGCCTAACATTCAAAGTGAAATGGCCCATCAATTGTGTTTATGTACAGAGTCAGTATTAACCCTTTATCCCATAAATACCCTTTTCTACGCCTTTGCAAACAGAGCAGACCCAGTTCTGACGGCTCCTATAGGAGCCGTCTCATCAGGGTTTGCTCTGTTCGTTTATGATATAATATAGATATATTTCTACAGTTTCTGCCATGGCCAAAAATTCTTATGTCCATACACTATTATTTAATATAACAATCTAATATTCATGACATCATTATATTTTACATGATTATTCATGAATTTGCTAGATTTGAATGACAAACATTAACAATGCAAACTTTGATCAAAGATCTGGATCTGCACAGTTTGCAAATGCCAGTACATTCAAAAGAGTAACTATGATAAGAATAACCAGTTTCTAATTTTGTTATATTTCTATCCAAAAACATTATGGGAGAGTACAGTGTCAAAAATAGTTTAGATCCTGATGAGATGCAAATCAACTCTGTATCTTATCTGCATCCAAACTATTTATAAATTTGCACATTTGCATGCTCAAGGTAGATGCTCCACAATAACAGGAAGAGAAATTGATTGAGCTGGCAGTTTTAGGCTCTTCTACAGATAGAGAGCTGTCTGACATTTCACTCTCATAATAAAGACAGAAAAATTAAGTCATGTGTTTCCTTTTCCCCCTGAAGATACAGACAATTCTGTTGCTGGTACCATCACAGATTTATGCTGCTGCATCCCAAACTGCAACATGTTCTAATTGTTTGTAATCTTACTCCATATATACACATTTTAACACCTTTGAAAAACAGAGCAGACCCAGATCAGATGCTCTTGTTGGTTGAGGAGGGGGTGGGGTGGGGGGTAAATACAGGTGACTGTTTAATGCAAGATGAAAATAATGCAAAAAGCTCAGTCTTCTTCAGTGAGAATTTACTGTACAAAGCACATCAGTAAATGTTATTAGAATACAGAGTCGATTAATGTTCATCTTAATTCTAATAGTTGTCATGCATAATGCATTTGATGTCAATTTTGTGGAACATGAATCAATATTCTAACCCTTTGAATGCTCACAGTGGTTGAACCCTTTGCATGCTAAATATTTTAGGTGGAATGGCCAATCAATTGTTTTTATTTATAGAGTCCATTCAGTGTGAAAGACATCAATCTGATAGTGCAGACCTGATCAGAGAGCACCTACTGGCTTAACCCTTTCCCTCATATAAACGTGTTTTCACGCATTTGCAAACAGAGTAGACCCAGATCAGACGGCTCCTAGAGGAGCTGTCTGATCAGGGTCTGCTCTGTTTGCTCATAGAATTTGAAAGAACTGTGCCTTTACTTTCTAAAATAGCTACATTTATCCACCTGCGGGTTTTCATTATAATTATTTTTCCATGAATATTCAGCAGGTATCGAAATTTGGAATAAACATAGAACAGGAAAAGGGTTAACAATCTGCAATAGTTGTTCATTGAGCATGTGTGAATGTGGCCTTCATTGTTACTGTAATTTACCCAAAACTTTGGACTTCCAGTCTTCTCTCTCCACCAAATTGTAACACTAAATAAGTTTTGCATACTATTGATAACTTTAACCAGTTCCCTCCATAAATACGCCTTTTTACACCTCTGCAAAAATCACCTCTTGAAACCATTGTGATAAATAGAACATTTGCTCCTATTGGAGCAAATGCTCTATATATCACAATGGTTTCAAACTACAAAATTCTAAAAATTTCCTTTTCTCTAGTTAATGCTCCTTTTCGATAGATTTATTTAAAGTGATTGGATCTAAAAATAGCCAATGAGAGAATGGGTTAACTGATATAGACACATTTTGATACATTTACTAACAGAATAGACTCTAACCAGATGGCTGCTATAAGAGAGAGTTCTGATTAGACGGCTTTGAGCCATCCAATCAGAGTCATCTAATCAGACTTCGCTGTCTGCTAGTTAAATAGATATATCTGATGCTAAAGTTTCTTCCATGGTAAATCAATCCTGTGTCCATATCCAATTGTAAAAAATCAGCTTATAAATATTAATGTCATCATTTCTTACATGAATATCCATGAGGTAAAGAGTTAACCCTTTCCCTCATATGCTATTTTTAGATCCAACCACTTTGAATAAATCTACCGAAAAGGAGCATTAACTAGAGAAAAGGATTTTTTTTAGAATTTTGTAGTTTGAAACCATAATGCTGTAATAAATACAGCATTTGCTGACCTATAAGGAGCAAAAGCTCTATTTATCACAATGGTTTCAATAGTTGATTTTTACAAAGGTGTATTTAAGGAGGAAAGGGTTTTATTTAAAAATGAAATGGAATAGCAAATAGTGAAGACCCTGATTAAACTCCTTATTCAGGAGTTGCTCATAATCTTAAGGGTCAGAATCACCATTCTAAATTCAATAACTATATTTAATCCTTTACTCTATAAATACACCTTTCTACATTTATGGTCCCTGTAGGTGTCTGATCAGGGTCTGCTCTGTTTGCTATGCAACACAGCTTCTGCCATTGCCAAAATTTCCTGTGTCCATGTGCTATTATAGCAATTAATCTAATTAAAATTCATGAGGTCAATATTTCCAACCAAGATTTCTGGTCAACTAAAAATGATATAAGTAGATATATAACTCATAATTATCCTTCTGTCAGTGTGTGCCTTACAGTGGTCTGGTGTGGGGTTTAATTTGCACTTTTGTTATTATAGTTGTTTTTATGCGGTAGGGGGATGAAATGAAAGAAACAAATAATATTCATCTAGAATTAATACATTATTCTTGTTTCAGGCCAACGGATACTCCAATCTGACCTTGATCAAAACTGTAAATCCCTCTTATCTGGTAATGGATGGCTCAAGGGCTACATCAAAACGACTTTGACCACTGTCATTGACTGAAGTGGCTCTGTGGTTTGGCTCTTCAACCATAGCCCTTTCCCTGTTCAATATTCATTTCAGAAATAATGATATCATGAATATTTATTAGCTGAATGTAAACTTTTCAAGAATTTTTTTTGCTTTGACAAAAAATGTAGAATCAGATCTATATCATATCAATAACAAACAGAGCAGACCCTGATCAGACGGCTCCTATAGGACCAATCTTGATCTTGTAGACTACTCTGTTTGCAAAGGTGTAGAAAGGCGTATCTATAAAATAAAGAGTTGAATATGTATTGTCATTACAATCAAAACCTCTTGTCTACTTATTTATAAAATTTTAATGCATTCTCCTTTTCATTTCTTTCCTCCAACTTGTATTCAAGATTTTCATATATATATTTTGGCTTCTGGCAATATCTCTTGGTAACTAGCATTTCACCAGAACTAAACTCAAACTATTTATTATTGTCAACACAAATTCGCAGGTGACAGGTTAAGTGACAGATAAATGTAACAACACTACTACTCACAGTTATATCAAACATATTGATCTTACAGTCTAGGTCATCTTTAGGAAAAACAATAACAAAAAACACATTGGTCCATGACCTATATTTTCGTTTTCACTGTACACTGATTCAGAGAAACATTTCATTTCTTGCTAATGACTACATGTATCAATTTGTTTCATGAATATTCATGTAAAAAATAACATCATAAATACTCATTAGATTTTTTATAGTAGGATGTTTGGGGGCATGGCAGCATTTGCAGAATCAGACTAAGCAAAAAGAGCAAACCCTGATCAGATGATCTGGGTCTACTCTGTTTGCAAAGGAGTCAGTTGGCATATAATTATGGAGTAAGGGGCTATTTGTTCTACTCTGTTTGCAAAGGAGTCAGCTGGCATATAATTATGGAGTAATGGGCTATTTATTTAAACTATATTTTAATCCATATACATGATTGTATATTAATGGATACACCAGATACAGAATTTGAGTAGAACAAAATTTAATGTTACTAAGCTTGCGGATTTATTCAAATCACTTATTTTCCCGCCAACGTTTGCCTTATCTTGATATCTCAGTGAGTGAGGATCAAGTTAAGGTTGACACTTTACCTCATGAATATTTACACAATTCATGACAATGAATATTAATTAGAATCATTTTTAATCTGGCCTATGAACATAGGAATTTTCAGCCATTACAGAAACTGCATGACTCTGACATATAGTATTTTATAAGCAAACAGAGCAGACCCTGCTCTTAGAGTAGCAGTCTGTATTAGAACATCCAATCTCCTCTCTTCATGGGTTTGAAAATCTGAACTTTGACAACTTTATTAAAATAAACTAACTATAGTAGCAAATAGTGTAGATCCTGATCAAACTGCTCCTGAGGAGTTGTTTTAAGGGTTAATCAACTGCCTGAAACATGCACCTTAAAAATATATTGCCCAAAACATGGGTCTCACTTAGTTTAGTCAAACACCCTAAACAAGTAAACATACACCTGGTTTATCAACGATCTCATTAGCTCAGTAACAAACCCTAATAGTGGCACCCCAGATCTACTGTAGATAATGATTTGCACCCAAATACTAAAATCACCATTTCTCCACCAAACCCATTTCTCCACCAAACCCTATACTGTGACCACTGTTTAGAATCGTCTCTACGAGACAATTCTAAAGAGACAATTCTAAAGAGTGATCACAGTGGTGTGCTGTGGTCTGTGGTGTGCGGTGGTCTAGTGGTAACGCGCTTGACTATCAGTCCAGAGGTCGGGGGTTCAAATCCCGGCCCCTCCTGGAGATATCAGAGACTCTTTTTCTGTGTCTCTCACCCACACTTCCTCTCCACCCAGGGTTAAAATGGGTACCTGTGAGGGTCACTTGCCGGTACTGCGGTTGCATGATTGCGCCATATGTTAGCAGTGCTCAATATTGTAGGCCAATGACTCAATGACCAGGGGAGTAAATGTACAGTCGGCTGAGTGGTCATTCGAACTAGGTACTTTTACAGTAGAGTTTGGTAGAGAAATAAAGGAACTATTCTTGAAAATGTTAACAGTTACGCTTCTTAATCTGGACCTCTGGTGGTACACTATGTTACTGTATTAGAACATCCAATCTCCCCTCTTCATGGATTTGTAAATCTGACTTTTGACAACTTTAAAGTAGACTGACATAGTAGCAAATAGTGGTGTAGACCCTGATCAAACTGCTCCTGAAGGAGTCGTTTTATCAGGGTCTGCACTATATGCCCAATTATTTCTGTCTGAATACTTAGTGTATAGGGTACCCTACAAAATGAAACAGACAGGTCAGAATTGCCAAATGCAAAGAAAAGACATCCATGCAGGTGATATATTGACAGTAAATAACACTCAAAATGATGCCTCGTTCAGAGATCAATGTCTATTGTAACTTGTAATACATTCTATGGGACACTCTTCAGCACTGATCTGTTGTTATAAATGAGCAATTGAGAGCTCTTCATGAATGTTTCCATCTTCCTGAGGAAAACAACGTATCAACTGTTCCACACACACTGTGACAGTAAGACTTTTCTACAGTAACCTTTACTAACCATCCTGAGTCTTCCATATAATAGTCTTCCATTGTTAACTGCATGCCATAACTTCACAAAAGTAATGCCAGAGGCCTTTTAATGCCATCTGTTCAGGGTCTGCTCTGTTGCTTTTGAAATTATAATAGATCTGATTACAGTTTCTACCGATACAAAACACTCCTGTGTACATATATGCCACATAAAAGTTCAGCTAATAAATGCTCATGATAGCATTATTTCTTATATAAATATTCCCTGTATCTATTCACTAGGGGCTATTGTAGGAAAGGTTTACTGTACAGTAACTACCCCAGCGATTTTTAACCTTAATGAATGCTGCATATATAACAGGAAACAAATATTTGCAAATAGTGAAGACCCAGATCATTTAGAACACTGAGATTGCCTATAAACAGACTTTACTGCATCAAAAATAACACTTGTCTGGAATTTCAGTATCAGATTATAAAATATTTTTTAACACTATAAATTTCATCCAGACAACACTCCTCTTCAACTCTCAATTAAAGTACATTTTTTCTTCCATTTATTTTCCAAATTTAATCGTTTCCTTCATGTAAACATGTTTTCATGCATTTGCAAACTGAGTAGACCTTGGATCAGACGGCTCCTATAGGAGTCGTCTGATCAGGGTCTGCTCCGTTTGCTTAACCCTTTCCCTCATACAAACGTGTTTTCACGCATTTGCAAACAGAGTAGACCCACATCAGACGGCTCCTAGAGGAGCCGTCTGATCAGGGTCTACTCTGTTTGTTAATGAAATTTCATAGACCTGTGTCTTTAGTTTCTAAAATGGCTACAATGCTACATCTCCCATATTTTATTTTAACTATTTTGTCCATGAATAATCAGTAGGTACTGAAATTTGAAATAAACATAGAACAGGGAAAGGGTTAAGATATATATATATGATTCTGGAGTTTGTGCCATGACCAAAGAATTCCTGTGTCCATGCGCTATTATGGCAAATTAATCTAATTAATATTCATGATGTCATTTATATCTTACATGAATATTCATGGAGGAAATGGTTAATCGCAATCACAACACAGTTTGGATTTTGATGTGACCCTGTGTTACCAAGTGCCTCATCTGGAGCCAAACTGTTTGCTTTTCCGAATCATGTTGAACAGAGCAATCTGCACAATGTTAAGGCTTGCCAATCCCACTATATACACTTAAAACTATCAGTAGCCCACTTCCCTTGAGTACTTGTGTATCACTTACAAATGAAGAGCTGGTACTTTAAAAACGTTGGTTCATGCACGCTACCTGTTAACTGCATGTATAGATTAGTGTACTCAAGTTCAACCCTTTGCATGCTGTATTTTCAAAGTTTATTCATTCAGGATAAAGGTGTATAATATGCAAGAGGATTCTGACTGACAAACAGAGCAGACCCTGATTAGAGGGCTCCTGTAACCCTTTCCTTCATATCAATGTGTTTTCATGCATTTGCAAAGAGAGTAGACCCAGAACTGACTGTCTGCTTTGTTTGCCAGTGGAATTTGAAAGATCTGTTTCTATAGTTTCTAAAATGTCTACAATGTTCCACCTTCAACATTTCATAAAATGGCTACAATGTTCCACCTTCAACATTTCATTATAACTATTTTGTTCATGAATAGTCATTAGGTATTTGGAATAAACATAGAATACTGGGAAAGGGTTAAGATCCCTTTAATCTGGTTCTACACTGTTTGCAAATATTAGTCCACTTGTTTCATGCATTCAAAATGTTAACAAGAACGTAAAACTCATTCTACAAGACAAACTTGAGCTTTTCTAATGCCACTCTCCGATTTCTCATCCCCCCCCCCCCCCCCCCCCCCCAGTCCCAACCAAGACCCAGTCTGTTGCTGATGATGATTGATAACACATACATGTTGTAGTTAATGGACATTATAAATGTACAATATTTGCCACATTATAGCTGTGCTCCTTCCTTAACCCTTTACTCCATGAATATCCATGAAAGAAATAATGATATAATGAATATTAATTAGTTTTTTATCATGGCGGATGAATTGTTTGTCATTCAAAATCTTGTAGCAAATTTAAGACTCTCGTACTGAATGGGCTCTACATGTAAACATGGATCAACCCCTCTATTTTGAATATTCAGTATTTTAACCCTTTCATTCATTTAAATGCTTTTTCATGCCTTTGAAAACAGAGTAGACCTAGATCAGATGGCTCCAGCAGGAGCTATCTGACCAGGGTATGCTTAGTTCGCTTATAGAATTATATCGATCTGCCCTACATTTTTTGTCAATCAAAATATTTCCTTGAAAAAAGTTATAAAAATGAAGTGAATGAATATTTATGAAGTGACCAATTCACCCATATTTGTTCATTAGGGAAAGAGTTAAACGGTTAAATTCTTGAACTTCCAAATCTTAGTCTACAGATTCATTCTTCTGAAAACTGATCTTCATCTGATACACTAACAATACAAGCTCTCGAGTATACAAGGTTTCATTTCTGCAACAGATAATTTAACCCTTTACCTCATGCCGTCATGAACATTAATGTAAGAAATAAGACACCATGAATATTTATTTACAGCTGACATTTTTATAATGGTAAATGACCATGTGATTTACTGGCTTCGGTAGATACTGCACAATCAGATTTATACATACATGTAATTCCATATTAAAGCAAACAGAGCAGACCCTCAGGCTGATTAGAAGGCACCTGCAGGAGCCATCTTATCTGGGTCTACTCTGTTTGCAAAAGCATGACTAGGCATCTCTGTCAAGTAAAGGGTAAATGTAAAATCTTATTCATTTCAAGCCCTACTTCGTAAAACGGGGTGTTCTAATTTTTGGCACATGCTCTTTGTAAGCTTATCATGAAATTTGTCATTCCCTGTAATAGCAGTTTGGATCCAGATTACGAGATGGAAAGTAGTGTTGCCTCTCATCAACAGACTGCAAACTGCTTGTCACCCTGGCTTTATTTTTATATAAGAACTTTAAAAACAAGTTTGAAATTTAACCTTTTCAACACTCAAGTAATTATCTTCTAGTCTTTAATTCTAAAAGTACACTTTTCTTCTATTTTTATCTTCTTTTTTTTTTATTTTAGAGCATGAAGAACATTTAACGGTTTTTCCTCTGTTTCTTTTTAAACATATCCGTATTGATTTGGATGGGAGAACAGATACAGAGAAACCCGGGCATAATGACCTACCATTATTATTGACAGAGTTTCTCTATTTTTAGTTGCCCAGTGTAAAGCACCGATATATCGGACCTCAGTTTATAAAGTCTCATCTGAAGGACTTGGTCCAGCGGGGATCAAGTCCTTCAGATGATCTTTATCCCTGTTGAATATTCATGTAAGAAATATTGACATTGTGAATATTTGCTGAACTTTTATAATGCAATATGTACACAAAATTGTTTGGTATTGGTAGAAATCGGAGAATCAGATGAATGATCGAATATAATTTCATAAGCAAACAGAGCACACCCTGATCAGACTGGCCTGGGTCTTCTCTGTTTGCAAAGCTTTTAAAAAACAAACAGTTTCAATGTATTAAACAGTTTTGATCCTGATGATACAATGAGTTACCATGAATCTTATCTGGATTCAAACTTTGCAAAGGTCGTCAAAAATTTACCCATAGGCAGGGCTTTTTAACCATTTTGGGAAGATGGCCCATACCAGTGAAATTGGGGATTTGTTTTAGCTTTCAGATTTCAACAAAAAGGTATTTTGCAAACAGTAGATCCAGTCAGACCAAAACCTCTAAAATTCATAAACTAAACAGCAGACCAAGATCAGACAGCTCCTGTAAGAGCTGTCTGATCTGGGGCTGTTGTTTGTTTATGAATTTTAACCCTTCGCTTGCTAATCGCGTCAATATACATACCTGTAAATAGTGAAGACCCAGATGAGACAGCTCCTGCAGGAGCTGTCTCATCAGGGTCTGCACTATTTACAAGTTGATTGTGCAACCAGTGCACTCCACAGCAGTGATTGCACAGCGAAATACTTGTACACAGTGAAGACATATGTAATTATACAACAGGGCATGGATAAAGAAGGAGAAATGTATTTTAAAATTCAGCAAGCGAAGGGTTAAGTTTGGTCTGACTGAAATTTCTGCCTAAACATTTTCTACCTCTGAATTGGGATTTTTTCAATCAAAACTGGGGGGAAAAATACTGTTTGCCATTGGAAACACAGCCCAATAACGGCTATAAAATAACTGAACAAAAACACCAGATATGGATGAAAAGGTTAACACAGGACATTCTGGCTCAATCAAAAACTGTAGAATTAGTTCTATTATAATTTGATAAGTAAGCAAAGCAGACCCTGATCAGACAGCTCCTATAGGAGCTACCTTATCTAGGAGACTACTCTGTTTGCAAATGCTGGAAATGTGTTTATATTAAGAAAAGGGTTCAATCAGAAAACATTTTTTGCAACTGACAGACACTAAGATTGACTTTTTGAGAATATAAAATTAGAGTCCATTTATATGACATTGATATTCAAACAATAGCCTAAGAGGAAATGTGTTAACAATACAAATATTGAGTTCATAGGATTAAATCTGCTAGAGGATTCTGAATGACATACAGTGCAGATTCTGATCTGCTCAAGGAGTCATCTGATCTTTGTCTGTACTCAGTTTACAAATATCACTGAACTCATTCTCTGCATTTGACAGGTTAAGGTTACATAAGACAGATGAATATAAAAGAGCATGTCACTTGTAAATTTAATGGGGAAGTGTATGATTTCATACATGACTGGTGTCGGCTTTGTGATTACTAAAGCATTTGCGATTACAAAACCAAACAGTCTGGATCAAGATGAGAACTCATCAGGACAGAACTGCCAGAAAAGTGTTTTTAACAAGAAATGAAATGAAAATTAAAACTCAGAATTGTAGCAGACAAATTTTTGACAGATGTTAATAACATAGCATGTGAAAAACTTTTTAAATATGAGACATGCATGCACTGGCATATGCAAACAGTGTACACACAGATCAGAGGGCGGACCTAGCGAATCCCTCTGATCTGGGTCTGCACTGTTTGTCACTCAAAACCTGGTGATGATGATCATGCAAGTTTAAGCCTTTCATACTGAGTGGACTCTATAGTTTAACACTGATGGGCTATTTCACTCTGAAAATTTAGCATTGAAAGGGTTAAAAAGAGTTAAACTTGCAAATTACAGTAAAACCCCTCTAATGCAACCAGCAAAAAGGGGCATAATTCAAAGTGACAAAGGCAGGTAGTTAAGCTTAATGCTGGACGAAAGTTATGCAGAAAGCTCCTATAGGAGCTTTCTGCATAACTTTCGTCCTGCATTAAGCAACCACCTGCTTATAAAGACAGTCATGCTTATTCATTAAGTGGTCGCATTAGAGGGGTTTTACTGTAGCAAATACTACATTTACAACAAGACAATGGCCCAGGCAGCTAGATTACATTACCATAATAGGTGTGGGGCCGAAACAAAAGTGCATGTAATAAAATAGCCTGATAACGGCAAATGGCCATTATGACCCTTTGAAAGCTGAATTTTTAAAGTGGAATGGTCCATCACTGTTACTGATAAAGTCCAATATAAGAAAGAGTACACTTTGTGCTAGGAATTTGAACGACAAGCCATGCAGACCAACTCGATCTCTAACTTGGGTCTACACTGGTTGCAAAAACTAGTACACTGGTTCCCCGCATTCAGAAGGCTAAATGTTGCCCAATATAGTGTATAATCAATGTTCAATACTGTCCCCAACACAGTCTGATGAAGCCTACCACATCCCCTTACAAAGGCAGTTTGTTAACACATACATGTATTACTCTGAAAGTAAACTTTACAGATTTGATTTTTTTAATATACCAAACTCATCTATTACCCTGTTCAAGCTACAAATGTGAATACCATGTGGTAGTTTAAACACTAAATGGTATAGCAGGTATTGAAGACCCAGACTTTAAACTGTTCATTTTCATTGTGCCTATAGTTGTTGTTGAATCGCCTGGCTCTTTGAAAATCCATGTCCTCTCTGTTTGTTTGGCGGTTATGTTTTGAAATGTCCCTATCGTTTTCTGGTCTGTAATGATGGTTTTATATAGGACAAACTGGTAACAAACTGAGAACAAGAAGAACTATCCATTCACAGCAAATTAGAGACCCTTCAACAAGACAAATTCCTTTAAGCGAACATTTAGAAAAATGCGGAATCAAAACCCTTCAATATGAAATATTTCCCTTTTTTAAATTAAAGACAGATAGTGTTTCAGCTAGGCTAGAAAAAGAAAAATATTTTATACAAAAATTTAAACCAACCCTCAATGCAATTAATTTCTAATTCAAACATTTGTCTGACAGAGTTACCAGCCTTACAGGAAGTAGGGACATCGACGTCATGACAACAAAGTCATGACGTCATAATATTGCGCCTGATGATCTGATGAAACGCGTCGCGCATTTTTAAGTTATTAATTAAAGATTTTAAAGCCATATAACATTTAGTCTTTTTTAATATATATATATATATATATATATATATAGTTATAATGAAATATAGAAACTATTCAGATGGCTCTTATATTAGAGTCATCTAATCTGAGTCTACTCTGTTTGCAAATGTGTGAAACACAGGCAAAGGGTTAAACATTTATGGGTCATCCTTCTTTGAACATTCAGCATTTTTACAGTTCACCTAATCAATGACTAGGGGCGTGCTTAACCATTGTAGCATGCTGAAAAAAAGAATTTGCACACTTTTTTATTCATCTCAATATTACACACATACAACTTTAACTAATATGCAAACCTGAGTGTTACACAGTTTGAAACCTGATGAGACAGTTACCATGGTCTTATCTGGGTCAAATCCCTTGGCAAAAGATAATCAATAATCTTGCATTTACCATTAGCATGCTGAAATCATTTACCCAGAAATCCTTTAACCCATTCCTACATAGGCTATATTTAGACCCAACCTCGAGCTTTGAATTATAATCTACCAAAAAAAGGAGCATTTACTAGGGAAAAGGAAAATTTTAGAATTGTGTAGTATTAATTGAAACCATTGTGATACCATTGTGATAAATAGAGCATTTGCTCCTAAGGAGCAAATGCTCTATTTATCACAATGGTTTCAAAAAGTGACTTTTACAGAGGCGTAGAAAAGCGTATTTCTGGAGGAAAGGGTTAAACACTGAACTATCAGAGTGGAATAGTCCATCAGTGTTTAACTATACAGTCCACTCATTGTTTGAATTATAAACAGAGCATATCCTGATCAGAGGACTTCTCTAAGAGTCCTCTGATCTAGGTCTACACTATATACTAATGATACTGCATGTATGTCTCACATTCAAAGGGTTTGCAGTAAAGTACTTCTCATTCAATATAATGCCCACATCTACATTCATCATTAGACCTTAGAATCCTTCAATTGTCGGCGGAACGGGGAACACATCGGAGGAGATTTTCCTCTTACTACCTGTATCTGTCTACACTGTTGATACCCTAATCAGTAAAGAATATTTCTCAAAGTAATAAACTATGTAACTTTTCTTCAACCCTTTCCTCCATGAATATTCATGTAAGATATAATGACACCATGAATATAAATAAGATTAATTTGCTATAACAGTGCATGGACACAGGAACTATTTGTCCATGGCAGAAACTGTAGAATCATTATCTATATTATATCATAAGCAAAAGAGCAGACCCTGATATGACGGCTCCTATAGGAGCCGTCTGATCTGGGTCTTCTCTGTTTGCCGAGGCGTAGAAAGGAGTATTTATGGAGTAAAGGGTTAACCTGATATAAAACATCTATGTCAATTATAGATACAAAATGTATACAAAAGCCCGACTAAATCAGAACTGTACTCTTAGTTCTATTGGAAAAGTAACTTTTACTATCACTGCATGTGTTACCATATGAATAGTGATATTGTCAAGATACTGGTTTTAACCTTATTCCTTCATATTTTCATGCATTTGCAAAAAGAGTAGACCCAGATCAGATGGCTCCTATATCTGATCAGGCTCTGCTCTGTTTGCAAATGGAATATGAAAGATCTGTTTTTTTACTTTCAAAAATGGTTACAATGTTCCACCTTCCATATTTTATTGTAACTGTTTTGTCCATGAATATTGAGTAAGTATTGAAATTTGGAATAAACATTTAGAACAGGGAAAAGGTTAATGCCTTTGCAAACTGAGTAGACTACAGAAGCCAACTGACCAGGATCTGCTCTGTTTGTTTATAAAATAATATAGACCTCATTCTATATGGTCTGCCATAGCCAAAATGTCTCCTCTTGAGATGTCATTATAAAGAATCTGCAAATTAATATATGCAATGATATTTATTCCTACATGAATATTCAAGAGGTAAAAGGTTAATACAGGAGTTCTTGACATTGAATTGAGCAAAATGATACAATAATGTATACTTCACATACTGAATGAATGTTATCTCCATTAAATATCACACTTTGTGCACATGAATATATGTATGCTTGTCTGCTTGGGGAAATCTAAAGTCGTTTTTGTGGGGTTTTTAATGCATGAAATGTTACCATCCTTTTGCCAAAATGAGATAAAGAATACAAAAGTGTTGAAACTGGATCAGGTTAGTCAAATAAAAATTAAATCACATGTAATTCAAATTTAAATCTTAACCATTTTCATGCTAAATGCAACCTGAGTGACAGAGATGTTTTAAGATGTTTTCTTTTGGTTGCCATGGCAACCAGAGTTTAAACATGGATCAAATTTTCTTTCAGCAATTTTGATAGAGCATGATATCAAGATCATTTATGTAACACCTAGTTACATTCTGCCTTGTCCTTTCAAGAGGAGATGTTCTTTAAAGCAAATTTTTGACGGACGGACAGATGGATGGCTGCTGGATGATCATAAAAGCTGACCTGAGTATACTCAGGACGAGGTGAGCAAAGATTGTAACGCACAACACTCAAACAGTATTTAACCTCCAACACTCTACGGCGACTTTGTGATAACCTTTGCAAATAGCTTAGATCTAGATGAGACACAAGGTAATGTCATTTTGTCTTACATAAATATTTTACAGGGAATGGGTCAAAAGTCTAAAATGCAGCTATCAGTTTAATACAATTACCATTATCCTAACTTTTTGACGTAAATGAATTGATAACACGTGTAATATATATCAGTTATATCAACATCTTGGTCAATGGTACTGATAATCATCTATATAACTCATTGCTATTATCTACTTCATGCTGTCAGCAACATATTCAAATGATAGCTCTATCTTATAATACATAATTGTAGTGGTATACAGAGGTGCAGATATTTATGTGTAAATTAAAATATTTTCAATATTAATTTCATTATTTCTCCATCACATCCTATGTCCTGACCCCTCATTAGAATGGTGTCAAAGAGACGATTCTAAAGAGTGGTCACAACATGGGGTTTGGTGGAAAAATGATAATTTTAGTTAACACACTGTACCACAATTCCAGGGGCCCTGGGCTCGATCCCCTACAGAAACAAGTCCTTTGGATGAGACTATAAACCAAGGTCTGATGTATCAGTGCTTTACCCTGGGCATCTAAAAAACCAGAGAAACTCTGTTGATAATAAGATTAGGGCATTGCGCCCGGGTTTCTCTGTTCCCTCTCCCTTTTCTCTGGGGCATCCAATTAGCCCATAGTGAGCAGAAACGGATTCATGAACAAACTCATATTCATCTGTTGCTCTGATACATATTCAGAGCTATAGATATGATGCATATTTGATATATATTCCACCACATACTATATCTTGCTGCTATACATATTCCGCCAAACCTATCTTGCTGCTATAATAGCTACTCATCTGCATTGCCCAAGAGAAGAACTCTGAGTAGCAACAATATAGTTTGGCGGATCAGTACTCAATTATAGCCACGTACATATTGTACATGTATGATAAATGCAACTTCAGCTGATTGTGTACACGTAATTCACTTCTTTTTATCCCCGACAGCATTCCACATTTATCTTCTGCAAGATAAAGGCTATTAGACTAATGGCCTTGATCTAATTGTCATTTTGGACAAGAAACTCTAGATTAATTACTGTAATTACCCTAAGATCTAAGCAAATAGAATAGACCCAGATTGAACTTCTCCTGAAGAAGCAGTTTGATCAGGATCTATTCTATTTGCTACTATATTAGTTTAATCTAAGGTTATCAAAATTGAACCCAATTGGACTAGTCAGCTTTACAAATCAGTTCAAACGTCTCTGGTAATTATAGTATGTCATTGATTATCCCATTACCTTATAAGCTATTTTTAGATCAAGCCTCTTGGAATAAAACTACCGAAAAGGGGCCTTTACAAGTGAAAAGGAAACTCTTAAAATTATGTAGTTTTGAAACCATTGTAATAAATAGAGCATTTGCTCCTATTAAGCAAATCGAGGGCTTGGTGCAAAACTATTCTAACTCCTTCACTTTGTGAAGGAGTTAGAATAGTTTTGCACCAAGCCCTCGAAATGCTCTATATGTGTATTTATAAATCACAATGTTTTAAAAAAGGGACTTTTACAGAGGCATCAATATGAGGGAATGGGTTGTGCATGAATATGCAAACCATTTGTACTAATAGTACAACAAGAGCACCATATGCAGGTGCCAAAGCTCATCTGTTCAGTTGTAGCCCGTGTGGCTGTGAATGAGTGTGTGAAGTTTCATAACGTTTGCATGAATAGTAAAGAAGTAAAAGCCATCAATAAAGTTTTCTGGACGATAACACTGAACAATGATGATGACGACAACAATGTGGATGCTGGAGTTACGACAATAGCTCATAACAGACAAGCTAGGAATGATATTCATGCAAAGCTCAGTCCAGTAAGTCAGTAACTGAAACATTTATGTTGCCTCAGCACTACTTTAATGTTTTCCTTTAATATAAGCAAAACTTCCACAGAATATACAAGATAAAGAACTCAGAATAAGAGGGATATTCAAGAAATCTGTTTTCTTTATTTAATCTACAAACTATCAAGTTGATACAGTCATGGAATACAAACAGTTCTTTACTAGGATTCTATCTAGCGTTACTGTTTTTGGCTCATAAGTGTATCATTTACCATTGGTATCCATCATTCAAGACTATTGATTTGGGAGCTCTAAGTGTTACAGTGTATAAATTATGATTACATTTTTAATGGTCCCTTTAGACGGGTTTTACTGTGTTTCTGCAAGACTGCAACTTCTTGTAATTCACATTTTACGCAAAAGAGGTTAAGAAGTCCATCAAGCAAATCAATTTTGACTGAATAAACTGCATCTAATAGAGGTCATAGCACAATTGTTAGCATCATAGGCACCTGCTAGCTGACACCACTTGAGCAAGTTTGATTGTACACACAATTCATATCTGATGATTATAAATCAATGAAATTCAAGAAAGCATTTGTCAATGAAATATAAGAAAGCATTTGTACCAAGATATACAATTTGTATAAGCAACAAAAATATTATAAGCTGTCTTAATTTGCAGCGACTATCTGTTTTTTGTAACCACAAGTTGAATTCATTGATGGTAATGTATATAGCAAAAACAGCAAATATCCAATTGAAAAAACATGGCAGACAATTTGACATATTTCATCCTTTGTTCCATGAATATTAATTCATGCAAGAAATAATGATATCATCATGACATGAATATTATTCAGATTAAATTTCATACTGGTGAAATGCAAGAAATGTTGGCCATTGTAGAATCAGTAGAATCAGGTCTATATTATTCCACAAGCAAACAGATCACTGATCAAACTGCTCTAACAGGAACCATATGATCTGGGTCTACTCTGTTTGCAATGGCATAAAAACATCTCTATTATAATTGTATATGAACAGTATTTTTGGCCATAACAGGAACTTTAGAATCAGCTTTATATAATTCCAAAAACAAAGTGAGCTCATCAGACCCTGATCATGTGGTAAATGAGCCTGCTAAATTACAGCATCAACTAGCTATTATTGTAGGGTTTGAAGCATTTCATGAAGTCTGGCGGTCATCCATCCACTCGCTGACCACATGAACTAAATGTAGAACTTCACAACTTACTATATCATGTACTAAACTGTTAATCACACAAAACCATAGCTCAAGTTCCCATGCATGGGTAAGGCAATTATAGTCCAGCAACTGTCATTCATCCTACTATGCTGCACCAAAAAATACAAGTTAAGAATCAATTTCAACACTGGCTGTCTCCCACTCACTGATGTTAACCTTTTACTCAATCATCAATGAAGATATATCCATGTAAGAAAAAACGATACATGAATATTCATTTTATTAATTGTTATAATAGGGGTTTTGACCATGACAGACACTGTATAATCACATCTATATTATATAATCAACAGAGCAGACCCTGATCAGACGACATCTATAGGAGCCATTTGATCTGTGTCTGTTCTGTTTGCAAAGAAATGCTTATTTAGTTTAACCCTGAAACTTTGCAAAATGCCTGAGTCCTTCCTACCTTGCCTTTGTTGTAGGGCTTAACTGTCATTACAGATGATATTCTGTTTGCACACATTATCCCATTTGGCAAGAACTGCACCAAAGAATCTAAGTTTGTTTAACCCTAACCCTCTTGGGTGCTACTTAATAACTTATACACCATTTTGGAAAGAGAAATTACGTCAGAAATGGTTATATCGAGTTTTCTTCAATTGCATTGTAAAACTATTTCAAATTAACCACCGTTACATATTTTTGTAAGAACAAATTTAGTCCCTCAAAAACAAACCTGCAACATGAGTTTTCTTACCCACAAATGCTATTTTGATACTGACCAAATAGAGCCAACAAATCAACAGGAAATAGGTCAAGATTTCGTAGCAGCTGACTCATTCTATTTAGCAAGTAAAATGAACACTTTCGGCGATTTTTTCTGAAAAAGGTTCAGCTTTAAACCCTTTCCTTCATATACAAAAAAACTCTCTAAAACAGACACTAATTTTTTTTAATTAGTTGGTATTTAGGGCAGGTGGCCGCTTAAAGCAAGGTGAAATTTTCACCTTGCTTTAAGCAGCCACCTGCCTTTAAATCAAAATACATGTAATTTAGTGGCTGTTATAGAGAGGTTTTAAAGTAAACACATTTTCACGCATTTGCAAACAGAGTAGACCCAGATTAGACAGCTCCTGTAGGAGCCATCTGATCATGAGGGTCTGCTCTGTTTGCATATGGGAATTCATAGATCTGATTATGCAATTCCGCAGTGAACAAATTTCTTTTATCATGTTCTTTATTATTGATTCTGTTCATGAATATTCACGAGAAGAAATCTTGAATAAATGTTAAACAGGGAAAGGGTTAAGTTGGTTAACCCAGACATAGGTTCAGTGAATCAAGGTCTATGATAGAGTGAATTCCTTGATCAAAACTGTTTGACACTAAGTTTATGAAAAGAAATACATCACAAGAACACTGGGAATTTGATACATATACTGTACATGCTTTTGGCAGAAAAATGAGGCAAAAGTTTTAACTCAAAGTTGCATTGAAAATTTTTACACCCTGGAATCATGCTTGTCAATCAAACCCATCTAGCATATTCTATGATGGTAAATATGTTGGTTACCATATCTAGAAATATCTAGAATATGCAGATACAAATGAATAAATCAAAACATAGCATGTGTTCAAAACACACGCAACATGTCGAGTTTCAATGCATTTGCCTCGAAAAAAATGAAGGGGAAAAGCAATTCTGCCACCTGTCAAAATTTATGCACAATTATTTCGAAATGCCTCCGAGAAATTGAATAAACACAGCTTAGTGACAACCTATACAAATGATGATAGAAGTTGGGTACATTTTCAATCATGAGTAGTTTATATACTCACAGTCGAGATGTTTTCTTTTTGGTCCCATAACTTCTTCGGTCGTGGCTTTGCAGACAGTTTTTGCCAGACCCTGGCCAGCTATGCTGTGTTTCGCCGCTGTTACGCGGTCCATTATACTTTGACCAGACATTTTGAATCTTTTTAATCCGTCTTCTGCAATATATTGATAGTCCGAGGGCCTACAGACCCTCCTTGACAATCAAACAACGCTAGAAGTGTATTATAGGAAGGGGTGGATATACAAACACCGACAAAGATGGCGCATCGAAGGACAAATTATTATGTGAAATCACGTGACAGGGGGAGAAATCAGTAAACATAATTCGACCCAACTACTCTATTCGGCCCTTGCACAGAACGCCCGAATCTTATTTCTAAAGTTGGTCAACTTTAAAACAGATCTTTCTAAATTAAATTAAATAACAAAGTGATGTGGTTTCTATTCACTGTAAAACGTTATATTTATGTCTGTAACACTAATAAGTAACAAGTCTAACATTTTACTCCATAGATACACCTTAAGTAATGCCTTGCATATAGAGTTGACCAGATCATACAGCTCAAGTAGCTATCCGATAATAGGGTCTGCTGTTTGCTTATGGAATTACATAGGTCTGCTTAAGCCATTGCATAAAAATCCTATGTCGATCATACATTGACAACTTTATAACAAGAGCACCACAGGCGGATGACAATGCTCGTCTGTTAAGACATTTTAAGCTTTTATTTTCAAAATCCATAAAGGAGCATTATTTTGTAAAAAAAAAATTAAAAAATCTTACAGAGTTATGGCTCTTGGTCAGATTTTAGCCCTTGTTGTGGTGAACAAGTGTGTGAAGTTTCATAAGATTTGTTTAGGCATGTTAATTTTAAAAGTTAGGTCAAAGTTCAAAGGTCACAAGGCAAAAACCATAACATTGATGGAAAGGCTTTGCCACAAAGGATTCACATGTGAAATATGACAGCCCTGCTGGTTATGGTTTCAAAATGACAGACATTTTAAATTTTAGATTTTATTTCTTAAGTCCAAAAAGGGACATAATTTGTAAAAAGAATAAAAGCATTACAGTTATGGCCCTTGGTCAGATTGTAGCCCTTGTGATGGTGAATAAGTGTGTGAAAGTTTCATAAAATTTGGATGATTAGTAAAGAAGTAATAGCCAACATTAAAGTTTCCGGAAGACGACCACGCGGATGCCAGAGACTTAGTTAAACAACAGCTCATATCCTTTTCTTCTAAAAACAGACGATGTAACTGATATTCATATTATTTCTTACATGAATATTCATGGAGTAAAGGATTAAAGGGACACATTGCTGGGTGAAGTGTTAGAATACAGGGGAATAACTCTAAAGGTAGTCATACAAATGTTATGGTCCTTATGTTGTGCATTTTTTATTTATTGCCATCTACGTGTTCCCCAAATTTGAAGTCAATTCCAGGGAGAATAATGCCAAAATGGCACAACCTACGGCCATCCGATTCTTGTAAATCTGGCTCTATTCAAATAAAATTGGCAAAATCTATAATAAGACTCCACAAAGGGTCATAACTCCAAAGTGACTGGATGAATATATTTTAACTAGTTAATAAAATTAGAGATTTTATGCTGGACAAAATGTTCTTAAAATAGAGAGCAAACAATTCTACAGGATGCCCCAATGGACATCCGCCCGCAATGGGAAAAAATATAAGTTCCATTTAAAGACATAGGCATATGAATAGTGCAAGGGCAAATTAAGTGAAAGCGTGATAAAAAAAAACAACAAAAAAAACCCGACTTATGAAAGAGAGGGGGAATAACTCAAAATGTGTTAATGCTAAAATTGTGTTATTTATCTTTTGCACTTGTTTGTCTGCATGTGGTCTAAGTTTGATGTTAATAAGCCAT
Source organism: Azorinus chamasolen (assembly GCA_963576725.1). Classification (NCBI taxonomy): domain Eukaryota; kingdom Metazoa; phylum Mollusca; class Bivalvia; order Cardiida; family Solecurtidae; genus Azorinus; species Azorinus chamasolen. Next base: position 83,560,893 of record OY755237.1, on the reverse strand, counting down.
CGAAGATTACAGTGCAATGCCAAATTTAAGTGATATTTTGTAAAAATTATGGCCCTCCATGTTTTTAGGAGTAGGAACAGAGCTGTTTGGCTGATGTGGCTGAGGCTTAAACCAACAACCACAATAATTGTTTACATTTACCAATATCGTAGCAATGGAACTTTCCAGGTTCAGGCAGTAAAACATCTGTCAAATTCATAAAGTTAATCGTTTCCCTGGTAGATTCCACAGGAGCTGCTTGATTAGGGTCTGCTTTGTTATACAGATCTGTATCTGCAGTTTCTGTCATAGCGAAAAGATCCAGTGTTCATAAACCATTATAAATGTTCAGCTAACAAATATTCGTTAACCCTTTCCTTCATATAAAGGTGTTTTCACGCATTTGTAAAAAGAAAATACCCAAATCAGACGGCTCCTATAGGAGCCGTCTGGTCAGGGTCTGTTCTGTTTGCAAATGGAATTTAAAAGATATGCTTCCTTACTTTCTAAAATGGCTACCATGTTTCACCTTCTATATTTCGTTGTAACTATTTTGTCCATGAATATTTAGTAGGTGTATTGAAATTTGGAATAAACATAGAACAGGGAAAGAGTAAGACATTATTTCTTACATGAAATATTCATGTATTGGTCAAGGGTTAATAGACTCCCAAGCATATGCAAATTGTTTTTGTTACACTTGTTGGAATTCAGATAGATTTAATGCCCTTGTTGTAGTTGTTGGTGTTAACCCTTGCCCTCATATAAACGTGTTTTCATGCATCTGCAAACAGAGTAGACCCAGATGAGACGGCTCCTATAGCAGTCGTCTGATCAGGGTCTGCTCTGTTTGCTAATTGAATTTGATAGATCTGTTTCTATATTTTCTAAAATGGCTACAATGTTCCACCTTCCATGTTTCATTATAACTATTTTGTAGATGAATATTCAGTAGGTACTGAAATTTGGAATAAACCTAGAACAGGGAAAGGGTTAAGGAGAGTTCTGATTAGTCCAGTTCATAAGTTGTAAATACTTTTAGATGTTCATACAGATGTTTTTACATCTCATCTCTCTTCACTGGTCAACATTACTGGTCATTACTCCTGACCATCTACTGGATGACAAGACGGAGACAAAGTTATGATCAAAAGTTAAACCTATGAATGAAAGAAACCTGTGTATTGGCATTTGCAAACAGCCTAGATCAAGTTCTTAGGGCTCCTAGAGTATGAATTAGATCAGGGTCTGCAACACTGATGGGCCATTAAAGTTTTCAACCCTTTACTCCATGTACATTATTGTAAGAAATAATGACTTAACCCTTTCCTCCATAAATATGCCTTTCTATGTCTTTGTAAAAGTCACTTTATGAAACTACTGTGATAAATAGAGCATTTGCTCCTATAGGAGCAAATGCTCTATTTATCACAATGGTTTCAAACTACAAAATTCTAAAATTTTACTTTTCTCTAGTAAATGCTCCTTTTGGGTAGATTCATTCAAAGAGGTTGGGTCTAAAAAATAGCCTATGGAGGAAAGGTTTAAAGAATATTAATTCAACTTTTAATGCCATATGAAAAGAGGAAATTTAGCTATGGCACAAAGTGTATAAGGAGACCTACATAATTTCATAAGCAAACAGAGCAGTCTGATCTGGGTCTACTCTGTTTGCAAAAGAGTAAAGTTACAGGTTTTTGGATGACTAATAAGACAACATCAAGGCTACAGCAATTCCATGACATTTTCCTTTGAATAGCTATAAAGCTACAAATAGGTATTGAATAGCTCCTCAATACTACAGGGTAGTACAAGAAAAGTAGGATTTAAAGAGGAAGTCCCTACAATGAATGCATATTTTCAATAATGTCAGAAAACTTATATTTATTATGGTCAATCATTATTATGAAGATTGTCAATTTGAACTTATATCAAACAAAAGCACTGCAAGCAGGTGAGAACGCTCTTCTGTCGGCATTGTCAAGATGAACATGCACACCAAAAATGAAGGTTGTAAATGAAAAACTGAAGAAGTTATGGTCAATGTTAAGATTTCGGCCGACGCCGATGCGGACGCCATGGTTACGACAATAGCTCACAATTTCATCGAAACAGACAAGCTAAAAATGCCCCTGTGATACAAAAATTTTTTTTTCATCAACACTTGTAATTTTTGTTCTACAACAAACTATAATCGACCTTGGTTGAACAGTTAACGAAACTATAACGTGAGCCGAATAAATACGAATACATTGCCAAATAACGTATCAAAAGTATGTAAGTTGTGTCTTCGGTGTTTATTTGATTGGTTTTCTTACGATATACTCTTTTCAGCATATAAACAAATGAGTATTGTATATTTAAGGCACTTTTGAAACATGTCGAATATAGGGTCTTCCCCTTTAAATGAAGAGGTGTTTTTCAATCTGGTAATGGATACCACCGTCTTCCATGTCTTTAAAACAATAGGTTTACAGACCAAAAAACAGTTGTTTTCGGATTGTTTTTGTTGATGACATTTAGTTCTATTTTAAGAACTAGATGCCCGCAGGCAACATGTAAAGCCCAAATGCAGACAGAATCGGAGATCATTCAAATGTAGGTGATGGTAGAATTATGACTCTTGGTCTGTGTAAAGACAGACATTTGCATTGTGTTATGCCACCACAATGCCTATGACCCAGTGATCACAATAGCTCGTCGTTTCTTCGAAACAGACCAGCTTAAAATATTGTGTCTGATTGACAAAAACAACACATTTATACACGGTTATCACAGTTTTAATAAATAAATTATAATACAACTTCTAGCATAAAAATATTCTTTCATGTATTAATTTCAAAGTACTTAAAACATACAACCAATTTATTTGATCCAGTTGATGATAATGAACAATCCTTTCATCCAGGTGCTCTTCTTAATGCTTTTCCTGCTGAATATACATGCAAGACTGCCTAATACAAATATATGGTAATTCAATGCAAGACTGCCTATTACAAATATATAGTAATTCAATGCAAGACTGCCTATTACAAATATATAGTAATTCAATGCAAGACTGCCTATTACAAATATATAGTAATTCAATGCAAGACTGCCTATTACGAATATATTGTAATTCAATGCAAGACTGCCTAGTACGAATATATAGTAATTCAATGCAAGACTGCCTATTACGAATATATTGTAATTCAAAGCAAGACTGCATATTACTGGAGCTCTCTGATCTAGATATACCGATTGCAAAGGCATGAAACAGACTGATTTTCAAGCAAAGACTTATATTAACCATTTACTCCATAAATATGCCTTTCTATGCCTCTGCAAACAGAGTAGCTCCTATAGGAGCTGTCTGATCAAGGTCTGCTCTGTTTGCTTATAATACAATATAGATATGTAGATATGATTCTTCAATTTCTGCCATGACCAAAAAATTGTGTGTCCATGCGCTATTATAACACAAAAATCTGATTAATATTCATGACATCATTATTTCTTACATGAATATTCATGGAGGAAACAGTTAAATTTCACACATTTTTTTATGAAAACAGGAATACAGCCTCTCCAGTTCATTGCAACATTTTGATTACTGTACCAATTTTCCAAGAGAAACAGTAAATAGTCCAGCATTGTTTGACAAGCAGCACATGTCAATTTATTGTAAATCAACTCTTTACCTGATAAAGATGCCATTTGAAACTTTTGCAAACAGAGTAGACCATGATCAGACAACTCAGCCTGAGGTATTATATAGATCTGATTCTACAATTTCTTCCATGGCCAAAAGTCCCCCTCTTCTGCCATTATAGAAATTCAACTAGTTAATATTCGAGATGTCATTATTTCTTACATGAATATTCATTAGGTAAAGAGTTAACTGTTGAAAGAAACTGTTTATTTACACACATCCATTACACAAATTCTCTCTCACAAACAGATCACATAATCTTTCCCAAATATCACACACGGCGAACTGTATCTTATCTGGCAGAAGTACATACAGTAAAAATGAAACATGGACGGAGTAAATGAGCCAACAGATCAATTCAAGTCTTGTATTCACAGTAGACCATAGCAGGCAGATACCAACACTGTGACTAATTGCAGACGTAACTCTTTCAATATACAGTAGAAGCTGTCTTAGGCGACCATTAAAAAGTGGTCTAATCAAGGGTCTGTAAGGCAGGTGGTAGCTTAATGCAGGTCAAAAGTAATGCAGAAAGCTCCTGTAGGAGCTTTCTGCATTACTTATGCCCTGCATAAAGCAACCCTCTGGGTTTTTTTTAAGATGCCAGTGTCCAATCTATATAAGGTTGCTTAAGACATGTTCTGCTGTACATGAAGAAATTATGTAAACATTTGCCATGTAACGTAAGCATCAATGTTTGATTGAGTTAGCTGAAACACAAAGCCAATGCTATAGATAAATGTGCGTATTCAAATACTAAAATCATCATTTCTCCACCAAACACTATGTTGTGATCACAAAGGAGCTATTCTTGAAAATGTTTTAATTTACACATCTTATCTGGGCCTCTATAAAGCTATGGCAAAGTTTGCGTGGAACATTTTCAAAGGGACATAACTCATTATGCCTGATTGAATAGTGAAAAAAGTATGTACAGTGTAAATAGGATAGATGAACTCATACTATAACTTAGATTAGTATGGAAACAACTATATAGTCTACATCAACACTAAGGCTACGAAATTACCTCAACTTTTTTTTCTTTAAAATACAACCCAGATAGATTAAAAATGGTATGTGTATGATAGAAACAGCCAGTAATCTTTCTCAACATCTAATACTGTTGAGTTTGATTTTCAGCTGCTACATAAAATCCAATCTTCCATTTACGCCGTCTGCACAACTTGTCATTGGCTGCAATTCTCAAAGTGAATTTTCCCTTCATTTCTCATCAAACAGTTTGGATCTATATGAAATGTCCATTTACTCGGTGTCTCATCTTGATCTAACTGTTTGTATAGGTATTCACAAAGTTGCCAATAACATGCAAAAGCTAATGATATCATTAAGTCCGTAACACTATACTCCATGAATATTCATGTAAGAAATGACATCATGAATATTAATTAAGATTAATTGTTATAATAGCACATGGAGACAGGAACTTTTGACCATGGCAGAAACTGTAAAATCATTTCTATACTATAACATAAATAAACAGAGCAGACCCTGATCAGACAGAGTCATGGAATAGTTTCTGCCATGATGGCCAAAATTTCCTGTATTCATATGCCAATTTAAAAAATAATCAAACTGATATTCATGGTGGCATTCTTACATACATATTCATGAAGTAAAGGGTTAATAGCCACTGGTTGCATTTTAGACAAATTTGCCGACGTGTGACCATCATCTAACCAGGTATGCAGCTCAGTACGGTGTTGCTCTGAAAGAAAAACAAAAAACAAATCAGAAGATTCAAGAATAGATAAGACATGCAAATTTAACTTGTTGTCCAGGAAGCTTTATTTCCCCACCAAACTCAATGTTGTGACCAATCTTTAGAATCATCTCAAAGAGATGATTCTAAAAACTGGTCACAACATAGGGTTTGGATGAGAAATGACAACTTAAGTAATTGAAATACACCCATTTATCTATAGCCCTTAACCCTTTCCCTGTTTAACCCATTCCCTCCTAGACCATTTTTAGACCCACCCTCTTTGAATTAATCTCCCGAAAAGGAGCATTAACTATAGAAAAGGAAGATTTTAGAATTGTATAGTTTTGAAACCATTGTGATAAATAGAGCATTTGCTCTTATGGAGCAAATGCTCAATTTATCAAAATGGTTTCAAAAAAAGTTTTACAGAGGTGCAAAGAGGCATCAGTAGGAGAGAATGTGTTAATATCGACATAAGAAATAATGGCATGATGAATATTAATTAGCTCAATTCTTTATAATGTAAACCTTTCAAGGGAATTTTTTGCTTTGACCAGGAGCCATCTTCTAGGTTTTCTCTGATGGCAAAGGTGTTAAAAGGCCTCTGAATCAGGTAAAGGATTAATTCCTTCAACACTAAGTAACTTTCATCAACAAAAACTGCCATCTTCTTAAACTCTTTGAAATATTTTGTTTATATCTCAATTGGCTCCAAACTGTAATATGATGATCAACCAGTCTGTACAGATTCAGGCTAGGTCAAATACTTTTCAAGATACACATTCATGAAGCAAAAACCATTATGACTAATAGACAAAGGTATATCTAACTCCCCACTTTTCAGGTAGAAGGGCATAACAAGAGCACCGCAAGCGGGTGCCAACACTCGTCTGTCGTCATTGGCAAGATGAACATATGAAAAATGAAAAATTGAAGAACTTATGGTCAATGTTAAGAATTCGAACGACGACGACAACAACAACGTGGACGCCAGAGTTACGACAATAGCTTGTGATTTCTTCGAAACAGACTAGCTAAAAACTGAAGAATTAAATGACTTTACAGTAAAACCCATCTAAACCGAAATTATAAAAAAAGGAAAAAAATAGGTCTTGTTAGGCAGGTGGCCGTTTAATGCAGGGTGAAAGACATGCAGAATGCTTCTTTGGGAGTGTTCTGCACGTCTTTCACCCTGCATTAAGTTGCCACCTGTCTGATAGACTGGTTCTGATACCAATTTTAATGTCAGTTTAGAGGGATTTTACTGTACTTTATCCCTTAATGCCTGTTAACCATTTACTCAATCAATATATGACATAGCACATGGAAACTGGAAGTTTTTACCTTAGCAGTCACTGTAGAATCATATCTATATTATATCATAAGCAAACAGAGCAGTCCCTGATCAGATTGCTCCTACAGAAACCATCTAATCTGGGTCTACTCTATTTGCAAAGGCATAGAAAGGTGTATTTATGCAGTAAAGGGTTAGCTAGCATTTAGAGATAATAATCAAGGTCTTTGAGGACTCTAAGTTAAATGGACCAGCAAATCAATAATGCAACATCCTTTCTTGTTGATCCGAGATTATTGGAAAATTTACAGAATACAGACATGTAAAACTCACCTTGCGAATGTGATGATTGAGATGATTCCAAAGATAAGCTGGAAACCTAGGAAAGTAAGCTGTATAGCCGCCAGGATCAGGTCAGCCCGAGTCACATAGGTCTGCCAGTACAGGTAGAAGATTGCTCCCATAATGGCTGGCACACTCAACAGTATGGATACTATCACACCAATAATACGCTCTGTCAGATTACCTTTCCTTGCTGAAGATCGTAACAAACATGAAATTAACCCTTGACCTGGGTCCATGATTATAAAACTTTTTAGTTGAGTCTGAGTTCCTTCTCAAGCTTTTGATTGGTCAGATTTGAGTTCTCAAGCTTTTGATTGGTCAGATTTGAGCCAAAGGCTCAAATCTGACCAATCAAAAACTTGAGAACGAACACAGACTCAACTAAAAGTTTTATAAGCATGGGTACTGGTGAATGTCCATGTACGAAATAATTATAATAATGATGAAGGCATATTAACCCTTTACTCTATGAATATTTATGAGCATATTCAATATCTCAAATACAGTAAAACCCCTCTAAACCGGAATTCTAGTAGAGAAGAATTTGGATACCTTTAGGCAGGTTGCTGCTTAATGCAGGGTGAAAGTCATACAGAAAGCTCCTAGACTTTTACCCTGCATTAAGCTGCCACATGTCTCCAAGACCGATATTTACTCTAACTTTACCGTCCGGTTTAGAGGGGTTTTACTGTAGTACTTTGATATGTATATACTATTACATGTATTGGCTATTATTTCTATTGAAAGCAGGATAAATCCAGGTCTAAAAGATCCTAAGTGCAAACAGTGCAGACCCTGATCAGACAGCTCCAACAGGAGCTTCTGATCTGAGTCTACAGTGTTTGCAAAATGGAAAAGTGTATTTGTGGAGTAAACGGTTAACAATACTCTTGTTTACCTTGACAGAAGCTGTAGATGAACCCATTACCTCATAGGCTATTTTTAGATCCAGCCACTTTGAATAAATCTACCGAAAAGGAGCATTAACTAGAGAAAAGGGAAATTTTTAGAATTTTTTAGTTTGAAACCGTTGTGATAAATGGTTTCAACAGGTAATTTTTACAGGGGCGTAAAAAGGCGTATTTATGGAGGAATGGGTTAAGAATCAGAGCTATTTAGCTCTATATTAGCAAAAAGAGCAAACCTTGATCATACATCACTTAAATGAGTTGCATGATCTGGGTCTACTATGTTTGCAAAGGAATTAATATTTCTTACATGACACTAACACACACACCAATGCAGAAGAATACAGTAGAACCTCTGTTAAGCGGCCATTCATTATTAAACATAGGAGCGTAAACTAGCTAGTGGCTGCTTAATGCAGAGCAAAAGTAATGCAAAAAGCTCCTACAGGAGCTTTCTGCATTACTTTTAACTTGCATTAAGCTACCATCTGCCTAACAGACCCATAATTAGATGGCCATTTAAGACAGGTTCTACTGTAAACATTTAATGATTACAAAATCTAGAATCAAATTTTCCAGTTCGACTGGCTTTATGAATAGAATAATGTCCATGGAAATAAACTTTCTATATGAGTGGCGATAGACGCAAAATAAAAATTCTGTCTGTATTTGTTACAGAAAACCTTAAATGAAGTTTAGACATTTAAAGTTTAGATTCATCAAAAACATGTTAAGAAACATGTATACCTGTTTTTTAAGATACATTAATCACTTACAACCCATTCCCTCATATGTTATTTTTAGACCCAACCTCTTTGAATAAAACTACCAAAAAGGAACATTTACTAGAGAAAAGGAAAATTTTAGAATTTTGTAGTTTGAAACCGTTGTGATAAATAGAGCATTTGCTCCTATAGGAGTAAATGCTCTATTTATAACAATGGTTTCAAGATGTGACTATTACAGAGGCTATGGAGGAAAGGGTTAATAATAATATCAAATTGATTCTTATCTATTGGCTGATATGTCAATACAGGATTTTCTCTTGATGACACCCCTACTTTTAGTGGATGGCAAAAATGTGACCTATAAAACCATTTGAATTTGACACCCTTTTGGCATTTTTGAAGGGAAATGAGGGAAAATTTATCACAAAATTGGACTGTTAATTAACCTATACTCACTGTGTGAGTGCATCCTATGACAGTAATCATCAAAAGTAATCAAAAGATTGATTAAAATTAAATGCAAGTACACATACAACTTAAAACATATTTCTCCATTCATTATATCACCTTTTTGCCATGTAAAATTGCTCTATCCCTAAAAGTCAATGCATAAAGAATGTACATGTGTATGCACTGCACTGCACTGTATTAACTGTTTCCTTCATATAAAAGCCTTTTCACACATTTGCGAATGGAGTAGATCCAGATCAGACAGCTCCTGTATGAGCCGTCTAATCAGGGTTTGCTGTTTGCTGATGAAATTATAATAGATGTGACTACAGTTTCTATCAAATCAAAAACATCCTGTGTACAGGTGCCATTTTAAAAATTAAGCTAATTAATATTCATGACATCTTTATTTCTTTCCTGAACATTCATTAACCCTTTCCCTGTTCTATGTTTATTTCAAATTTTAATACCTACTGAATATTCATGGACAAAATAGTTATAATGAAATATGCAAGGTGGTACATTGTAGCCATTGTAGAAAGTCAAGAAACAGATCTATCAAATTCCACTAGCAAACAGTGCAGACCCTGATCAGACGGCTCCTCTAGGAGCCGTCTGATCTGGGTCTAATCTGTTTGCAAATGTATGAAAACACATTTATATGAGGGAAAGGGTTAAACAATGAAATGAAACTACTGTACTAAACCCTCAATATTCTTACAGGATGAGAATGCAATATTCTCAGTATGTGACTCACCAAAACTTATTCTCAATGCTTCCACTCCAGCTAGGATGAACAGCAGAATGATCTCAGCGGGCAGCACACCATCAGCATACGGTAGCGTTTCACCTAAAATACAAAATCAAATCAGTGTACAGTAACACTTCTCTAAAGAACAATAAAAAGTAACCCTTTGAGTTTCTCTCATAGAAACAACTTTTCACACATTTGCAAACTGAATAGACCCAGCTCAGATGGCTCCTACATGTGCTGTCTGATCAAGGTCTGCACTGTTTGCTTATAGAATTAAAATAGGTCTGAATGTACAGTTTCTAAAATGGCAAAATATTTCCCTTGTTCATTTTCTATCATAAAAATTAAGATAACGAATATTCATGAAGGGTAACAGGTCAAATCGGACAACAACGAAATCGGACCAGAGTCAAAACAGACTAGGTCCAAATCGGACCATTTTTTTATAATGGTAATTTACTCATACAATCTTATATTTTTCTAACTATTTTTGCTTGCGAATACCAAAGTACATGTGTATGATGTTAAGATGATTTTAATCACGAATTAAACATTTATTTATTCAAACACAGACTTGTTTTGTACACTTTTTAGGTCGCTCCGATTTTTTTAACTTGTCAAATTACATAAAACAATTCGACATATCAATTTGAAAATGACTTCTTATTTCTCTTTTATTCGCTGACTGCCTACATAATCTGAAACGGGGTGTGAAAAATATAATTCAGGGAAACAATAATAATAATGCAGGTAAGTGACAATCAATTACACCATCATCAGTTCATTAAAGTATGCTGTTTACAATTAATGACGACAAACATTAAACACCTCTTCTTTGATGAGTCAATTAAAGTCACAAACTTCGATTTAAAAAGTCAAGCATCTCTAATTATGATTAGGTGAAGTTGGCGAGTACAATGAATGCCCTCTACATATACATGATGGTCAAAGTTAAAAAAAAAATACCTTTCTTACTAAAATAATCTTTAATTAACAGCTTTTGTATTAATCAATGCATGACACTATTCTTATTTGTCCGAATTTAGGCATCTATTGTTTGTCAGTAGCCACTAGGTCATATAGGGCTAACAAAACATATGGGGCATTCTATTCAATTTATAAAGTGGTCCGATTTGACCCAGGTCGATTTTGTTATCATCCGATTTGACCCGGATCCTCATGAAGTCATGAATTTTGGTAAAAATATTTATGAGGGAAAGGTTTAAGAAATGTGGTAGCTTGGCCGAAATATAGTACAAAAATCATACATTTTCACACATCCTCATTATGCCGAGTATCATGGTAAACAGTTTCATTATACATAAATACTTAAACTGCTCTGATCTAATATTTCGACCACTGTAATTGGAATATTTACTTCATTGTGAGTTTCATTATACATTTTTACATAAACTGATACACCCAGTATCATGGCTAACAAATTCATTATACATTTTTACATGTCCTCATATGTTCAGTATCATGCTAACAGTTTCATTATACATTTTTACATGTCCTCATATGTTCAGTATCATGCTAACAGTTTCATTATACATTTTTACATGAACTGATACACCCAGTATCATGGCTAACAGATTCATTAAATACATTTTTACATGTCCTCATAATTATGTTCAGTATCATGCTAAGTTTCATTATACATTTTTACATGTCCTCATATGTTCAGTATCATGGCAAACAGTTCCATTATACATGTTTGCATGAACTGATATGCCCAGTCTCAAGGCTAATAGTTTCATTATACATGTTTACATGTCCTCATATCATGGCTAACAGTTTCATTATACATTTTTACATGTCTTCATATGTTCAGTATCATGGCAAACAGCTTCGTTATACATTTCTGCATGAACTGATATGCCCAGTATCATGGCTAACAGATTCATTTTATCCAGTCACCAGGCTTCTCTAGTGACATAATAAAGGGGGTGCAAATAAACATAGGTTTATTTGGTTACTTCCGGTAGTGGAAGGTTTATTAGGTTAGTAGATAAGCGTAATGATTCTATAACGATGGAACTATTTTAGTTTTCTGTAAACATTCATAAACATGTTGATGGAATAGATCTAACAGATCTATTTGGTCACCAGAAGAATTATTCAAATGAGAAAAAATAAAAATAATTGGCTACAGCTGGATTCGAACCCGCGCCTGATCCTACAAAAACTAATTCTAATCTCTCTAGAGACGTCGCCCTTACCGATTACGCCACTGAGGCCACATACAAAATGATGTTGATTTATCACTTTTATTAATTTAATCCACCGCTGGTAAAACCCGTTTTTGATAAAATCAAACCTGGAAGCAAAGATTGACAGATAAATAGTAAATGTTTTCTTTTCACTCTCATGATTATTTGATTGATAAACTCTTACAGGGGCGGTGATAGTCATAAACCTAAATATAGCCTGTTCAGTTCCATCGATTTCTGAGTGACGTTAGGTAGAATCTAAAAATAGAAACCGAGACTACGTAACTCGAATTTGACCAAAGAATATAGATCATGTCCGTTTTAAATAACTTATCGACCCTCGATTCAAATCATCTTATTTTTCAAATTCAACCACGTTTCCCTTCTAGTAATACAAGTATCGAAACTATATTCCTCTGCGGTAGCTCATTAGATCTATTTACGTCTAAATGGAAGTGAAAAGGGAGGGATCCGTTGATCGAAAAACTGCATTTTCAATGTAAATTATTTCAAGAGTGTTATTAGTCTATAAAAAAGACATTTAACTATATTGACTGGATAAATCGAATAATAGGTTAGTGTCGTAGATGGGACGCCTTTATCCGACTCGGAGAGAAAACAGTTGAGGCTCGGCAAGCCTCGCCTCAACGTTTTCTCCCCTCGTCGGATAAAGCGTCCCATCTACGGTACTAACCTATTATTCTCTATATACATTTTTACATGTCCTCATAATTATGTTCAGTATAATACTACCAGTTTCATTATACATTTTTACATGTCCTCATATGTTCAGTATCATGGCAAACAGTTCCATTATACATTTTTGCATGAACTGATATGCCCAGTATAAAGGCTAATAGTTTCAATTATATATGTTTACATGTCCTCATATCATGGCTAACAGTTTCTTTATACATTTTTATATGTGACTGTCCTAAAACACCTAATATCACGGCTTATATTTTCATTATACATTTTTACATGTCCTCATACCATGGCTAACAGTTTAATTATACAATTTTACATGTCCTCATATCATGTCTAACAATTTCAACACTCTTCAAAAGCTGCTTTGTGCTACAAATCAGAGCATCAAGCACTTTGAACCCTGATGAGACATTGTGTGTCATGTCAGTGTGTCATCTGGATTAAAACTCTTTGAAAAGGCCATCACATATATTGGAGTATAGTGCTGACACAGTAGAACAATACAGTAAAATCTCGATACAACGAAATTTTAAATTAGTAATGAAGAATTTGTTATTTGTAGACAGGTGGCTGCTAAATGCAGGGTGAAAGTCATGCAGAAAGCTCCTCTAGGAGCTATATGCATGACTTTCACCCTGTATAAAGCAGCCACCTGTGTTAAAGATCAATAATGTAACGTATTTGAGTGTTCGATTAATCAAGATTTTACTGTTTTAATTTATGCAATTATATTGATATATTGGGACTGCAGTGTTTCTCAGCAGAAGTGGATAAAATATTTCCGTTTATAACCCTTTACTCCATGAATACACTTTCATATGACTATGCAAACAGAGTTAACCAAGATCAGACGGCTCCTGTAGGGTCTGCTTTGTTTCTTTATAATAATCAGTTATACAGTCCAACCTGCTGTAAGCGGTCAGTCTAGGGAAGTGGCCACTTTGGCCGCTTACAGCAGGTGACCGCCTAAACCAGGTGCATGTTATAGATAGATTTATTTGTGTATTTATATACATATATATGTCATCAATACAATTACAGTCATACAATTTGACATAACAGATTATCGACTTCTGTTATTTATATAGAAAAGACATGTTATACATACACAGGATAACCCATAAAGTTTTTCAACTTATTTCCAACGGGGTCCTATATAGATTTAGCGAAACAGTTACAAAAATTTGAAAATGTATAGACAGAGCAGGCTCAAAACAGTAAATTGAAATTAAAATTTACTGATCAGGGTCTGCTGAGTCTGTTAATTATGCAAAAATAACGGGAAAAAAATCTAAAATGAGAGCTTTCCACATACATATGGAGAACTCTATTTTAGGCCTATTATTCACGGTAATACAAATGTTTAGATATATTATATTACTTTGAATGGAAATTAGACATACATTTATCACAATTGCCAATCTATCACAGATTAAAAACTTATTTGATTATTAAAACATACATTATATTAATTAAAAGTATACATAATCTCTGTTCTCCTCATCCTTCATTTCTTCCATAAGGGCTTTCTTGACCATCTTCTTGAAAGCAAATTTGGCCTTCATTAATTTTATATTCTCTGGCAAAGAATTCCAGTCCAAAATACCACTGTAATAAAAAGTTTGAGAAGTAAACCCATTAACACGTGGGACATAAAAATTAGGTTTGTTCCCATAAGAATGAACGTCGCTTAGTTTCCGAAAGTCATCATGAAGAGATGAAGGACACTTATTGTTAAAAAATTTGTGAACGTGGTTCAGTTTCAATTGTTTACATCTCTTTTCAATGTTTAAAAAGCCTAATTCTATAAAGTGATCAGATTTCAAAGAAGCTCTGGGACTAAAGTTGTTGATGAATCTAACAACTTTATTTTGAGCTACCTGAAGTCTGTTCTTTAATTGTTTAGTAAGCCCAGAGTACCATGATGCAATTGAGTAATCGAAATGGCACTGAATTAGAGAGTTACAAAGAGTTTTTCTCAGAGAATGGTTTAAAAAACGCCGTTGTCTGTACAAAAATTTAAGTCTAGCATCTACCTTTTTTGTAATAGAGTTTACAATTGAAATCCCAGATAAATCGTTATCAATGGTTGAACCTAGATATTTAACAGAGGTTTGAGACTCAATGGTGTGACCATTACTTGTAACTGAAAAAGTATCAACATTACTGAGTCTACGTTTAGACCCAAATAGTATACATTCTGTTTTTCCAAGGTGTAATGATAACTTATTGTCAATGAGCCATTTACTACAGTTTTCTAATTCATGTGATAAAACACTACTTATTACATTTTTATCTTTATGGGAAAAAAGAATTGCACTGTCATCTGCATACAAAGCAAGTTTACACTTATCACTTATGGAACAACTCATATCATTTATATAACATAAAAAGAGTAGTGGACCAAGGATGCTTCCTTGGGGTACTCCACAAGTAACATTTGCATAATCAGACTGAGAGTTATTGACATGTATAGTTTGAGTTCTGTCTGACAGATATGATCTGAACCACTCCACAGATTCCACTCCCATACATTTAAGTTTCCCACATAAGATTTCATGGTCGACTGTGTCAAACGCTTTTTGAAGGTCTAACATAATCATACCTGTGAACAGTCCTTTTGCTGTTTGTTTTCTTATGTGGTCCGTTAAATGAATGAGACAGGAATCTGTAGAGTAGCTACCTCTGAAACCACTTTGATATTCATATAAAAGTCCATGTTTAACTAAAAATCTTTCTAATTGATTATATACAGCCCTCTCTAAAACCTTAGATACAGTAGATAAAATGCTGACTGGTCTATAATTAGATACATTTGATCGGTCATTTTTCTTAAATAAAGGTTTTACTTTAGCAAGATTTAAGATCTTTTGGCACATCATTTTCTAAAATAGAACTGTTTATTAAGAATGTAATGTGTATTTTTAAAAAAGATGCAGCGTCTTTGAGGAATCTTGCTGGGATATTATCAAGTCCCGTACTTTTTTAACAGTCCAGGTTTCGTAATTCTCTGTATACAAAATCCTCGCTAACAGTACGTAAGTGAAACTTTTCAGAATCTGGATTCCTAGTGCTGTAAAATAGTTTTACAATGTCACTGTCAAATCTAAAAATATTGGGTGGAGATGGAAGTTTCTTCACTAGATCTGCTGCAACCGAGGTAAAGAAGTTATTAAAATGCTTCGCTATGGTAAGAGGTTCAAAACAATTTTCATTTTCAATATTCAAGACAACATTTGGTGAAGACTTTGTTTTATTGCTGTATCCTAAGTTTTTAAGCTGATCCCATAACCGTTTTGGATTATTTTTGTTTTCTTCTAAACTATTTTCAATATACTCTGCCTTTGCTCTACTCACTTCCCTTTGTACCTTATTTCTAACAGAACAATATTGTGCATAAAAATCCTTGTTTTTCGTCTTTTTGAATTGATAAAGTAGTTTGTCCCTTTGTTTGATCAAGTCAAGGATGTCAGAAGTCAACCAAGGTTCACCACGTTGCTTAACCCTGACCTCCTTGACCGGAGCAACCTTATTCAAAACTGATAAAAACATTTCGTTAAAATAATGTAAAGATTCTTGAACAGTATTTGCACTAAACATTTTTGTCCAGTCAACTAATGTTAGGGAAGAGATAAATTCATCGACATTGTAATTCTTCGTACACCTCACTGTAACATTATTATGCTCATGAGACTTTACTCGAAATAACTTTCTTGTACAAAAAACAGGTAAATGATCACTAAAACTTAATGGAAGAGTTCCCGATTGAGTTACTTTCTCTTCTTGGCTACAAATTATATGATCTAGTACTGTCTGCGTAGTATCGGTAATTCGGGTAGGAGCATTTATAATTTGTTTCAAATTAAACATATTCAAAAGCTGTATATAATTCTTGCAAGATTAATTCTTATCCTTATAATCAATGTTAAAATCTCCTAAAATATACCATTCACAGTCTAATCTGATATTGGCTAGCACACTTTCAAAAATTTCTAAAAAGTCGCTTTGCTGTGGTGGACGGTAGACACTTCCAATGAGTATTGGTTTGGTTTTCGGTAGTAAGATGTCGACCCAAACTGCTTCCAGATTATTACATTTTAAGTCAGATCTCTCAGTAAAAGCTAAATCTTCACGGATGTAAATACATGTTCCCCCACCTTGTCGATTTCTGTCATTCCGTATGATATTGTAGCCGAGCATTGTTACCAAGCATACTTTCGAGTAATTATGACAGACATGTATTTTGTGTACAGCAGTAAACTAATCGATATTTATAAAGACCGTTCTGACCTAAAGTGCCCGTAATAATTGCAAGTCATATCGAATTTGCCTTGTTTGTCGTTCTTCAACCTTTTGTCCTGTATTTATAAGTGTCAGTACTTTCATTTGAGTAATACACGTGCCAGTGTTATTCGAATTTGGCTTCAGGGTGTAACTTCTAACGGCGTAGTCATGTTTGACACGACTGGTTTCCCGAATATTCCGTCCGCGAACATCTAACTCATAAAGCGGAAGTCGGGAACCATCTAGTTCACGTGTGATTACATTCCTGGGGAATTCCGAGTAGAAGGTAAATCCCCAATTAATATGGCGTGAACAACCGACACGCTTTGTAAACAAACAAAAGAAACTCTGATAAGGGGTCCAAATGGGTGATGACCGTTAGTTGTTTGCATTCAAAGGTGACAAAATGTCTGATGTTGCCAATCAATAGACATGAAAAGTGTTTAGACGCTTTACATTTGTAGAACACCTGGCCGCTTACACCAGTGTGTATTAGCCATTTGGGATGAAATAGAGTGGCCGCTGGCCGCGTTAGGCAGGTGACCGCTTATACCAGGTGTAATATATAGTGTTTTTCGTTGGGAGGGTCCTAGAGTGGCCACTTACAGCAGTGTGGCTGCTGATACCAGGTGACCGCTGAAGCAGGTTGGACTGTATTCCGATTCTTTTATTTCTGTCACGGTCAAAAGTTCTTGTATACATAAAGAATAATCTAATTGATATTCAGAAGGAGCCGTCTGATCAGGGTCTGCTATATTTGTTTATGAAATAATATCCATGTAGATATGATTGTACAGTTTCTGACCAGCAAAAATTCATTATAACAAGAGCTGTTCGCGGACAGCACGCTCCACTTGTTTAGTGTTGGATAGTGTAAGTCTAAGTCAAAATTATAGCAAATACTATAACTATAACAAAATTAACTTTAGGGTTACCTACCCTGGTGAAATGGGTTCCCCTTGTGATAGTAAACATGCATACCAAATTTGAATCAAATATCTTTGATAGTTTCTGAGACATGGACCTTAACATAAAACTTAACCAACAATGAAAATTCTAACTTAACCAACAATGAAAATTCTAAGTCGAAAAAGGGGCATAACTATGGCAAAATTAATTTTAGGGTTACCTACCCTTGTAAAATGGGTTCCCCTTGTGATAGTTAAAGAGGAAGTCCCTACAATGATCGCATATTTTCAAAAATATCTTAAAACTTGGTATTTGTTATGCTCTATCATTATTATGAAGGTTCCCAATTTGAACTTATATCGAAAAATGCCCCTGTGATACAAATAAACCGATTTCATCAATACTGATAATTTTTGTTCTACAACACAATATTAGCGGCCCTTTCCGTTAAATTATTCCGCGTTTTGCCGATGATCACCCGATCCCTCCATTGTTTACGTAATAGCTTTCTCGGAAGTGGTCGGAGAATCGCGAATAGAGCGAACAGTTACGAAACTAAAACCCAACCCGAATAAAACTGAAACTTCGGGTAGTAAAACCGGGATCGGCGATATCAAACACATGGATGTTTTGTCATTATAAACGGTAATTGGATGGGGTTTTTTTGCGATATACTACTTTTCAGCATATAAATAAATGAGTTTTGTATATTTTAAGTGTTTATGAAACGCGTCAAATGTAGGGACATCCCCTTTAACACGCATACCAAATTTTAATCAAATATCTGTGACGATTTCTGAGAAATGGACTTTAACAAAAAGGTTAACCAAATGCCAGTGCCGACACCGACAAGAAGGTCATGACAATAGCTCCGCTTTTTGAAAAAGTGGAGTTAAAAATAATCTGATCAATAATCATGATGTCATTATTTCTTACATGACTATTCATGGAGTAAAGGGTTAAACTGTTGAATGAATATGGTTGCCAAAGTCCATGAAATGACTCTGTACATACCGTATGGTAAAGTTTACAGGCAATATTGTACTCACCTTTGTAGGCAAACAGTAGGATCTCGCAGAGGAAGAACAGAGCAAAGTACCAGCCATTCAGATACAACAGGATTTCATAGGGCAGTGAGGATCTCTACATAATATATTAAGGCTAACAAAGAAACCCATGAATTAGCGAGCAAAAGGCTAAACGGCATTTGTTAAATTGTGTTTTATTACCTGTACATATGTAGTTTCCCTGACCCCAATATTTCTATTGAAATGACTCTTATATTTTGCAAATGACCCTCAAAATGAAGAGGGTCTTTTCTTTATTTTATAGTGATGGAGTCATGAGGACTCTCAAATTTGAACTTTTTGAAGGGGTTCAGGGAAAACCCCGATATTATTTCTTTCCATGCTAGTGGCAAATTTGTGAAAACTTAACAAATATTTTGGATCAGGATCAGATTAAATGATTTGGTGTCTCATCTGGATCAAACCTGTTTAACCCTTTACCTGATAGATATACTTTTGAACTCCTTTGCAAGTTGACCCTGATCAGACAGCTCCTACAGGAGCCATCTGATCAGGGTCTGCACCGTTTGCTTGTGGAATAATACAGCAGTGGATGACAATTTTTGAAGACAAAAAGTTACATATACAGTATTCATAAGGCTGAATGTCTTCTACAGAGTCATACAGTCCGGCTCCAACTAATTACTTAACTCTTTCCTCCATAAATACGCCTTTCTATGCCTCTATAAAAATCACCTGTTGAAACCATTGTGATAAATAGAGCATTTGCTCCTATAGGAGCAAATGCTCTATTTATCACAATGGTTTCAAACTACAAAATTCTAAAATTTTCCTTTTGCTCCTTTTCGGTAGATTTATTCAATGTGGTTGGATCTAAAAATAGCCTATGAGGTAATGGGTTAAGTATTCATACACCCAATATCCCCTTTCCACTAAAGTCTCAAGTTGAATACATCAATTCAGCACCATTTTGAGTGTGTTAGTAGCAAATAGTGTAGACCCTGTTAAAACTGCTCCTTCAGGTTGATCTGGGTCTGTGTTATTTGCCAAAATTTGTCTGACGTGTCCAAATACTTTAGGTATAAATTGGGGTATTTAGACTATCAACAATCTTGACAAGCAGAGCTCCAGATAAGATGCGTAAGTTAAAACATTTTCAAGAATAATTTCTTTATTCCTCCACCAAATGCTATGTTGTGACCCACTCTTCAGAATCGTCTTAAAGAGACGATTCTAAAGTGGTCACAACATAGGGTTTGGTGGAGAAAGGATGATTTTAGTATTTGTGTACGCACTTTTACCTGTAGCTCTGTTGACAAGATTATCAGTCTAGAACAATTTGTTTCTAAAAGGATACAACCACCTGCACTTGACCTGAAATGATAGAAAAAAAGGTTCATTCAATATCAAAGACCTGTGGAGTTCATTAAAAAAAAAAACTCTATGAATTTAGTGTAACTGCATCAGAACTTTTATTTCCTACAACCAAATGCCACAACTGTTTTCCAAAATACAGAAGTTTGGCCTCTTATTTTGCCTTTCTAAGAACTTTCATATTTGTGTATATACCCTTTCGCTGCCAAACTCTGTTGTCTGCAAACTTTGTCGTCTGCTACACATTTTCATTCCTTTGATTTTCTTCATTTTTGTTTCAAAAACATAGTAACAGTAACAAACAGTTTGGATCCTGGATTCTGGATCCAAACTGTTTGCATAGGTAATCACAGATCCGGCATTAGCAGCGAAAGGGTTAATTTATAATTTGGATTCCTTAGATGAAGAGCAATTTGGACAATGAAAATCTAGAAAACTCTCTTCAACTCCACAAATATTCAATTAGCAAACAGACCAGACCCTGTTTGGACCGCTCTTACAAAAGCTGTCTGATCTAGTGCTACCCTGTTTGTAACTTGTAAGGACATTAATGACATATTGATGGAGTAAACTGTAAAGAGTTTTAAAAGAAAAAAAGCTCAAGATTCTGACAACATACACAAGCAGACCTAAACCCTAAGCCTTTCCTTCATATTCACACCTCATATTCACACCTTTGCACACAGAGTAGTGAGTGAGTGAGTTGGGTTTAATGTCCGACAAACAGTATTTCAGTTATTTGCAGACAGCACAGGCATGAGACAAGTTATAGTGCTGCCTCACTGGAATGCCCCTGCCATGGGCACATGGCAAAGGCACCCCACCCAGTCACATTATCCTGACCACGGGCCGACCAGTCCTAGAACTACACCTTTAATATCGAGCGTATACAAGGGAGCTACTAGTACCAACTTTTAACGACTTTTGGTCTGTCACTGCCGGGGATCGAACCCACGACCTTCCCTACCGCATGCGGACGCTCCAACACCGAGTCACATGGCCGGTCACACAGAGTAGACCCAGATCAGACGGCTTCTATAGGAAATGTCTGATACATGGTCAGCTCTGTTTTGCTTTATTAATTTATTTTTTTCTTTACTTTCTAAAATGGCTACAATGTTCCACCTCCCATATTTATTATATAACTATTTTTTCCATGAATATTCAGTAGGTATTGCAATTTGAATAAACACAGAACAGGGAAAGTGTTTACCTGTTTCATATCTATTCAAAAAAAAATCACCTCATGAATATTTATGGCCTGAGTTAATAATATGGAACTGGGGATTTTTTACTGTTTGGTGTGACAAATAACATATTTTTAATAATAAAAAAGGTTATTATTGGAACGAAACACCCCGGTACAGTGGAACGAAATTAACCCGTCGAAAATTGATACGAATCGTCCCGGGATGAACTGGTTTTGGTACGAAACGTCCTGGAACCTTTCAAATTCGGGCAATTCCAATAAGCAAACAAACTTATTGATCAGTCATCGTTTATTAATCTGATTAACAATACATATACTGTTTTACTTCAGTATGCACTTTGCACCTTCCAGTTCAGATAGTGTGTATGTATTTGCCAGTCCTTTTAAAACACAGAGAAGATTATTTACATACAAGTTTGCACTTGTATTTCGATATGTTTCTTGAATTAGAGTCTAGTGAAGCTCAAATACAATAAAAACTGTCTTAACAAAATTTATTTTAACATAATACCAAGTAAATTTATTGACAAAAATGTAATTAAGAGCCAGTAACAACAGTTTTCGATTGTTTTCTTACCCCGGTTTTGCCGAGGAGCTTGATCGGCCGCCATTTTTCAAAACAATGCGTTTTTTCGAGACTGCTATGTTTATTTCACAAGCTGTTATTATTTATAAGTCACATTCAACTGAAATATATTTGCTCTAAATGCAATAAATTAAATAATATACGTATATGATTTATTACAGAGATGGGTTTCTTATTAAGAAGAAAGCTGTTAATTTTTTAAAGATAAAATACAAACTGTCCTGCGTGACATGTTGCAGTCAATGCATGTTACCAAGCCAAAGTGGTCCCCAGGTTCAACTTTCTAATCAAAGTACTACATGTTAGGCAATGAAAAAAAAAAACAAGAAAAAAATATGAACACAAATCTTTATTATTTTTTTAAGTCCTGTACTTAGATAGATACAGATACTTTCTATATTTTACAACCTAAACCTACATTAATATGTTGCTGAAGTTCAGAACTCTAGTTAGTTTGTAGCCTGAATTCTAAGATTATTATTAGTAGTATTAGTATTATCATCATCATCATAATCATCATCATCATCATCATCATCATCATCATCATCATTATTATTATTATTATTATTATTAGATCAATCATCATTATCATCATCATCATCATCATCATCATCATCATCATCGTCATCATTTTCTCTGATCATTATTTTCTTATCATCATTGCAATTAATTTTGATATTTTAAGTACAATGCAAATGAGCAGATGGCATATATGAATAATGAAATTATTTAATTAATCGACTTCTCAGCTGATTTGATTGTTTTACAGTCTTATGACAACTTCCGTAGAGGGAAATATAAACAGTTCTCATAAATCATACAGTGGGTTCAGGCTTTGAATGCCAGGGCTTGATGCCGCATTTGATACTAAGCCTGCTTTAGGTTAACAATTTCCCTCATACATGTAAATATGTTGTCATGCATTTTGCAAACAGAATGGACCCAGATCAGACGGCTCCTACAGGAGCCATTTGATCAGAGTCTGCTCTGTTTTCTTATGGAATTTGAAAGATCTGTGTCGTATACTTTCTAAAATGGCTATGTACAATGTTCCACCTTCCATATTTCATAATAACTATCTTGACAAATTTGTCCATGGATATTTAGAAAGTATTGATATTTGGATTAAACATAGAACAGGGAAAGGGTTAACCATTTCAGCATGGGAAACAATTCATTAATGCCCATTGCAATTTGGAATAGTCCAATTGAAAATTCAGCGTTGATAGGGTTAGCTTGCAGAGTAGATTTATCTTCTCTGTTGTCCCAAAACACATGGTCACAATATCAAACAGTTTGAAACTGACATGATAGACGTCCAGATAAGATGCGTAAATTTAAACATTTTCAAGAATAGCTCCTTTATTTCTTCACCAGACCCTATACCACTGACCACTTTTAAGAACAGTCTCGAAGGTCCATCACTCTGCATACAATACTTTTTTAGTCATTCCCCTTTGTTCACACTTTCGGTTTTTTGGCTGTCATTTCTAAACTTATCATTATAGAGGTTTCAAAATTCACTGGTGTGTTCCTCTCATTGAGGACCATTGATGTAACTAAGGTCCACCACTCTGCATGAAATACTTTTAGAGTTATTCCCATTTGTTCTGATTTCACTCCAGTATATAACAGTTTTTGTGTCAGCTGAGAGCAGGTGTCACTCTTGTTTACATATAAGGCGATGTGTCAGTGACTCTATACTTGTAAATTAGAAGTCTACAAACTATCTTTGGAAGGAGATTAAGGCTTGAAGTGGAAATAGGCATACATGTAAATGAAAAAGATTCGTATAGGGTTTTATAGAGAAATGACTATTTTAGGATTTCGTCGGAATGCATCTTTATCTGTAGCTCTGTACACAGTATATGTACTTACTCTGTGTATATATCCGCAAGGTTGTAGATAATACGCATACTGATCTATCAATTGTTTTTATTTCTCTGCCATAATTTTAAACATTTCCCTCATAATGGACGCTTTTCCGCGCCTATGCAAACAGAGTAGACCCAGATCAGATGGCTCCTGTAGGAGTCGCACGATCAGGGTCTGTTCTGTTTGCTTACGAAATGATATAGGTCTGATTCTACAGTTTCTGTCACGGTGAAAAATTATGTGTATATATCGTTTGAAAAAATCAGCTAATGAAATTCATGATGTCATAATTTCTTACATGAATATTGAAGCTCAGAACAGGCAAAAGGTTAATACGCAGCAATGATAAAATACTCAATGATTATTCATGTAAGAAATGGTGGTCTCATGAATATTAATTCATTGAATTTTTATAATGGTGTGTCAACGGATGTGGTTTTGATCATGGCATGAACTGGAAAACCGGGCCTTTATCATTCCACAAGCAATCAGAGAAGACCCTGATCAGACGGCTCCTACAAGAGCCTTATGATCTGTGTCTATTGTGTTTGCAAAGGCGTAAAAAGGAGAAAATGATTAAACATACCAGGTTCTTACTGCAAATAGGTAATATATACATGTATACAGTAAAACCCCTCTAATGCGACCACCAAAATTGGGCATAATCCAGGATGGTAGAAGCAGGTGGTAGCTTAATGCAGGACGAAATGCAGAAATCTTTATACGAAGTGGTCGCATTAGAGGGGTTATACTGTATTTATATTAAAAATATTTATCTCGCATGTTACATAATTAATGCACTAAGCGATCCTGAAACCGTATTATTAAAAGATTGTTTTACCGTTTACATCATGAATATTCATATTTGAAATAATGACACAACGAATATTTACTAGCTTTTTTATAATGCTATATTTTTATAATAGGGATAGAGGATTTTATGGTATTGACAGAAACTGTAGAATCAAATCTTCTATTTCTACTTCTACCAGTCGGCGGCCGCCGTCATCTTACTGACGTTTTGGGTGTGCGCATAATTAGAAGAAAATTTAGAAAACAGACAAAAAAGCCAAGGTAACTAGAGAGCTTCTTTAAGATTAAAATGAGAGTTTTTTTTAAAGAACTCCAATCACTTGTGCTATACATATATACAGTGTGCTTTTAAAAACATTTACAGCATTGACTGATTTTGATCTACTGTCAGATGAGCCTTGAATACTTCAAGACTCTGAGCCGCCACGGTTACAGTGGACAAGGTATTCCACTGGATAATTGTCCTAGGATAGAAGGACTCTTTCCTGGCGGTTGTTCTGCAGTGTGGTATTTGGAAGGCCATGCTGTTGAATGTTCGTGATTATCTCTGAAGTGGGAGCAGTTTTTCAGAAGTGTCTAAATTCACTTTGCCATGGACCATTTTGAACATCATATTTAACCCTTTACCTGATAGAAGCGGCTTTTAGCGTGTTTAATTTATTCCTCCACTGAAGAAAATAGTTCAATTTTATATAGTCATGAACAAATACCATAGGAAATATTTTCTATATCCTAGTAGTTGGTAGCTTAAATCAGGCTGAAAGTAAAGCAGAATGCGCCTTAAGGCGCATTCTGCTTTACTTTCAACCTGCTTTAAGTGGCCACTTGTCTCCATAACTAGAAACAGTCTATTGGGTAAAGGGTTAACCTTGCATTCTTTCTCCTCAGGCATATTCAAGAGAAGGTCTAACAAGTGATTTGTAGGCATTCTCCTTAATAGCCCTGCTGCCTATATTTAGATTCCTCTTTAGAAAACTGATGGTGCCATTTGCTTTACCACATATAGCATTTATATGTATCTATATACAGGTATTGTTATAATTCCGCATAAGCAAACGGAGCAGACCCTGATCAATAGAAACCGTCTGCTCTCCGTATACTCTGTTTGCAAAGGCGTTTGTTTGAGATAAAGGGGTATAATGATATTGTTGCAATTTCCCAAAAGAATATCTGTCTATATAGTGGTGGTGCGATGGTTTAATGGTAACGCGCTTGACTACCAATCCGGAGGTCCGGAGTTCAATCTCGGTCCCTCCCGGAAATTTCAGGAACACTTTTCAATTGTAACCGTCCTAGCTTTTATGCTAGAAGGATTCCCAGGTTCTATTAAAACTTTTATATTTAGACAGCAAATATCAAAACTCAATAATGTCTAGGGGATACGTAGTAATTGATTTTATTCTCTTCTAATACCTTGTTATTTCAAACCAAAATATATACAGTGGACAGCCATGGTCAATTGTGTGAAATACCTAATAACTTGCTTTTGCACCCTAAGGATGGAAATAAAGAAACGGAATAATTATAGGGAGAGAAAGTGGACTTGTTCTGACGAGAGGTAAGTTATACCTTTGGCTGTCCTGCAAAGCCGCTGATTCCTATAAAAACAACTCCTTATATAGGTGCTTGGCTGCATTGAGCATGCTTTTCCCATCATTTTTAACAAACTAGCAAAGAGGAGCTTTGCAAATGTATTGTCCTGTTTTATTAACCTGTCAAAATTTAAATAATTATACGCTTGCTGAACACGCCATATATATATAGCTTCGGTTAATATCGATTGTTTCCTCTAATAAATTTGACAGGTCAATAAAACAAAACAATACCTGTAAGACTATATATAAGTTTAAACAAAACAATACGCAGGTGTATACAACTATAGGTAAACAACGAGCAGTGAGACGTGAATGTACTTTACATTTGGTACGTTACAGGATTTAGGGGTGCCGGCACTGCTGATATGCGGTCCATCTAACTTACATGCGACAGAGACTAGTCAATCACGATTTCTTTCAACGTATTTGTATTTGACGTTGCTTGCACCACAGAGAGAGAGATGGAGAGAGAGAGAGAGAGAGAGATACAGAAACAGAGACAGAGACCAGAGGCCAGAGACCAGAACCAGAGACAGAGACAGAGACATAGACAGAGACAGAGACAGAGAGACAGAGAGAGACAGAAACAGAGGCAGAGAGACAGACAGGAGAGAGAGATCGAGAGAGAGAGACAGAGACAGAGACAGAGAGACATACAGAGACAGAGACAGACAGACAGACAGACAGAGAAAGGAAAGAAAGAAAGAGACAGAGAAAGAAAGAGACAAAGACTGAGACAGAGACACAGAGAGGAGGTGATACAAAGAGAGACACACAGAGACAGAGAGATGATGGGAGGGACGGGGGAGAGAGGGGGGAGTGACAGAAAGACAGACATGTATAGACAGAAACAGAGAGATAGAGAGACGGAGAGAGAGACGCAGATAGATAGTTTATGAATTATAAAGTCTATTGCTATCTTTCAAAATTTATTTAAAAAAAGATAGGTCGACGATTTGATTTCTGCAAAAAGCAAAGTTCTACTTTTGGTGGATTTTTTATCATAGATCCAGCTTAGCGCGGACAGGAGCGGAGTACTTTCGACTGGTAGGGCAGTTATGTATTTGAAAAGCTTCAGTCAACTTTCATTTACTCCGTATAATCTTTCAAAATCAGTCGTACTTCCGGTCTAGTTTCTGCCGGTGTACGTTTAATGCTTCTAGTTCACGATTAAATTTGACAATTTGGTCATAAATCATTAATGTTTCACATCTTTAGACCAAACGTCATCAGCTGTCAATAAAACAAGCCTGCATCTTCGCGATCTTCCTATTGTTTACGTCCACGTTGACAGGTCACGTGATATTCTACTTCCTTTTTCGCTGTGCCACATGAAGAGAGCATCAAAATGAGTGCAGCTCCTCCAGCTTATCATAAAGGAATCGTTAAACAGGTAAGAAATGTTTAAACAACCCCATTCTAATACTGAATTTTACAATGGAATACAATATTGTAACAAATTACGTTCGAAATCGCGGTAACTTTCAAAAGTGAAAGTAGATTCTTGATTGAAATCTTTGTAAACAAGGGACACGTTTTGGGTCAGATCAAGTTAATGAATTTCTGTTAACTGGTACGTACTATTATATGTAAAGCCAGAAAGACCCAAGAAACTATACATCACAGACTAAAGAATAAAATGAAATTTGTGATTATAATTTGAGATCTATAATGTAGTCCCTGTTGATTTACTTACTGTTATTATCTCTTACCATATGGTATTGTAAAAATGTATATGAAAAAGGCTGATGAAACAAACAAAGACTGTATTTATAATATTTCAATGGCCCATAGCAGACTGTTAAAGCAACAAAACTAAATTGAACTCTTTATTGTGATTTAGTTAGCAAACTCATCTCTACGTTATATAGTACATACAGCTAGCCCAATCCACTTTTAGAGTACTGCAGAATATTTACTTGAACTCAAATTAATAGTAACTACCAAAGTAATAGGCCTAGCATCAGTTCTATCTCAGTTTAAGAACAGGCATTTAAATCACTGGTCCGTCCAACTCTTGAATACGCCAGCTCTGTTTGGGATCCATACATTAATGAAGATATCAAAAAAATACAAAGGAGAGCTTCTAGGTACATCACCAATTGATACAGAAATACATCCAACGTCAGTAACATGATAGACTAACTAAACTTGTGAAGACTAGCAGATAGAAGAACTGACCCCCATCTCACTATGCTTTATAAAATCACACATGCTAAAGTTGCAGTCCCAAGAACAGACAGACTCAACCCACCTCTCAGGCACTCCAGACACTCACACACTCTTTCCTACCAAATTCCATCTTGCAGAACCCAGACACGACAGCAATCCTTAAACTACAGTTGTTCAACTTCAAGGCAGCTATATTAGCACTATACTGAGAATTACTAACCTGTACATAGTTTTTGTGTCACCTGTCAAGAGGCAGTGTGTCCCTAGGGATCACTTTTCTGTCGTCTGTCTGTCCAACTGTCTGTCTGTCAGTCACACTTTCTTATTTTGGCCGTCATTTCTAAACTAATCATTATAGAGCTTTTAAATTTCACATGTGTCTTCCTCTCATTGAAGACCATTGAAATTAAGATTCATCACTCTGTGTGCAATACTTTTTTGAGTTATTCCCCTTTGTTCTGATTTGTGCACTCCAGCATATTAACAGTTTTTGTGTCAGCTGCAACACGAAGTAAATACAGACGGAGTGGCATCGAACTATAAACCGATACAATGTACTGAAACACTTGTCGTCGCTTACCTGTACATCGTTATCGCTAAAATAATCGATATCGAGCTCTCGGTTACTGATTTTATAGTGAGGCGATCGCGAATTGTTAATAAAAAAATGTCACCTATATCTGCGTAAGTTTCTCTACATTCATTATATATCGTCGGATTTTTATATAAATGGTTTTGTTAGACAGCTTAGACATTCATCTTCATTTTATGGAATTGTCAGTTCTCAATATGCGTGTGGCAATATTTTGTAACGAGTTAAAATGTTGCGAAATGAAGCTGAATGATAGACGAGTGCAAAATACAGAACACACACACACGAACAAGAAACCACTAATTAATCATGAAAAGATCCTATAATCTTTAGATTTTTTGGAATTGATGTTAGAATATATCGAATATAGTATAAAAAAAAGAGTTAAAATCCTATTTGGTTTTTTTAATCACCAGCTGTTGCACCAAGCAGTTTGCATGAAGGTGACAGAAACGAATCGCCATTCATGAGAAAAATAACCTGGAAAACTTACAGGAATCTGAAAAATAATATTCACCATGTAATAGTTTAAAAATTTAGTGTCAGGATGACCTTGAAATGATCAAATTAGAAACCCTACGTAAACCATAAGCACAACTGGAAAACACGGTTCCTTTTTCATGTCACCTGTTAACCTACACGTGCGTTTGTGTTCAACAGTCATGGCCAGTTTATAGTAATAATAATTTATTAAAATATGGAAGGCGCAGCATTGTAGCTATTTAAGAAAGTAAACAAACAGTGAGACCTATCACATTCCATTAGCAAACAGAGCAGGCCCTACGCATTGATGAGAATGAAAAGGTTAAAATCCTTCATCTGTTCTATGCTGCCAAAATTCAAAACCTATCGAATATGCATGTACGAAATAGTTGTAATGAAAAACGGAACGTGACACATTGAAGAGATTTTATAAACTAACAAAACATGATTATATTTATTGCTAAAACAACACTTTGAAGTTTTGGCCATGGCAGAAACTGTAGAACCATATATATATTATATCATAAGCAAACAGAGCAGACCCTGATCAGACGGCTCTTATAGGAGCCGTCTGATCTGGGTCTACTCTGTTTGCAAAGGCGTATTTATGGAGTAAAGGGTTTTTTATTCAAAAGGAGCAGGGTATAATGTACATGCAAATCATTCATGGTTAGTGTTAGTAAAGGTTAGTGAGGGATAAATGAAACATGAGACCCAATAGTTTCAATACATGTATTGTTATTCACAAAGTAAACAAATTCTTATTTATTCATTTGCATAAATATTATAAATATTTGGAGAAAGACAGAGCTCTAGATAACTGCGTATATCTTCTCCTCTAAACCTTATCTTGTGAGTACTCATTAGAATTAGAATTGGCCCGTCATGGTGATTCTAATGAGAACTCATTAGACGGGGTGGGAAAACAATTCAACTTTTTACCTCTCAACCATATGGTTGCTGCCTAGAACTCTGTAAAGACAAAAAATGATTATGAACACAAGTGAATTAGGTTAAATCATGCAGTGATTTTTTTCTCTCCATTTATTCAAAGTTAAGAATCATGTAAAAGTACAGGTGACAAGGTCTGATGAGCTGTATATCAAACTTCAGAAATGTTGATACAAACATTTAATAAAACTTCAAGTCTTCAACTATGATGAAAAAATGGAGAGGTGCTGGGAGATAAATCGAATTGTACTCACAAATGAGTTAATATATGTTTGTATACAGGTATTCCCAGCAGAAACATAGAAACTAGTTAATCCATATTTACACCATGCACAGAACATAAAAAGTGTATCGACACTAACACATTTCAGACACTTTGCAAATCATGACACTGTTTAACCCTTTCCTTTCTGCTTGCAAAATAGCGAAATGGCAAAGGTTATATCACCAAATTAGAAACATACAGACTTCTTCCATTTATCATATGAACATTGTCAATATCAGGCAACAAGATATGCCGACGTGTATTTCCTGGATATGGAGCTAATGCCTGACTACCACCTATATATTCAGACTTTCGTCGTCTAACAGAAAGAATGTGGGTGACAACAATTCTGCCAGGAAAGTGTCCGATTCCGGTGTGTCTGAAACAAGAAACAAAATTATTTAAGAAAATATGTCTTACAGCACTACAACGGTATACCCCCAGATCACTGTATCCGAAAGGCATATCCAGATCAACATTGTTTTTCAAGCTGGGAAATAGTCAAATTTTGAAGACTGATCAGGTCTTACACCTTAGAAGAAGGCTGATCTGGGTATATGGAGTACCATACCCTTTTAACCCTTTCCCTATTCTATGTTTATTCCAAATTTCAATACCTACTGAATATTCAAGGACAAAACAGTTATAACCGAAGGTGGAACATGGTAGCCATTTTAAAAAAAATAAAGAAACATATCTTTCAAATTCCATAAGCAAACAGAACAGACCCTGATCAGACAACTCCTATAGGAGCCGTCTGACCTGGGTCTACTCCATTTGCAAATGCGTAAAAACAGATTTATATGAGGCTTAAAGGAATGCCCATGTAAATTTCCAGCTGAACTTTTCGGAATTGGGAGATGTCTTTATTTGTTGGACACACCTGATATGTCGAATACTTTAGATCAACAGCATTTAAAATTTTAATTCTCGTTCTATTTTAAGAAGATCTAGATATTAATTAAGATATACCGTCCCTTTGGGGTCATTTATGTGTTGTAAAATGGATGTACAGTATCGTAGCAGATCCAGTAAAAGTGTTTTAGGATAGATCTAGATCATATAAATCTAAACTATCTTTAGAACTAGAATTCAACATTATCTATTTTTTTTTTTAAATTGATCTCAATCGTTGGGGTTTAATTATGCCTAACTATAGATCTAATTAGTCAGAATAGTTTTTTTCTATTTTTGGAAAAATAACAAATCAGAACTTTAGATAATTGGCACATTGTTTGGTATTTGTCTCATTTGAAAGCTTTCCTGTTGCGTAATAATTAATTGCTTTGTTGATAAGGAAGTGTGTGATAGATGGCAGTTTGCGATCACTGACCCTTGTCCCCTGCTGATAACATAGGGTACTGACCATCTGACACATTTGATCGTTTCCTAGGTCTATTCTAAGCAGTATTTAGGCTATGTTGGTAATGTAATAATATAGTCTCAAAATGTCTAAACAATTTATTTTCATGCAATCTAATTTGTTACTTTATATTGTTAAAATCTTTGAACGCAGGAATCAAGAGTACTGACATTAAAAACTTTGTAGACCCAGACGGTGTGCGGTAAAAATGACACAATAGCTAAAAAACAACCCTCTGATCAGAGTCTTCACTGTTTATTAAGCAAAATAATCTAGCAAATATAAGTCTTATAATTATAATGAATAAAATCTACAGTTAAACAATGATGGACCATTCCAGCATTCACAAATTAACAGAATAGAACACCTTTGCTATTCATATCAGATTGCTCAGAAAGAGACTGTTTGATCAGGGGGTCTGCTCTGTTTACTGACCACAGACTATTAAGGTTCCTTTTCCACACTTACTAACTGAAAATAATTACTCATTTGTCACAAACAATGTATAAATTCTATGGTATTTTTTTCAAAACCACTTTAAAATTTGACTGTACATCGCTCTTTTTCAATCCACGATTATATGAGTATTGTCCAATTAATCGTTTAAAAAAATATACCATGCATTAATTCAACATATTTGCATTTCATCACAACTCACGCTGAATGAAAATAATATACGAGAAGTAAGCCTTAGTGTTTCCCGATTCCACGGTATTAGGAAAGCGATCCTCAGTGAAATGGCAATATAGCTAAAAATCGTCATTTTTACAGCTAAGTTTACATGTAATCTCTACACAAATTTCGATTAAATATGGACCATGCATTAGTTCATAGTCTTCAGAAGCACTGGACTAAGTATAAGCAACCACATATTTCAATAAACTTACTTTTATTATCAAACCATATGAAAGCTAAACTAATTTTTCGACCATTGCCGCCATTTTGTCAACAGTTCAGACGCACTGAAAATAACAGGTTCATTTCCGCCTCCAAAAAAAACATCAACTAAAATATTTTGCACCATAAACAAGGACCCATGAAAGAAAATAATACTTACCAAACATTTTCGCACAAAAAATCTATCGATTCGAGACTTCAATACAGGTGAAATCGTCTTAAATTTGCGAGCAATTTCACGCTTTTCCTCAATGGCGTCCTTCGTCAACAATAAGATGCTGCGCTCTGATTGGTTGATTAATTTTGAACGACAGCATTTTTGACCAGATCGACTCGATGCCACTCCGTCTGTATTTACTTCGTGGCTGCAAGCAGGTGATACATGAGTTCCTCCGAACACTCTTGTATTCATAAACTGGTAAATCATTGAAGAAAAAAAAAGAAAATTTATATGCATATAGTCACTTCCTGGTCTACCAATGCATATCTATTATTGGCATAATCTTCATCCAGTTGAATTTCAGGCAGCTGATTATGAAGTAGAAGTACTGACTGAGTGTCGAAAATCTTGGATCCTGACGGGATGCCAAGTTTCTTGGCATCTCGTCTGGATCCAAGCAGTTTGCAAATTATAGTTAGATGGCTAGGGGCAGGATAAGTTTTAATTTGCCCAGTCTATTAATATGCTAAACAATGCAAAATTTTCTATCAAATTTATGGACCCAACTAAATTTTGTACAGTATTGTGTTCTGCATTATTATTACTGTTTTTGTTAAATATGACACATTTTATCCCATTTAAACTGCAAGATGAGGATGTTGTTTCTCAAAAGTCCCATTGTGATATAAACACTAATTAACATCCAGTTTACATGTTCAAGAGATATATACGTATGATCTTGCCATTTAATTACTGTTTCCTTGTATGTAGGTCCTATCCGGGGATGCTGTTGTCATCAGAGGACAACCTCGTGGAGGTCCACCACCAGAAAGAACTTTATGTTTCTCAAATATTACTGCACCAAAGCTTGCGCGTAGAGCTCTCCAAAATGTTGAGGGATCTGTTGAAACTAAAGATGAGGTAATATATGTTTTGAAACTTTTGATTATACTATCACTTAGTCCTTCATTGCCTCATGTCCGTCATTTGTTGCTGTATACTCTATATTTAGAAAACGTTCCAGATGCATAAATTAAAATATTTTCAAGAATAACTCCTTTATTTCTCCACCAACCTTATACTGTGACAACTCTTTATAATTGTCTCTTTTAGACAAATTCGAAAGAGTGGTCACAGTATAGGGTTTGGTGGAGAAATGACAGTTTTAGTATTTTGGTACACACCTCTGTACCTCTGGTTGTTAACATTTCAAGGGGAAATTTTCCGAGTCTAATCAGTAATAACAGAATTACCAGTAAATGAAAGTTGCCACAGTTTAATTTGCATTCTTATTGTAGAAATTAAATTTTGATTATTTTGCCTTTCTGCTTTCTGAATAAAAATATTTTTCATAAAATGAATTAAATATGGTTGAGTGAATATCTTGTTAAAAACACTGACATTAAAATGACCAAATCTGTTGATAGTAAATACTTAGGAATGAATGGTATGTTGTTTCAGCCATATGCCTGGGAGGCTCGGGAATTTGTCAGAAAGCGGCTGATTGGCAAAGAAATAATGTTTACTGTAGAGTACAAAATACCAGCAGCGACAAGAGAGTATGGGTGCATCTATCTCAATAAAGGTAAGCCATTAGTCTGGTGGAGCAAGTCAGGGGAGGGGTAATGTTCAGCTTTATGTATCAGATTTTAATTTGCTCTGCCTAGTAATTGCCTGTACAACCTTTAAACCGTTTACTCCATAAATACCCTTTCTACGCCTTTGCAAACAGAGTAGACCCAGATCAGATGGCTCCTGTAGGAGCCATCTGATCAGGGTCTGCTCTGTTTGCTTATGCTATCATAGGATGTAAATCTGATTTTACAGTTTCTGCCTGAGCCAAAATGTCCTGTGTTCATATGACATTAAAAAAACCCAACTAATTAATATTCATAATGTCATTATTTTCTACATGGAAAGGCTTAATAGAAGCCAGTTTAACTTTTTATACGCCCACCTAATAAAGGTGGTCGTATATTGTCGTGGCCCTGTCCGTCCGTCCGTTCGTTCGTTCGTTCGTTCGTCCGTCAACATTTTGCTTGTCCGCTGTTTTCTGGGAAAACTATTGGACAGATATTAATGAAACTTCACACAAATGTTTAATGCATCAAGATCTGAAGCTGAGTTGATTCTGAGGTTCATTTGATTTTTCATTTCAGAGTTATGGCCCTTGTCCTTAAAAAATATGTAAATAGTTTGTCCGCTGTTTTCTGGGAAAACTGTTTGAGAGATATTAATGAACCTTCACACAAAAGTTTAATGCATCAAGATCTGAAGCTGAGTCGATTCTGAGGTTCATTTGATTTGTCGTTTCGGGGGTTATGGCCCTTTTACTTAAAAAATCATGCAAATAGTTTGTCCGCTGTTTTCTGGAAAAACTATTTGACAGATATTAATGAAACTTCACACAAATGTTTAATGCATCAAGATCTGAAGCTGAGTTGATTCTGAGATTCATTTGATTTTTCGTTTCGGAGTTATGGCCCTTTTACTTAAAAAATAATGCAAATACATGCAAATAGTTTGTCCACTGTTTTCTGGGAAAACTATTTGACTGATATTAATGGAACTACACACAAATGTTAAATGCATCAAGATCTGAAGCTGAGCTGATTCTGAGGTTCATTTGATTTTTCATTTCAGAGTTGTGGCCCATGTCCTTAAAAAATATGCAAATAGTTGTCCGCCGTTTTCTGGGAAAACTGTTTGACAGATATTAATGAAACTTCACAAAAATGTTTAATGCATCAAGATCTGATGCTGAGTCGATTCTGAGGTTCATTTGATTTGTCGTTTCGGAGTTATGGTCCTTTTACTTAAAAAAAATGCAGATATATGCAAATAGTTTGTCCGCTGTTTTCTGGCAAAACTGTTTGACAGAAATTAATGAAACTTCATACACAAGTTTAATGCATCAAGACCTGAAGCTAAGTTGATTCTGAGGATCATTTGATTTGTTGTTTCGGAGTTATGGCCCTTGCACTTAAAAACATAATGCAAATTTATGCAAATATGAGGATGTCCATAACTTTTTCATTTGAAATGATATTTACTTCAAATTTTTTTATATGGTTAAACCTTAATGTGAATTTTCACAGATACATTGGGCGGTTTGATATGTCATTTTATTCTAAAGTTATGGTCCTTGAACTTTGTGTGTTCGTTGCTTTGTTAGTCGGTCAACTTTTAGTTTGTGTTTTGTTTTCTGGGAAAACTATTAAAATGATATAAATGAAACTTAATAACACAAATGCTTTAAGCAACAAAATTTGAAGCTGAGTATATTTTGAGGTTCATTCAATTTGTCTTTACAGAGTTATGGCCGTTGCACTTTACAAAAATCTGCAAAAATGAGGATTAGCTGTAACTTTTTTATTTAATAAGATATTCACTTCATTTTTTAAAAAAATAGTATCACCTTAATATGGAAATCTAGATCTGAAGCACAGATTAGAAAATGTCAACACTTATAAGGCATGTTGAATCGGAGAAATTTGCAAGTGGGCGTATTATGTACCGTATGCGGTACTCTTGTTGTTGTTACACTTGGAAATTCCATGCAATTTCTTTAGATGAGTTGTGCTATGAGGACTGGTGTCTGAGTGGTTTTATCCATTACCTCATCAATAATTATATGCAATAAATAATGATGACACCGTGAATATATTTAGCTGAATTTTTATGATGGCAGTATGAAGACAGGAAATGTTAGCCTACTAGGTCCAATACAAACAGCATAAACCCAGTCAAACTGTCCAGAAACAGACATGGTCTACATTGTTTTGATAAGCTGTGTAACTAAATCCCTCAGATGCTAAAACCTTTATCAAGTACCCAGTTTATGATGTGGGTAACTGATTTGATCTGCAGAGTTTAGACATCCCAGACACCACACTCGTTTTGATTTTATATCTTTATAACTGATGTTATATGAAACAGTGATACAATGAACATACTAGTAAATGTGTGAATAAAACTCAGCCCTTTTGTTTAATCCTTTACCAAATGAATTTATACTTCCATGACTATAAGTCAGATTATTTTGATTTTAAATATTACATGAGCAAGAGAAATGTTGACCTTGACAGAAACTTTACAGTCAGATCTATAATAGTCCATAAGTAAACACAGCAGACCCTGGTCAGACAGCTCAGGAGCTGTCTGATCTAGGTCTACACTGTTTGCAAGGCCTCTAAAGGCATAACTGTGGAATAAAATGTTAACCCTTTCCTCCATGAATAATCATGTATTAAGAAATAATGATGCCAATATTAATTAGATTAACTTGTTTTAATAGCCCACATGGACACGAGAAAATGGACACGAGAATATTCAGCCATGGCAGAAACTGTAGAATCCTATCTTTATTGTATTATAGGCAAACAGAGCACACCCTGATCAGACGGATCCTATAGGAGCCGTCTGATCTATGTTCTTTCTGTTTGCAAAGGCGTAGAAAGGCGTATTTATAGAGTAAAGGGTTAAAGACAGAGTGGTGTATTTGAAGCACAATTTATAGATTATTAGGCTTTCCTATTTTTGAGATCATACACGGTATTCTCGTTGTTTCAGATCCGACTAGCGAGAACAAGGAAAGTATAACAGAGATGCTCGTGGCTGAAGGTCTAGTGGAGTTACGGAGGATGGGACTGAGACAAGATGAGTATGTATGCCTTATTAATTCTTTACCTGATGAATATTTATGTAAAAAATAATGACATTATTAATATTTATCAGCCAAATTTTTATACACATAGTTTTTATGAAGTGTAGATGTGCACAGTACATGTGAGCTTGGGGCACCAACTTCTTCCATAGATATCAATTAAACTTTGTTCACATGATCTCTATGAAGGGTAGATGTGCACAGTACATGTGAGCTTGGGGCACCAACTTCTTCCATAAATATCAATTAAACTTTGTTCACATGATCTCTATGAAGGGTAGATGTGCACAGTACATGTGAGCTTGGGGCACCAACTTCTTCCATAGATATCAATTAAACTTTGTTCACATGATCTCTATGAAGGGTAGATGTGCATGACATCATTTTCCTTCACTTCTCTCCGGACTATATGGAGTTGTCTGTCCTTGAACTTGGATGTAATGGTAATATTGGTTTACTGTTGTGCGGGTATAGCTGTGAACTTTTGGCATAAACTTCTTCAACAGATTTCAAGAGACTTCAATGAAAGTTTATTTATACATATAGTCTATGAAGTGTAGATGTGCAGTATCTAATTATTCATACATGAGTTATCCGGCCCTGCACTTGTACCAAACCTATGGAGTGGATGTGCATCACATTTTTAGCTCACCTGAGCCAAAGGCTCAGGATGAGCTATTGTGACCGCTATTTGTCCGTCGTCCGGTGTCCGGCGTCCGTCGTCCGGTGTCCGTCCACATTTTCAAACGACATCTCCTCTGAAACTGCTGACCCGATTTTAACCAAATTTTGTCAGGAACATCAGTGGCTAGGGGGAACGAAACGTTGTTCACATTATGACCCCCAGGCCAAAAATGGCCCCGCCCAAGGGCTTATCAGTTTTTCATAGGAAAATCTTTAAAAATCTTATTCTCTGAAACTGTAAGGCCTAGACCTTTGATATTTGGCATGTAGAATGATCTAATGGTCCTCTACAAAGATTTTTCAAATTATGACCCCCGGGCCGAAAATGGCCCCGCCCAAGGGCTTATCAGTTTTTCATAGGAAAATCTTTAAAAATCTTCTTCTCTGAAACTGTAAGGCCTAGATCTTTGATATTTGACATGTAGCATGATCTTATGGTCCTCTACAAAGATTGTTCAAATTATGACCCCCAGGCCAAAAATGGCCCCGCCCAAGGGCTTATCAGTTTTTCATAGGAAAATCTTTAAAAATCTTCTTCTCTGAAACTGTAAGGCCTAGACCTTTGATATTTGGCATGTAGAATGATCTAATGGTCCTCTACAAAGATTGTTCAAATTATGACCCCCGGTCCGAAAATGGCCCCGCCCAAGGGCTTTCAGTTTTTCATAGGAAAATCTTTAAAAATATTCTTCTCTGAAACTGTAAGGCCTAGATCTTTGATATTTGACATGTAGCATGATCTTATGGTCCTCTACAATGATTGTTCAAATTATGACCCCCGGGCCAAAAATGGCCCCGCCCAAGGGCTTATCAATTTTTCATAGGAAAATCTTTAAAAATCTTCTCTGAAACTGTAAGGCCTAGACCTTTGATATTTGGCATGTAGCATGATCTAATGGTCCTCTACAAAGATTGTTCAAATTATGACCCCAGGGCCAAAAATGGCCCTGCCCAAGGGCTTATTAGTATTTCATTGGAAAATCTTTAAAAATCTTCTTCTCTGAAACTGTAAGGCCTAGACTTTTGATATTTGGCATGTAGCTTCGGCTTGTGGTCCCCTGCCAAGATTGTTCAACTTACGACCATGACCTCTGGGCGAAACTTGGCCCTGGCTTATCAGTTTTTCATGGGAAAAATATATCATTTTTCTCTGAAACCATAAGGCTTAGACCTTTAATTAATGGCATACTGCTTTGCCTTGTGGTTCTCTACCAAGGTTGTACAAATGATGGCCCTGCCCCTGGGGTATCTCAGGTGAGCGCTTCAGGGCCTCATGGCCCTCTTGTTTTTCAGTACCCAAAATTGCATTCAGGAGTTATCTGCCCTCCATTTTGCGATCAGTGCTGCAATCTGGGGGTATTTATCACCCTTAGTGATAGCTCTAGTGTTAAAATAGAAAAGGGTATAAAATTAAACAATGAAAACATGCATTTGTAAACAAAGTAGACCCAGATTAGACAGCTTCTATAGGAGCCGTCTGATTAGGGTCTGCTCTGTTTGCATATGGTATACTATTGATCCGATTCTACAGTTTCTGCCGAATCCAAAATGTCATTATAAAAATTCAGCTAATAAATAATCATGAGATCATTTTTTGCATGAATATTGAGCAGGGTTGTTGAGACACTTTTTGATACCTTTGTAAACAGAGTTTACTGTTTGATTATCAAATATACACTTCAGTTTCTGTGATGGTCAAATTGGATTTGTTTATGCTGCCATTATAAAAACTTGTGTTGTTGTTGTTTTTTCAGCGAGAATGCACAGAGGTTGATACAACTGGAGGAAGCTGCTAAATCTGCCGGAAAGGGAAAATGGAACCCGGAGGTTACAACAAACCCAGAAAAATTCATGCGTGACATAAAATGGACATGTGAAAATCCCAGGCAGTTAGTTGATTCTTTCCACCAGAAACCTGTTGAAGGTAGGTTTAAAAAAAGGGGGCCAGAGGTGTATTCTTAACCGAATGATCTGATCAGTTGACCAATTATTCCATATAAACGCCTTTTTATGCCTTTGCAAAGAAGACCCAGATTAGACTACAGCTGTAGCTTTCTGCTCTGTTTGCTCATTAACTCTTCGCTTGCTGCATTTTGAAATACATTTCTCCTTCTTTACCCATGTCCTGTTGTATAATTACATATATCTTCACTGTGTACAAGTATTTCGCTGTGCAATCACTGCTGTGGAGTTCACTGGTTGCACAATCAACTTGTAAATAGTGCAGACCCTGATGAGACAGCTCCTGCAGGAGCTGTCTCATCTGGGTCTTCACTATTTACAGGTAGGTATATTGACGTGAATAGCAATGTTCATATACCAAAATATACCAGTATTTATGATGTCATTATTTCTTACTTGAATATTCATGGAGTAAAGGGTTAACCCTTACGCTCATACAAATGCCTTTTCATGCCTTCGTAAACAGAGTAGACCCATATCAAATGGCTCCTGTAGGAGCCATCTGATCAGGGTCTACTCTGATGGCTGTAATTGAGAAGTGAAACAGGTGACAAGATTTGACATGTTATGAGAAGAGTCTTACCTACTGACTATGATTTCAGCTGTGATTGAGCATGTACGGGACGGCTGCACTGTGAGGGCCTTCCTACTGCCAGACTTCAACTACGTCACAATCATGATGTCAGGAATGAAGGTAAAACTACAAAATTTGTTTTAGCACAGCAATTATTTTGTTGTGTCGGATTTGAAAACACAGGCATTTGCCTCTGCATGCTCTCGGTTTTAACCCTTTTGGATGACTTTGGGTCTCATCTGGATCCAGACTGTTTGTGATGGTCTTGACAAATTTGACCATAGTTTCTAATGGTTTAACATTTCACTCCATTTAGATGCTTTTTAGTACCTTTTCACACAGAGAAGACTTGGATCCTGATTGACCCATCTGATCAGTCTTCTGTGTTTGCTTATGAAATGATATAAATATTTTTTTCTATAGTTTATGCCATGATAAAATTTCTCTTTTTCATAATGCCATTTTAAAAATCTGCTAATTAACATTCAGTCATTATTAGATATGAATATTCATGGTATAAATTGTTAACCCTTTCCCTCATATAAGCGTGTTTTCACGCATTTGCAAACAGATTAGACCCAGATCAGATGGCTCCTAGAGATCAGGGTCTGCTCTGTTTGCTAATAGAATTTGATAGATTTGATGCTTTACTTACTAAAATGTCTACAATGTTCCATCTTCTATATTTCTTTATAACTGTTTTGTTGATGAATATTCAGTAGGTATTGAAAGTTGGCCTAAATACAGAACAGGGAAAGGTTTAAAGGATAAAGCCTAACTACTGCAGTAAACCTTGTGTTGTAGAGCATTATTGTGGTACATACAACTTTATGTGCTTGGTCACTAAGTAATTGTTGATAGTGATAAACGGCCTTTGATTCAATTCTCCAATCAATATTCCCTTCGTTTTCTTTTCATGTACAAAACAATTTGTCTCCCTATAATTGTTAGTTTCAGAGTGCCAAATAGTTTTGAATCTGGGTGGCTCAATTGAATCCAAATTGCTTTGCAAAGGACATCACAGATAGCAGTTAGATTTTTGCCCTAAGACCCTGAGCCAAATAACACTTTTGTTTGTTTCAGTGTCCCATGTTCAAACAAGATGAAACTGAGGCTTTTGCAGAGGAAGCTAAGTACTTCACAGAATGCCGTCTACTGCAGAGGGAGGTCACGGTCATCATGGAGGGCGTATCCAATGCCAACATCCTGGGAACTGTCCTTCACCCTGTAAGTAAACATTATAGTGGATAGCCCATTACCTCATAGTCTACTTTTAGACTAAACCTCTTTGAATAAAACTTCTGCATAGGAGCATTTTCTAGAAAAAAGTGAAATTTTAGAATTGTGTAGTTTTTAAACCATTGTGATAAAAAAAAGCATTTGCTCCTATGGAGCAAATGCTCTATTCATCACAATGGTTTTAAAATATCTGTTACAGAGGTGTCAAAAGGTATCAATATGAGGGAATGAGTTAACCCTTATTATGTGTGACCATGGAACTTATTTCTGGCCTCACCTTCACATTACACACTTGAGACTTACAAATTATCTTAAATTTTCCAACCCGCTAGCATTGTGTGGTCAAGTCTGATAATGTTTTGATGAATTCATCCCTGATTTTAACAAATGTTAACCTGTATTTCTTTGTGAACTCCAACAGATATGTTTTAGGAATCTTATTTTCATTTGAAGGAGTACACCAGCTGGAATCATTTTGTTGATTTGACTTGTGAAAATAGTTTTTGGAAACAATAATGCATTCCTTACTTAGTGAGTAACTGCTGAAGCCCAAGGATCTTGATCTTCACTGTTTGCCTAAGTCTTTGTTAGGGATTGTCGAAAAAAATATGACAAAACAAATTCACTTTTACTTCAGTCTTAAGTTGAAAGCTCAATTTCACAATGTGATTAAGATTTATTGAATTTGTAAACAGTAACTGGAAGCTTTTGTTTTTGTCACAGAATGGCAACATTGGTGAGTTGCTGTTGAGAGAAGGCTTTGCTCGCTGTGTGGACTGGAGTATGGGTGTGGTGTCCCAGGGGGCTGAATCACTTAGAGCTGCTGAGAAGTAAGTGATAAAGCAAGAGTGTTCCACTTTGTAAACTTAAATTATTATCCCTTTCCTTCATAAATATGCCTTTCTAAGCCTTTGTAATAACCACTTCTTGAAACCATTGTGATAAATAGAGCATTTGCTCATATAGGAGCAAATGCTCTATTTATCACAATGGTTTCCTATAGGAGCAAATGTTCTATTTATCACAATGGTTTCAAGCTACAAAATTATAAAACTTTACTTTTCTCTAGTAAATGCTCCTTTTGGGTAGATTCATTCAAAGAGGCTGGGTCTAAAATAGCATATTGAGGAAAGGGTTATACCCGCATTAAACTAATGGAGGAGTAGCATTGATGCATGTATGGTTGGGTTGGATGGCTGGGCAGTCTGTACACTTCAAAGTATAAATCTTAATACTACTCGTTCAGTTTCAGGATACATTGATGAAACCAGGTATATGATATCTTTATGAATTGTAGATGTGTATGATATTTTTGTATACAGATAAACAATACTGGTCAGGGTTATTGACCCTTGAACTTATCAGATTTTGCCGGTTTTAACCCCTTAACCCATTCCCTCATTATGACGCCTTTTGATGCCTCAGTAAAAGTCACTTTTTGAAACAATTTTGATAAATAGAGCATTTGCTCCATAGGAGCAACTGCTGTATTTATCACAATGGTTTAAAAACTAGACAATTCTAAAATTCCCTTTATTCTAGTAAATGCACCTTTTCAGTAGATTTATGCAAAGATGATAGGTCTAAAAATAGCATATTCGGGAATGGGTTAAAGTGACAAGTGTCATATATATACTCTGACAGATACATACTGGTTAAACTTCTTAAATGCTGACTCAGAGTTTCTTTCTTGTCTACACTATTATGAATGTTTGCTAGGTCTTTCTGTCTATTTCTACCTTGATGGTACTCATTAGAATCACCTTTTTATGGGGATTCTCATAAATATCAACAAAATAGAGTATGGCTGGGAATTATGAGATTCGGAAACAATATCCTTATTTACAGTTTTTCTTTGACATCTTACATGTACGGTATGTGATGTATATTTCCATTTCAGGGCAGCAAAGGAGAAGAAGTCGAGGATCTGGAAGGATTACTCTCCTCTGACTGCCCCTGCCATGAACATCAAAGACAAGTGCTTCCAGGGCAAGGTTTGTCTTAACCCTTTCTTTCATGTAAACTCCTTTCCATGCCTTTGCAAACAGAGTAGAC
This sequence comes from Azorinus chamasolen, assembly GCA_963576725.1. Classification (NCBI taxonomy): domain Eukaryota; kingdom Metazoa; phylum Mollusca; class Bivalvia; order Cardiida; family Solecurtidae; genus Azorinus; species Azorinus chamasolen. The sequence continues at coordinate 83,516,363 of OY755237.1, read as the reverse complement.
CCAGATCAGATGGCTCCTGTAGGAGCCATCTGATCAAAGTCTGCTCTGATTGCTTATGATATAATATAGATATGATTCTACAGTTCTTGTCAAAGCAAAAAATTCCCTTGAAAAGTTTACATTATAAATATTCAGTTTATAGATATTAAAGATGTTTTGTGCGCATTATTCGTATTAATCAATCAACACCAGAAGTCGTACAGGTTTACATACAATGAAAATAATGCTTACAACCCATTTTCCGACAGGATGTATTTGTTCAGCTAAATACTATCGCTATCCGAATACTACTAAATTCTTTAAAAGGAGCCTCCTTTTTAGAAACGGGGATTTTGTACGGAAATTAGCGGACATCTTCGGCCAAGTTCTGAATGACTCTTTTTCGGAACCATGCTTTGAATATTAATTAGATTGTTACCACATGTACAATGGCAGACACTGGTTGTTGGCTTACATAATAGATTTTATTCAGGAAAATAAGGCAATATGCCCATCTTACCACATATAATTCACATGCAAATAAGCTAAATATACCGTTCAATGGTGTCGATCAAATATAACGGTCAAAGGGAGCTAACTCATGCAGGTACATCGAATGATTATTTCTGGTATGTAAAAATTTGAATCTTACGCAGGATTCCGGCCAAGGCTGTTCCGTTGGTTTCCGTAGCAATCCATTTTTCTAGTTTTTTCGTCACAATCAACCATTTACTGACTGTGCTGTTTAGCGTTAAATAAGTGTTAAGATACATAGATTCCAATTCTGAAGTAAGTTCGAAAAGCAAAATTTGTGGAAATTTGCGCAGCATACATCTTTAATAATTGTCATTATTTCTTACATGAATATCACACAGACAGGTTTAATAACTCGGCTGTATACAGAGTTAGATTGCAGACATAGATCACAGGACTCCCTTACTCAGTTTACTCCTTCACTGTTTGCAAATAACAGCTGTATATCTGAAAGGGATTCAAAAGGTTAACTCTTTCCCTATTCAATATCCATGTAAGAAATAATGACATCATGAATATGTATTAGCTCAATTTCTATTCAAGGAGTATATAGAATATTCTTCTATACAAATGTTCTATGTATTAGTTTTAATGTAATATCACTACTGAATGTAATAAAGAAATTAAAACAATATTCATAAATTATTTGTTAATTTTCGATTTATATAACTGCGGACAAATTCAAAGTACATGCCTATAGGTATCTAAATTTTTCTCTGCAAGAATGTCAGGTTAAGGGGTTTTACTGTATATCTTGTGCTAGAACTCATATTTAGCATCTATGGGTTTTTCTAATAGTTATTATGCCCCCGTTGACGATAGTCGGGGGCATATTGTTTTTGCCCTGTCTGTTTGTTTGTTTGTCTGTTTGTTTGTTTGTTTGTCAGCAACTTTAACATTGGTCATAACTTTTGAGCCAGTATAGATAGAGACTTGATATTTGGCATACATATGTATCTCATAAAGCCGTACATTTTGAGGGGTGACGTGTCAAGGTCAAGGTCATCCTTCAAGGTCAGAGGTCAAATATATGGGTCAAATCGCCGACTTTAACATTGGCCATAACTTTTGGACCAGGAGAGATAGAGACTTGATATTTGGCATGCTTGTGTATCTCATGAGGCTGCACATTTTGAGGGGTGACATGTCAAGGTCAAGGTCATCCTTCAAGGTCAAAGGTCAAATATATGAGGGGGCATAGTGTTTCACAAACACATCTTGTTTTTAATTATGATTAGACGTTGAGTTCTCGATCCAATGTATTTAATCAAGCTACACATGTCTGTTATTTGTGTTTTTCAGTGAAAAATTTAACTGATGTTTGTTTATTGTATATGTGCAGGTTGTAGAGGTTGTCAACGGCGACGCCCTAGTGGTGAAGCAACCTGACGGAGCCTTTAAGAAATGTTTCTTGGCCAGCATCAAACCTCCAAGGTATGAATAGAATTGATTTATGATTTGACATGTAGATAACTGCAGACCAGTCATACAAGTCATTATTTATCCCTTACGTTTTTTTTTCGACAGCAAATGCAATTTAACTCTTTACTTCATAAATATTCATGTAAGAATTTCTGGAATAATGAATTATTTATTAGGTTGATTTTAATAATGGCATCATGTGTAAGGATTTGACCATGGAACAAAGTGTTGAAACCGATTAATATTAATTCATAAGCAAACTGAGCAGACCCTGATCAGAATGCCCCTATAGGATCCATCTGAACTGGGTCTACTCTGTTTGCAAAGACATTAAAAGGTGAATCTATAAAGTAAAGGACTTACCCATTCTCTAATAGGCTATTTTTAGATCCTTAGATCCAACCACTTTGAATAAATCTACCGAAAAGGAGCATTAACTAGAGAAAAGGAAATATTTTAGAATTTTGAAGTGTGAAACAATTGTGATAAATAGAGCATTTGCTCCTATAGGAGCAAATGCTTTATTTATCACAATGGTTTCAGAAAATGACTTTTACAGAGGCGTAGAAAAGCGTATTGATGGAGGAAAAGGGTTAAGCTACCACATGCCTGAATTTAAAATTTCTTTCAGTGGAAGTTTTGGTGAAATCAATGTAATTAAAATTATACATTTACTGTTTGCTTTGTGTGTTCAAGAATGCCTGAGGCTGATCCGGCTGCCCCAAAGGAGCGTAACATGCGCTCTCGACCACTGTATGACATTCCATATATGTACGAGGCGAGGGAGTTCATGAGAAAGAAGCTTATTGGTAAAAAGGTGAGAGTTCAAGGTCACATCTATCACACAAGTGTTAAGGATTTAGTAAATTCTTTGGTAGACAAATTCTGCTTTGGTATTGAGAATTATTTTTGAATACTTTATTTACGCTTTTAAGTTTTTAGATGGCCACTTTCCTCTCTCCATGGGTTTATACAGCTGAATAGTTCAATTTTGCACCAGTTTGATAATTTTTTAATTAAACTGACATACTAGTTAATAGTATAGACCCTGCAGGAGCAGTTTGATCTGGGCCTGCATTTTTAAATTTGCCTAAGTTTGTTTGTTTTAATACTTTAAAAAAGAATAGTTAGTGTACAGTAAAACCCTGCTAATGCGACCACCTAAAAGAGGTTGGGTGCTAGATGCCTGTGGTAGCTAAATGCAGGACAAAAGTAATGCAGAAAACTGTGAGAGGAGTTTTCTGCATTACTTTTATCCTGCATTAAACAACCACCTGCTTATAAAGACACCTATGTTTATCTATTAAGTGGTTGCATTAGAGGGTTTCTACTGGAAATATAGATCTAATATATCACAACTTTATGGATTCAGGTACCAATTTGTTTTACATTCTGATTACATTTTTATAGAGAAATGGAAAATACCTTGTACATGTATTTTGAAAATGTGTTAGATGAAAATATGTGCAAACAAAATAACTCAGCTTGCTTAAGGCTAAGTTTATGGATTTAACCATTTTCAAAAAATTTATGGATTAAAATCTTTTTAGCTGCAGTTTATTATTTTTTATGTCTGTGTATGTCAGGTGACAGTTGAGGTTGACTACATTCAGCCGCCTAACCAAGGATTCCCAGAGAAGACCTGCTGCACAGTCACCATCGGCGGCATGTAAGTCCTGGACAGTGGTATTTTTGACTATTCAAACTGTAAAGACTTAGATAATTCCCTCATGTTGACACCTTTTGACGCTTCTGTAAAAGTCACTTTTTGAAACCATTGTGATAAAAAGAGCATTTGCTCCATAGGAGGTTTCATTGGTTTCAATACTACACAAATAAAAAATATTCCTTTTTTTTTTTTTAATAAATGCTCCTTTTCAGTAGATTTATTCAAAAGAGATTTGGTCTGAAAATAGCCTATGAGGGTAAAGTAATGTTTTCAGGGCAAATAAAGGTCTACACTGTTTTCCATGTTTGGAATGAGTTGTAGATAACAGGAGTAGTTAGGAAATTTAGGAAAAAATATTATATATATTTCTTTCTCTATATTATTCTTTAAGAAAACGGAGCTGACCCAGATCAGACAGCTCCTTAAAGAGCCACTGATCTTTGTCCACTGTTTGCAAAGGCGTATAAAGGCGTATTTGTTGAGTAAAGGGTAAATGCCTTTGCAAACAGAGTAGACCCAGATCAGAAGCTCCTGTTGGAGCCATCTGATAAGGGTGTGCTCTGTTTACTTAATATGGAATTATATAGATCTGATTCTACAGTTTCTGCCATGGCTTAAACTTCCTCTGTTCTTATGTAACTTTAAAAAATCTGACAGCTAATCACTGTTAATATGTTATTATTGCTTACATGAATATTCATGATTTACTTCACAATTTACAACCTGATTTTCTTTATAGAAACATTGGTGAAGCTTTGATCAGTAAAGGTCTGGCCACAGTTATCAGATACCGCCAGGATGATGACCAGAGGTCATCCAAGTATGACCACCTGCTGGCCGCTGAAGAGAGGGCTAAGAAAAAGCAGGTTGGCCTACACTCCAAGAAAGATGCTCCGATACACAGAGTGGCCGATGTGTCAGGGGTAGGTTATCTGCTTGCTGAACACTTCTTACTGTAAATATTCGCTCCTCTACAAGGATTTGTAAAGCTGAATAAATCAATTTGGCACCTTTAAATTAAACTGACATGATAGCATCTGTCAATCGGCTCACACGGATTGATGGTTAAGCGACACTGAGAACAAATGATCTTTTGTGCTTTTCTTTTTATGTGACCAAATTTTCATTTAAAATTTTATGTGACTATTTTAAACAAAAGAATAGTCACATAACATGCAGTCTGTTAGAACGTCCGACAGTCAGTCCATCAGTGTATCCTAGTACATTGTTGCTCATCTAGCACTTTCATTTCTTGACCATTTTTTCTCAAATTTGCTGTAAGAATTGTCATGAATAAAAGCTGGGATGAGTTTAATTTTCAGAGGAATATGTCGTGGGGAACCCCTTTTTTTGCTGAAAAGGTGGTGGTGTGGGGTATGTGAGCTTGCTCACTAATGTTCTTTATCAAAAAGCTGCCCCCAATTTTTCAGTGAGTTAAAAATTGTATTTCAGGATGTGACAAAGGCGAAGCAGTTTCTGCCATTCCTGTCCAAGGCAGACAAGCTGGAGGCTGTGTGTGAGTTTGTCGCCAGTGGATCGAGACTTCGACTGTTCTTGCCCAAGGAAACCTGCCTCATCACATTCTTAGTCTCAGGTAATAACATCATCCTATTCCCTTATATTGACACCTTTTGATGCCTCTGTAAAAGTCGCTTTTTGAACCCATTGTGATAAATAGAGCATTTCTAAAATTTATCATTTCTCTAGTAAATGCCCATTTCTGTAGGTTTATTCAAAGAGGTTGAGTCTAAAAATAGCATATGAGGGAATGGGTTAATCCTTCCAATGCTAAGCATGCCTTGACTGGCATTTGTACGCAGCTTGGATCCAGGTGAGATGCTGAGTAACTTGGCATTTCAATGGGATCTATGCTGTTTGACATTCAGTTTATTGTTTCTTAACCCTTTACTCCATAATGTGCCTGTCTACATCTGTGCAAACAGAGTAGACCCAGATAAGACCACTTATTGATATATCATTATGATTTCAGGAATTGAGTGTCCACGGGGCTCACGCCCAGGACCTGCAGGGTCTACAATTCCCTCAGAACCATTTGGTGAGGAGGCAACACTCTTCACAAAGGAGATTAGTTTACAAAGGGAGGTAAGAACAGCAGTTAATTTTATTTAGCATGTAAGGGTTATCTATACATTGCTTATGTATCTGGTTGCATAGGTGTGATATTTGATGTATTTAGGGAAAATGAATAAAGCAATTAGACCAAAACAGGTTGAAAAGTAGAAATTGAAGGGATTTGTTGACTATTCAGTTACATGTTTGCTTGCATTTATTTTAGTCAAACTTGTAGAGGTGTTAACCTGTATTTTTTAATTAGATGCAAGTAAAATTGTGTAGAACGATCTATGCTCACCTTTATAAATTTTTATGTTTTCTGCTTTAATTGCATGGGATATAAATCTCACTTGTTTAATTCATAGAACTCTAAATTAAGACTTGTCGTCCAAAATGATTGTCTGCTTCAATCATAGACTCTTCTTTTGAAAAATAGTATCAGCATCTTATTAACACATTACCTCATAGGCTATTTTAAAACAAAACATCATTGAATAATCTACAGAAAAGGAGCACTTACTAGAGAAAAAGAGATCACAATGGTTACAAAGTGACTTTTACAGAGACGTCAAAAGGCGTCAGTATGAGAGAAAGGGTTAATGAGAAGCTGAGTCGCTATGTGTCTGATCAGAATACAAAACTATTTGTAAAAGTCATCAGCAAATCATCCACAAAAAAGTGAAAGTCAAGATGAGTGATTCCATGGCACTATTAATTCATACCTTTGTGTAACACAGGTTGAAATCAAAGTTGAGACAACAGACAAGGGGGGTAATTTCATTGGCTGGCTGTTTGTGGATGGTGTGAACGTTGCCATGTCACTTGTAGAGCAGGGACTGGCCAAGGTGCACTTCACAGCGGAGAGGAGTGAATACTACCAACAGATGCTCAAAGCTGAGGAGAATGCCAAGGAGAAGAAACTGAATGTATGTGAAAATGTCTTATATTTGTCAACAGATCTCAGATATTTTTGTACTTCCAATTTAAATTCTGTTTGATCTTTTTACTTGAACCCATGTTATGTACTGTGATATACTGCCAATCGTAACATTATGTTGAAGAATAAAATTTAACACTGCTAAATCTATGGTATTATATATAAGATAAAGAATGTACGAAAATCAGTGTTTTCTGACAAAAATCAAATAATGCATAACAAAACTACAGTCAGAAATTTAAAAAAAAGTTGCTCACATATGTAATTAGCAGGTGCTTGTAAGGTAATTGAAATATCCACACTGCCAGCTACAGGGCAATATAATAGAAATTGTTTGTTTGAAAAGTTTTAACTTGCTTAACCTTATACATATTCATGTAAATAAAAATGACATCATAAGTATCAGGGTCCATGCTTATAAAGCTTTTGGTTGAGTCTGAGTTTCGTTCTCAAGCTTTTGATTGGTCAGATTTGAGTTCTCAAGCTTTTGATTGGTCAGATTTGAGCCTGAGGCTCAAATCTGACCAATCAAAAACTTGAGAACGAACTCAGACTCAACTAAAAGTTTTATAAGCATGGACCCAGTTAGATTATTGGTTTTAAAGGCCTTCTAACACAGAACTTTTTGACTCAGGCAGAAAGTGTAGAATCAAGGTCTAATTTTTTTGTAATGGATGGAAAAGACATTTGTATGAATGAAAGGGTTAATACAGCTTAACTGCTCAATAGAGGTAACTGCTAACAGACATCAACATGTAGTTATCACATATCACATGTACATCCTTAGATATGGAAGGATTACAAGGAGCCTACTAATGAGGTTGTAACAGAAGAGCCGTCAGAGAGAACCGTCGCCTACAGAACTGTGCTGGTTACAGAGGTGCTGCAAGATGATATGAAGTTTTATGCCCAGACTGTTGAAAAAGGTATAGTCTCTGTGGTTTGTAGTCTGAATAGCAGGACAAACAGATAGGGATCATTATTTTGTTTTTAATTCATCTGTTTTTAAAGGAAAAAGTCGAGCTATTGTGATCACTGGTTCATAGGCGTCGTCAGCGGCGGCGTGCAAAAACTTTAATGTAGCTGTAACATCCAGAAGATCTTGGTAAAATGTATAGTATATTTCTCCACCAACTCTTGTTGGTATTTGTTAGAATCATCTCTTCCAATTCAATTCTATTGAATTTCAAGAATTTAGAGTTTGGCTGAGAATACTTAACCTTTACCCGATGAATATTCATGTAAGTTTTAATGACTGTATTCATGAATATTAATTAGACATGTTTTGACAATAGCACATAAACACAAGTTTTGTTCAGAATGTTTAGAATCAGTTCTATATTATTCAATTAGCAGACAGAGTAGATTCCAATCATAAGCTCATACAGGAGTAGTCTGGTCTGGGTCTAATCTGCAAAGGCATTTTAAAGGCATATCTGTGGAGTAAAGTCTTATACAGTGCTCCCTCTCTACAACGACACCCTTTGGGATACGAAGATTGTATGTGTTGTTCAGAGGGAGTTATTATAGGGAGGGAAAATCAAACATAATTAGCTTGTTTGCAGATCCCCACATAAGGTGTATTTCGAGAACTAAAACCGTTATACCTCTATCAAACCCTATGTTGTGACCACTCTTTAGAATCGTCACAAAAGTGACGATTCTAAAGAGTGGTCACAACATAGGGTTTGATAGAGGCATAAAGAAATTACGATGGAAAAATGTTGTTTCTGACAAGCGTTGTTGTAAGGAGGGAATCGTTATCGAAGGGGCGTTGTTGAGAGGGAGCACTGTAATTTTGTCAGACATGCTCCGGTAATTGAGACACTGTACATAACAATTGTTTTTTGCCTTGGAAAAAAAATAGCTAAAGGTTTTTGTTAATAATATTATAATAACATGATGATATAGTAGTTAATAATTTCAAAAGAGAATATTTGATTTTACCCATTCTAGTCATTGTTTAACATCAGTTTTTGATGAACAAACAAAGTCATTTTCCTGTAGCTGTATTATTGTGTGATATATACAGTCCATTTTCACTTATTCGTACATATCTTGTTTAGATTTTAAAGCAGACTTTCTTCCACTTCTCCCTAGTACATTGAGTGTTTGACATTGATTAGACATTAAATTACATGGCATCTTATCTGGCTCCAAAGTTAACCCTTTCCCTCATGTAAACGTGTTTTCACGCATTTGCAAACAGAGTAAACCCAAATCAGATAGCTCATATAGGAGCCATCTGATCAGGGTCTGCTCTGTTTGCTAACAGATTTTGATAGATCTGTTTCTTTACTTTCTAAAATGGCTACAATGTTCCACCTCCCATATGTCGTTATAACTATTTTTTCCATGAATATTCAGTAGGTATTGAAATTTGTAATTAACATAGAACAGGGAAAGAGTTAATGTGCATGGTTAACTTTTTGAAAACCATTGTGATAAATAGAGCATTTGCTCCATAGGAACAAATGCTCTATTTATCACAATGGTTTAAAAAATGTCCCTTTCAAGTAAATTTTCCTCTTCAGTAGATTTATTGAAAGAGGTTGGGTCAAAAAACCGCCTATGGGGGAATATTGTAAAAATAGCCTTTGAAGGAATGCTTTAAAATAGTCTATGAGGGAATTGGTTAATACCTATACCTGCAATGTTTCAGGACCAACCCTAGAGCAGCTGATGGAGGAACTGAGAGTGGACATGGACACCAATCCCCCACTGGCCGGCTCCTACACACCCAAACATGGTGAAATCTGTGCAGCCAAGTACTCTGTAGATGGTTTATGGTAAGGACAGCTGCAAGACATCTCCCCACATTTTGCACACCTCATGAATATTCATGTAAGAAATAATGACATGAATATTAATCAGGTGAACGTTAAAATTGGGAATTTTTGGCCATAGCATAAACTATAGATTCAGATCTATATAATTTCATAATCAAACAAAGTAGACCCTGATCAGATGGTTCCACAGGAGCTGTCTGATATGTCGGAGGTCCATATAAGATGCGTAAGTTAAAACATTTTCAAGAATATCTCAATTATTTCTCCACCAAACCCTATACTGTGACCACTCTTTAGAACTCTTCGGGACGATTCTAAAGAGTGGTCACATTATAGGGTTTGCTGGAGAAATGACGAATTTAGTATTTGGGTACGCACCCTTATCTGTAGCTCTGTACAGGTAAAACAGTTAACAGTAGCTCTGTATGTCTACTTTGTTTACAAAAATGCTCATATTAGATATCCAAATATACTGTGGATAAGTGTAGAAAAAAGTGATAAAATATTCTACATCAAACTCTTTCTTGCTGGTTCTCGTCAAAATTGCCTCACCAAGCTGAATCTATTAAGTACCAACAAAATAGAGTTTTGCTGAGAAACGTGATTTATATAGATCAGAGAAATGATTTATATAGATCAGTACTTCTCCTTTCACAGCTCTAGGAATTCTAGGTAATTCCCATAAAGCCCCCTGATCAAGGTTAGCACACGGTCATTTAATATTTCCCCAGTGAACTATGACCCTTTCATAGTAATAAAACCCTCAACTGTATACAAGTTTCCATTTGTAGAATAAAGTGTCCAAAGGTATACATTGTACCACAAAGGCTTTTCTTTTAACCCTTTACTGCATGAATATTCATGTAAGAAATTATAACCTCATGAATATTAATTAGGTTAATTCCTATAATACAACACTAACACCGGGAGTTTAGGCCGTGACAGAAACTATAGAATCATATCCATATTATTTCATAACCAAACAGCAGACCATGATCAGACAGCTCCTAGAGGAGTCATCTGATCTGGGTCTACTCTTGTTTGCAAAGGTTTAGAAAAGGGATTTTGTGGAGTGAAGATATTCAAGACCAACAGAGTTCTATTGGATAATATTCTTTATTGATACAAATAAATTCCTATCCTATTTCAAAATTAAATAAATCGGTATTTTTAAGTATCATGGTGAATGAAAATTTTAACCCTTTCCCTGTCTATATTCATGAAAGAAATCATAACACCGTGACTATTTTTTTTTACCACAGCATATGAACACAGGGAATTTTTGCTAAGATTCAAACTGTAGAATACGATCTATATTATTATACCATAAGCAAACAGCAGACCCTGATCAGATGGCTCCTATAGGAGCCGTCTGATCTGGGTCTACACTGTTTGAAAGTGCCTGAAAACATGTTTATTACTTAATTCAATGATGATTTTTTCATAACTATACATTTGGCTTTCAAGTCTAAATCTTTCATTGTGATGATGCCTTTTAACCCTTTCCTTTAAATAAACGCATTTTCACGCATTTGCGAACAGAGTAGACACAGATCAGACAGCTTTTATGGGAACTGTTTGATCAGGGTCTGCTCTGTTTGCTCATGAAATGTGATAGAATTGTTTCTATACTCTGTAAAATGACTACAATGTTCCACCTTCCAAATTTTATTATAACTATTTGTGCATGAATATTCAGTAGGTATTGAAATTTGTAATAAACATAGAACAGGGAATGGGTTACAGTCCATTTTCATTCTGATTGTACATATTTTGTTTTGATTGTTATAGGTATCGTTCAAAGGTAGAGAGAGTTGAGAGTTCAAAGATCACAGTCCTTTTCATCGACTTTGGAAATGTAAGTATAGCACTGATGGAGATGTCTTTTGACTTCTTTGCCAACACAAGATCTAGATCAGTTGGCTCCTGTATGAGCTTTCTGATCAGGGTCTGCTCTGTTCTGCTTGTTTCTGCCATGGCCAAAATCCTGCATTTATAAACCATTTTGAAAAATCCATTAACCCTTTACACCATGAATATTCATGCAAGAAATAATGACACCATGAATATTAATTAGTTTATTTTTATATTGACACATGAGCACAGGAAGTGTTGATAATTGACAGAAACTTTAGAATCATATTTACAGTATTTCATAAGCAAACAGAGCAGACCCTGATCAGACGGCTCCTACAGGATCTGATCTGAGTCTACTCTGTTTGCAAAGGCTTAGAAAGGCGTATTTATGGAGTAAAGGGTTAATGTGCTTAATGTTGTTATTTCTTACATAAATAGTCATCAGGTATAGTAGATGAAAGGATTAAGTTAGAAGAATAAGTTTCAATTAACCCTTCTCTTGCTGAATTTTAAAATACATTTCTCCTTCTTTACCCATGCCCTGTTGTATAATTACATATATCTTCACTGTGTACAAGTATTTCGCTGTGCAATCACTGCTGTGGAGTGCACTGGTTGCATAATCAACTTGTAAATAGTGCAGACCCTGATGAGACAGCTGTCTCATCTGGGTCTTCACTATTTACAGGTAGGTATATTGACGTGAATAGCAAGCGAAGGGTTAATTGTTCTTTGCAGATATTTTTTACTTCTATTCTCAAAGTAGTTATTATCTTCTTTCTGGATCCAGATGCTGTATAGCAAATGTAAACTCCATTTACACATGGAATTTTGAAAGTTAATATTTATTCCTTGTTTTTGTTTTACAGCGAGAAGTGACAGATGCTAGCAAGTTGGCAAAACTGAATACCACATTTACAACACTGCCCGGCCAGGCTGTTGAATATGCCCTGGCCTTTGTCAGCCTTCCTGAGGATGTAAGTATACAGTCCAATCCTGCTACACGTGTCATGTTAAATATGCACATGTTCACGATACCTTTATAAAAAAAACAACAACACAAGACTAATTAATATTTGTACCATTGTAATTTCTTACATGAATATTTATGAGGTAAAGGATTAAAATATTATAATCACTAATGATGGATTCACATGCATTAACCCTTTACTCCATAGAGTAGATCCAGACCAGACGGCTCCTGTAGTAGCTGTCTGATCAAGGTCTGCTCTGTTAGCTTATAATATGATATAGATATGATTCTACAGTTTCTGTCATGGCCAAAATTCGTATGTCCATGTCCTGTCATAAAAAATTACATTTCATGATGTCATAATTTCTTACATTTATGAATATTCATGTGAAGTAAAGGTTTAACATAAGAAGGTCGTAAGGTAAATATTTCTATGCTGTGTTCAGTTTGTGTTCATTACTTGGATAACACTAGAAATTGTTTTTTACAGCCTGATGCAAAAATGGATGCCATGAATAACTTCTACGATGATGTCATTAATCGCCAGTTTATGCTGAATGTTGAGTATCGCGTTGGCAACTTAGAATACGTGTCGATGACTGACTGCGAGACCAAGGACGACATTGGCAAGAACATTGTCAGCAAAGGGGTGGCCCTTGTGGACTATCGCAAGGAGAAGCGCTTCTCTAAGGTCATGGCAGAGTATCAGAAGGCACAGGAGGTCGCCAAGAAGGGCAGAGTAAGTGCTCTAGTTGTTTTTAATACCCGTTATACAAAAATTAGTTGCAATAAAACAGAGCAATTTCTAAATGTGCATAATCTGGTACTAAAATTGTCATTTCTCCACCAAACCCTGTGTTGTGACCACTCTTTAGAATCGTCTCAAAGGAGACGATTCTAAAGAATGATCACAACATAGGGTTTGGTGGAGAAATAAAGTTTTTCTTGAAAATGTTTCAATTTACGCATCATACCTGGAGCTCTGAATAAAACAACACAACTTCTAAATGTGTATGGTCATTATTTCTTACATAAATATTGAGCAGGTACAGGGATAAGAAAAGATCAGATCTGGGTCTGCAATGTGTGTCTAGGTTTGTCTGTCTGAATATTTAGGGTAATTTTTTTTGCAATGATTTATGTTTGTTATTTCTAATTCTCAGCTGAATCTATGGCGATATGGTGACTTCCGTGACGATGATGCCAAGGAGTTTGGATACAGCAAACGTTAACGATGACCTTCAATCTGCCGACACAAGTGGAACGAGCAAACTGGCTGCATATGTGTGACTTTGGCATTCAGAAATGAATGTGAAATTGGCCACTTAAGCATGATATCAAATCAGTGTTTCTATTGCACACCATAGTTACAGATATATGAAACCTGTTAAGCCTCTCAATAAAAGTCACTCTAAACAAGTTAATTCTGTGTTTTAACCCTTTAACATTAGTGGCTTTATAGAAACAGGTGTGCCATAGTTATAAAAGTGAAAGGGAAAGGGTAAAGAAACTATGCATGTCCGCCCTGTGGTGGTCATCTGGTATGTCAAGTTACACATATGCAGTCGTTACTTTGTGCGCCTACACAAGTGGAATCTAGGAATTATTTATATAAATTGTCATGAAGATAAAAGACTCAACACAAGTGAAGATATAGATATATATTGTTTAACCTACCTTCTGCAGAGTTTTCTATTCATCTTGAGACTGTATAAAATGCAGAGGGAGACAATGCTGATTCAGCCATAATTGTTTTAATCTTTTTCTAACAGCGTGTCTAACTGTCATTGGTTATAGTGACAGGAAGAATAATTTATGATTAACCCTCGATAGTTCGAGCACTATAACAAGTATCATTGTCGGTCTTTAAGACAGGTGGCAGCTTAATGCATGGTGAAAATCATGCAGAAAGCTCCTCTAGGAGCTTTCTGCATGACTTTCACCCTGCATTAAGCAGCCACCTGCCTGAAAAGGCATGGATTCTTCAGTACTAAAATTTCGAAGTATCGAGTTTTTACTGTATATGTGAATAGTATAAATGCAAATCAGCTGTTGCATCTGTATGCATTGTCTGGTCAGTGTGTATCAGCCACAGTTCTTTGTACTCATTTGAGCCAAACAATGGAAACCTTGATGAGATGATGTGTTCCAAAGTGACAGCTGATTTGGATCTAAACTGTTTTAAAATTTCTTAAGTTCTTTATATCCTGACAAATAGCTCATAGTTATTCTCTAGTCATTTTCCTCATCAGCCATTTTTCATTCCATGATGTAAACTTACACCAATTTGTTTTATGCTTGTTCTCCTGACTTCTGATATTAAGATGATCTTCATTTAGAATTACTTGTCACATTATACCTGTAGTTAGCATAATGATTACAGTAAAACCTCTCTAAATCTGATGTTCAAATCGGTATTAATGTCAGTCTTTAAGACAGGTGGCAGCTTAATGCAGGGTGAAAGTCATACAGAAAGCTTTCTGCATGACTTTCACCCTGCATTAAGCAGACACCTGCCTGAAAATCAACATTCTGCTTCATAAAATTTCTGGTTTAGAGGGGATTTAACTGTATACACAGCAAAACCTGTCTACATTGACCATCCAAAGTAAGTCTAATATGTGGTCAGTATAGAGAGGTATTCGTTATTTTGTACAAAGTAGAACTTTACATTTTCACCACATTGTTTCACATTTTACAATATATATCACAGAAGCTTGTCTTATTTGATAAGGCAGTGGACCGTCGTCTTGATACAGTCGGAGCTATCAGCAAGGTCGCTGGTTGCTCTTTGACTTTATAGTTTTATATCTGCAGAAATGTATAGTTTTGTTCATGTCTCTCTCTGCATTTTCTAACTTGTCTTGCCTCTGATATTTTTTTGGAAGTAAAGGTCATAAAAAATGTTTTGTGTTTGTCTTGTCTTAGATTTTCAGTGTAAAAAAAAGAATTATCAGCTAAATCATTCGTCTTCTGTTAACCCAGTTCCTCATAGTAACGCCTCAGAAAAAGTCACTTTTTGACACCAGTGTAATATTAAATAGAGCATTTGCTCCATATGATCAAATGCTCTATTTATCACAACGTTTTTCAAAACTACACAAACAAAATTCTCTTTTTCTTTAGTAAATGCTCCTTTTGAGTAGGTTTGTTCAAAGAGGTTGTATCTAAATATGGCCTGTGAGGTAATGGGTGTGAAAATAGCCTATTGGGGTAATGGGTTAAGGTGTCTGCTCAAAGATTTTATACACCCGAAGGGTCCTCCGATTTCCAATCTGCACAATTTTCAAGTTCACATCTTATGTAGGTCTAAAGTAATGCTGAAAGCTTTCAGCATTACTTTAGACCTGCATTAGTTCGAGATATCGAAGTTCAACTATATAATGTTAGGGTGCATTTCGGCCATCTGTTTGTCCGTCCGTGATGTAGTGCTATTGTTTTCTGGGAGTTACTATGCCCCCACCCCCAAACGAAGTGGATGGGGCATATTGTGTTTACTCCGTTTTATATTCTTATTCTTCTTCTTTCGCCGTGAACTTATCCGACACATTTCTCGGTAAGTAAGTCTGATCCTAATGAAACTTCACATGAACATTGCTGGTTATGTGCAGATGTGCATTCAACTTTTTTTCTAATGTTGCCATGGTAACCGAATGGTTTTTCTCTGACTGGTCAAAATCAAAATATTCTTCGATTTTGCTGAAAATTGGTACGTAGGGATATATGGGTATCCTTAACTTAATAGAATGCCTTACTGGTATCACCCTGTCGGTCGGTCCAGTATGGGATGCTGCATAAGGTTACATGAGGTAAGAATAGATTCGACGAACTCTTTCGTTAGATGACATCCTTTGATCAAACTTCATTGGAATGATCCTTAGATGTCCCTCTATGAAATTGGAATTCACCGGTTTGAACATTTTGTACATAATAGATCACTTGGCCGTGAACCAGGTGAGCGAAACGGGGCCACCATGACTCTCTTCTTTAAAGTATTGGCACAGTGGCACCAAACTATGGTCCTGTTGAGATGCCAAGTTACCCTGCGTGCAATTCGGATCCAATTAACTGGCAAATATGGCTATATAACAGCTAAATATCAAGTGAAACCAAATGAGAATAACAGAAAAGACCAGCACCAATAATTTAACTTACGTGAATGATAACTTAACCATAAAAATAAGATTACATGACAAAGGGCTCCAGGGTTCTATCCTTTGCTAGACCAAGTCCTTCAGACGAGACTATAAACCGAGGTCCGGTGTATCAGTGCTTTATAATGGATATCTAGAGAAACTGTCGATAATAACTTATTTCACCACAATCTCTGCGGGTTATTTACGTTTGGTGCCAAATGTAACACAGTGAAAAAGTTGTGACTCGACTTGGACTCGAACCCAGGACCTTTGGCTTACCATGCAAACACTCTATCGACGGAGCTACCAAGCCACACAGTAAAGCCTATCAACTTATTTCACCACAATCTCCACCTGGCTACACATGTTCAGTATTCATACAAGAAATAATGAATATTTAGCAGCTCAGTTTTTATAATGTGAACTTTTTTAAGGGAATGTTTTGCTTTGACAAAAACTGTAGAATGCCAAAAGTAAACAAAGCAGATCCTGATCAGACGGCTCCCACAGGAACCGTCTGACCTGGGTCTACTTTGTTTGCAAATGCGCGAAAAGGCGTTTATATGAGATAAAAGGTTAACCAAATTCCAAGCTTTTGAATAAACGACACAATAAAAACCACAGCGTTTGTTTTCTCTGAGGATCACTGATTCATCAACGTTCTATTTGACATGGACGCATTTTCACAACTTTACAGAGCAGATCGAATCAGGGTCCATGCTTATAAAACCTTTTAGTTGAGTCTGAGTTCGTTCTCAAGCTTTTGATTGATCAGATTTGAGTTCTCAAGCTTTTGATTGGTAGGCTCAAATCTGACCAATCAAAAACTTGAGAATGAACTCAGACTCACCTAAAAGTTTATAAGCATGGACCCAGACGTCTGTACTACAGGGGGTCGCTGGTCACGGTATGCTTTGTTTGCTTTGAGAATACAGTTTAACTTCGAGATATCTCGAACTTCAAGGGACCATACAAACTAATTCGAGATAACAGAGGGTCGAATCACCCAGTTTATAATCTGGCCAATATCTCAAATTCACAGCTTAATGCAGGTCTAAAGTAATGCTGAAAGCTCCTGTACGAGCTTTCAGCATTACTTTCGACCTGCATTAAACTGTCAGATGTGTTTCTAGATATGTGTAGTGATGCATTTTAAAACAATCCTGTATTGCAAATTTTGGAAGGATCGAACGTTTAGTTCGAGTCATACCGAATTCGATTCGAGTCACCCGGGTTCGAGATATCCAAGTTCAACTGTAATTTCTGTCATGTTTAAACTGTCATTGTTCAGCTAATATTACAGTAAAATCTCTCTATATTGGCCACTAAATTACATAAAGTATTTTGTGTTAAAGGCAGGTGGCTGCTTAAAGCATGGTGAAGTAAAAACAGAACGCTCCTATAGGAGCGTTCTGTTTTACTTTCACCTTGCTTTAAGCAGCCACCTGTCCTAATTACCAACTAATTAACACAATTTGGTGGACATTATAGAGAGGTTCTACTGTATTCACATAGAGAAGATTCAGTTCTCCCTAAAGCGACCGCTCAATGAATAAACAAGAGTGTCTTAAGAAGCTGACGTCAGCTTGATTCAGGATGAAAGTAATACAGAAAACTCCTATTGAAGCTTGCTGCTTAACTTTCGTCCTGCGTTAACCCTTTCCATGTTCTATGTTTATTCCACCTTTCAATATTTACTGAATATTTAAGGACAAAATAGTTATAATGAAATGTGGAAAGTGGAGCATTGTAGATGTTTTAGAAACTTGAAATTCCATTAGCAAACAGTGCAGACCCTGAATAGGAGCCGTCTGATCTAAGTCTACTCTGTTTGCAACGGCGTGAAAAGGTGTTTATATGAAGGAACGGGTTAAGCTACCACCTTCCTCTATGATCCGAAATAAGGGTCCATGCTTATAAAGCTTTTTAGTTGAGTCCGAGTTTGTTCTCAAGCTTTTGATTGGTCAGATTTGAGCCAAAGGCTCAATCTGACCAATCAAAAATTTGAGAAAAAAACTCAGACTCAACTAAAAAGTTTTATAAGCATGGATAAAGATTTCATTTTGGTGTGGTCACATTAGAGATGTTTTGCTGTAGTTTCAAATGCTAATTAGACATATCTGCCAAAATATGCTATAAATCACAATCCATTATTCTTGCATTTCCCAAAATACAGAGCGCTCAAACAGTTGTGATCCTGATGAGACGCCGACGAGGTCCCAATGGTTTGCTTTGGTGATTAATGACTCGCCCCGTGCTTAACCCTTTCCTTCATATAAACGTGTTTCATGCATTTGCACAGAAGACAAATATCAGACGGCTTCTCGGTTCTGTTTGCTAATGGAATTTGATAAACCTGTTTCTTTAGTTTCTAAAATGGCTACAATGTTCCACATTCCCTATTTCATTATAACCAATTTGTCCTTGAATATTAAGTAGTTATAGAAATTTGGGGTAAATATAGAACAGGGAAAGGGCTAAAAATAGCTAAACTTTCTCCATCTATTCGCGACTTGAATCGCATTTGCAAAACAGTTTGGATCCAGTTGGTGTCTCATTAGGATCCAAACTGTTTGACAGTCCGTCAATAGCTTCTCAAAAGTTTGATCGTATCGGAAATTACACCATTACAAATTCAAGAGAATAAAACATAGGCCTACACGTGTAGATAAACAGGTTTAGCAGCCGTGGCAGTATTTCCAAACTACGCCTTTGAGAATACCAACCTGTTTCCCGAGGCCATCAGGCAGTTTATTGTCCGTGTGTAGCAGCCTTTTATGGCAGTCACAACTATATCAGAAACAAATTGACCTGTAACGCATGCTGCGATGCATGCTGTGATCATGCTGTGATTCGCTAATTTGATGTATCAAACCGCGCGTGATTCTTTCAACAAGACACTGCAGAAACTACCAGAAAGTGTAATGAACCAACACGTACACATGCTGTTTGAAAAGACTTGCAACAATTAGCATCGTGTGCAGTGAATTCATTAGGTTTTGCCTATTCAAGGCTTTAAAGAAAGTTCTTATTAATTGTTTATAAAGCACTAACAGATTTCAGTTTTTGGTCGATCTGGCATCAGCTTGTCAGTGCGAGTTTATTGATGCCTTTGGAGAACCGAGAAACTTCCATGGGCTGATTATGCAATAACTGCAGCTAACAAGTCACTTAAAACTTTTATCTCTATTTCACGGGTGAATTTGTAATTGCATTTGCATACTGGTTAGATCCAGAGAGACGCCGAATAACTCTGTATGCCATCCAGATCCAAACTGGTTATTTTGGTTTTTGTTGATTTAACTCTTTCCCTCATATATACGCCTTTTCACGCCTTTGCAAACAGAGTAGACGCAGATCAGACGGAGCCGTATGTCACCCTGTGTCCGTACCTCCGCCGTCATTTGTCCGTTCATCCGCCGTCCTGTGTCCGTCCACCGCTGTCATGTGTCTATCCACTCATCGTCCTCTTGCATGTATCTGTCTTCCAATGTTCCGTTTCGTCCACCCACCGTCCCGTGATCGTCCTCTGCTGTCCTTTGTTTGCCAATCCATCGTCCTGGGTCATGTGAACATTGTCCTGTGTCATGTATCCGTCCCTCCGCCGTCCTTTGTCGGTCCATCCGCCGTCCTGTTTCACCTGAACGTCGTCCAATGTCCTGTGTCGTCCATTCGCCGTCCCGTGTCGTCCTCTGATGTCCTTTGTCCGCCAATCCGCCGCCCTGGTTCATGTGAACATCGTCCTGTGTCATGTATCCGTCCCTCCGCCTTTCTTTGTCCGTCCATCCGCCGTCCTGTTTCACGTGAACGTCGTCCAATGTCCTGTGTCGTCCATTCGCCGTCCTGTGTCCGTCTATCCGCCGTCCTGTATCATATGCCCGTCCTCCTGTGTCCATCCGTCCACCTTTCTATAAGCAACCTTCTTTGCCCCCCTTCAGAGCCCGTCCATCAACTGTCCTGTGTCCACAGTCCGTCGTCATGTGCGTGTATTCTTCTTTGTCTGTCCTCCTGTATCCATCCGTCCGCCGTCCTGTGTCCGATGAACGTCTTCCTGTGTGCATCATTATGTGTCAGTCCTCCTGTGTTCATCCGTCAACATTTTTCTAACACTGGACGGAAACTGGTCAACCTGATATAGATGTTCCTTAGGAAGTACTGTATTAATTTTTTATAACAAGCTTTACTTTTCCTACTTATTGGATGTTCGTGTATCAATTTCTCATATTTTCATGACCACAGGTTCTGTAGTAAACTGATGTCGGGATTGTTCTTTATAATGAGAAAGAAAAGGGGAAATACTTTAAAGTGTTCTAATTTTCGTGGTTCTAAACAATTTTAATTACTACTTGGAATCTGGGTAAATGCTGATCAGCTAATCAAAATACATTCTGAAAATCATAAAGTAATACTATTACATTTTTAATTACAATGTAATACTTTATAAAGGCTTTATGGCATGTTAATATTATTGTACATGTATAATTTATATAATTATTGTATTTGGTACAATATGCATTAAGATTACCATTTTCATTCAAATGTTTACAAATATGTTATTTAACCCTTTCCCTCATATAAACGTGTTTTCACGCATTCGCAAACAGAGTAGACCCAGATCAGACGGCTCCTAGAGGAGCCGTCTGATCAGGGTCTGCTCTGTTTGCTAATTGAATTTTGATAGATCTGGTTCTCTAGTTTCTAAAATGGCTACAATATCCAACCTTCCTTATTTCATTATAACTATTATGTTCATGAATATTCAGTAGGTATTGAAATTTGGAACAAACATAGAACAGGGAAAAGGTTAATATTGTTGAATCTGGGAAGACATCTTTAAATGGCTTCCCTTTGCAGCAATTGCTAACTGGAACCAACTATCGTAAAAGGTGTGCGAACCTAGACATGATGGGGAAGTGGGAACAAACCGTTTAAAAGTTTCATTCTCGTTTTGTTTTCAATGTAACATGACAACCATTGCAGACCCTGATGAGAGGGTTCCTCTAGGAGCCTTCTCAACATGATCTGCACTGTTTGTAAATGGCATAAATGACTCGTTTCTCGCATTGTAATGGGTAAAGAAGTCAGTGCAGGTGTTTTGCATGATCTTTCCATTGGAATGTAAGCAGTTAATATGTTTAAAATGTCAATACAAAAGGAACATTGCAAATTTGTAGCCTCTTATTATATCTAAAATTGCATATTTCAAGATAGTTAGACCTTGATTAGAAAGTTTGGATGTAAACATTTTTTAACAGCTCGAAGTTATGTTTTCTTTTGATTGAGCCCAACGGTAATCATGTGACTATCGGCTATCATGTGACCATCGGTGATCACGTGATTGCATTCCATGATGTTGACACATGTTATTTTGTCATAGTTTGCTGCACCGTTTTACATTTGTTTTATGATATAATTCGTAAAAACGCAATAAATGTTTGATCCAATGTTGCAAGCTGTGCAATCCAGTGGTCACAAAGGGAATTAATTTAACAGATTCAGACCGCACATGATGTTTCATTGCATGATTCCTTTCACAGAAGTTATCGTTTGTTGACATTTCAAGGTCGCAAGCACGTGGTTACAACGTCTAGCTCGCCCAGTGCTGTGCCAATATGATCAAGGACTGTATCATCACTGTTTCTATAGATAGATAGATAGATAGATAGATAGATTTCGGTAAAACGTGTACAAAACATGGCAAAACGTAATTAAGACAACATATAAAAAGCCATGTAATGCGCACTAGAAACCAAGGATAACACAAAAAAGGAAAATATTTTCCTTATTTCCATTGTGGTCATTGATTCTAGTGGCAATACACAGAGAGCCACGGTATCATTATAAATAATACCACAGGTATTATCTTAAAATATAAGTATAACAGAAATATCCCTATTAACACTGTTAAGTTCAAAATATGTCAAATGTCGATGAACATGCTTACTGATTAACTCATCAGAGTATCAGAACAATTCATAAGAGTCATATTAAGGAATAAAGTGAAACAAACCTATCAAATTAACAAAGATAAAACAGTAAATTAATAAAACGAAGCCCTGAATTTCAAGAAAATGCAATAAATACACAAGTGCCATCAATTTAAAGAAAATTGTTGTATAATTTATTCTTTATCTATCAAGAATTTTTTAACATCAAATTTAAATTGACTGGAAGATTTGCTTGTCTTAAAGTCTGAGGAAGGCCATTCCACAAGTGAACACCTCCTAAAAGAAATGTTTTCTTAACAAAACTGTTAACTCTAGGAATGGCGTAGCGTCTGTTATCTGTAAAAGTGAAAGAAAACGAATCTTCTTGAGCACGAACAGCTGACATGTTTGATCTTGTACAGCGGTTATGTACAGAGCTTAAAGGAACAAAACAGTCACTAAGATATACAGGAGCAGTGCCCTTAGAAATATTAAAAACATGAGAAAGAGTGATTTGATCAACTCTTTTGGAGACTGGCAACCAGTTGAGGTATTTAAAATGATCTGTACCTATGTGTTCTCTAGCGTCTAAATTTAAAAAAAAAATGGATTAATTTATTTTGAGTTGATTGAAGTCTATTTTTCAAACCATGAGTTAGAGCAGGGTACCAAAAAACAACAAGCGTAATCAAAGTGACAAAACCAAAAGTTTCCTTGTATGAAAATTTAAAAATTGGCCTTTTCTATACCAATGAAGTCTTGTGACTTTGCTTATACATGTGTATTCACAAAAAATACAAAAATGTTTAACTAGTAATACAGTAGACACGCATACATACATGTGCACTATATGAAAAGATACAGAACAACTTAATACGCATTCTGGTTGTCTGGTCTGTTTCTGCAATGTTTGCAAGGCAGTAATGCCCATTTTCCCAGAGAATGGTTTGTGCATGAGGCCATTCATTCTACATTTAGTATAGGAATGGTTTGCTGATTGAAGTTGAAAATATAAAAATCAATTTGGACTAAATTTTAAAAGCGAAATGATAATACTTTTATACTGAAATTAGATTTTAAGCCTGATAGAGAGAGTGCGTACGTGTACAAGGGAGGAAGTTGAGCAACGGACGACAACTTTGAAATAGGCCACACTTTTGATCGCCGAACAGTTTCCTAGAGGAACGCTGTACACACGGTGTATCTCTTGCCCCTCGCGATTGTATATAAAACTTGATCAGTTCGATGATCGCACTTGTACTGGCTGAAGTGCATACAGATCGCCTGAACAACTTGAAAGACAAGATGAAGATGAAGGTAAGATAGAAAATTTTCTGTTTTCCAAGAGTACTACTAGTTTACAGTATTTGACTCAGTAGAATGATGTTAAGTTTTTATTTGTTACTGTTTAGTTGTTTTTTTGTTAAATGATTTCCTGTTCACATTGGTATAGCAGCACTGGTTTGCACTGTTGCGTTTGTTTTATGATGTCGCCAAAATGCACCCCGACAAACAGTTCAGTCCCAGATTAGAGTTTACCTTTTGTTTCAACTGCTTGTTCCACGCATGTGGTTTCTTCATTTAAAATTTACATTTATTTATCTCAATTCTACATTTTACCGAAATATTTAACAAAATTTGGCTGCTGACGACAATTAGAAATGCGGCGTCGAAATAATAAAAATCAAGAAGACGTTTGAAGGAAACTTACTAAAATGTCACACTGAGAACACTAACCTGGCACTGCGCCTTTCTGTCTTAGACTGGGGACCACCTCCCCATGGACGGTACAGTAGAATCCCTTTAACCAAATCTCTCCTACTGACGCATGTGTAAAGGTCATTTTTGAAAACATTGTGATAAATAGAGCATTTACTCCATAGGAGCAAATGCTCTATTTATCACATTGGTTTCAAAACTACACACTTCTAAATTTCTCTTTTTCTATAGTTAATGCTCCTTTTCGGTAGATTTATTCAGAGGTTTGGTCTAAAAATAGTCTAGGAGGGGATGAGTAAAAGAGACCACTTAACCCTTATCAAATGTGAACACAGTGTCTGCTCAAATTTGGATTTTGTGCAAAAATGAACTACATGTAGCTATTTTTGATTTGATAACGTACGGTTGTTTTGAAATTTTCAACCATTTTCTCCATTTTTAACCATTTACTCAATTTTCAACCATTTACTACATAAATCATCTTTCTACGCTCCTATAGGAGTCGTCTGATCAGGGTCTACCCTGTCTCCTTATGAAAATAATATATAGATATGACTGTACAGTTTCTGCAATGGTAAAATGTCCTGTGTTCATATACGCATGTATTACCATTATAAAAAATGATGTAATTAATATTCATTATTTCTTACATGAATATTCATGGAGTAAAGGGTTATACGACTTTCAAACAGATTGGATCCTGATGACACTCTGTGGATTCAAGCTGTTTGTAAATACGAGCCAGGTCGCGAACAGCGGGATTGGCTTAATAAATTGACACTTGTAAGAGCTTTCGCCCTGCTTTAAGTTACCATGCGACTTTAGGAGTCAGAAATATGCCCCACTTGGATTGTCGCCTTAAAGTAGTTTTACTGTAGTTGTCAAGTGGCCTAGAGGTTATAAAACGTCTTGCTTGAGTCCAAGATCGTTCTCAACTGGTCAGAATTGGAGCTTGTTCAAAATCTGACCTATCAAATATTTGAGAATGCACACAGACGAAGACCCAGACTCAGATTTATTACCTCGGGCCCTTGTTACTCACATAGTTACCATGGGTATCAAACTGACTGGAGAATGTATATTATACATATGATATATCCTGTTGCCTACAGCACACCTTTTGAAAAATGTCCGAGAAATCCTTTGAATGCCAGACACGTGTGCACATTCATCGGGCTTCTGATCAGGGACTTCACTTTATGTCTCAGACTCTATTTCTATATCTGTGTTTTATTCCTTTGAAATTCTGCATTTTATTTGTCTTATTTAACAAAATCGGGTTGCAGACGACAATTAGAAAGTTGGTGCCGAAATGGTTAATCCTCTTCCCTGGTGAATATTCATGTAACAAATAATGACAACACAAATTATAATCGCATATAAAATCAAATGGTAGCCATAGCAGAATCTGATCTGTATTATTGCATATGCAAATAGAGCAGACCCTGATCAGCCGCATGATCTTGGTCCACCCTGTTAACAAAAGAGTGTTAATTGTTACATGATTTTGTTTTCCTTATGCTTGATTAAATTGTGCGGCGAATGTGTTAGTCTATGCGAAACACTTATTCACACTCCTTATACCCCAGTCACATTAGCTACGGCGGCCGTACGGTCTAAAATGTCTACGGTCAATATCATTTTATACGGTCGCCATAGAATTTCTGCGGCCATGCACTGCAGTGGTCACTAGTCGCGTATGTTACGGTCATCATACGGTGTATTTTGAATGCGTGGAGACAGAACTAAAACCTACGGCTGCCGCTGGCCTTTGAAATTATGACACACGGTCGCCTATACGGCGCACAGGTGCTAGGCGTGTGGCCATTTCACAAATACTGCTTATAAATACCTTCAAATACGTTTAGACATCATAACTTGACATTATAAAAAAAAGAAAAAATAATGATTTTTTTTTCGTATAGTATATTACTATATATATACTATAATATACTATACGAATTTTTTTTTATTTTTTTTCATTTTTTTTATTTTTTTTTATAATGTCAAGTTATGATGTCTAAACGTATTTGAAGGTATTTATAAGCAGTATTTGTGAAATGGCCACACGCCTAGCACCTGTGATACGGCGTACGTGCGGCCGTCGTTGTGTTTTTGTATAAACTCTTCGGCAGCTGCAAGGAAGCCACACGCCCCGCACGGACCCTGCACGATGTATGCACAGTCAGTATGGCGTTACCGCTACACACACTGTTTGCTACAAGCCTTTTTTCTTGTAAATGGCTACGGACGGCGTAGAAATTATAAATCTTGCTAAAATTCTGCGGCCTGTAAAAATAGGGATACGCCGTACAGAGGCCGCGCGGCCACCGCAGAAATCTCTTGATTTCAGGGTTATACGACCGCCGTATTCATCTGGATCCTGGAAACTGTTTGCAAATGCGAGCCAGGTTGCGGTTAGTGGGTGAGAGTTAACCCATTCCCTCATAGGCTATTTTTAGATCCAACCTCTTTGAATGAATATACCAAAAAGGAGCACTTACTAGAGAAAAGGAAAAAAATAGAATTGTGTAGTTTGAAACCATTGTGATAAATAGAGCATTTGGAGCAAATGCTCTATTTATCACAATGGTTTCACAAAGTGACTTTTACAGAATCGTCAAAAGTCGTCAATATGAGGGAATGGGTTAAGCATATATTCCCTTAAATAAGTGGTTGATAAAACAGATTTTACCCTGGTAACATAGCAGAGGTCCAGATAAGATGTGTACATCAAATCAAAAGAATAACTCATTATTTCTCTACCAAACCCTATGTTGTGACCACTCTTTAGCAGCGTCTTGGAGAGACGATTCTAAAGGGTGATCACAACATAGGGTTTGGTAGAGAAGTGACGATTTTAGTATTTGCTTATGCACCCTTATCTGTTGCTCTGTAAAACGTTTTTGTTTGGTAAAATCTTATATTTCAGATTTGTTTGCTTTTGTTGGTGATTGCAGTTCTTCTGCCGAATCAGATTGATGGAAGGGAAAGGACGAGGAAGAGGAGGGTGAGAGTATCATTAAGCGTTCATTATGATTTATTGCGGACATCGTAACAGTTCACTTCAAAGATAAAATTCAAATAAATTTTATTTGACATATATCTATATATTCCACGAAATATTTGTTTTAAAAAGTCTATATTATAGTTTACACCATTTCCATGATAAATCCCTCAAAACATATGAAAATTGAGTTTCAGCCTGGAGACCTTGAAATAAGTCGAACTTCCAATTTTTTCCTGTTATTGTATTAGGAATTTGCAGTTAGTGCATAAAAGCAGCCATTTGATCCCAAATCAGGACTGTACTGACCTATATTTGACCTTCTTACATACGAAGAGTATTGGTCTATCTCACATAAGAGGAGAACAGGTCTAACTTACATGAGAGGAGTACAGGTCTAACTTACATAAGAGGAGAACAGGACTAACTTACATGAGAGGAGAACAGGTCTAACTTACATGAGAGGAGAACAGGTCTAACTTACATGAGAGGAGAACAGGTCTAACTTACATGAGAGGAGAACAGGTCTAACTTACATGAGAGGAGAACAGGTCTAACTTACATGAGAGGAGAACAGGTCTAACTTACATGAGAGGAGTACAGGTTTAACCTACATGAGAGGAGAACAGGTCTAACTTACATGAAAGGAGAACAGGTCTAACTTACATGAGAGTATTACAGGTCTTACTTACATTAACTTACATGAGAGGAGTACAGACCTAGTTTTCATTAAAGAGTACAGACCTATCTTACATAAGAGGATTTCTGACCCAGCTTACATAAGAGGCGTACACATCTATCTTTGATCTACCTTACATAAGACGATTTCCTACCTATAAAAATCTCAAAATTCGCTGTCAAACGGACTGTTTTATTAAGACTCATTCAAATCGTAGCGAGATATAAAAAATAAAACTTCTCTTACCCACAGCTGTGACTGGTCGATGTTGTTTGCTAAGTGTACTCATGTAACTTGTTTATCTAAGAGTACTTGTTATGAGTGTAATAAAAATGTCTACGAGTAATTGTACTAGTTCTAGTTCTATGTACTAGTACTTGTACTAGTACTAGTTCATGTAAAGTAAAGTCTCCGTATTTGAAAGTACTTGCAATGTGTATAGTAACACTCTGTATCTAGGAGTACTTGTAATGTACAAAGTAAAACATCTCTATCTAAGAGTACTTGTAATGTGCATCGTAAAGTTTCCGTATTTGAAAGTAATTGTAATGTGTATAGTAACACTTCTGTATCTAGAAGTATTTGTAAGGAATCTGTATCAAAAAGTATTTAGATGTGTGTAGTAAAACCACTCTAAGAGAATTGTAAAGAGTACTTGTAATATGTAAAGTAAATCCTATCTAAGAGTATTTGCAATGTGTATAATAAAACCTCACTATCTAAGAGTACTTGTAAAGATTATAGTAAAACCTCTGTAAGAGCGCTGGTGATGTGTATAATAAAACCTCTCTGTTTACGAATACTTGTAATGCGTATAGTAAACGCATTGCATCTATGAGTACTTGTAATGTGTATAGTATATCCCATGTATGTAAGAGTACTTTTAATGTGTTAGTAAAACGTCTGTAATAGTACTTGTAATGTGTATAGTAAACCTCTGTAAGAGTACTTACTATAGTAAATCTTCTGTATCTAAGAGTAGTTGTAATGTGTATAGTAAATCTTCTGTATCTAAGAGTAGTTGTAATGTGTATAGTAAAACGTCTGTATCTAAGAGTACTTGTAATGTGTATAGTAAAACGTCTGTATCTAAGAGTAGTTGTAATGTGTATAGTAAAACGTATGTATCTAAGAGTAGTTGTAATGTGTATAGTAAAACGTCTGTATCTAAGAGTACTTGTAATGTGTATAGTAAAACGTCTGTATCTAAGAGTAGTTGTAATGTGTATAGTAAAACGTATGTATCTAAGAGTAGTTGTAATGTGCATAGTAAAACGTCTGTATCTAAGAGTACTTGCAATGTGTATAGTAAAAAAGCTGTGAGAAGACTTGTAACGAGTATGGTAAAACCAATGTATCTACATCTAATAGTATTTGTAATATGTATAGTAAAATCGCTGAGAGTATTTGTACTGTGTATAGTGTGAAACATCTCTATCTAAGAATATGTGACATGCGTATAGTAAGTACTCTCGAAGAGTATTTGTAATTTAAATAGTAAAACCCCTCCATTTAAGAGTACTTGTAGATCTAATATGTAACGTCAGTATCTGAGAGTACATGTAATGTGTATAGTAAACCTTCTGTATAGATCTAAGAGTACTTGTAATGTGTAAAATAAAAGCTCTGTATCTAAGAGTACTTGTACATAATGTGTATAGTAAAACCTCTCTGTTTAACCCTTTCGGCGCCAAATTTCTAATTGTCGTCTGCAATCAAAGTTTGTTAAATCATTCAGTAAAATAAGGAAATGAGATAAATAAATGCAAATTTCAAAGGAATAAAGCACATATATATAAGAGTATTTGTAAAATGTATAGTAAAACTTCTTTGTCTAAATGTACTTGTGATTTGTATAGTAAAACTTCTATATCTACGAGTACTTCTTATGTATATAATAGTAAACTTCTGTATCTAAGAGTACTTGTAACGTGTATTGTAAAACCTGTTTCTAAGAGCACTTGTAAAATGTATAGTACAACGTCAGTATCTGAGAGTACTTGTAATGTGTATAGTAAAACTTCAGTATCTAAGAGTACTTGAAATGTATATTGTAAACCCCTGTATCTAGATGCACTTGTCACGTGTAGAGTAAAACTTCAGTATCTAAGAGTACGTGTAATGTATATAGTAAAACCTCTCTGTCTAAGAGTATTTTTAAAATTCATAGTAAAACTTCTTTATCTAAAACTAAAAGTACTTGTAATGTGTTAAGTAAAACTTCTGTATCTGAGAGTACTTGTAATGTGTATAGTAAAACTTCTGTAACTATGAGTACTTGTAATTCGTATATAGTATAACTTTTGTATCTAAGTGTACTTGAAACGTGTATTGTAAAACCTCTGTATCTAAATGTACTTGTAATGTGTATTTTAAAACTTCTGTATCTGAGGGTACTGATGATGTGTTTTTAAAACTTCTATATCTAAGAGTAATTGTAATGTGTATAGTAAAACTTCTGTATCTGAGGGTACTGATAATGTGTTTTTTAAAACTTCTGTATCTGAGAGTACTTATAATGTGTATTGTTAAACCTCTGTATCTGAGAGTACTTGTAATGTGTATAGTAAAACATCTGGATCTGAGAGTACTTGTAATATGTATAGTAAAACATCTGGATCTGAGAGTACTTGTAATATGTATAGTAAAACATCTGGATCTGAGAGTACTTGTAATGTGTATAGTAAAACCTCTGTATCTGAGAGTACTTGTAATGTGTATAGTAAAACCTCAGGATCTGAGAGTACTTGTAATGTGTATAGTAAAACATCTGGATCTGAGAGTACTTGTAATGTGTATAGTAAAACATCTGGATCTGAGAGTACTTGTAATGTGTATAGTAAAACATCTGGATCTGAGAGTACTTGTAATGTGTATAGTAAAACATCTGGATCTGAGAGTACTTGTAATGTGTATAGTAAAACTTCTGGATCTGAGAGTACTTGTAATGTGTATAGTAAAACTTCTGGATCTGAGAGTTCATGTACTTGTGATTGTTTTGGAACACAAGTTATATAGAAAATACTTTTTGGAATTTCTGCTCGAATGTCACGTGATATTTCTTGTTGTAAAGACCAACTTTGATACCTATTTGAGTTTTTGTTTGTAGAAAAATCCTACTGTACATGTATGTTGAGCGACTTAAATTTTCTTTAGTAGGTTACATTCTTTTTGCGCTAAACGATTGTCGGCTGCAAACGGTATCGTCTGTTTTCAGTTTCAACTCGAACTTTCCTTCAGTTTTTATATGACAAACATTTTGGATAGGGGGCGTTGGACCCATGCAGATGAGCCACCGAGTAATTCGGCATCTCATCTGTATGAAAACTGCTGGCAAAAGTAATCATAGATTCGCCAATTCTATCAAACATTGTGGATCGCTTCCCATTGACTTCTGCACTGACATAGTTCAATTATAGCATGAAGTTATATAGATCTATGATTACCCTTGTAAACTGTTTTGATCCAGAAGAGACGCCGAGGTACATGGCGTTTATTTTGGATCCCCACTGTTTGACATTCCACTTATCTTTTGAGAAGCAATTACTGGGCTTCAAACTGTTTGACAGCCTAGTTATCTTTGGAGAAACATTTGAGGGAAATTTACTCTGTCACTAAAGGCATATGACAATATGTGCAGACGAAAAGTATTTGGCGCCAAAAGAACAAGATCGAACAGGTCCCGATTAGCAAACTCTCGTCTTTGTTTTATTAGCCTCCTACACCGAAAACATGGTTTAGCGAACTGAAGCCTTTGTTTTATTAGCCTCCTACACCGAAAACATGGTTTAGCGAACTGAAATCTACCCTCTTCTTTGTTTTATTGGCCTCCTACACCGAAAACATGGTTTAGCGAACTGAAGTCTTTGCTTTATTAGCCTCCTACACCGAAAACATTGTTTAGCGAACTGAAACATGGTTTAGCGAACTGAAGTCTTTGTTTTATTAGCCTCCTACACCGAAAACATGGTTTAGCGAACTGAAGTCTACTCTCGTCTTTGTTTTATTAGCCTCCTACACCGAAAACATGGTTTAGCGAACTGAAGTCTTTGTTTTATTAGCCTCCTACACCGAAAACATGGTTTAGCGAGCTGAAGTCTACCCTCGTCTTTGTTTTATTAGCCTCCTACACCGAAAATATGGTTTAGCGAGCTGAAGTCTACTCTCGTCTTTGTTTTGTTAGCCTCCTACACCGAAAACATGGTTTAGCGAACTGAAATCTACCCTCTTCTTTGTTTTATTGGCCTCCTACACCGAAAACATGGTTTAGCGAACTGAAGTCTTTGTTTTATTAGCCTCCTACACCGAAAATATGGTCTAGCGAACTGAAGTCTACTCTCGTCTTTGTTTTATTAGCCTCCTACACCGAAAATACGGTTTAGCGAATTGAAGTCTTTGTTTTATTAGCCTCTTACACCGAAAACATGGTTTAGCGAACTGAAGTCTACTCTCGTCTTTGTTTTATTAGCCTCCTACACCGAAAACATGGTTTAGCGAACTGAAGTCTACTCTCGTCTTTGTTTTATTAGCCTACTACACCGAAAACATGGTTTAGCGAACTGAAGTCTTTGTGCAGATTGGATCAGACCGAGATCAACTTTCCTGATGTTATGTACTATCCACCGTACAACGACATAATTGGGTGCTGTCCATTCATGGCGGTAAGTGGTGTTAGATTGAATGCCTTTCATAACTTATATTTAGATAGAGATAATTCTGAACCCGCGAAATACAGTATAACCTCTCTTAACCGGAATTCTAGTAGATAATAATTTAGATACTTTTAGGCAGGTGGCTGCTTAATGCAGGGTGAAAGTCATGCAGAAAGCTCCTCTAGGAGCTTTTTGCATGACTTTCACCCTGCATTAAGCTGCCACCTGTCTCCAAGACCGATATTCATACTAAATTTAACTGCCGGTTAAGAGAGGTTTTACTGTAATGGAATGCACCACTATACGGATGTGATAAAACATTGGAATACAGTAGAACCTATATTAAGCGGCCATCAAATAGAAGTTTATTTGTGGGTCTGTAAGGCAGGTGGTATTTTAATGCATGTCAAAAGTGATATAGAAAGTTCCTATAGGATCTTTTCTGCATTACCTTTGCCCTGTTTTAAGCAACCACTTGTTTTTTAAGTCTCCACTATTCAATAAATGAATGACCACTTAAGACATGTTCTGCTGTATAGAAGTACACATCTTGATCTGAATTCCTCCAAATATCGTGCAACAACAACCTTGATAGACCTAATATTGATTATCGACTAACCAGATCATGTTTATAAAATAAACTATTATACAGTAAAACCTCTCTATAAGTGCCACTAAATTACATCAAATAGTTTGTGTTGAAGGCAGGTGGCTGCTTAAAGCAAGGCGAAAGTAAAACAGCGTTCTGTTTTACTTTCAACTTGCTTTAAGCAGCCACCTGTCCTAAATACCAACTAATTAACACAATTTAGTGGACATTATAGAGAGGATTGACTGTATATATCATATAACAAAGAATAAACAAGAGGACCATACTGTTTCAGTATCACCCATCTGAGACAACATGGCACGTGCTTTACCATGTAAACAATATAACCTATTCTAAGCGGCCTTTAATTTATTGGAAACATAATAGTCTTAAAAAGCAGATGGTTGCTTAATACAGGGCAACATAAACGAAGAAAGCTCTTATAGGAACTTTTTATATTACTTCTGACCTGCATTAAGCTACCATCCGCCTTACAAAGCAATGCTTAGACTTTATTTCGATGACCGCTTAATACAGATTCAATCGTTTAACCCTTTCCCTCATATGAAACGTGTTTTCACGCATCTGCAAACAGAGTAGACCCAGATCAGACGGCTCCTAGAGCTCTGTTTGCTAATATAATTTGAAAGATCTGTTTCTTTGCTTTCTTAAATGTCTTCAATGTTACACCTTCCATATTTCTTTATAATTATTTTATTAATGAATATTCAGTAGGTATTGAAATTTGTAATAAACACAGAGCAGGGAAATGGTCGAATGATTTAAAATTAGCAACAAGTTTACTACCTGATAGCCATGATTTTGCAGGTATTACAATAATTTTAGCTCTCTTTCCAAATAATCATCTTAAACATATTTCTGCAATTTTATCCCCTGAAGGTATACATAGAAATGACCAGCCACGATCACCAAGCATTTTTATCAACATACTGACTTGTGCCTTTTTTTGTAAAGAGTAATTCAACCCATTCCCTCCTAAACTATTTCATACACAATCGCTTTGAACAAATATATCGAAAAGGAATATTTACCAGAGAAAGTTTTAGAATTGTGTAGTTTTGAAACCATTGTGATGAACATGCTATTATGGGGCAAATGCTCTATTTGTCACAATAGTGTCAAAATGGCTTTTACAGAAGCATTTTAGATTTTCATCATGTTGAATATTTCAGTGGTTTTAACAATATTTGTAGCCAACAAACCAATATTTCTGTGCAATACAGTGAACCCTCATTATACCAGCATTCGTTTCAATGACACCCTCGTTATACCGGCCGTATATATTGAAACAAAATTACTGTTAAGTTTCTGAAACAACCACTGAATAAATGGTTGTACTGTCATTAAGACAGGCGAATGCTTAATGCAGAACATAAGAAGTGCAAAAAGCTCCCATTGGGAGCTTTTTGCACTTCTTGTGTTCTGCATTAAGCATTCGCCTGTTGGTATTAGCTTCAAGCTGGTCATATGGTTTCTTTTATATGTTAGCTCGTTATAATAGTAACCTCGTTATATCAGCAAAACCTCTGAAAACAAATACATCCATTTCAATGAGAGGTTTCACTGTAATATTGAATCTGCTAAGTGATTTCATGGGAGAATGATATGAAATGCTCACCATAGCCATAAAAAGAAAATAAGCATCACCACTGACAACGAATTAGACAGTTTTGGCAGAAGTTCACCTACGAAAAAGTCTTTTAACCATTTTCATGTTCAATATTCATGTAAGAAATAATGGCGTTATGTATATTAACCCTTTCGCTGCCAAACTCTGTCGTGTGCTAACTTTGTCGTCTGCTACAAATTTTCATTTTTTTTATTTTCTTCATTTTTACTTCAAAAACATAGTAACAGTAACAAACAGTTTGGATCCTGATGAGACGCCGAGTTACTCGGCGTCTCATCTGGGTCCAAACTGTTTGTATAGGTAATCACAGATCCGGCATTGGCAGCGAAAGGGTTAAGTAGATTAATTTTTATATTAACATATGAACACAGGACGTTTCTGCGCAAGCAGAAACTGCAGAATCAGATTAGTATAATACCATGAGCTAACAGAGCAGACCCTGATAGATCCTGTAAGAGCCGTCTAATCTGGATCAGGGTCACCAAAGCAACAGTCTGCAAAGATATACTGAAATCCACATAGAGGTTTCATAGGAGATGTTTAAGTCCTTTCCCTGTGTTTATTCCAAGATTTAATACCTACTGAATGATCATGGACAAAATAGTTATACTGAAATATGGAAAGTAGAATATTATAGCCATTTAAGAAACTACAGAAAAAACATATCAAATTCCATTAGCAAACAGAGCAGACCCTGATCAGACGGCTCCTGTGGGTGCCGTCTGATCTGGGTCTACTATGTTTTGCACATGTTTGAAAACATGTTTGTATGAGGGGAATGGTTAACCTTTACTGTGCGGGACACGATATACTGATGTCCTTTGCAAATACAGTAGACCCAGGTGAAAGGGTTCCTAGAGGAACCCTCTCATGAGGGTATGCACTGTTTGTCATGTTACGCTTTTGTTTAAAAATCAGTAAATATTCACCATAAGATTGGCCTGTTTGGGACAGTCCATTTGAAATTTCAGCGTTGTAAGGATTAAATGTTTCCCCATAGCCATTTACTGAAAATTAGTCCCGCCCCAGGCGTTCATGGTGCTATTTTGCTCTACATGTATTTATCACCTTGGTTTCAAAAAGTGACGTTTACAGAGGCGTCAATATGAAGGAATGAGTGCAAAAAAAAAGATTGAAGTCGGCACAGACATGACATGTTCATACATCTCTAACGTTTGTTCGATACTATCAATAACGTGTCCTACCCCAATCAAACATTATTAGTGTATGCTTACAGAGTAAACCGAAACCCAGATACTCAAAGAAGAGGAAAGAAGACACTGGTGTTCAAGGGGTGCCAACTATAAAGACCATGTGTGATATGGTTGAAGACGAG
Source organism: Azorinus chamasolen (assembly GCA_963576725.1). Classification (NCBI taxonomy): domain Eukaryota; kingdom Metazoa; phylum Mollusca; class Bivalvia; order Cardiida; family Solecurtidae; genus Azorinus; species Azorinus chamasolen. Next base: position 83,480,434 of record OY755237.1, on the reverse strand, counting down.
GTACCGTTTGCTCCCATATCTAGGCTTGATATCAGATATTAAAACTTCCGGAAATTTGAATGTTAGTGACATCGAATTCGATGATTTTTTGTGACATTGAAATCGATGTTTTCCGATTTGATATAAGACATATTTTGTTCCTTTTCGATAACATGGCGTCCTTTTCTGATTTGAATCCAAGTAAGCTGTGGTCACTAGATGTGATAATATTGAAACATTAGTTCACAGACAGAGTTTTTCTAATATTTTTTTCAAGATGTGCAGTAAAACCCCTCTAAAGCGACCGTCAAAAAGAGGTTTCATTATCGGTCTATGTTTAATAATAAAGATGTCGCTGTAGAGGGATTTTACTATGATTCGAGATCAAGAAAATTATTTGTTTGCGTCTCTCTCTCTCTCTCTCCTCTCTCTCTCTCTCTCTCTCTCTCTCTACTTCCTCTCCCCCCTCCGCCTCTTACTTTCTCTGACTCTCTCGTTCCTGTCATCCTCTCCTCCGTCTGTCTGTCTATCTATATGTCTTTCATCCTTTCCCTTTCCCTTTTTCTCCACTTCCCTGTCTGTCTGTCTCTGTCTTTGTCTGTCTCTCTCAGTCTCTCCATCTGTCTGTGTCTGTCTGTCTGTCTGTCTGTCTCTCTCTCTCTCTGTCTCTCTCTCTCTCTCACTCTCTCTCTCTCTCTGATATTGAATTGAATGCCTTGTTCTTTCTTTATACAACCGAACGCTGATGTGCTGGTTGGATAGCATAAAAAATAAAGAACACGCGTTTGCAACAGAACACACTACAGCGACTGTACTTAAAAGCAGAGAGCTTTCTATAAAACTTCCGTTCTGCATTTAGCTACCATCTACCTCAAAAGTCCAGAATTAGACACTTGTTTGGTAGTCACATTAGAATAAAAGAAGTTTATATTGCTTACATATATTGTTCATGTATTACAGACAAGAGATTCGTCAGAAATAGAAGATGAAGACGAGGAGAAGAGTTTCGATTGTCTACAAGTTGCATGTCCGGCGTTTGAGAAAATAATCAGTCAAAAGGGAAAAGACATATGAAATCTGCGTGAGCAAGTCAGCAGTTCTTAGCATTGATAACGCAGTTAACTGCTGTTAGAACCGTAATTTCGTGTGAAAACAAGAATCTCCCAATAAAGTCATTAAAACGCTGGTTGTTTATTTTATGCCTGCTGATATAAGATTGTAACGTGCAAACCGAGTGACCCAGCAACAACAAACCCTGTCGATGCAAAGCTTAAGCTCACATCAAGAGATGTTTGTTGCGCTATATATATACATCTACTTCCCCAGATACAATGATCTGGTCAGCCTCATTTGCATAATTACCAACGTTCTACGAACGTTACATTACTCTCCCCTCCGAGAAGTCTCGTCCCGAGACTTGGACCCTGGGAGACCCGTGGGTAAGGCAACTCCGGTCTGGTAGTTGTCTTCATCCCACCACGCTGCCACCATTTGTAACGTGCAAACCGATAGACCCAGCAACAACAAACCCTGTCGGTGCAAAGCTTAAGCTCACATCAAGAGATGTTTGTTCCGCTATATATTACCTCCACTTCCCAAGATACAATGATCTGGTCAGCCTCATTTGCATAATTACCAACGTTCTACGAACGTTACATTACTCTCCCCTCCGAGAAGTCTCGTCCCGAGACTTGGACCCTGGGAGACCCGTGGGTAAGGCAACTCCGGTCTGGCAGTTGTCTTCATCCCACCGCTGCCACCATTTGTAACGTGCAAACCGAGTGACCCAGCAACAACAAACCCTGTCGATGCAAAGCTTAAGCTCACATCAAGAGATGTTTGTTGCGCTATATATATACCTCTACTTCCCCAGATACAATGATCTGGTCAGCCTCATTTGCATAATTACCAACGTTCTACGAACGTTACAAGGTTAAATATTCGTAATCAATTCGCTAACATAAATGTATTGATTCGTTTCTGTCTTTTGTCTGACCGAACAATGTCACGCCACCATTTTCTCTAACACTAAGCCCCGATAGTTCGAACACTAAACCCTGATAGTTCGAACACTAAAACATCGATAGTTCGAACACTAAAACAAGTATCATTATCGGTCTTTAAGACAGATGGTATCTTAACCCTTTCCCTGTTCTATGTTTATTCCAAATTTTGATACCTACTGAATATTCCTGGACAAAAAAAAGTTACAAAGAAATATGGAAGGAGGAACATTGTAGAAATTTTAGAAAGCAAAGAAACAGATCTATCAAATTCTATGAGCAAACAGAGCAGACCCTGATCAGACGGCTCCTAGAGGAGCCGTCTGATCTGGGTCTACTCTGTTTGCAAATGCGTGAAAACACGTTTATATGAGGGAAAGGGTTAATGCAGGGTGAAAGCCATGAAGAAAGTTCCTCTATTGGGATTTTCGCCTGCATTACGCTGTCACCTGCTTAAATACATGAATTCTTCAGTACTAAAATTTCGAAGTATCGCGTTTTACTGTATTTTGAAAATGGCATCAATCCCTTCACGTTCAGAATATGAGGAATGTGCTAAACGTTCTGGTCCTCAGTTCAAAGAACCAAGTTATCCAATGCAAGCTATGTGTATCCATATGCCCCCCTCGGAACGTCCATACTAACGTCAACCCCTTTAAATACTGAATAACCCATAAGTAATTAAATGTAAAGTCCTTTCCGCATACATGTAGAAGGCTTAACTTTAACCCTTTCGCTGCCAATGCCGGATCTGTGATTACCTATGCAAACAGTTCGGATCCAGATGAAACACCGAGTAACTCGGCGTCTCATCAGGATCCAAACTGTTTGTTACTGTTACTATGTTCCTGAAACAAAAATGAAGAAAATCAAAAGAATGAAAATTTGTAGCAGACGACAAAGTTAGCAGACGACATAGTTTGGCAGCGAAAGGGTTAATAGTGCTCCAGTGAATAACAAACAGTACAGACCCTGATTAGAGAGCACCTCTAGGAGCCAATCTGATCTTGGCCTACACAGTTTGCGTATGCCAGTAAACTCGTTTCCAGTTTTTGACCTTCTGAACTCTGAGCAATTGTCGTCTGCAAATATTCTCGTTTCGTTCCAGTTCTTTTCAAAACAGAGTGTCAGAGTGACAAAATGTGTGGATCCTGATGAGACACCGAGTTCCTCGGCGTCTCATCTGGATCCAAAACAGTTTGCAAATGTTATAACAGAGTCACAGGTAGAATGCTAAAGAATAAGGATTAAACATTCAGCCAACCATCTAATAAAGCAAACACACTGATACACAATATGCGGTAAAGCACAATCCCTCTAAACCGGAGTTTTAACTCTTTCGGCGCCAATGTCGCCTGTTGGCACTGTTGAAAACAGTGCAGTCCCAGGTCAGATGCCCGTTCGAAAAAACGGGACGTATTATGGAATGGCACTGTCTGTCCGTCCTTCTGTCCGTCTGTCCGTCTGTAACATCTCTAACTCAAGTTCCACTGGGTGGATCCTTCCCAAATTTAACCACAATGTTTATCTAGACATGCTACAGTAGCCTGTCAAGTCCCGGTTCGTTTATCCAGGGTCAAGGTCACACAATTGGACTTAGAATTTGCGTTTAGCAAAAATGTTAACCTACCCGTCTGTCTGTAACATCTCTAACTCAAGTTCCTCTGGGTGGATCCTTCCCAAATTTAACCACAATGTTTATCTAGACATGCTACAGTAGCCTGTCAAGTCCCGGTTCGTTTATCCAGGGTCAAGGTCACACAATTGGACTTAGAATTTGCGTTTAGCAAAAATGTTAACCTACCCGTCTGTCTGTAACATCTCTAACTCAAGTTTCGCTGGGTGGATCCTTCCCAAATTTAACCACAATATTTATCTAGACATGCTACAGTAGCCTGCCAAGTCCCGGTTCGTTTATCCAAGGTCAAGGTCACTTAATTGGACTTAGAATTTGCGTTTAGCAAAAATGTTAACCTACCCGTCTGTCTGTAATATCTCTAACTCAAGTTCCGCTTGGTGGATCTTTCCCAAATTTAACCACAATGTTTATCTAGACATGCTACAGTAGCCTGCCAAGCCCCGGTTCGTTTATCCAAGGTCAAGGTCGCACAATTGGATTTAGAATTTGCGTTTAGCAAAAATGTTAACCTACCCGTCTGTCTGTAACATCTCTAACTCAAGTTCCGCTTGGTGGAGCTTTCCCAAATTTAACCACAATGTTTATCTAGACATGCTACAGTAGCCTGCCAAGTCCCGGTTCGTTTATCCAAGGTCAAGGTCACTTAATTGGACTTAGAATTTGAGTAAGCAAATACGTTAACCCCAGTTTATGTTGAACAAGACCTCGACGGGCGTATATTGTGCCAACTGGCACTCTTGTTTGTATTATTTTAGCCCAAGCATACAGATTTTTAAAAACAAATGTTTTACTAATGTACCTTTATTATTTAGTTTAGAATTATATTTAATATAAAATTATTATTGCAGACGACAATTTAAAGTTTGGCGCCAAAAGAGTTTATTAAAATAATATAAACATTAGGTGATTTTAGGCAGGTTACAACTTAATCCATTGAGAGCTTTCTGTATGTCTTCCAACCATCCGTCTTAAAGACTGAAATTTACAATATCCATTATATAAAACATATCCATCATATCAAACAGGAAAATGGTTAATACCGGTTTGAACATCTGGTTTAGAGGTATTTATACTGTATGTGTATTGAGCCCACACTGTAAATGTACAGTCGGCTGAGCGGTCATCCGGATTGAAAGTAGACTATAACTAGGTACTTTACTTTTTTATATATATATATAAACGCATTTTCACGCATTTGCAATAAAGACCGTCTGATTTTGCTTATAGAATTATAATAGATGTGACTCTTCGGTTTCTACTAATACCAACACTCATGTATAAATACACCATTATAAACTTTCAGGTAATAAATATTCATGTCATCACTATTTTTCTTTCATGATATTAAACAGGAAACGGGTTAATACCGGTTTGAACATCTGGGTCCATGCTTATAAAGCTTTTAGTTGAGTCTGAGTTTCGTTCTCAAGCTTTTGATTGGTCAGATTTGAGTTCTCAAGCTTTTGATTGGTCAGATTTGATCCTTTGGCTCAAATCTGACCAATCAAAATCTTGAGAACGAACTCAGACTCAACCAAATGTTTTATATGCATGGACCCAGGTTTAGAGGTATTTGTACTGTATGTGTATTGAGCCCAGACGTATGCATACCAAAACATATAAAGATAGCAGCAATAGCTGTGATAAGTCCAGGTATGCATTTATGAAAAGTAAAATCTCCTTTAACCCATTACCTCATAGGCTATTTTTAGATCCAGCCACTTTGAATAAATCTACCGAAAAGGAGCATTAACTAGAGAAAACGAACATTTTAGAATTTGTCAATATGAGGGAATGGGTTAAAGCAACCACCGAAACGAGGTATAATTCTAGGCCTTCACTCTTTACAGTAGAATCCGTGACCATCAAGAAGAGGAACAAATATGAGTCTGTAAGGCAGGTGGTAACTTAATGCAGGTCAAAGTAATAAAAAAGTTCCTGTAGGAGCTTTCTGCATTACGTTTGTCATGTACTAGGAACCACCTGCTTTTAAAGATTCTTGTGTCCCATCAATATGTCTCTTAAGACAATTCCTCCAGTACTATATGAACATTTTGTAGGAAAAACTATCATTATGGATATTGATTAGATGTTTTTCTTGTACATTGGCATTACGACCGGTGGAATATTTTGCAATTACAGAAATATCTATATTACAGTAAAACCTCTCTTAACCGGCAGTTAAATTTAGTATGAATATCGGTCTTGGAGACAGGTGACAGCTTAATGCAGGGTGAAAGTCATGCAGAAAGCTCCTAGAGGAGGAGCTTTCTGCATGACTTTCACCCTGCATTAAGCAGCCACCTGCCTAAAAGTATCTAAATTATTATCTACTAGAATTCCGGTTAAGAGAGGTTTTACTGTATTACATTATTTCGTTGGTAGACTCTGATCAGATGGCTGCTGCTACATGGGCCATCTTGGTCCATGCTTATAAAAACTTTTAGTTGGGTCTGGGTTCGTTCTCAAGTTTTTGATTGGTCAGCCTTTGGCTCAAATCTGACCAATCAAAAGCTTAAGAACTACATTCTGACCAATCAAAAGCTTGAGAAAGAACTCAGAATCAACTAAAAAGCTTTATAAGCATAGACCCTGATATTTGTCCACTCTTTTTACAGTGGCATGCAAAGGTGTAAATATGAAGTAAAGGGTTAAAAAGCATTTTCTACTGTGATAAAATTGCATTGGTATCATTTAACCCTTTACTAAATACAAACACCTTTCCGCGCCCTGGCAAACAGAGTGCAAACAGACTAGACACACAATAGACAGCTGCTACTGGATCCGTCTGAATAGAGTCAGTTATGTTTGCTTATGACATAATATTCACCATATTCTAAAAGTCCTGCAATGGTAAAAATACCAGTGTTCGTACACCAGAATTAAAGTTATTCAAATTAATATTCATGAGGTCATAAACTTTTGTCCGTTTCTAAAACGTAAATCAAACTTAGAATTCAATAAATCTGAGCAATCTGCATTCTGAGCGATCTGCACTCTGAATAATCGACCTTGAATTGATGTTTTCCCCAGTGTAAAAAGGAGCATTTATTCTCATAAATTCAGAAATGATGAGCCGTTTAAAGAGGATCTCCTCTGTTTGCTTGTGGACTTATATAGAGCTGGTTCTACATTTTCTGAATGGTCAAACTATCCTGTGTTCGGATAATAAATATTCATGACGTCGTTATATATCTTACATATATATAAAGTAAACGGTCAGTCTTGCACGGAAAGATGTAACAAATATTATCATCAACCTTGCACGGAATTATGTAACAAACAGTATCATTAACCTTGCACGGAAAGATGTAACACACAGTATCATCAATCTTGTACGGAAAGATGTAAATAACATTTTCATCAGCCTTGCACGGAAAGATGTAAAAACATTTTCATCAACCTTACACGAAAAAATGTGGCTATTTCACGATCCCTTTTTAACAAACATTTTCACCAACCTTGCACGGAAAGATGCGGCTATTTCACAATCCCTTGTTAACGAACATTTTCACCAGACTTGCACGGAAAGATGCGGCTATTTCACAACCCCTTGTTACATTTCTTTAGTTTCATGACAGTTTCATCTCAAAATTCAGCCTGTTAAACCTTGAGCAATATAGGCGTGTCTCGTTTTCAAATTTCCTACCTGACTTATATCCTGTTTTCAAAACGAAGCTGGAGAAAAGATACTGATGAACGCGTTCTGACCAATTCATTTATTTTTTAACCACGGTGACCGAGGTTATCTCTTTCACAAGCCCCGATCAACACTTTCCCTCATAGGCTATTTTTAGATACAATCTCTTTGAATCAATCTACCGAAAAGGAGCATTAACTAGAGAAAAGGTTTAACAAAGTGGCTTTTACAGAGTCGCCAAAAGTCGTCAATATAAGGGAATGGATTAACCCTTGATTCATTCAAATGTGCCGAGATGAATTGGACGCTTTAGCACAAACCTGTCTAGAAGATGATGACTGAAAGTATCCGAGCCAGTGATGATGCACACAGGGAGTGAGGTGAACCCAATCGGGTCATTCTCATAAGCCCAATCAAGGGTCACCTTTGAAATACAACAATATTCGAAAGAAATAGGTGGAGACTATGCAAAGAATGTAGCGTATTTACCGTGTGAAAGTGTGTGTGCAAATTTGAAATGCCAACTTCGAAAATTTAGTCATTGCTTGTCTTCCTGTATTGTAAATTCATAAGACATACGTACTTTACACCGAAAAGAGTAAAACGAAAGTAGTTTCTAATTCCAGCAATATCATTATACCTTTGATAATATGATAATGTATCTAACGACGAATATAAATTTTAAAAAAAAAGGGAAAAAATATATCAAAAATACTGAAATGAACACATTGTTACTATAATATAAATAATTCTAAAACAATCGTGATTGGGCTTAGTGTACTGGGTACTTAACCCTGTGAAAATCGCCGATTCTACGAACAAAAACTATAAAGGTGTTCATAGGACACAAACGCTCCTACTCTCCGCTTAGTCACAATATTAGGGCCTATAACTTTGTAAATATTCATTATAGTATGATGAAAATACCCAGGTGTACAAGTTCACATCCTACATGATATGTGTTTAATATCGAAAATCCGATATTATTGACGAAAACAGTTCTATTATGTATTAACCCTTTCGCTGCCAAAGTCGGATCTGTGATTACCTATGCAAACAGTTTGGATCCAGATGAGACGCCGAGTAACTCGGCTTCTCATCAGGATCCAAACTGTTTGTTACTGTTACTATGTTTTTGAAACAAAAATTAAGACAATCAAAATAATGAAAATTTGTAGCTGACGACAAAGTTAGCAGACGACAGAGTTTGGCAGCGAAAGGATTAAAAGGGCATTTTTTCAATATAAGTTCAAATGTCATGATAATGATTGAACATAACAAATACCCAAGTTTTATGAGGTTATTGAAAATAATTATGCGTTTACTGTAGGGACTATCACTTTCATGTATGAGATTTTGCATTACTTGCATCCTGCATTAAGCAAACGCATGTTTTAAAGACCGATACACAGTAGAACCTTTCCTAGGCGGTCATTCATATGTGTCCTAAAAGCAGGTGATTCCTAACCCATTACCTCATAGGCTATTTTAAGATCCAACCTTTTTAAATAAATCTACCGAAAAGGAGCATTAACTAGAGAAAAGGATTTTTTTTAGAATTTTGTAGTTTGAAACCATCGTAATAAATAGAGCATTTGCTCCTATAGGAGCAAAAGCTCTATTTATCACAATGGTTTCATAAAGTGACTTTTACAGAGTCGTCAAAAGTCGTCAATATGAGGGAATGGGTTAATGCAGCTCAAAAGTAATACAGAAAGCTACTATATGAGCTTTCTGCGTTAGTTTTGACCTGCATTATACTACCATCTGCCGTACAGACCCATAATTAGATCTCTGGTTATACTTATATAACCCTTCTCTTGCTGAATTTTAAAATACATTTCTCCTTCTTTATCAATGCCCTGTTGTATAATTATATATATATATATATATATATATATATATATATTCACTGTGTACAAGTATTTCGCTGTGCAGTCACTGCTGTGGAGTGCACTGGCTACACAATCAACTTGTAAATAGTGCAGACCCTGATGAGACAGCGATCCTGCAGGAGCTGTCTCATCTGGGTCTTCACTATTTACAGGTAGGTATATTGACGCGAATAGCAAGCGAAGGGTTAAGACAGGTTGTACTGTCGTTATTTATTTAGTTTTCGCTGTAGAGGGTTTATAGACTACTCTTGGTTTTATAGTATTCTAATATGACAGGATTTGGGTAATGGTCAAATATGGGTTGTAGGTTTGCAATCAATGCATATCCAGGCCAGTCTGTTTGTCTAAAACGTAACATTTGATAATGGTAAACTCAGTTTTAAATCTTAGATTATAAAATGATTCTGTCTAGTTAAAATAATGTGACAAACATTTCTCCAAGTTACCTATGCTAAGTGGTATGTAAGGTTATCTGGAAAATGTATCAGGCCACTACTCTTATCATGGACAAAGTCTTGGATTGCTATTTTTGACTGGAAGCTATTTTAATAAAATGTACCAGCACAAAACATCTTCAGGAACATTTCAGTTATCATTAAAACTCAAGTCATAATTGTAAAGACTAAAATCAAGAAAATTTTAGGTACATTTCGATTGTTACGCATATAATTCGTACAATGAACATGAAAATGACCTTGATATTGACTGCAAATGTACTTGAGATTAGTAAAGTATGAAAGCCGTAGTTATTAACTGCAGTATTAAGCATTATGTTTACCCTTTCTCTATCACTATAATAAATACATGTCCTGTTTTAAATAGAGGTGTAGACATAAGTAATGGCGGCCATCGTGGACGTATTCTCGGATTTCTCAGCTCGTCGCCATTTATGCCAATTTATGCGGGTGGCACCTTAAAGTTAAAACCTTTCTGAACATTTTGGTAAATAACATTGCTTGTTGGAACTTGTGTTTGGGTTACCCACTTTTCCAGCACTGTTTGTCAGCCAACCAGATAAAACCCTAAGTAGATGTTTGGCATAGTCTGGCTTTTACTGTTAGCTTAACTGTTTGTTTTCAAGAAAGTTATAATATAAATCCTCGACGATTGTCTATCCTTCGTCGATCATCACTCCGGAATCTCAACGACGTGATGGTAGAGCATTGTGGCTACAGCAGGTTTTTTTTTTAAAATATTGTTCCGTATAGTATAAGGTAAAGGTAAGATAAAGTGTCTACTTTCTTCTAGTGTCGCCCCAACTGAAAGGTCCAGTCGATATGGCTTATTTTATTCTCTGACACAGCACATCCTACTTCCTCATTTTAATGTCAGACACCAGGCAGGTAACCGATCGGTAATTAGGCGCGTAACCAGCCTTTAATCCTTTCGCTGCCAAATTCTGTCGTCTGCTAACTTTGTCGTCTGCTACAAAATTTCATTTTTTTGATTTTCTTCATCTTTGTTTCAGTTACTTCCTGGTCTACCAATGCATATCTATTATTGGCATAATCTTCATCCAGTTGAATTTCAGGCAGCTGATTATGAAGTAGAATTACTGACTGAGTGTCAAAAATCTTGGATCCTATTAATATGCTAAACAATGCAAAATTTTCTATCAAATTTATGGACCCAACTAAATTTTGTACAGTATTGTGTTCTGCATTATTATTACTGTTTTTGTTAAATATGACACATTTTATCCCATTTAAACTGCAAGATGAGGATGTTGTTTCTCAAAAGTCCCATTGTGATATAAACACTAATTAACATCTAGTTTACATGTTCAAGAGATATATACGTATGATCTTGCCATTTAATTACTGTTTCCTTGTATGTAGGTCCTATCCGGGGATGCTGTTGTCATCAGAGGACAACCTCGTGGAGGTCCACCACCAGAAAGAACTTTATGTTTCTCAAATATTACTGCACCAAAGCTTGCGCGTAGAGCTATCCAAAATGTTGAGGGATCTGTTGAAACTAAAGATGAGGTAATATATGTTTTGAAACTTTTGATTATACTATCACTTAGTCCTTCATTGTCTCATGTCCGTCATTTGTTGCTGTATACTCTATATTTAGAAAACGTTAAAATTCAGTGGAAATGATGACCATTTTATTACACAACTTCTTCTGAATAATGGTACTTAATGTCAGAGTTCCAGATGCGTAAATTAAAATATTTTAAAGAATAACTCCTTTATTTCTCCACCAACCTTATACTGTGACAACTCTTTATAATTGTCTCTTTTAGACAATTCGAAAGAGTGGTCACAGTATAGGGTTTGGTCCAGAAATGACAATTTTAGTATTTTGGTGCACACCTTTATCTGTACCTCTGCTTGTTAAAATTTCAAGGGGATACAGAGAAAATCTAATCAGTAATAACAGAATTACCAGTAAATGAAAGTTGCCACAGTTTAATTTGCATTCTTATTGTAGAAATTAAATGTTGATTATTTTGCCTTTCTGCTTTCTGAATAAAAATATTTTTCATAAAATGAATTAAATGTGATTGAGTGAATATCTTGTTAAAAACACTGACATTAAAATGACCAAATCTGTTGATAGTAAATACTTAGGAATGAATGGTATGTTGTTTCAGCTATATGCCTGGGAGGCTCGGGAATTTTGTCAGAAAGCGGCTGATTGGCAAAGAAATAATGTTTACTGTAGAGTACAAAATTCCAGCAGCTACAAGAGAGTATGGGTGCATCTATCTCAATAAAGGTTAGCCATTAGTCTGGTGGCGCAAGTCAGTGGAGGGGTAATGTTCAGCTTTATGTATCAGATTTTAATTTGCTCTGCCTAGTAATTGCCTGTACAACCTTAAAATTGTTTACTCCATAAATACCCTTTCTACGCCTTTGCAAACAGATTAGACCCAGATCAGATGGCTCCTGTAGGAGCCATCTGATCAGGGTCTGCTCTGTTTGCTAATGCTATCATAGGATGTAAATCTGACTTTACAGTTTCTACCTGAGCCAAAATGTCATGTGTTCATATGACATTAAAAAAATCTAATTAATATTCATAATGTCATTATTTTCTACATGGAAAGGCTTAATAGAAGCCAGTATAACTTTTTGTTGTTACGCTTAGAAATTCCGTGCAATTTCTTTAGATGAGTTGTGCTATGAGGACTGGTGTCTGAGTGGTTTTATCCCATTACCTCATCAATAATTATGCAAGAAATGATGATGACACCATGAATAAATTTTTGGTGAATTTTTATAATGGCAGTATGAAGACAGGAAATTTTAGCCTACTAGGTCCAATACAAACAGCATAAACCCAGTCAAACTGTCCAGAAACAGACATGGTCTACATTGTTTTGATAAGCTGTGTAACTAAATCCCTCAGATGCTGAAACCTTTATCAAGTACCCAGTTTATGATGTGGGTAACTGATTTGATCTGCAGAGTTTAGACATCCCAGACACCACATTCGTTTTGATTGTATATCTTTATAACTGATGTTATATGAAACAGTGATACAATGAACATACTAGTAAATATGTGAATAAAAATCAGCACCTTTGTTTAGTCCTTTACCAAATGAATTTATACATGTACTTTCAGGACTATAAATCAGATTATTTTGATTTAATATTACATGAGCAAGAGAAATTTTGACCTTGACAGAAACTATAATCAGTCAGATCTATAATATTCCATAAGTAAACAGAGCAGACCCTGGTCAGACAGCTCCTACAGGAGCTGTCTGATCTAGGTCTACACTGTTTGCAAGGCTTCAAAAGGCATAACTGTGGAATAAAATGTTAACCCTTTCCTCCATAAATAATCATATATATAGAGGATCTTACATGAGTGTTCTTGATTATTGGATTTATTAAATGAGTCTTTTTAAAACGATAAAAAACGAGCTTTAGCGAGTGTTTTATCGTTTTAAAAAGACGAATTTAATAAATCCAATAATCATGAACACGAATGCAAGATCCTATTTATAACATAACACACACAAATGTTATTTGCAGCCAATATTTCAGCAGTAACGTGGATTGTTATAAATTCTCCTTACATATAGAAATGATGAATGAAATGTGTTATTAGGTTCGCTAGGTAACTGGGACAAAGTAGGTCCAAATTTTCAAACTTTATTTTTTACTTACTGTCATATCAACCAGGATCTAATTCAGACCTCTCTGGTATTCAATTTAACTGTGATAGTACATGATACAAAAACATACAGAAACACGTCAAAATAATTTTTGAGTTACAGTTTTGACATACATAGTTACAAACACGTCACATTATGACGTCATTGTACACAACATGTGTCTATGTAAAGCGCGCCATTTACATGAAGACCTACATACAGTCGCCAACACGTCCGACACTCACTGTCAATGGGATTCGAAATGCGCCTTCGTTTTGGTATATTAAGCCCTTCATTAGTGTTGTATGTATACACATGGACATGGACATTTCCACCGAAAAAAAAACTCGATTCAAGTTCAGTGAAAATGTTTGAAATGGACAAAAGATTCAGTACGAACTGCTGCATAAAATGTGTTGGAACAGGAGGAAGATTTTCGCGATCAGCTGAGTTAGTGAGTATAGCATATTTGAAATATGTTTGTGCTGTGCTGAAATTCAGATGACTATTGTTGTTGATTGATGAGATATTTGTATGAGTAGAAATCTGCATAAACAAAAGGACATGCGGTGAAGAAAATGTAAAGTTGAGGAGGCATTTTAATTTAAATGTAGAATTGATTGTATGGGTCAGAGTAGCTGGTAGGTCTTTTTTGGCATACATTTGTATATGATTCCTGACAGCGATTACAATTTGTATTATTTTATCGAAATTAAGGCGCAAGTGCCAACAATCCTTTGTCATCTATCGTGACTCAATCGTGGACAGGTAGGTCGACCACCGTCCGCCAGTTTGTTTGTTTTGACAGCGCGTATGAATCGTTCGAATGTCATTCGGTCGTTCGAATGTTATTCACTAGTGATTATATGCCCATGATTATCAAAAAATAAATGATAGTGTTACGTCACTCTGAAGCCACGTGTTATGTTATAATAAGAAATAATGATGCCAATATTTATTAGATTAACTTGTTTTAATAGCCCACATGGACACGAGAACATGGACACGAGAATATTCAGCCATGGCAGAAACTGTAGAATCCTATCTTTATTGTATTATAGGCAAACAGAGCACACCCTGATCAGACGGATCCTATAGGAGCCGTCTGATCTATGTTCTTTCTGTTTGCAAAGGCGTAGAAAGGCGTATTTATAGAGTAAAGGGTTAAAGACAGAGTGGTGTATTTGAAGCACAATTTATAGATTATTAGGCTTTCCTATTTTTTGAGATCATACACGGTATTCTCGTTGTTTCAGATCCAACTAGCGAGAACAAGGAAAGTATAACAGAGATGCTCGTGGCTGAAGGTCTAGTGGAGTTACGGAGGATGGGACTGAGACAAGATGAGTATGTGTGCCTTATTAATTCTTTATCTGATGAATATTTATGTAAAATATAATGACATTATTAATATTTATCAGCCAAATTTTTATACACATAGTTTTTATGAAGTGTAGATTTGCACAGCACAATTTTGTTAGCCTTTCTCCAGATTATATGGAGTTCCTTGCCTCTTGGACTTTGTGCATGGGTACATGTGAGCTTGGGGCACCAACTTCTTCCATAGATATCAATTAAACTTTGTTCACATGATCTCTATGAAGGGTAGATGTGCATGACATCATTTTCCTTCACTGTGAGGGCCTTCCTACTGCCAGACTTCAACTACGTCACACTCATGATGTCAGGAATGAAGGTAAAACTACAAAATTTGTTTTAGCACAGCAAGTTTTACTTCTCTGTTGTTGTGTCGGATTTGAAAACACAGGCATTTGCCTCTGCATGTTCTTGGTTTTAACCCTTTTGGATGACTTGGGGTCTCATCTGGATCCAGACTGTTTGCAATGGTCTTGACAAATTTGACCATAGTTTTGAAAGGTTTAACCTTTCACTCCATTTAGATGCTTTTTAGTACCTTTGCACACAGAGAAGACCTGGATCCTGATTGATCCATCTGATCAGAGTTTGCTGTTTGCTTATGAAATGATATAAATATTTTTTCTGTAGTTTATGCCATGATAAAATTTCTCTTTTCATAATTTCATTAAAAATCCATTAATTAATATGCATAGTCATTATTTGATATGAATATTCATGGCATAAATTGTTAAAGGATAAAGTCTAACTTCCTCAGTAAACCTTGTGTTGTAGAGCATTTTGTGGTACAAATAACTTTATGTGCTTGGTCACTAAGTAGTTGTTGATAGTGATAAACGGCCTTTGATTCAATTCTCAAATCATTGTTGAAATCAATATTCCCATCATTTTCTCTTCATGTACAAAACAATTTGTCTCCCTATAATTGTTAGTTTCAGAGTGCCAAATAGTTTTGAATCTGGGTGGCTCAATTGAATCCAAATTGCTTTGCAAAGGACATCACAGATAGCAGTTAGATTTTTGCCCTAAGCCCCTGAGCCAAATAATACATTTGTCTGTTACAGTGTCCCATGTTCAAACAAGATGAAACTGAGGCTTTTGCTGAGGAAGCTAAGTACTTCACAGAATGCCGTCTACTGCAGAGGGAGGTCAAGGTCATCATGAAGGGCGTATCCAATGCCAACATCCTGGGAAATGTCCTTCACCCTGTAAGTAAATATTATAGTGGGTAACCCATTACCTCATAGGCTACTTTTAGACCAAACCTCTTTGAATAAAACTTCTGCACAGGAACATTTTCTAGAAACAAGTACCATTTTAGAATTGTGTAGTTTTTAAACCAGGGTGATAAATGGAGCGAATGCTCTATTCATCACAATGACTTAAAAAAAATATCTGTCACAGAGGTGTCAAAAGGTATCAATATGAGGGAATGAGTTATTATGTGTGACCATGGAACTTGTTTCTGGCCTCACCTTCACATTACAGTATTTACACACTTGTGACTTACAAACCTTAATTTTTCCAACCCGCTAGCATTGTGTGGTCAAGTCTGATAATCTTAATTTCATTTGATGGAGTACACCAGCTAGAATCATTTTGCTGATTTGACTTGTGAAAATAGTTTTTGGATAAAATAGTGCATTCCTTACTCATTTAGTAACTGCTGAAGCCCAACTATCTTGGACTTCACTGTTTGCCTAAGTCTTTGTTAGGGATCGAAATTATGGCACAACAGAGTCACTTTTACTTCAGTCTTAAGTTGAAAGCTCAATTTCACAATGTGATTAAGTTTATTGAATTTGCAAACAGTAACTGGAAGCTTTCGTTTTTGTTACAGAATGGCAACATTGGTGAGTTGCTGTTGAGAGAAGGCTTTGCCCGCTGTGTGGACTGGAGTATGGGTGTGGTGTCCCAGGGGGCTGAATCACTGAGAGCTGCTGAGAAGTAAGTGATAAAGCAAGAGTGTTCCACTTTGTAAACTTGAATTATTATCCCTTTCCTCCATAAATACGCCTTTCTACGCCTCTGTAATAACCACTTCTTGAAACCATTGTGATAAATAGAGCATTTGCTCCTATAGATAGGAGCAAATGCTCTATTTATCACAATGGTTTCAAACTACAAAATTCTAAAATTTTACTTTTCTCTAGTAAATGCTCCTTTTGGGTAGATTCATTCAAAGAGGCTGGGTCTAAAATAGCCTATGGAGGAAATGGTTATACCCCCATCAAACTAATGGAGGAGTAGCATTGATGGGTCTATGGTTGGGTAGGATGGCTGGGCAGTCTGTACACTTCAAAGTATAAATCTTAATACTACTCGTTCAGTTTCAGGATACATTGATGAAACCAGGTATATGATATCATTATGAATTGTAGATGTGTATGATATTTTGTATACAAATAATCAGTACTGGTCAGGGTTATTGACTCTTGAACTTATCAAGTTTTGCAGGTTTTAACCCCTTAACCCATTCCCTCATTATGACGCTTATTGATGTCTCAGTAAAAGTCACTTTTTGAAACCATTTTGATAAATAGAGCATTTGCTCCATAGGAGCAACTGCTGTATTTATCACAATGGTTTCAAAACTAGACAATTCTAAAATTCCCTTTATTCTAGTAAATGCACCTTTTCAGTAGATTTATGCAAAGATGATAGGTCTAAAAATAGCATATTCGGGAATGGGTTAAAGTGACAAGTGTCATATATATACTCTGACAGATACATACTGGTTATACTTCTTAAATGCTGACTCAGAGTTTCTTTCTTGTCTACACTATTATGAATGTTTGCTAGGTATTTCTGTTTATTTCTACCTTGATGGTACTCATTAGAATCACCTTTTTATGGGGATTCTCATAAATATCAATAAAATAGAGTATGGCTGGGAATTATGAGATTCGGAAACAATATCCTTATTTACAGTTTTTCTTTGACATCTTACATGTATGTGATGTATATTTCCATTTCAGGGCAGCAAAGGAGAAGAAGTTGAGGATCTGGAAGGATTACTCTCCTCTGACTGCCCCTGCCATGAACATCAAAGACAAGTGCTTCCAGGGCAAGGTTTGTCTTAACCCTTTCTTTCATGAAAACTCCGTTCCATGCCTTTGCAAACAGAGTAGACCCAGATCAGATGGCTCCTGTAGGAGCCATCTGATCAAAGTCTGCTCTGATTGCTTATGATATAATATAGATATGATTCTACAGTTCTTGTCAAAGCAAAAAATTCCCTTGAAAAGTTTACATTATAAATATTCAGTTTATAGATATTAAAGATGTTTTGTGCGCATTATTCGTATTAATCAATCAACACCAGAAGTCGTACAGGTTTACATACAATGAAAATAATGCTTACAACCCATTTTCCGACAGGATGTATTTGTTCAGCTAAATACTATCGCTATCCGAATACTATTAAATTCTTTAAAAGGAGCCTCCTTTTTAGAAACGGGGATTTTGTACGGAAATTAGCGGACATCTTCGGCCAAGTTCTGAATGACTCTTTTTCGGAACCATGCTTTGAATATTAATTAGATTGTTACCACATGTACAATGGCAGACACTGGTTGTTGGCTTACATAATAGATTTTATTCAGGAAAATAAGGCAATATGCCCATCTTACCACATATAATTTACATGCAAATAAGCTAAATATACCGTTCAATGGTGTCCATCAAATATAACGGTCAAAGGGAGCTAACTCATGCAGGTACATCGAATGATTATTTCTGGTATGTAAAAATTTGAATTATACGCAGGATTCCGGCCAAGGCTATTCCGTTGGTTACCGTAGCAATCCATTTTTCTAGTTTTTTCGTCACAATCAACCATTTACTGACTGTGCTGTTTAGCGTTAAATAAGTGTTAAGATACATAGATTCCAATTCTGAAGTAAGTTCGAAAAGCAAAATTTGTGGAAATTTGCGCAGCATACATCTTTAATAATTGTCATTATTTCTTACATGAATATCACACAGACAGGTTTAATAACTCGGCTGTATACAGAGTTAGATTGCAGACATAGATCACAGGACTCCCTTACTCAGTTTACTCCTTCACTGTTTGCAAATAACAGCTGTATATCTGAAAGGGATTCAAAAGGTTAACTCTTTCCCTATTCAATATCCATGTAAGAAATAATGACATCATGAATATGTATTAGCTCAATTTCTATTCAAGGAGTATATAGAATATTCTTCTATACAAATGTTCTATGTATTAGTTTTAATGTAATATCACTACTGAATGTAATAAAGAAATTAAAACAATATTCATAAATTATTTGTTAATTTTCGATTTATATAACTGCGGACAAATTCAAAGTATATGCCTATAGGTATCTAAATTTTTCTCTGCAAGAATGTCAGGTTAAGGGGTTTTACTGTATATCTTGTGCTAGAACTCATATTTAGCATCTATGGGTTTTTCTAATAGTTATTTTTAATTATGATTAGACATTGAGTTCTCGATCCAATGTATTTAATCAAGCTACACATGTCTGTTATTTGTGTTTTTCAGTGAAAAATTTAACTGATGTTTGTTTATTGTATATGTGCAGGTTGTAGAGGTTGTCAACTTTAAAAAAGAATAGTTAGTGTACAGTAAAACCCTGCTAATGCGACCACCTAAAGAGGTTGGGTGCTAGATGCCTGTGGTAGCTAAATGCAGGACAAAAGTAATGCAGAAAACTGCTAGGAGTTTTCTGCATTACTTTTATCCAGCATTAAACAACCACCTGCTTATAAAGACACTTATGTTTATCTATTAAGTGGTTGCATTAGAGGGTTTCTACTGTATTTAGAAATATAGATCTAATATATCACAACTTTATGGATTCAGGTACCAATTTGTTTTACATTCTGATTACTTTTTTTTATAGAGAAATGGAAAATACCTTGTATTTTGAAAATGTGTTAGATGAAAATAGGTGCAAACAAAATAACCCAGCTTGCTTAAGGCTAAGTTTATGGATTTAACCATTTTCAAAACATTTATGGATTAAAATCTTTTTAGCTGCAGTTTATTATTTTTTATGTCTCTGTATGTCAGGTGACAGTTGAGGTTGACTACATTCAGCCGCCTAACCAAGGATTCCCAGAGAAGACCTGCTGCACTGTCACCATCGGCGGCATGTAAGTCCTGGACAGTGGTATTTTTGACTATTCAAACTGTAAAGACTTAGATAATTCCCTCATGTTCTCATGTTGACACCTTTTGACGCTTCTGTAAAAGTCACTTTTTGAAACCATTGTGATAAATAGAGCATTTGCTCCATAGGAGGTTTCATTGGTTTCAATACTACACAAATCAGAAATATTAAAGGTCTACACTGTTTTCCATGTTTGGAATGAGTTGTAGATAATAGGAGTAGTTCGGAATTTTAGGAAAAAATATTATATATGTTTCTTTCTCTATATTATTCTTTAAGAAAACGGAGCTGACCCAGATCAGACAGCTCCTAAAAGAGCCACTGATCTTGGTCCACTCTGTTTGCAAAGGCGTAGAAATGCGTATTGTGGAGTAAAGTGTAAATGCCTTTGCAAACGGAGTAGAACCAGATCAGAAGCTCCTGTTGGAGCCATCTGATAAGGGTGTGCTTTCTTTACTTAATATGGAATTATATAGATCTGATTCTACAGTTTCTGCCATGGCTTAAACTTCCTCTGTTCTTATGTAACTATAAAAAGTCTGACAGCTAATTGCTGTTAATATGTCATTATTTCTTACATGAATATTCATGATTTACTTCACAATTTATAATCTGATTATAGAAAGTGACACTGAGAACAAAAGATCTTTTGTGTTTTTCTTTTTATGTGATCAAATTTTCATTAAACATTTTATGTGACTATTTTAAACAAAAGAATAGTCACATAACATTCAGTCTGTTAGAACGTCCGACAGTCAGTCCATCAGTGTATCCTAGTACATTGTTGCTCATCTAGCACTTTCATTTCTTGACCAGTTTTTCTCAAATTTGCTGTAAGAATTGTCATGAATAAAAGCTGGGATGATTTTAATTTTCAGAGGAATATGTCGTGGGGAACCCCTTTTTTGCAGAAAAGGTGGTGGTGTGGGGTATGTGAGCTTGCTCACTAATTTTCTTTATCAAAAAGCTGCCCCCAATTTTTCAGTGAGTTAAAAATTGTATTTCAGGATGTGACAAAGGCGAAGCAGTTTCTGCCATTCCTGTCCAAGGCAGACAAGCTGGAGACTGTGTGTGAGTTTGTCTCCAGTGGATCGAGACTTCGACTGTTCTTGCCCAAGGAAACCTGCCTCATCACATTCTTAGTCTCAGGTAATAACATCATCCTATTCCCTTATATTGACACCTTTTGATGCCTCTGTAAAAGTCCCTTTTGAAACCATTGTGATAAATAGAGCATTTCTAAAATTTATAATTTCTCTAGTAAATGCCCATTTCTGTAGGTTTATTCAAAGAGGTTGAGTCTAAAAATAGCATATGAGGGAATGGGTTAATCCTTCCAATGCTAAGCATGCCTTGACTGGCATGTGTAAGCAGCTTGGATCCAGGTGAGATGCTGAGTAACTTGGCATTTCAATGGGATCCATGCTGTTTGACATTCAGTTTATTGTTTCTTAACCCTTTACTCCACAATGTGCCTGTCTACATCTGTGCAAACAGAGTAGACCCAGATAAGACCACTTATTGATATATTATTATGATTTCAGGAATTGAGTGTCCACGGGGCTCACGCCCAGGACCAGCAGGGTCTACAATTCCCTCAGAACCATTTGGTGAGGAGGCAACACTCTTCACAAAGGAGATTAGTTTACAAAGGGAGGTAAGAACAGCAGTTAATTTTATTTAGCATGTAAGGGTTATCTATACATTGTTTATGTATCTGGTTGCATAGGTGTGATATTTGATGTATTTAGGGAAAATGAATAAAGCAATATAGACCGAAACAGGTTGAAAAGTAGAAATTGAAGCGATTTGTTGACTATTCAGTTACATGTTTGCTTGCATTTATTTTAGTCAAACTTGTAAAGGTGTTAACCTGTATTTTTAATTAGATGCAAGTAAAATTGTGTAGAACGATCTATGATCACCTTTATAAATTTTCATGTTTTCTGCTTTAATTGCATGCGATATAAATCTCAAATGTTTAATTCATAGAACTCTAAATTAAGACTTGTCGTCCAAAATGATTTTCTGCTTCAATCATAGACTCTTCTTTTGAAAAATAGTATCAGCATCTTATTAACACATTACCTCATAAACTATTTTAAAACAAAACATCTTTGAATAATCTACAGAAAAGAGCACTTACTAGAGAAAAAGAAATCACAATGGTTACAAAGTGACTTTTACAGAGACGTCAAAAGGCGTCAGTATGAGAGAAAGGGTTAATGAGAAGCTGAGTCACTATGTGTCTGATCAGAATACAAAACTATTTGTAAAAGTCATCAGCAAATCATCCACAGGATTAAAAAAGTGAAAGTCAAGATGAGTGATTCCATGGCACTATTAATTCATACCTTTGTGTAACACAGGTTGAAATCAAAGTTGAGACAACAGACAAGGGGGTAATTTCATTGGTTGGCTGTTTGTGGATGGTGTGAACGTTGCCATGTCACTTGTAGAGCAGGGACTGGCCAAGGTGCACTTCACAGCGGAGAGGAGTGAATACTACCAACAGATGCTCAAGGAGAATGCCAAAGAGAAGAAACTGAATGTATGTGAAAATGTCTTATATTTGTCAACAGATCTCAGATATTTTTGTACTTCGAATTTAAATTCTGTTTGATCTGTTTACTTGAAAGCATGTTATGTACTGTGATATACTGCCAATCGTAACATTATGTTGAAGAATAAAATTTAACACTGTTAAATCTATGGTATTATATATAAGATAAAGACTGTACGAAAATCAGTGTTTTCTGACAAAAATCAAATAATGCATGACAAAACTACAGTCAGAAATTTAAAAAAAAGTTGCTCACATGTACATCCTTAGATATGGAAGGATTACAAGGAGCCTACTAATGAGGTTGTAACAGAAGAGCCGTCAGAGAGAACCGTCGCCTACAGAACTGTGCTGGTTACAGAGGTGCTGCAAGATGATATGAAGTTTTATGCCCAGACTGTTGAAAAAGGTATTGTCTTTGTGGTTTGTAGTCTGAATAACAGGACAAACAGATAGGGGTCATTATTTTGTTTTTAATTCATCTGTTTTCGAAGAAAAAAGTCGAGCTATTGTGATCACTGGGTCATAGACGTTGGAGTCGTCAGCGGCCGTGTGCAAAAACTTTAATGTAGCTGTAACATCCAGAAGATCTTGGTAAAATGTATAGTATATTTCTCCACCAACTCTTGTTGGTATTCGTTAGAATCATCTCTTCTAAGGTAATTCTGTTGAATTTCAAGAATTTAGAGTTTGGCTGAGAATACTTAACCTTTACCCGATGAATATTCATGTAAGTTTTAATGACTGTATTCATGAATATTAATTAGATATGTTTTGATAATAGCACATAAATACAAGTTTTGTTCAGAATGTTTAGAATCAGTTCTATATTATTCAATAAGCAGATAGAGTAGATTCCAATCATAAGCTCATACAGGAGTAGTCTGGCCTGTGTCTAATCTGCAAAGGCATTCTATGGAGTAAAGTCTTTTTGTAATTTTGTCAGACATGCTCCAGTAATTGACACACTCTACACACACACAATTGTTTTTAATAATTTGGTTAGTAACTTTGCACCTTTGATATTTTTGCCTTGGAAAAAAATAGCTAAAGGTTTTTGTTAGTAATATTATAATAACATGATGATAAAGTAGTTAATAATTTCAAAAGAGAATATTTGATTTTACCCATTCTAGTCATTGTTTAACATCAGTTTTTGATGAACAAACAAAGTCATTTTCCTGTAGATGTATTATTGTGTGATATATACAGTCCATTTTCACTTATTCGTACATATCTTGTTTAGATTTTAAAGCAGAGTTTCTTCCACTTCTCCCTAGTACATTGAGTGTTTGAAATTGATTAGACATTAACCCTTCGCTTGCTATTCACATCAATATACCTATCTGTAAATAGTGAAGACCCAGATGAGACAGCTGCTGCAGGAGCTGTCTCATCAAGGTCTGCACTATTTACAAGTTGATTGTGCAACCAAATGCACTCCACAGCAGTGATTGCACAGCGAAATACTTATGCACAGAGAAGATATATGTAATTATACAACAGGGCATGGGTAAAGAAGGAGAAATGTGTTTTAAAATTCAACAAGAGAAGGGTTAATTTACATGGCATCTTATCTGGCTCCAAAGTTACATGTGTATGGTTAAACCTTTGAAACCATTGTGATAAATAGAGCATTTGCTCCATAGGAACAAATGCTCTATTTATCACAATGGTTTCAACAAATTTCCCTTTCAAGTAAATGTTCCTCTTCAGTAGATTTATTGAAAGAGGTTGGGTCAAAAAACGGCCTATGGGGGAATATTTTAAAAATAGCCTTTGAGGGAATGCTTTAAAATAGTCTATGAGGGAATGGGTTAATACCTATACCTGCAATGTTTCAGGACCAACCCTAGAGCAGCTGATGGAGGAACTGAGAGTGGACATGGACACCAATCCCCCACTGGCCGGCTCCTACTCACCCAAACATGGTGAAATCTGTGCAGCCAAGTACTCTGTTGATGGCCTATGGTAAGTACAGCTGCAAGACATCTCCCCACATTTTGCACACCTCATGAATATTCATGTAAGAAATAATGACATGAATATTAATCAGGTGAACGTTAAAATTGGGAATTTTTGGCCATAGCATAAACAATAGATTCAGATCTATATAATTTCATAATCAAACAAAGTAGACCCATATCAGAATGTTCCACAGGTACTGTCTGATATGTCGGAGGTCCATATAAGATGCATAAATTAAAACATTTTCAAGAATATCTCCATTATTTCTCCACCAAACCCTATACTGTGACCACTCTTTAGAACTCTTCGGGACGATTCTAAAGAGTGGTCACATTATAGGGTTTAGTGGAGAAATGACGATTTTAGTATTTTGGTACGCACCCTTACCTGTAGCTCTGTACAGGTAAAACAGTTAACAGTAGCTCTGTATGTCTACTTTGTTTACAAAAATGCTCATATTAGATATCCAAATATACTGTGGATAAGTGTAGAAAAAAGTGATAAAATATTCTACATCAAACTCTTTCTTGGTGGTTCTCGTCAAAATTGCCTTACCAAGCTGAATCTATTAAGTACCAACAAAATAGAGTTTTGCTGAGAAATGTGATTTATAATATAGATCAGAGAAATGATTTATATAGATCAGTACTTCTCCTTTCACAGCTCTAGGTAGTTCCTATAAAGCCCCCTGATCAAGGTCAGCACACAGTCATTTAATATTTCCCCAGAGAACTATGACCCTTTCAACTGTATACAAGTTTCTAAGTGTCTAAAGGTATACCACAAAGGCTTTTCTTTTAACCCTTTACTGCATGAATATTTATGTAAGAAATTATAACCTCATGAATATTAATAAGGTTAATTCCTATAATACAACACTAACACTGGGAGTTTAGGCCGTGACAGAAACTATAGAATCATATCCATATTATTTCATAACCAAACAGCAGACCATGATCAGACAGCTCCTAGAGGAGCCATCTGATCTGGGTCTACTCTTGTTTGCAAAGGTTTAGAAAAGGGATTTTGTGGAGTGAAGATATTCAAGACCAACAGATTTCTATTGGATAATATTCTTTATTGATACAAATAAATTCCTAACTTATTTCAAAATTACTTTGGAATTTTTAAGTATCATGGTGAATGAAAAATTTAACCCTTTCCCTGTTCTATATTCATGAAAGAAATCATAACATCGTGACTATTATTTTTTACCACAGCATATGAACACAGGAATTTTTTGCTAAGATTCAAACTGTAGAATACGATCTATATTATTATACCATAAGCAAACAGAGCAGACCCTGATCAGATGGCTCCTATAGGAGTCGTCTGATCTGGGTATACACTGTTTGAAAATGCCTGAAAACATGTTTATTACTTAATTCAATGATGATTTTTTCATAACACTATACATTTGGCTTTCAAGTCTAAATCTTTCATTGTGATGATGCCTTTTAACCCTTTCCTTCAAATAAACGCATTTTCACGTATTTGCGAACAGAGTAGACACAGATCAGACAGCTTTTATGGGAACTGTTTGATCAGGGTCTGCTCTGTTTGCTCATGAAATGTGATAGAATTGTTTCTATACTCTGTAAAATGACTACAATGTTCCACCTTCCAAATTTTATTATAAATATTTGTGCATGAATATTCAGTAGGTATTGAAATTTGTAATAAACATAGAACAGGGAATGGGTTACAGTCCATTTTCATTCTGATTGTACATATTTTGTTTTGATTGTTATAGGTATCGTTCAAAGGTAGAGAGAGTTGAGAGTTCAAAGATCACAGTCCTTTTCATCGACTTTGGAAATGTAAGTATAACACTGATGGAGATGTCTTTTGACTTCTTTGCCAACACAAGATCTAGATCAGTTGGCTCCTGTATGAGCTTTCTGATCAGGGTCTGCTCTGTTCTGCTTGTTTCTCCATGGCCAAAATCATGCATTTATAAACCATTTTGAAAATTCCATTAACCCTTTACTCCATGAATATTCATGCAAGAAATAATGACACCATGAATATTAATTAGTTTATTTTTATATTGACACATGAGCACAGGAAGTGTTGATAATTGACAGAAACTTTAGAATCATATTTACAGTATTTCATAAGCAAACAGAGCAGACCCTGATCAGACGGCTCCTACAGGATCTGATCTGAGTCTACTCTGTTTGCAAAGGCTTAGAAATGCGTATTTATGGAGTAAAGGGTTAATGTGCTTAATGTTGTTATTTCTTACATAAATAGTCATCAGGTATAGTAGATGAAAGGATTAAGTTAGAAGAATAAGTTTCAATTAACCCTTCTCTTGCTGAATTTTAAAATACATTTCTCCTTCTTTACTCATGCCCTGTTGTATAATTACACATATCTTCACATTGACGTGAATAGCAAGCGAAGGGTTAATTGTTCTTTGCAGATATTGTTTACTTCTATTCTCAAAGTAGTTATTATCTTCTTTCTGGATCCAGATGCTGTATAGCAAATGTAAACTCCATTTACACATGGAGTTTTGAATGTTAATATTTATTCCTTGGGTTTTTTTACAGCGAGAAGTGACAGATGCTAGCAAGTTGGCAAAACTGAATACCACATTCACAACACTGCCCGGCCAGGCTGTTGAATATGCCCTGGCCTTTGTCAGCCTTCCTGAGGATGTAAGTATACAGTCCAATCCTGCTACACGTGTCATGTTAAATATGCACATGTTCACGATACCTTTAAAAACAACAACACAAGACTAATTAATCTTTGTACCATTGTAATTTCTTACATGAATATTTATGAGGTAAAGGATTAAAATATTATAATCACTAATTATAGATTCACATGCATTAACCCTTTACTCCATATATACATCTTTCTACGCCTTTGCAAACAGAGTAGACCCAGATCAGACGGCTCCTGTAGTAGCTGTCTGATCAAGGTCTGCTCTGTTAGCTTATAATATGATATAGATATGATTCTACAGTTTCTGTCATGGCCAAAATTCGTATGTCCATGTCCTGTCATAAAAAATTACATTTCATGATGTCATAATTTCTTACATTTATGAATATTCATGTGAAGTAAAAGTTTAACATAAGAAGGTCGTAAGGTAAATATTTCAATGCTGTGTTCAGTTTGTGTTCATTACTTGGATAACACTAGAAATTGTTTTTTACAGCCTGATGCAAAAATGGATGCCATGAATAACTTCTACGATGACGTCATTAATCGCCGGTTTATGCTGAATGTTGAGTATCGCGTTGGCAACTTAGAATACGTGTCGATGACTGACTGCGAGACCAAGGACGACATTGGCAAGAACATTGTCATCAAAGGGGTGGCCCTTGTGGACTATCGCAAGGAGAAGCGCTTCTTTAAGGTCATGGCAGAGTATCAGAAGGCACAGGAGGTCGCCAAGAAGGGCAGAGTAAGTGCTCTAGTTGTTTTTAATACCCTTTATACAAAAATTAGTTGCAATAAAACAGAGCAATTTCTAAATGTGCATAATCCGGTACTAAAATTGTCATTTCTCCACCAAACCCTGTGTTATGACCACTCTTTAGAATCGTCTCAAAGGAGACGATTCTAAAGAGTGATCACAACATAGGGTTTGGTGGAGAAATACAGTTTTTCTTGAAAATGTTTCAATTTACGCATCATACCTGGAGCTCTGAATAAAACAACACAACTTCTAAATGTGTATGGTCATTATTTCTTACATAAATATTGAGCAGGTACAGGGATAAGAAAAGATCAGATCTGGGTCTGCAATATGTGTCTAGGTTTGTCTGTCTGAATATTTAGGGTAATTTTTTTTGCAATGATTTATGTTTGTTATTTCTAATTCTCAGCTGAATCTGTGGCGATATGGTGACTTCCGTGACGATGATGCCAAGGAGTTTGGATACAGAAAACGTTAACGATGACCTTCAATCTGCCGACACAAGTGGAACGAGCAAACTGGCTGCATATGTGTGACTTTGGCATTCAGAAATGAATGTGAAATTGGCCACTTAAGCATGATATCAAATCAGTGTTTCTATTGCACACCATAGTTACAGATATGAAACCTGTTAAGCCTCTCAATAAAAGTCACTCTAAACAAGTAAATTCTGTGTTTTAACCCTTTAACATTAGTGGCTTTATAGAAACAGGTGTGCCATAGTAATAAAAGTGAAAGGGAAAGGGTAAAGAAACTATGCATGTCAGTCCTGTGGTGGTCATCTGGTATATCAAGTTACACATATGCAGTCGTTACTTTGTGCGCCTACACAAGTGGAATCTATGAATTATTTATATAAATTGTCATGAAGATAAAAGACTCAACACAAGTGAAGATATAGATATATATTGTTTAACCTACCTTCTGCAGAGTTTTCTATTCATCTTGAGAATGTATAAAATGCAGAGGGAGACAATGCTGATTCAGCCATAATTGTTATAATCTTTTTCTAACAGCGTGTCCAACTGTCATTGGTTATAGTGACAGGAAGAATAATTTATGATTAACCCTCGATAGTTCGAGCACTATAACAAGTATCATTGTCGGTCTTTAAGACAGGTGGCAGCTTAATGCATGGTGAAAATCATGCAGAAAGCTCATCTAGGAGCTTTCTGCATGACTTTCACCCTGCATTAAGCAGCCACCTGCATGAAAAGGCATGGATTCTTCAGTACTAAAATTTCGAAGTATCGAGTTTTTACTGTATATGTGAATAGTATAAATGCAAATCAGCTGTTGCATCTGTATACATTGTCTGGTCAGTGTGTATCAGCCACAGTTCTTTGTACTCATTTGAGCCAAACAATGGAAACCTTGATGAGATGATGTGTTCCAAAGTGACAGCTGATTTGAATCTAAACTGTTTTAAAGTTTCTTAAGTTCTTTATATCCTGACAAATAGCTCATAGTTATTCTCTAGTCATTTTCCTCATCAGCCATTTTTCATTCCATGATGTAAACTTACACCAATTTGTTTTATGCTTGTTCTCCTGACTTCTGATATTAAGATGATCTTCATTTAGAATTACTTGTCACATTATACCTGTAGTTAGCATAATGATTACAGTAAAACCTCTCTAAATCTGATGTTCAAATCGGTATTAATGTCAGTCTTTAAGACAGGTGGCAGCTTAATGCAGGATGAAAGTCATGCAGTAAGCTTTCTGCATGACTTTCACCCTGCATTAAGCAGACACCTGCCTAAAAATCAATATTCTGCTTCATAAAAAATCTAGTTTAGAGGAGATTTAACTGTATATACAGCAAAACCTGTCTACATTGACCATCCAAAGTAAGTCTAATATGTGGTCAGTATAGAGTGGTATTCGTTATTTTGTACAAAGTAGAACTTTACATTTTCACCACATTGTTACACATTTTACAATATATATCACAGAAGCTTGTCTTATTTGATAAGGCAGTGGACCGTCGTCTTAATACAGTCAGAGCTATCAGCAAGGTCGCTGGTTGCTCTTTGACTTTATAGTTTTATATCTGCAGAAATGTATAGTTTTGTTCATGTCTTTCTCTGAATTTTCTAACTTGTCTTGCCTCTGATATTTTTTTTGGAAGTAAAGGTCATAACAAATATTTTGTGTTCGTCTTGTCTTAGATTTTCAGTGTGAAAAAGAATGATCAGCTATACCATTCGTCTTCTGTTAACCCATTGCCTCATAGTAACGCCTCAGAAAAAGTCACTTTTTGACACCAATGTAATAAATTAAATAGAGCATTTGCTCCATATGATCAAATGCTCTATTTATCACAATGTTTTTCAGAACTACACAATCAAAATTCTTTTTTTCTTTAGTAAATGCTCCTTTTCGTTCACAAAGAGGTTGTATCTAAATATGGCCTATGAGGTAATTGGTCTGAAAATAAACTATCGGGGTAATGGGTTAAGGTGTCTGCTCAAAGATTTTATACACCCGAAGTGTCCTCCGATTTCTAATATGGACAATTTTCAAGTTCACATCTTATGTAGGTCTAAAGTAATGCTGAAAACGTTCAGCATTATTTTAGACCTGCATTAGTTCGAGATATCGAAGTTCAACTATATAATGTTAGGGCGCATTTCGGTCATCTGTTTGTCCGTCCGTGATGTAGTGCTATTGTTTTCTGGGAGTTACTATGCCACCACCCCGAAACGAAGTGGATGGGGCATATTGTGTTTACTCCGTTTTTTCGCCGTGAACTTATCCTACACATTTCGCGGTAAGTAATAGTCTAATCCTTATGAAACTTCACATGAACATGACTGGTTATGTGCATTCAACTTTTTTTTCGAAATGTTGCCATGGTAACCGAATGGTTTTCTCTGACTGGTCAAAGTTGAAATATTCTTCGATTTTGCTGAAAATTGGTACGTGGAGATGTATGGGTGTCCTTAACTTAATAGAAGGCCTTACTGGTATCACCCTGTCGGTCGGTCCAGTATGGGATGCTGCATAAGGTTACATGAGGTAAGGATGGACTCGACGAACTCTTTCTTTAGATGACCTCCTAAACTGTTGAATTGAATTTGATCAAACTTCATTTGAATGATCCTTAGATGTCCCTCTATGAAATTTGAATTCACCGGTTTGAACATTTTGTAGATAATAGATCCAATTAACTGGCAAATATGGCTATATAACAGCTAAATATCAAGTGAAACCAAATG
The DNA here is from genome assembly GCA_963576725.1 of Azorinus chamasolen. Taxonomy (NCBI): domain Eukaryota; kingdom Metazoa; phylum Mollusca; class Bivalvia; order Cardiida; family Solecurtidae; genus Azorinus; species Azorinus chamasolen. The sequence continues at coordinate 83,449,433 of OY755237.1, read as the reverse complement.
AGAATAACAGAAAGGACCAGCACCAATAATTTAACTTACGTGAATGATAACCTAACCATGAAAATAAGATTACATGACAAAGGGCTCCAGGGTCCTATCCCCCGATAGACCAAGTCCGAGACTTTATAAACCGAGGTCTGGTGTATCAGTGCTTTATAATGGATATCTAGAGAAACTGAAACCAAATATTAATAACAGAAAGGACCACCACCAATAATTTAACTTACGTGAATGATAACTTAACCATGAAATTAAGATTACATGACAAAGACTTAGTGCTCCAGGGTTCGATACCCGCCAGACCAAGTCCTTCAGATGAGGCTTTATAAACCGAGGTCCGGTGTATCAGTGCTTTACAATGGATATCTAAAAGATCCAGAGAAACTGTGTCGATAATAACGTATTTCACCACAATCTCTGCGGGTTATTTACGCTGGGTGCCAAATGTAACATGGTGAAAAAGTTGGGACTCGACTTGGACTCGAACCTAGGGCCTCTGGCTTACCATGCCAACACTCTACCGACGGAGCTACAAGGTCACACAGTAAAGCCTATCAACTTATTTCATCACAATCTCCACCCGGCTACACATGTTCAGTATTCATGTAAGAAATAAGGAATATTTAACAGCTCAGCTTTTATAATGTGAACTTTTTTAAGGGAATGTTTTGCTTTGACAAAAACTGTAGAATGCCAAAAGTAAACAAAGCAGATCCTGATCAGACGGCTCCCACAAGAACCGTCTGACCTGGGTCTACTTTGTTGGCAAATGCGCGAAAAGGCGTTTATATGAGATAAAAGGTTAACCAAATTCCAAGCTTTTGAATAAACGACACAATAAAAACCAAAGCGTTTGTTTTCTCTGAGGATCACTGATTCATCAACCTTCTATTTGACATGGACGCATTTTCACAACTTTACAGAGCAGATCGAATCAGGGTCCATGCTTATAAAACGTTTTAGTTGAGTCTGAGTTCGTTCTCAAGCTTTTGATTGGTCAGATTTGAGTTCTCAAGCTTTTGATTGGTAGGCTCAAATCTGACCAATCAAAAACTTGAGAACGAACTCAGACTCAACTATAAGTTCTATAAGCATGGACCCAGACGTCTGTACTACAGGGGTCGCTGGTCACGGTATGCTTTGTTTGCTTTGAGAATACAGTTTAACTATCTCGAACTTCAAGGGACCATACAAACTAATTCGAGATAACAGAGGGTCGAATCACCCAGTTTATAATCTGGCCAATATCTCAAATTCACAGCTTAATGCAGGTCTAAAGTAATGCTGAAAGCTCCTGTAAGAGCTTTCAGCATTACTTTCGACCTGCATTAAACTGTCAGATGTGTTTCTAGATATGTGTAGTGATGCATTTTAAAACAATCCTGCATTGCAAATTTTGGAAGGATCGAACGTTTAGTTCGAGTCATACCGAATTCGATTCGAGTCACCCGGGTTCGAGATATCCAAGTTCAACTGTAATTTCTGTCATGTTTAAACTTTCTTTGTTCAGCTAATATTACAGTAAAATCTCTCTATATTGGCCACTAAATTACATAAAGTATTTTGTGTTAAAGGCAGGTGGCTGCTTAAAGCATGGTGAAAGTAAAACGGAGCGTTCTGTTTTACTTTCACCTTGCTTTTAGCAGCCACCTGTCCTAATTACCAACTAATTAACACAATTTGGTGGACATTATAGAGAGGTTCTACTGTATTCACATAGAGAAGATTCAGTTCTCCCTAAAGCGACCGCTCAATGAATAAACAAGAGTGTCTTAAGAAGCTGACGTCAGCTTGATTCAGGATGAAAGTAATACAGAAAACTCCTATTGAAGCTTGCTGCATAACGTTCGTCCTGCGTTACCCTTTCCATGTTCTATGTTTATTCCACCTTTCAATATTTACTGAATATTTATGGACAAAATAGTTATAATGAAATGTGGAAGGTGGAGCATTGTAGATGTTTTAGAAACTTGAAATTCCATTAGCAAACAGTGCAGACCCTGAATAGGAGCCGTCTGATCTAAGTCTACTCTGTTTGCAACGGCGTGAAAAGGTGTTTATATGAAGGAACGGGTTAAGCTACCACCTTCCTCTATGATCCGAAATAAGGGTCCATGCTTATAAAGCTTTTTAGTTGAGTCCGAGTTTGTTCTCAAGCTTTTGATTGGTCAGATTTGAGCCAAAGGCTCAAATCTGACCAATCAAAAATTTGAGGAAAAAACTCAGACTCAACTAAAAAGTTTTATAACCAGGGATAAAGATTTCATTTTGGTGTGGTCACATTAGAGATGTTTTGCTGTAGTTTCAAATGCTAATTAGACATATCTGCCAAAATATGCTATAAATCACAATCCATTATTCTTGCATTTCCCAAAACACAGAGCGCTCAAACAGTTGTGATCCTGATGAGACGTCGACGAGGTCCCAACGGTTTGCTTTGGTGAAAGAAAATACTTTCAAGTGTTCTAGTTTTCTTGGTTCTAAACATTTTTAATTACTACCTGGAATCTGGGTAAATGCTGATCAGCTAATCAAAATACATTCTGAAAATCACAAAGTAATAATATTACATTTTTAATTACAATGTAATAATTTATAAAGGCGTTATGGCATGTTAAGATTATTGTACATGTATAATTTATATAATTATTGTATTTGGTACAATATGCATTATTAAGATTACCATTTTCATTCAAATGTTTAAAAATATGTTATTTAATATTGTTGAATCTGGGAAGACATCTTTAAATGGCTTCACTTTGCAGCACTTGCTAATTGGAACCAAATATCGTAAAAGGTGTGCGAACCTAGACATGTAGGGGAAGTGGGAACAAACCGTTTAAAAGTTTCATTCTCGCTTTGTTTTCAATGTAACATGACAAACATTGCAGACCCTGATGAGAGGGTTCCTCTAGGAGCCTTCTCAACATGATCTACATTGTTTGTAAATGGCATACATGACTCATTTCCCGCACTGTAATGGGTGAAGAAGTCGGCGCAGGTGTTTTGCATGATCTTTCCACTGGAATGTAAGCAGTTATGTTTAAAATGTCAATACAAAGCAACATTGCAATTTTATAGCCCCTTATTATATCTAACATTGCATATTTCAAGATAGTTAGACCTTGATTAGAAAGTCTGGATGTAAACTTTTTAAACAGCTCGAAGTTATGTTTTCTTTTGAATGAGCCCAACGATAATCATGTGACTATCGGCTTTCATGTGACCATCGGTGATCACGTGATTGCATTCCATGATGTTGACACATATCATTTTGTCATACATTTGTTTTATGATATAATTCGTATAAACGCCATAAATGTTTGGTCCACTTTTGCAAGCTGTGCAATCCACTGGTCACAAAGGGAATTAATTTAACAGATTCAGACCGCACATGATGTTTCATTGCATGATTCCTTTCACAGAAGTTATCGTTTGTTGACATTTCAAGGTCGCAAAGCACGTGGTTACAACGTCTAGCTCGCCCAGTGCTGTGCCGATATGATCAAGGACTGTGTCATCACTGTTTCTATAGATAGATAGATAGATAGATAGATAGATAGGTAGATTTATTTCGGTAAAAAGTGTACAAAACATGGCAAAACATAATTAAGACAGCATATAAAAGCCATGTAATGCGCACTAGAAACCAAGGATAACACAAAAAAGGAAAATATTTCCTTATTTCCATTGTGGTCCTTGATTCTATTGGCAAGACACAGAGAGTCACGGTATCATTATAAATAACTATCACAGGTATTATCTTAAAATATAATTATAACAGAAATATCCCTATTAACACTGTTAAGTTCAAAATCTGTCGAATGTCGATGAACATGCTTACTGATTAACACATCAGAGTATCAGAACAATTCATAAGAGTCATATTAAGGAATAAAGTGAAACAAACCTATCAAATTAACAAAGATAAAACAGTAAATTAATAAAACGAAGCCCTGATATTCAAGAAAATGCAATAAATACACAAGTGCCACCAATATAAAGAAACTTGTTGTATAATTTATTCTTTATCTATCAAGAATTTTTTAACATCAAATTTAAATTGACTGGAAGATTTGCTTTGTCTTAAAGTCTGAGGAAGGCAATTCCACAAGTGAACACCTCCTAAAAGAAATGATTTCGTAACAAAGCTGTTAACTCTAGGAATGGCGTAGCGTCTGTTATCTGTAAAGTGAAAGAAAACGAATCTTCTTGATCACGAACAGCTGACATGTTTGATCTTGTACAGCGGTTATGTACAGAGCTTAAAGGAACAAAACAGTCACTAAGATATACAGGAGCAGTGCCCTTAGAAATATTAAAAACATGAGAAAGAGTGATTTGACCAAATCTTTTATATACTGGCAACCAATTGAGGTATTTAAAATGATCTGTGCATATGTGTTCTCTAGCGTCTAAATTTAAAACAAAACGGATTAATTTATTTTGAATTGGTTGAATTCTATTTTTCAAACCTTGAGTAGGGTACCAGACACAACAAGCGTAATCAAAGTGACATTGAATAAGTGCCCAAACAAAAAGTTTCCTTGTATGAAAATTTAAAAATTCTATACCAATGAAGTCTTGTGACTTTGCTTATACATGTGTATTCACAAAAAAGTTTAACTAGTAATACAGTAGACACTTAACTAAATGAGATGTTCTCTGATATCACATCTATCACGAAGTATCTGATACACATTTGCACTATATGAAAATATACTGAACAACTTAATACGCATTCTGGCTGTCTGGATGTAAGGCGGTAATACCCATTTTCCCAGAGAATGGTTTGAACATGAAGTCATTCATTCTACATTTAGTATAGGAATGGTTTGCTGATTGAAGTTGAAAATATAAAAATTAATTTGGACTAAATTTTAAAAGCGAAATGATAATATTTTTATACTGAAATTAGATTTTAAGCCTGATAGAGAGAGTGTGTACGTGTACTGTACAGAGAGGAAGTTGAGCAACGGACGACAACTTTGAAATAGGCCACACTTTTGATCGCCGAACAGTTTACTAGAGAAGCGCCGTACACACGGTGTATCTCTTGCCCCTCGCGATTGTATATAAACTTGATCAGTTCGATGACCATACTTGTACTGGCTGAAGTGCATACAGATCGCCTGAACAACTTGAAAGACAAGATGAAGATGAAGGTAAGATAGAATAATTTCTGTTTTCCTAGTTTACAGTATATGACTCAGTAGAATGATGTTTAGTTTTATTTGTTATTGTTTAGTCGTTTTTTGTTAATGGATTTCCTGTCCACATTTGTATAGCAACAATGGTTTCCAAGGTTGCGTATTTTTTTATCATGTCGCCAAAATGCATCCCGACAAACAGTTCAGTCCCAGATTAGAGTTTACCTTTTGTTTCAACTGTTTGTTCCACGCATGTGGTTTCTTCATTTGAAATTCTCATTTATCTATCTCAATTCTACATTTTACCGAAATGTTTAACAAAATTTGACTGCTGACGACAATAAGAAATGCGGCGTCGAAATAATAAAAATTAAGAAGACGTTTGAAGGAAACTTACTAATTCCACACTTAGAACCTCAACCTGGCACTGCGCCGTTCTGTCTCAGACTGGGGACCACCTCCCCATGGACGGTACCGTAGAATCCCTTTAACCAGGGTCCGTGCTTATAAAACTTTTAGTTGAGTCTGAGTTCGTTCTTAAGTTTTTGATTGGTCAAATTTGAGCCTTTGGCTCAAATCTGACCAATCAAAAGCTTGAGAACTCAAATCTGACCAATCAAAAGCTTGAGAACGAACTCAGACTCAACTAAAAAGCTTTATAAGCATGGATAATGATCTCTCCTACTGACGCCTGTGTAAAGGCCATTTTTAATCATTGTGATAAATAGAGCATTTGCTCCTATGGTTTCAAAACTACAAAATTCTACATTTCTCCTTTTCTACAGCTAATGCTCCTTTTGGGTAGATTTATTCAGAGGTTTGGTCTAAAAACAGTCTAGGAGGGGATGAGTAAAAGAGACCCACTTAACCCTTATCCAAATGTGAACACAATGTCTGCTCAAATTTGGATTTTGTGCAAATGAACTAGCTATTTCTGATTTGATAACGTACGGTTGTTTTGACATTTTAACCCTTTACTCCATAAAATCATCTTTCTACGCCTTTGAAAACAGATTAGACCACGATCAAACGGCTTCTATAGGAGCCGTCTGATCAGAGTCTACTCTGTCTCCTTATGAAAATAATATATAAATATTATTATACAGTTTCTGTAATGGCAAAAAAATCCGGTGTTCATAATTAATATTCATGATGTCATTATTTCTTACATGGATATTCATGGAGTAAAGGGTTATACGAGTTTCAAATAGCTTGGCTCCTGACGAGACACTATGTTACTCTGCGTCTCATTCAAACTGTTTGTAAATACGAGCCAGGTCGTGAACAGTGGGATTAGCTTAATAAATTGACACAAGTGTCCTTAGAAGCAGGTGGTTGCTTTACATAGGATGAACATAATGCAGAAACCTCACACAGGAGTTTTCGTTATAACTTTCGTCTTGCATTAAGCTACCCCGCGACTTTTGGGGCCAGAAATAGGCCCCACGTGGGTTGTCGCTTTAAAGAAGTTTTACTGTAGTTGTCACGTGGCCTGGAGGTTATAAAACTTCTTGATTGACGAGTCCACGATCGTTCTCAAGCTTGTGACTGATTAGATTTGGAGCTTGCTCAAAAGCTGACAAATCAAAATATTTGAGAATGCACACAGACGAAGAGCCAGACTCAGATTTATTACCTCGGGCCCTTGTTACTCACACAGTTATCATGGGTATCAAACTGACTTGAGAATGTATATTATACACATGATATATCCTGTTGCCTACAGCACACAGTTACCATGGGTATCAAACTGACTGGAGAATGTATATTATACACATGATATATCCTGTTGCCTACAGCACACAGTTATCATGGGTATCAAACTGACTGGAGAATGTATATTATACACATGATATATCCTGTTGCCTACAGCACACAGTTATCATGGGTATCAAACTGACTGGAGAATGTATATTATACACATGATATATCCTGTTGCCTACAGCACACAGTTACCATGGGTATCAAACTGACTGGAGAATGTATATTATACACATGATATATCCTGTTGCCTACAGCACACAGTTATCATGGGTATCAAACTGACTGGAGAATGTATATTATACACATGATATATCCTGTTGCCTACAGCACACAGTTATCATGGGTATCAAACTGACTGGAGAATGTATATTATACACATGATATATCCTGTTGCCTACAGCACACAGTTACCATGGGTATCAAACTGACTGGAGAATGTATATTATACACATGATATATCCTGTTGCCTACAGCACACAGTTACCATGGGTATCAAACTGACTGGAGAATGTATATTATACACATGATATATCCTGTTGCCTACAGCACACAGTTACCATGGGTATCAAACTGACTGGAGAATGTATATTATACATGATATATCCTGTTGCCTACAGCACACAGTTACCATGGGTATCAAACTGACTGGAGAATGTATATTATACACATGATATATCCTGTTGCCTACAGCACACAGTTACCATGGGTATCAAACTGACTTGAGAATGTATATTATACATGATATATCCTGTTGCCTACAGCACACAGTTACCATGGGTATCAAACTGACTGGAGAATGTATATTATACACATGATATATCCTGTTGCCTACAGCACACAGTTACCATGGGTATCAAACTGACTGGAGAATGTATATTATACATGATATATCCTGTTGCCTACAGCACACAGTTACCATGGGTATCAAACTGACTGGAGAATGTATATTATACACATGATATATCCTGTTGCCTACAGCACACAGTTACCATGGGTATCAAACTGACTGGAGAATGTATATTATACACATGATATATCCTGTTGCCTACAGCACACCTTTTGAAAAATGTCCCTTTGAATGCCAGACACGCGTGCACATTCATCAGGGTCTGCACTGTTTGTCATTTAAAATGCTCTACTAAATTTGACCCATTTATACTATGATGGACTATCCTACTCAGAAAATCCGGGCGTAGAGAATTAACCCTTTCACCGCCAATGTCGCAAAAATGCACCACGACAAGGCGGCTTCTGATCAGGGACTTCACTTTATGTCTCAAACTCTATTTCTATATCTGTGTTTTATTCCTTTGAAAATTTGCATTTTATTTATCTTATTTAACAAAATCGGGTTGCAGACGACAATTAGAAATTTGGTGCCGAAATGGTTAATCCTCTTCCCTGGTGAATATTCATGTAACAAATAATGACAACACAAATTATAATCGCATATAAAATCAAATGGTAGCCATTGCAGAATCTGATCTGTATTATTGCATATGCAAATAGAGCAGACCCTGATCAGCCGCATGATCTTGGTCCACCCTGTTAACAAAAGAGTGTTAATTGTTACATGTTTTTGTTGCGAAACACTTATTCACGCTCCTTATACCCCAGTCACATTAGCTACGGCGGCCGTACGATCTAAATTTTCTACGGTCAATAGCATTTTATACGGTCGCCACAGAATTCCTCCGGCCATGCACTGCAGTGGTCACTGGTCACATATGTTACGGTCATCATATGGTGTATTTTGGATGCGGGGAGACAGAACTAAAACCTACGGCTGCCGCCGGCCTTTGAAATTATGACACACGGTCGCCTACACGGCGTACGTGCGGCCGTCGTTGTGTTTTTGTAAACTCTTCGGCAGCTGCAAGGAAGTCACACGCCCCCGCACGGACCCCGCACGATGTCTGCACAGTCAGTATGGCGCTACCGCTACACACATTGTTTGCTACAAGCCTTTTTCTTGTAAAAGGCTATGGAGGTCGTAGAAATTATAAATCTTGCTAAAATTCTGCGGCCTGTAAAAATAGATAAAAATAAAAATAAGGATACGCCGTACAGAAATCTCTTGATATTAGGGATATATAAAGACTAAATGTTATATGGCTTTAAAATCTTTAATTAAGAACTTAAAATGCGCGACGCGTTTCATCAGATCATCAGGCGCGGATAATATTGCGCCTGATGATCTGATGAAACGCGTCGCGCATTTTTAAGTTATTAATTAAAGATTTTAAAGCCATATAACATTTAGTCTTTTTTAATATATATATAGCCTTTCCGGTTGTATTCTATTGCCAGTTATATAATACATGTGTATTCATCTGGATCCTGGAAACTGTTTGCAAATGCGGGCCAGGTTGCGGTTAATGGGATATGAGTTAACCTATTCTCTCATAGGCTATTTTAGATCCAACCTCTTTGCATGAATATACCAAAAAGGAGCACGTTCTAGAGAAAAGGAAATATTTAGAATTTTGTAGTTTGAAACCATTGTAATAAATCGAGCATTTGCTCCTATATGAGCAAATGCTCTATTTATCACAATGGTTTTACAAAGTGACTTTTACAGAGTCGTCAAAAGTCGTCAATATGAGGGAATGGGTTAAGCATATATTCCCTTAATAAGTGGTTGATAAAACAGAGTTTACCCTAGTAACATAACAGAGGTCCAGATAAGATGTGTACATCAAATAAAAAGATTAACTCCTTTATTTCTCTACCAAACCCTATGTTGTGACCACTCTTTAGCAGCGTCTTGGAGAGACTATTCTAAAGGGTGGTCACAACATAGGGTTTGGTAGAGAAATGACGATTTTAGTATTTGAATGTGCACCTTTATCTGTTGCTCTGTAAAACGTTTTTGTTTTGTAAAATCTTATATTTCAGATTTGTTTGCTTTTGTTGGTGATTGCAGTTCTTCTGCCGAATCAGATTGATGGAAGGAGGACGAGGAAGAGGAGGGTGAGAGTATTATTAAGCGTTCATTATGATTTATTGCGGACATCGTAACAGTTCACTTCAAAGATAAAATTCAAATAAATTTTATTTGACATATATCTATATATTCCACGAAATATTTGTTTTAAAAAGTCTATATTATAGTTTACACCATTTCCATGATAAATCCCTCAAAACATATGAAAATTGAGTTTCAGCCTGGAGACCTTGAAACAAGTCGAACTTCCAATTTTTTCCTGTTATTGTATTAGGAATTTGCAGTTAGTGCATTAAAGCAGCCATTTGATCCCAAATCAGGACTGTACTGACCTATATTTGACCTTCTTACATACGAAGAGTATTGGTCTATCTCACATAAGAGGAGGACAGGTCTAACTTACATGAGAGGAGTACAGGTCTAACTTACATGAGAGGAGAACAGTTCTAACTTACATGAGAGGAGTACAGGTCTAACTTACATGAGAGGAGAACAGTTCTAACTTACATGAAAGGAGAACAGGTCTAACTTACATGAAAGAAGTACAGGTTTAACCTACATGAGAGGAGAACAGGTCTAACTTACATGAAAGGAGAACAGGTCTAACTTACATGAAAGGAGAACAGGTCTAACTTACATGAGAGTAGTACAGGTCTTACTTACATTAACTTACATGAGAGGAGTACAGACCTAGTTTTCATTAAAGAGTACAGACCTATCTTACATAAGAGGATTTCTGACCCAGCTTACATAAGAGGAGTACACATCTATCTTTGATCTACCTTACATAAGACGATTTCCTACCTATAAAAATCTCAAAATTCGCTGTCAAACGGACTGTTTTATTAAGACTCATTCAAATCGTAGCGAGATATAAAAAATAAAACTTCTCTTACCCACAGCTGTGACTGGTCGATGCTGTTTGCTAAGTGTACCCATGTAACTTGTTTATCTAAGAGTACTTGTTATAATTGTAATAAAAAATGTCTATGAGTAATTGTACTAGTTCTAGTTCTATGTACTAGTACTTGTACTAGTACTAGTTCATGTAAAGTAAAGTCTCCGTATCTGAAAGTACTTGCAATGTGTATAGTAACACTCTGTATCTACTTGTAATATGTAAAGTAAATCCTATCTAAGAGTATTTGCAATGTGTATAATAAAACCTCACTATCTAAGAGTACTTGTAAAGATTATAGTAAAACCTCTGTAAGAGCGCTGGTGATGTGTATAATAAAACCTCTCTGTTTACGAATACTTGTAATGCGTATAGTAAACGCATTGCATCTATGAGTACTTGTACTGTGTATAGTATATCCCATGTATGTAAGAGTACTTTTAATGTGTTAGTAAAACGTCTGTAATAGTACTTGTAATGTGTATAGTAAACCTCTGTAAGAGTACTTACTATAGTAAATCTTCTGTATCTAAGAGTAGTTGTAATGTGTATAGTAAAACTTCTGTATCTAAGAGTAGTTGTAATGTGTATAGTAAAACGTCTGTATCTAAGAGTACTTGTAATGTGTATAGTAAAACGTCTGTATCTAAGAGTAGTTGTAATGTGTATAGTAAAACGTATGTATCTAAGGGTAGTTGTAATGTGTATAGTAAAACGTCTGTATCTAAGAGTACTTGTAATGTGTATAGTACAAAAGCTGTAAGAACACTTGTAACGAGTATGGTAAAACCAATGTATCTAGATCTAATAGTATTTGTAATGTGTATAGTAAAATCGCTGAGAGTATCTGTACTGTGTATAGAGTGAAACCTCTCTATCTAAGAATATGTGACATGCGTATAGTAAGTACTCTCGAAGAGTATTTGTAATTTAAATAGTAAAACCCCTCCATTTCAGAGTACTTGTAGATCTAATATGTAACGTCAGTATCTGAGAGTACATGTAATGTGTATAGTAAACCTTCTGTATAGATCTAAGAGTACTTGTAATGTGTAAAATAAAAGCTCTGTATCTAAGAGTACTTGTAATGTGTATAGTAAAACCTCTCTGTTTAACCCTTTCAGCGCCAAATTTCTAATTGTCGTCTGCAATCAAAGTTTGTTAAATCATTCAGTAAAATAAGGAAATGAGATAAATAAATGCAAATTTCAAAGGAATAAAGCACATATATAAGAATTACTATGCTAGATCTAGTAGTTTGGAAGTTCAGCTGTATTTTGGTGAGTTAGAAAAGTTGTTAAATGCGAGCCTTGGCGAGCTGAACTTCCATACTACTAGCATAGTAATTCTTTTATCATGCAACTCCAAGAAAAATGGAGAAAATGGAGAAAAAGAAACATTGCTAAAGCGGTTTCGTCCCCTGAATGAAAATACATGCAAGTACGAATTACGTGACGTCATGTTGGCATGCAGTGACGTCATCGATTTTTACAACATAAACAAACTTGATTTAATCCTTTTATATGGACAAATAGTTGAGACAAATGTGAGCAAATGTGTTAATTTGATGTTTATGTTTAATTATGCCTTTTTCGTCCTTCTGTTTTCCTCCTATTGGCTGAACCAAACTTGCATTCCAGTGGGGTCAATACACATGCACTATACCTCACAAAATACAGCGTCGACTTGGAAAATAATATGAACTAAGGCACTGCCTCTACCGGGAATCGACCATCGACATTTTACATGCAATGAAGTAAAAAATAAGTAATGAAATTTAAAGAAAGTAGATGCATGTCAATTCATGTAATTCATGTAATGCATGTAATTCATTTAACAAGTGTTGCGAATCTCGCACATTATGCACTGTCTTAATATGCGCGACAAATTAAATCTGAAAATTGTTAGTGAAGAAAGCCACAACCACGACAAAACCTTAGCAATAATAATGATAGTGTCCATTATCGTTCATCTAAGACAATAGGTCACGAAGTACATGGTGTTACATAAGAACATACATTAATGTATGTCAATTTATTGTCAAAATATAGCCAAACAAGAAATGTGTTGCAGTAGGTGACAAATGCCCCCAAAGAAAAGCACTGGCAATGAAAGGTGATTTGTAAGCAGGTCTGCATATGCACTACAAAATGAAAGTAAAGATTGCATAGTAATACTGTGTGAGAAGAATTTGAACTCAAGCTACCACAAAAGACAAGCTTTTTTGTAATTAAGGTCAAATGTCAAGGTCATGGCCACATGACCTACAAAAAGTATGTGACATTCCGCCATCCGGAGATGAACTCACACATCATATTTAGTGATGATCCTAGCTTATTTGGTGTAGGGATATGCTGTGGACAAGCTTTTTTTGTAAATGAAGCCCAAGGTCAAGGTCACATTGACCTATGAATAGTATGTGAGACCCCGCCATCCCAAGATGTACTCACACACCATATTTGGTGATCCTAGCTGAAGTAGTGTAGGAGATATGCTCCGGACAGGCATGTTTGTAAATGAGGTCAAGGTCAAGGTCACATTGACCTAAAACTAGTAATACTGTATGCGACACTCTACCATCCTAAGATTAACTCACATGCCATATCTGTGATCCTAGCTGATTCGGTATATGAGGTTTGCTCCGCACAAGTTTATTTTGTAAATGAAGACCAAGGTCAAGGTCACATTGACCTATAAATAAAATGTGACGCTTAGCCATATGCCCCATTTTTATTTTTAGGAAACAAAATGAATACTTAGCAAATGTTCACCGATTATTCTTACAAAAAATACTGGTACATAAACATCTGTTCAATGGTTTAATGCTCCCTTTAGCCATAGATGGGATTTAGCCCAATCTATGGTGACCATTTTTAGCTTGTCTGCTTTTTGAAGAAAAAAAAGAGCTATGTTGTAACTCCACCATCTGCATTTTCGTTGTCACTGTTCGAAAACTTTAATATTGGAACCGCCAATTTAGTGGTGCTCCTGTATTTTATGGGTTACAACTTTGTAAATGGTCACCTAAGGAACATTCCTGCCATTTTTTTAATTTTAAATCTGATCAGTGATGTCAGAGAAAATATTTATTTGTTTATAAAATTTTCACTACAGCAATTAAAGTAAAATCAGCCCAGCCTCTAGTGGAGTGAACCTTGAGTTATAATTCTTATACATGGTACACTGTCTACTAGTGACTAAGCCATTTATAAAATTAAATTTTGTTTGACCCATTGAATGAATTAGAAAATTAAATCAAGGATAAATTTCAAAATGTGTGATGCGAGAGTTAAGGCCCTTGTACCTGGTACACTGTCTACTCAAGATATGGGCCAAGTTATATGGAGATCTGTTGATGCAAAATAATGGCTTGGCTGTGACAAAATCAAATGGACAAACAGACAGACATACATTGTATTTATGTGCATACACAACTGCCACTTTGGCAACTGTTGAGCTGACAACTAGCAGGCTAGACAAAAATCAGGTCAATCACTGTAAAAGTAAATTAACAATCAGTAATAAAAACTCATACATATTATGTTTATGTGTGCAATTTTGAAATGAGAAGATGAGTTGTTATTGGTTGATAATGAAATGTTGATAATGCATACAAAATAAACTCAATTAGCTATCCCCTGTCCATGAATTAAGATCCAGTTTGAATTATATTAATCTATTTTAAGATACACATGGATTGAAGAAAGTGAGAAATATGACAGGAATTAGAACAAAAGTGTTCAAAGGAACATTTGTCACCTGCCAGCAGAAATGTGACCAAATAAAAGATGCCATGCAAAAAATAAACCCCGTCACTCTGCTAAAGCAATTGACACAAAAAGTAGACATTGTACTGTACATGTATCATGAAAATTGTTCGGGACATTTTAACCCTTTCGTTCATACATGTACAAACGAATTTTATGTAACTGCAAACACAGTAGACCCAGATCAGAAGGCTCCTATAGGCTCTGTTTGTAATCATATCAGGGGCAATAACTCCAAAGTTATCAAGGGAAGACAATTCAAAAATCCCAGTTGTACAACAACATGCTGGTCGACATTCTTGTGAAGTTTGGTGACTCTAGCTCTAGTGGTTTCAGAGATATGCACGACACTCAGTAAAGTTTGTCTAATTTTAAGTCATCAGGGGCAGTAACTCCAAAGTTAACAGGAGGAGACAATTAAAAAAAACCAAGAGCAAAACAACTCATGCTTGTGAACAATCCTGTGAAGTTTGGTGACTCTAGCCCTACTGGTTTCAGAGATACGCGCTACACAAAGTTTGTATAAATTTAAGTATTCATATCAGGGGCAATAACTCAAGAATTATCAGAGGGAGACAATTCAAAAACCATAGGTGCACAACAACTCATGCTGGTGAACATTCCTGTGCAGTTTGGTGACTCTAGTACTAGCGGTTTCAGAGATACGCGGAACACAAAGTTTTCTAATTTTAAGTCATCAGGGGCAATAACTCCAAAATTATCAGGGGGAGACAATACAAAAACCCCAGGTGCACAACAACTCATGCTGGTAAACATTCCTGTGAAGTTTGGTGACTCTAGCCCAACTGGTTTCAGAGATAGGCGCGACACAAGTTTGTGACGGACAGACAGACAGACGGACAGACGGACGGACGGACAGACAACTCTGGCAAAAACAATATATCTCCCCATAAATGGGGGCGACATAATTATTCAGAAACTAATCTAGATCTTGATCAAAGCTGTTTACACGATTTAATAACGATTTATGAACTAATTTTGTCAAATAAAATCCAATAAAATATAGAAACAATCGTTAAGTTTGGATCTAGATCTACTGCTACATTGTAACAATAATATATATTTGGGAATATTCCTGCTACATTGTAACAATAATATATATTTGGGAATATTCTATCTCAACGAAAATATTTAAATTGCTTAAAATAAATTCGAAATATAAAACAGATTAAAACACGATATATAAAAGTTTGGAGCCATATCATTGATAAGTAGATCAATTATTCAAAGTTTAATTATCGGATCTAGATCTATCTCACGCCAGCACGTGTTGGCATGTTCTTCATTTAAACGGCACTTTCCGAATTTCTTCCTTATTTTGTGGTCAGCAGTAATTGAATGTAAATGATATATCTTATGCGGTCAGCTAATTCGTCAGCGTTTAAGTGCGCCCCATTTGGCAAACGTAGTCAGGGGCGTGATTGGTCATAATTCTTGAATACGCACCAATGCTAGGGAAGACTATGTGGCTTAAGGACATGAGAAGAATGCATTCAGACAAACAGTGTAGATCCAGATCTCATCAGTGTCTGCACTGTTTGTCAAGTTAAAGGGTTTGGGTTTTTTTACAAAAACTATCCCTAAATAGATCTAGCCTATTCACCGTAAATGTGATCATTTTTTTTATTTTGGAATAGTTCATTTGAAAAAAAATAGCGTTGCAAGGGTTAACATTATTATAAGAAGGCACTGGTTATGAAAACTCTAAAAACACTTAAACAGCCGTTATTCTAAGGTGCACAAAGGTGCATATTGGTGCCATTTCCACTGCATTAAAATTATTTCCTGAGAGGCGTTTGCTTACAATATTAAACAAATACGGCTATTTTTTTTTAATTTCGCAAAAGTGTGTATTTTGTTAAAATTTAAATCATGGTTAATCTTTTGAGGCAACCCATATTTTTCCGTTTAGAATTAGTATTACTGGAACACATTTTAAAATATAAAGAGGCCACACTTTTGCACTTTCAGAAATAAGGATGATAGAGACTGGTAAGTATAACTCGAGTGTGTTGCACGATATTCTTCATCCACCACTATCCACTCACCTATTATTTTACTTGTACACGTATCTATTGGATGGAAATCGAGGAATATCCACTATCGCCAGAAGGACAAATGTTTAATTAGAACATCTACAACTAATCCAACATCAACAGAACACGATAATTAGACGTGAAAATGATTGAAAGAAACAGAATTAAAACATACATGCATTAGCATTTTAATTAAATAGATAGCATATTTCTGTTCTAGCACTAATTTGTAATAGATCCTAATCAGGTGAGTATTCCACCGACTTTTAGTAAGGTCCTTTTGTTTCAATATTTAGCCTTTGATTAAAGTTTCACCTGCTCAAAACTTAGTCAACCTAAGCCAGATTGTTTTTCTACAAACATTTAATCTAAATGTAAATTACTGAAAAGTGCCGAAAGAGTCACACCTGTTCATCTCATATTTTCAGAGGCCTTAGTTCAATTGAGAACGAAGTGCTCAATTGGTCTATATTGATGACATGGCAACCAGAAGAAAATATATCCGATTGGCCAATTTCACTGTAATTCGGCAGAAATGATCATTAGGTTTGCCAAACCATTTTGCTTTGTTTATCCCTTTCCCTTATATAAACGCATTTTACGCATATAGGAGCCGTTTGACCAGGGTCTGTAAGTGTATTTATATTATAAATATTCAATAGATAGTCCTCCTAAGAAAGTACAGAAAAGTCTCGATGATCAAAACTTTAAACAAAGTATGATTACTGGTCTTTATGACATATTGCACCTTAATGCAGGGTGGAAGTCATACAGAGCGTTCTGTATGATATTCACCTTGCATTAAGCAGTGACTTGCCTAAAAAGTTCTAAATTCATCTGTACTAAAAGTTGAACAAGCGAGATTTAACTGTAACTAGAAGTTTTTGTCACAAAAACGGATGTCTCCCCTCTAATAAAAACAATATGTAAAGGGAAATCACTAAAAATGTTATGGACTTGATGATTGATACTTCCATTATGCGCTTTCCACACCACATTTTTCAAGAAGAAAATGATAACAGCTAATAACTCCAAATATATTGACACCAGAGTTATGGCCCTTGTGCACGGCACTTACTTTCATCACGCTCTTTCCATACATGATATGTCATTCCAATAGCATCAGTCGAACAGGAGTTATTGATCAGATAAAAAATGTAACAAAGGGCAATAACTCCAAAAGTATTGAAGCCAGAGTTATGGCCCTTGTTCATGACACTTTCTCTCATCATGCTCTTTCCATGTATGAAGTTTCACTCCAACGGCATGTGCCATATAGGAGTTATCATCCTGACAAAAAATTGTGATTTTTTTTACAAAGGGCAATAACTCCAATATTAGTGAAACAAGAGTTATGGACCTTAAGCATGACACTTTCTCTTATCATGATCTTTCCATGTATGAAGTTTCAATCCAATGGCATGAGCCATATAGGAGTTATTGTCCGGACAAAAAAAAATGTAATTTTTTTTTACAAGGGCAATAACTCCATTATTAGTGAACCCAGAGTTATGGACCTTGTGTATGACACTTCCTATTGTCATGATCTTTCCATATATGAAGTTTCATTCCAATGGCATGAGCCATATAGGAGTTATCGTCCGGACAAAAAAAATGCTAATTTTTTTACAAGGGGCAAAAACTCCTATATCAGTGAAGCCAGAGTTATGGACCTTGTGCATGACACTTCCTCTCATTATGCTCTTTCCATATATGAAGTTTCAATCAACTGGCATCAGGCATATTGAAGTTATCGTCCGGACAAAAAGTGTGACGGACAGACGGACAGACAGACAGACAACTCTCACGAAAACAATATGTCTCCCCCATATAAATATGGGGGGAGACATAATTATGCAGGGCCTGGTTATGAACCACACTCTATAATACAGGACCTGATTATGAACCACACTCCATAATATAGAGCCTGGTTATAAACCACACTCTGTAATATAGGAGCTGGTTTATAAACCACACTCTATAATATAGGGACTGGTTATAAACCACTCTAGGCTATATAATATAGGGATTGGTTATAAACCACACTTTATAATATAGGGCCTGGTTATGAACCACACTAGGCTATAATATAGGGATTGGTTATAAACCACACTTTATAATATAGGAGCTAGTTATAAACCACTCTATAATATAGGGACTGGTTATGAACCACACTCTATAATATAGGAACTGGTTATAAACCACACTCTATAATATAGGGCCTGGTTATAAACCACTCTAGGCTATAATATAGGGACTGGTTATAAACCACTCTATAATATAGGGACTGGTTATAAACCACACTCCATAATATAGGAGCTGGTTATAAACCACACTCCATAATATAGGGACTGGTTATGAACCACACTCTATAATATAGGGATTGGTTATAAACCACACTCTATAATATAGGGTCTGGCTATAAACCACACTCTATAATATAGGGTCTGGTTGTAAACCACACTCCTTGATATAGGACCATAAACCATACTCTATAATACAGGACCTGGTTGTAAACCACACTCTATAATACAGGGGTGTGACTGACCTAAGAGCTGAGGGGAGGAAATATTTCAGCGCGGGGTTTGGGGGCCGCTTTAGTCTCCCAATGGGGTCCAGGGACAAAGCCCTGGTGGGGGTCACAGGGGTCGAAGCCCCCTGCCGAAAATGAAAAATAGGGCCTTTAAGGTCAATTGGAAAGCTCTCCCTGAGCTATCCTGGTTCAAAATTTAACACACCAAAGAGAACCAATGAAATCACGTGACTATGAGTATTAAATTACAGTAAACAGTTTCTAAAATAAAGGCTCGATAAGCAGGTGTTTTTTTTCTGGCAGCCATTTTTGTTTTTGTTATGCGGGTGGTGGGGAGCACTGGATTGTTTGGGGATTAATAGATGAAAATAAAATTACTTAATTGTTTCAAGGTATGTATAAAAAATTAATTTGAACTGCTGATTTATTTTTTTCTTCAATATTCACAGTAAACGTTTTCTGTTCCTGGTCAAATACAGAGGACGTAACAAATAACTCGAGTCAGAAAGTATCACGACAACTTTAGTTCTGTTCTGTCCTGTAATTATACATCCAGTATACAAGACACGATAATTATTGTAAATTCGGACATACAGTCCATGGGCAACACATTTGAGAGTGCTACAAGACCCA
This sequence comes from Azorinus chamasolen, assembly GCA_963576725.1. Lineage (NCBI taxonomy): Eukaryota > Metazoa > Mollusca > Bivalvia > Cardiida > Solecurtidae > Azorinus > Azorinus chamasolen. The sequence goes on along the minus strand of OY755237.1, from coordinate 83,429,684 downwards.
ATGCACCATATATAATTTTTGAATAGAAATAAGATTCAAAGTACCGAGATTTCGGTATTTAAAAATATATACATGTATTTCAATGCTGACAGATCTATAGCGGGTTTTGGGGCAGCAACTTTGCGAGTGCTACAAGACCCAAACATTTAATCACATAATTTAACTTTCTTATTCGGTAAACGTAGAATAAAATCCAAAGTACCGAGAGTTCGGTATTTTAAACAAGAGGGCCAGAATGGCCCGGACATCGCTCACCAGACAATAAGAGGAGAAGATTTTCAAAGTTTTCACTATATGTTTCTATTGAAAACTTAACACCCCAGGGGCGGTGCCAATTTTGACCCCAGGGACACAATTTATATAACTTTTGTAGAGGACCTGAACATGATGCTAAAAGAATGTAGTGAAAGAATGGATAGAGCATTAGACCACTGGAACTTGTATTCTTTGGATGCTAGAGGCGGATTCTCCCACCACTAATGACCTATGCAAACAGTTTGGATCCAGATCAGGCCCCACATAATGTGGGGCCTGATCTGATATCCAAATTGTTTGTAAATGAGACTGAACTTCTGTGTGTAGTGGGATTCTCCCGCCACTAATGACCTATGCAAACAGTTTGGATCCAGATCAGGGCCAACATAATGTGGTGCCTGATCTGATATCCAAACTGATTGTCAATGAGACTGAACTTCTGAAAAACTTAGAAAGAAAGTGTGTAGTGGGATTCTCCCACCACTAATGACCTATGCAAACAGTTTGGATCCAGATCAGGGCCAACATAATGTGGTGCCTGATCTGATATCCGAACTGTTTGTCAATGAGACTGAACTTCTGAAAAACTCAGAAAGAAAGTGTGTAGTTAGGATAACTTGTGAATATGCTGCAGACAACAATTTAGCAGATGACAAAATTACCCAGCATGCAAAGAGTTAAGCTGAAATTCACAACAGATATGCTCTATATTGATAGCTGGTAGCTTAATGCAGGGCATAGGTATGAAAAAAAGCTTAAGAGTATTCTGCATTTTGAGAATTATCCACAGTTTTCTCAATCTTAAATGAGTGTGTGTTATTTGTCTAAACACAATTTCTACTCTACCGATCAGGCTAAGGGTGATTATATAAGAAATCCCACTGACTGGTCTCAGCTAAGAGTGATATTAAGGAGAAACCTTTAGAATGTAATTTCTGGTGTAAAGAAGTATATACACACAGGGCAGGGCCAATTTTAACCCCAGAACTATGATACTTATAAAACTCATAAAGTTATGCTAAGTAAATCTATACACCAAATATCTAAGCTCTGGGACTTGTAGTTTCTGACAAGAATATTTTTAAAGTTTTTCCTATGCATAACTGGTGATCCCATAGGCTGTTTACGCAGTCAGCTATTAAAAACTGGAAATCCCTGGGGTGGGACCAATTTTGACCCTAGGGGCATAATTTATATAACTTTTGTAGAAGTCCTGAAGTTGAAGCTATGTGCCAAATATGAAAGCTGAGGACCTTCTAGTTTTAGAGGAGATGATGTTCAAAGTTTTCACTATATGTTTCTATTGAAAACTGAAAACCCCTGGGGCAGGGCCAATTTTGATCCCAGGGGTATAATTTATATAACTTTTGTAGAGGACCTACATATGATGCTATGTGCCAAAGATGAAAGCTGAGACCCCTGTAGATTCAGAGGAGAAGAACTTTAAAGGTTCAAATTGTTGACGACGAACGACGAACGACGCACGACGCACGACGCACGACACACGACGCACGACGCACGCCGACGGACGACGGACATCAAGCGATCACAAAAGCTCACCCTGAGCACTTTGTGCTCTGGTGAGCTAAAAACACAAGGTTCAGCTTCTGCACTCTTTTCAACCGCTGAGGTGGAATCAACTGGATCTATGTCTGATTTGATACCCATAGTCTGTTTGCCTGTTCTAAAAGCGTGTATACCATGGATAGCACACCTATTCTCTCGCATCTGATCCTATTCCAAATCATACAGCTGTTCTACAAGATCAGGTGTTTCTGTTGGGATGTGTTAATATGTCAACAACTTTAATTGTTTGCGCTTGTTCTTGTAAAATTAATGTTTAATTCGAGTACAACACGACATAATACACATCATAGTGGATCCAGCTCAAATAAGAATAAAATAATAGGGGTTAAGCCGTGTCAAACAGTTACGCTTATCTATTAATGAGTAGTCCGTGTGCACCCAAACCCGACCTATATTATTGGACAGTTTGATCTGGGTCTACACCGCTTACGATACCCGATGTCATCGTGATAACAGCTATCAGTACTATAACTAACATTATATCTAGTACAACATTTTTCATAACACAATTGTTAGTTTATGTTCTTCAAACATCAAACTGTCAACCAGTTTCGACCAAGATCAGTATCCAAACTGTATGACACATGTTAGATCAGGAATCATGATATTTCATCGTACGTATGCCGATGATAATTACATTAAACTGTTTGTGGTTTTAACACTTTACAACAAGTACAGGTATTGCACGTCGGGTAATTGCCTTTCGCACCCGATCAACACTAATGCTAATATTTTATTTTATCCTGAACTTTCTTTTGAAACAAATGTGCTATTAACTTAATTTTTAATGAATATTTAAAATGTTTAAGGACGTATAAATTATATATTTTTTCTTTTAACTAATTATTCAATGCCTGTTAAATCAAATTTTAATATGGTGCCGAATCGTCCAGGTACCGAATCGTCTAGATGCCGAATCGTCTAGGTACCGAATTGGTTTGGTACCGAGTCGTCTCGAAATCGGATAATTGTTATGAACAAATGCAACTGTGAACAGCATATAAGAAATAAATAAAAAAGAAAGGAAGTAATTTATGTAGAGCTCTACTTTGATAGTTTTGACTGAAAAAATAATTTTGAGGAAATAACAATAAAGGATACTGTAGAAAAGGTAATTGTTCACACTAGCTTTGATGAAAAGATAAAAAGAACCAGACAATAAATGCTTTGGGTATTCACTGTTGGCTCTGAACAAAATAAAGCTGATCATATTTATTAAAATGGCTGTTGAAAGGGAGCCGGTCAAAACGTACCCAATACCAAAACGTACCCACATTTTTAGGTCAAAACGTACCCATTTTTTTGGTCAAAACGTACCCAATTATTATATCATTAATTACACTATAATTATTAATACAATATCATATTGTGTTAGTTCCTCAGGTGTTTGTTTATGTTTTGGATAACAAATTTATGAAAAAAGAAAAGAAAAACGATACATAAAAAAATGACAAATGGAAATGTTGACAGTACTGAAGTATTGAATTGAATCACTTCTATTATTTTAGATAAAACAATTTTTTTTACCTCATATGAATTTTCCATTAGTACGAGTATACCCAAAAAGATTTCACTGAAATGTAACATCCTGCATGTCCAAAAACAAACTAAATAATGACTTGATCTGTTTCATATGATTCACACCTTTTAAGGTGTGAATTAAATTCCTGTGTGTCAAACTTGTGAATATATCTGAGAATTTCACTTTGTTCCCACTTTCCCCACAATTCTAGGTTGACACCTATTAGAATGATTACTCAAATGTTGTAGAGCAGACCTTAAAGGAGCCATCTGATATGGGTATTCCCTGTTTGTAATACATGTATATTAATTGTTTCGCGTAAAAAATCCATGTAAAATGGATTATTCAAAAAATAAAGAAAACACAATGATAGTTTTCTAATTTGGGAAATAAATATAATAATTTTAACTTTGTCTATTTATTTTAAAAGAACATTATTCATATATAATTATATTTCACAAATTAAAAATCGGTTTTCTTAACCCTTTCCCTAGTGTAAACATCTATTCACACATTTGCAAACAGTAGACCCAGATCAGATGGTTCTGTAGAAGCCGTCTGATCAGGGTCTGTGCTGTTTGCTAATGGAATGTAAACATCTTTTCACGCATTTGCAAACTATTTTGTCCATGTAAGTAATGCAACTAAATATGTAATAGGGAAAGGGTTAAGGGAGGGAATACGTACATTCTTTTTTGGGACTCGGTCAATTAACCCATTACTCCATGAATATTCAAGTGAGAAAAAAGAACATCATGGATATAGTTTAGATCAATTGCTATAAATCACATGGACAGAGAATTTTTTTGGCATGGCAGAAACGATAGAAGCAGATCTATATCTTAAGCAAACAGGGCAGATATTTTATAACTTTTTTAAATAAATTAAATGGTAGAATTCTCTTTAGTTTAAATATATATTGTATGAATGTATGTTTTACATTTTAGCATATTAATTGCATTTTAAAAAGAAAATACATGCATAAATATAATTTGAAATTGGGTACATTTTGACCAATAGGTGGGTACGTTTTGACTCCATTTGGGTACGTTTTGGCTTGGGTACGTTTTGATCTTGGGTACGTTTTGACTATAACCCTGTTGAAACACTTGTTTTTTGGGCGGACATTTGCCCCCCCCCCCCCCCCCTAGTGGTTTGACTTGGGCGGACATTTGCCCCCCCCCCCTGAGTCTTGCCACCACATATATTGTGTTACTCGATCTCAGAAAACCCAGAGACTTCCATTCAGGTTCATTAGAAATTGCTCTAATACAGAAATGTAGCTATTTTAAATAATTGCTGAGATCTAAGTTAAGTAAATTACTTTTTTGTTGTTAAATCAGTAATTTTGTATTCAAATAACAAACAGATGTATACTTATCACCTCCAGATTTATTGTTAAAAATTGCGTCGTGTGAATCAAACAAATATTTATCATAAAAGCTAAGCCGACACTTGACAGTAAATGATTTGCGTAAGAGTAGAATTTTCCACTGCCTTTAGGCTAGTCAAACCCCTAATCCAATTAACACTTGTTGTGTTTTTAACACATAACAACATAATGACAATAAGTGAAAGGTCACGTTCTGCTGCATACACCTTTGTGTGTTAAAACAATAAATATGGCTGTCAGTGTTTTCTGAGTTATCTCCCCTTACCAAGCAGGACATGGGTTTGGAGCTCCGCGAAAAATCACGTAGAAAATGCAGAATTAAAGACAAAATCGACAAATTTTTTGGACAAATACTGAGTTAAATGAATGTTCTTCATGCCACCGAAGGAAATTTCAACAAAACCGAAGAAGAAACGTCGAAGCAAGAGAAAAACTATATCGCCTTTGTTTCCAGACAGTACACAGGTTAGTGAACACACAGGAAAAACCGGTTTTGGTGATTTTTCGGATGGGTCTACTGAACTTGGAACTGTGAATTACAACAACCCAGTCAAACGATTTCATTCTTCTGAACCAGATTATTTCCTTTTTGACACTATAAACATGAGTTATCCTCAACAAAATTACTCGGGTCAAATGCTACAGTCACCGCAGGGTCAGTTTACGCCTCAGTATATGCCAGGGACCCCCACCCAGATGCAAAACCTAACGACCCCACCCCCATGGGCTGTCAGCTTAATGGATGATGTCAAAAGTATCAAGCAAAAGGTAGAGAAAATTGAAATCGTTGAAAAAGCTGTTAACAACATTACGTTGAAATTGAACCAAATGGAAATAAAAGTTGACCATATCGACAAGAGGGTAATCGATGTAGAAAAGAACTGTTCTTTCATGAGTGAAAAATTTGATGATTATTCCACTGAATTGAAGTCTGCGAAAAATGAAATTAAACATTTACACAAATCCTGCAATACTCTGAAAGAAAACGTTAAAGAATTAGAAAGCAGCCGTGACCAATTGACGAGCAAAATTCAGAATGCTGAATACAGATCTATGAGAGAAAACCTCATATTTTACGGTATCCCGGAGAGTCCCTCAACCGATTCTCCAGGAAATTGTGAAAGTCTGGTAAAAGATTTTATACAGACTCATTTGAAACTAGATCCGACTACCACTGTTTTTGATCGCGTACACAGATTAGGATCCACCGTGAAACCTGGTAAGCCACGCCCAGTAATCGCGAAGTTCCATTACTACCAGGAACGCGAAAAAGTGAGGTCGACCGCACTGGCACTTAAAGAATACCTCAAGACTGCTAATGTCGGTGTCGGGGTTCAGATCCCCAAAGAATGGCGCGAGTGCAAGAGGACTTTGGGTCCTGTATACGATGCCGAGAAAAAGAAAGGTAATACGGTGAAATTTGTTGGTGACAAACTTTTTGTGAATGGCGAACAGTACAAACCCCCACCTACCAGAGACAGTTAGAGATGTCGTGAGGAGCAGTTAGACATTATTTCTTGGAATGTGAATGGTTTAGTAAGGAAATTAACAGATACCGATTTTTTAGACATAATTAAAAGTCATGATATTGCAATTTTACAAGAAACTTGGCTTTCTTCAAATTCTCATTTTAATTTAAATATTCAACATTATGATGCAGAACATTTATACGGAAATAAGTCTATTAATACCAGAAAGGGCCGATTTAGTGGTGGTATATCAGTATATTTTAAATCTAAACTGAAAGGTAAGATTCAAGTTCTGGAAAAGAAACAATGTGGTATCATGTGGATAAAATTATGTAAAACTTTGTTTCCATTTAATAATGATGTGTATATATGTAGTTCATATATAAAGCCACGTGACTCGAGAGTTATTTTAACGGACGATATTGATATGTTTGAACAGATAGAATCTGATGTTGAAAATTACAAATTGTTAGGAAAGGTTTTGATTACAGGTGATCTAAACAGTAGAACATCCAGTGAGCCTGATTTCTTACACTTTGATAGCTATTTAGATAATAATATAGAATTGGAACTGAATGCGCATATTATGCAAAGGGTTAGTAAAGACAAAACATTGGATGAGTATGGCAAACGTCTGCTGCAATTATGCAAATCGACTAATTTATTAATTGGCAATGGTCGATTGTGCAGTGATAAATGTACCGGAGAATTTACTTTTACCAATTTGAATGGTTGTAGTGTTGTAGATTACTTATTGTTGAATCACAGAGACTTTAGTATAATCAATCAGTTTAAAATTCAGACATTGAATGAGTTCTCTGATCATTGCGCAATATCATTTACTATTGAGCGTAAAAACCCAAGGATTGAATCACGTGACACCACAGCTCCCAATGAACAGTACATTGCGTGGGACGAATCACGGATAGGGGCGTTCCGCCAGTTGCTATTAGATAAACATAATACGCTGCTACAACTGACCACAGATTTAAATAACAATAGCATAAACCAGTCTATCAATGCCTTTACATCATATATCCAACAACACGCGCTAAGCATATTTGGTAGAGAAAAAAGAAAACATTAACACACCAGAAAATATATTAGACATTGATTTAGACTCCAATTTTACACAGGATGAATTAAAATTTGCGGTTTTCGCACAAAACAATTCAAAAAGTCCGGGGGAAGACCTCTTGATAGCAGAAATATTCAAATCAACTTTCGATATCATTTCTCCTTTTTTATTAAACTTTTATAATAAAATATTCGATAACGGTACTTATCCCGAAATATGGGGACATGGGATAATTGTACCATTATTTAAAGGGGGAACCCCTGAACCTAAAAATTTCAGAGGCATAACTTTGAATAATATCATGTCAAAAATTTATTCTAAACTACTTGTGACTAGATTAACTAAGTGGGCTGAAATACACGAAAAGATTACCGATAACCAATTTGGGTTTCAAAAGGGAAAATCAACAATAGACTGTATATTTATTCTACATTCTCTTATAAGTAAAACATTGTCTGAGAAGAAAAAACTTTATGTTGCATTTCTCGATTGGGAAAAAATGTTCGATAGAATCGATAGAATATATTTATGGCAGAAGCTATTGAGTGAAAATGTTAGTACAAAGTTTATGAATGCAGTTAGATCTATGTACTCTGCCGTTAAAGCAATAGTACAATATAACCGTACAAAATCGGATCCTATAACATCATATATTGGGGTCAAGCAGGGGGACCCGGCCAGTAGTATATTATGTCTATTCTTTCTTAATGATATTTTAAACAGTATAAATAGTAATTTAAACGGTATTATGAATGTCGATGACTTACATGTATTCCTAATGTGTTTTGCTGATGATGCTGTTGTATTTACACAGGACCCAGTATCTTTACAATGTATATTAAATGACTTGGAGAACTATTGTAATATGTGGAACCTAAAAATCAATGTCGCAAAAACAAAAATTATAATATTTGAAAATGGGAGACATACAAAATTTGATTTTTTTATATATAATTCGCGTATTGAAATTGTAGACTCTTTTAAATATCTTGGTGTATTTTTTTACAAAAATGGAAATTGGAGTCGTACTCAGCAAAGGATTGCACAGCATGCCTCCTTTTCACTTCACAATCTTTTCATAGTATGCAATCAGCTAGAACTGCCAGTCTCTCAAAAATGCAAATTGTTTGATGCACTCGTTTCTCCAACACTGAATTATGCAGCAGAAGTCTGGGGCTATCATAAAGGTCCAAATATCGAAATTATACACACCAAGTTTTGCAGAAAAGTTCTCGGTGTAAAAAGGTCCACAAACTTAAGTGCACTGTATGGTGAATTAGGTAGAATACCCATGTATATATATAGAAAGCTGGTGCTGATTAAATATTGGATAAAAATTCTAAAGAGTAGAAATAATTCTCTACTGTTTAAAACTTACAATATGCTTAAAAATGATTTAGATAACGGGTCAAATTATAGAAAAGCAAATTGGGTCTACCACATAAAGTGCATTCTAGAAGAATGTGGTCTGTTTTTTATTTGGCAGAATCAGTTTGACATGCCTATAAACTATAACTTGGTGAAACAACGAATAGTAGATATTTATCATCAAACTTGGTATACTGAAATTAATAATTCAAGACGCCTAGAAACTTATGCACTGTTTAAACACTCCTTTGATTTTGAAAAGTATCTTGATTTTGTGAAAGAACCTAGGTTTCGTATAGCTTTAACTAGATTCAGGACGTCATCTCATGATCTTGCTATAGAGAAAGGAAGATATGTTAATGTACCTAGAGAAGATAGAACATGCAATAACTGCAATTCAAATTTGGTGGAAAATGAATTTCACTTCCTGATGACATGTACAAAACATTCGGAAAAAAGATCTAAATATATAAAAAGGTATTACTATACATGGCCGACATTACAGAAATTTGCATATTTATTAAAAGAAACTTCTAAGCTAAAAATAATAAATTTAGCAAAATATATATATTACGCAAATTTACAGAGGATGTGATTTGAGTGTAATAGAAAACCACTATCTCAAAGTAGTCTGGGCAGAGATAGTTAGGTACCATTGTTTATCCAGAACCAAACTGCTTGGAGAAAATGGATACAGTCTTAAATTCTGGCCATTTAGAGTAAAACTGTTTTGAACTGTATTTATCATGCATGTTAAATGTACTTACTTAATGGATAGTGTAATCCAATCAAAACAGCAGCAGCAAACGTCATCATCCTAATCACAGTAATCCGTGGGAATTCCTACATAACTTACTTTATTTGAGTACACACTCGCTAATTCTGATCAATGGGTAACACGTGATTTTCCACACCTGATCGGGATAAACGTGCAAGATGGGCTGTTTTGATTGGCTACATTCATTCATTGATAAACTTTACATAGTTTCATAATTTATTCAAATTCGCTTACGTGAAATAATGCTGATCCAAATGTCTGGTACTTACTATGTTTCATTAGCAATTATCCGACCTTTGAATACAGACTAGCGAAGAAATTTAATTGAGAATTAATAAATATATATATCTCAAATAAATTCTCAAACCCGCAGTAATTTACCATTCATGTTACCGTAGCTCTTCTGTAAATTCATGTTTTTGCTTGTGTATGTTTATGTAATCTTGCTCTAAGCATACAAATGTATGTTTTACGCAATAAAGAATTGAATTGAATTGAATTTTCAGAAAAAGAAAGGTCACCGTTTTCAGAAAATGAAAGGTCACATTTGATGTCGCAGAATCATTTGATTTGGAACACACCCTTTTCTGCATATATATAACCTCTGTGTTTACAATTTTTGCAAATGGCTGCCGAATTAAATACTGAGGATATTTACACCATCGAATCATTGCAAAAAAGGTAAATAGAGGCCTCAAACCCCATGCATGATTAGTTGCTATTTGAAGGTAATTTTTATATATAAACACTTTGTTGTTTTAAATGCCCAGCTTCCTGTAAAATGTTTTAGGGATGCTGATGATGCAAAAAATGACCAAAGGTCCGTCCTCGGGGGGGGGGGGGGCAAATGTCCGCCCAAGCTAAACCGTTAGGGGGTAAATGTCCGCCCAAGTCCAACAGGGGGGCAAGTGTCAGGGGGGGGGGCAAATGTCCGCCCTGGCTAAAACACCAGGGGGCAAATGTCCGCCCATGCCCAAATAGGGGGGCAAATGTCCGGGGGCAAGTGTCCGGGGGCAAATGTCCGTAAACCAGTCCTACCTATCAGTATAACCTACCATGGGCCAACATAATGAAACCTCAATTACTGCATTTTTTCGGCCGCATTCGGTCCAAATAATGTAAACATACACTTTACTTCTTGCAAGCGCTTTGCAGCTTGCTTGTCATTTCATTATAATTTGGTAATAAACCTGTAGCAGGGAATAGGGTAAATAAAAGCACTACTAAGAAGCCCTTTGCAGCTGGCTTGTTGTGATAAAAAGAGGTTGTGTACTACCAGTTGCATCCCAACAATGGGGGAATTTAGTAAATGGTAATAGAAAATCAATGTGTTCCTGTATGACTATAAGCTGTCTGATCTGGGTATACTTAAAAAAAAAAAGATTATTATAATGTAACGTAGTCCTACCTGCCGCATGCCAACATAATTTAACCTCAATCATTGTAATTTTTCTGCGGCATTAAGTCCGAGTAATGTTAAAATACACCTTACTTCTCGCAAGCCGCTTTGCGGCTTGCTCGTTATTTCATTTTAAATAACAGCAATGTAATTAAGCCTACTAGGAAGCCCTTTTCAATAACGAGCGGTTGTGTACTGTAACATAGTCCTATACCAGTTGCATCCCCACATTGTTGTTTTGGGGAATTTAGTTCGGTGACAGAAAATCAATGTGTTCCTGTATGAGCTGTTTTATCTGGGTATACTCTGCAAAAGTGTACTGAACTGAGTAAATGTTAACTAAGTCAAACCTGACACATCCTAACATGGTGTCTGTAACATTGTTATAGACGAATATCATGAAAGTTGTTCGTAAAAAAGCAGTATATTCCTGGCAAGCCGCGTTGCGGCTTGTTCGTCATTCAAAATAAGATAATTATAATGTAACATATCGGTAGTCCTATCTGCCGCGTGCCAACATAATGGAACCTCAATCATTGTAATTTTTCTGCGGCATAATATTATAAGTCTGAGTAATGTTAAAATACACATTACTTCTCACAAGCCGCTTTGCGGCTTGCGCGGCTTGCTGGTCATTTCAATATAAATAACAGTTGCATCCCAACATTGTTGTTTTGGGAAATTTTAATTAATTTGTTTAGTGAGAGAAAGTCAGCGTGTGCCTGTATGAGCTGTCTAACCTGGATATACACTGCAAAAAAAAAATGTAATTGAGTAAATCATTTTTGTTAACAGTGTCAAACCTGAGTCCTAACATTGTTTCAGCATCATGAAATGTGTTTGTAAACAAGATGTGTTTGTGAAACACTATGCCTCCTCGATATGATATTTGACCCTGAAGGATAACCTTGATCTTGACATGTCACCCCTCAAACTGCGCAGCTTCATGGGGCACACATGCATACCAAATATCAAGTCTGTATCTCTAATGGTTCAAAAGTTATGGCCAATGCTAAAAGTTGGTGACCTTTGACCATGAAGGATGACCTTGACCTTGACATGTCACCCCTCAAACTGTGCGGCTTCATGAGATACACATGCATACCAGTATCAAGGCTGTATATCTACTGGTTCAAACATTATGGCCAATGTTGATGACCATTGACCTTCAAAGATGACCTTGACCTTGGAATGTCACCCCTCAAACTATGCAGCCAAATGAGAAACACATGCATACCAACTATCAAGTCTGTATCTCTAATGGTTCAAAAGTTATGGCCAATGTTAAAGTCGGTGACCTTTGACCCTGAAAGATGACCTTGACCTTGACATGTCACCCCCACCCTGTGCAGCTTCATGAGATACACATGTATACCAAATGTCAAGTCTGTATCTCTACTGGTTCAAAAGTTATGGCCAATGTTAAAGTCGGTGACCTTTGACCCTGAAAGATGAACTTGACCTTGACATGTCACCCCCAAACTGTGCAGCTTCATGAGATACACATTCATACCAAATGTCAAGTCTGTATCTACATGTTCAAAAGTTATGGCCAATGTTAAAGTCGGTGACCTTTGACCCTAAAAGATGACCTTTACCTTGACATGTTGCCCCTCAAAATGTGCAGCTTCATGAGATACACATGCATACCAAACATCAAAACTATATCTCTATTGGTTCAAAAGTTATGGGCAATTTGAAGTTGTGACCTTTGACCCTGAAGGATGACCTTGACATGTCACCCCTCAAACTGCGCAGATTCATGAGATACACAAGCATGCCAAATATCAAGTCTCTATCTGTACGGGTTCAAAAGTTATGGCCAATGTTAAAGTCCGTGATTTGACCCATGTTTGACCTCTGACCTTTAAGGGTGACCTTGACCTTTACATGTCACACCTCAAAATGTGCGGCTTTATGAGATACATATGCATGCCAAATATCAAGTCTCTATCTGTTCTGGCTCAAAAGTTATGACCAATGTTAAATTTACAAACAAACAGATAATTTGACCTTTGACCCTGAAGAATGACCTTGACATGTCACCCCTCAAAATGTGCAGCTTCATGAGATACACAAGCATGCCAAATATCAAGTCTCTATCTCTACTGGTCCAAAAATTATGGCTAATGTTAAAGTCAGTGATTTGACCCATATATTTGACCTCTGACCTTGAACGATGACCTTGACCTAGAAATGTCACACCTCAAAATGTGTGGCTGTATGAGATACACATGCATGCCAAATATCAAGTCGCTATCTGTACTGGCTCAAAAGTTATGACCAATGTTAAAGTTACACACAAAGAAACAGACAATTTGACCTTTGACCCTGAAGGATGACCTTGACCTTTACATGTCACCCCTCAAAATGTACAGCTTCATGAGATACACAAGCATGCCAAATATCAAGTCTCTATCTTTACTGGTTCAAAAGTTATGGCCAATGTTAAAGTCGGTGATTTGACCCATATATTTGACCTCTGACCTTGAATGATGACCTTGACATGTCACCCCTCAAAATGTGCGGCTTAATGAGATACATAGGCATGCCAAATTTCAAGTCTCTATCTGTACTGGCTTAAAAGTTATGACCAATGTTAAGTTTGCGTTAAAGTTACAGCCAAAAAAACAGACAATTTGACCTTTGACCCTGAAGGATGACTTTGACTTTGACATGTCACCCCTCAAAATGTGCAGCTTCATGAGATACACAAGCATGCCAAATATCAAGTCTCTATCTCTACTGGTCCAAAAATTATGGCCAATGTTAATGTCGGTGATTTGACCCATATATTTGACCTCTGACCTTGAAGGATGACCTTGACATGTCACCCCTCAAAATGTGAGGCTTAATGAGATACATAGGCATGCCAAATTTCAAGTCTCTATCTGTACTGGCTTAAAAGTTATGACCAATGTTAAGTTTGCGTTAAAGTTACAGCCAAAAAAACAGACAATTTGACCTTTGACCCTGAAGGATGACTTTGACTTTGACATGTCACCCCTCAAAATGTGCAGCTTCATGAGATACACAAGCATGCCAAATATCAAGTCTCTATCTCTACTGGTCCAAAAATTATGGCCAATGTTAATGTCGGTGATTTGACCCATATATTTGACCTCTGACCTTGAAGGATGACCTTGACATGTCACCCCTCAAAATGTGAGGCTTAATGAGATACATAGGCATGCCAAATTTCAAGTCTCTATCTGTACTGGCTTAAAAGTTATGACCAATGTTAAGTTTGCGTTAAAGTTACAGCCAAAAAAACAGACAATTTGACCTTTGACCCTGAAGGATGACTTTGACTTTGACATGTCACCCCTCAAAATGTGCAGCTTCATGAGATACACAAGCATGCCAAATATCAAGTCTCTATCTCTACTGGTCCAAAAATTATGGCCAATGTTAATGTCGGTGATTTGACCCATATATTTGACCTCTGACCTTGAAGGATGACCTTGACCTTGACATGTCACCCCTCAAAATGTGCGGCTTTATGCAATACATATGCATGCCAAATATCAAGTCTCTATCTGTACTGGCTCAAAAGTTATGACCAATGTTAAGTTTGCGTTAAAGTTACAGCCAAAAAAACAGACAATTTGACCTTTGACCCTGAAGGATGACCTTGACCTTGACATGTCACCCCTCAAAATGTGCAGCTTCATGAGATACACAAGCATGCCAAATATCAAGTCTCTATCTCTACTGGTCCAAAAATTATGGCCAATGTTAAAGCTGGTGATTTGACCCATATATTTGACCTCTGACCTTGAAGGATGACCTTGACCTTGACATGTCACCCCTCAAAATGTGCGGCTTTATGAGATACATATGCATGCCAAATATCAAGTCGCTATCTGTACTGGCTCAAAAGTTATGACCAATGTTAATGTTGCTGACAAACAAACAGACAAACAGACAGACAGGGCAAAAACAATATGCCCCCCTGATTTGATCTGGGGAGCATAAAAAGCAGTATATTCCTCGCAAGCCGCTATGCGGCTTGCTCGTCATTATAACAGCAATGTAAGCACTACTAGGAAGCCCTTTGCAGATAGCTTGTTATGTTAAAGAGTGGTCGTGTACTGTAACATAGTCCTACCAGTTGTATCCCAACATTGTTGTTTTGTGACATTTAATTAATTTGTTTGGTGACAGAAAATCAGCGTGTTCCTGTATGAGCTGTCTTACCTTGGTATTCTCTGCATACGTGGAATTAATTGAGTAAATGTTAACGAAGTCAAACCTGAGTCCTAACATGGGGTCCGTAACATTGTTATAGCTGAGCATCATAAAAGTTGTTCTTGAAAAAAGCAGTATATTCCTCGCAAGCCGCTTCGCGGCTTGCTCGTCATTTAAAAAAAAGATTATTATTAATGTAACGTAGTCCTACCTGCCACGTGCCAACATAATGGAACCTCAGTCATTGTAATTTTTCCGCAGCTTTAAGTCCAAGCAATCATGTTAAAAACACCTCAGCCGCTTACATCTCGCAAGCCGCTTCGCGGCTTGCTCGTCATTTCATTATAAAAAAGCAGTATATTCCTCGCAAGCCGCTACGCGGCTTGCTCGTCATTACAACAGCAATGTAAGCACTACTAGGAAGCCCTTTGCAGATGGCTTGTTATGATAAAGAGTGGTTGTGTACTGTAACATAGTCCTACCAGTTGCATCCCAACATTGTTGTTTTGTGACAATTAATTTGTTCGGTGACAGAAAATCAGCGTATTCCTGTATGAGCTGTCTAAACTGGGTATACTCTGCAAACGTGTAATTAATTGAGTAAATGTTAACGAAGTCAAACCGGAGTCCTAACATGGGGTACGTAACATTGTTATAGCTGAGCATCATGAAAGTTGTTCGTAAAAAAGCAGTACATTCCTCACAAGACGCCTCGCGGATTGCTCGTCATTTTAAACAAAAGATTATTATAATGTAACATAGTCTTACCTGCCGTGTGCCAACATAATGGAACCTCAGTATTTTTTCCGCGGCTTTAAGTCCAAGCAATCATGTTAAATACACATCGGCCGCTTACCTCTCGCAAGCCGCTTAATTAGCGGCATGCTCGTCATTTCATTATTAAAGTTCACTATTTTACAATATAACTTATTTGTTGCACCCCCTCAAGTGTATTTAAAGGCATTATCTGTATTGTTTGTTTGATGAAGACTTGTTTTATTTACAGTAATTCGTCGAATCGAGTCAATTTCAAGATGGCGGCAGCTGTCAGAAGAAAATTGAAGTATGTCCGAAATGTAGCGATAAGAATTTTCTAAAAAAAATATGACTGTACCCCGATTTATTATCCCATTTACGGCTTCGCCGAATCAATTGCATTTCTCAGAAAATTACATGTCAAATTCGGATTTTCGGCGCTGGTCAATGCTTTTCAATGAAAACTCCCGAAATAGCCTAATCCACTCTTGACACGCAGTTTTTTGTGGCTTAACCATCTACCGTAGAGCGAATCGACGGCGCCTTCGGCGCCCGGTCGATTCCCTATTAGGCTAGTAGGAAGTGACTGTATTTTGTGACGTTGCATGATAAATAGAAATAGAGATTGAGACAAATAGTGAAGTCCCTGATCAGACGCCGCCTTGAAAAGGCGGCGTCTGATCTGGGACTGCACTATTTGTCGTAGTGCATTTATGCGACTGCGGCGGTGAAAGGGTTCAGAGTACATTTAATGTGTATAGTAAAACCTCTGTATCTAAGAGTACTTGTAATGTGTAAAGTAAAATGTCTGTGTCTAATAGTGTTTGTAATGACTGCAGTGAAACCTCTCTGTCTAAGAGTACTTGTACTGAGTGAAGTAAAACGTCTGCGGTTAATAGTACATGTGATGAGTATAATGAAACTTTTCTGTCTAATAGAACTCGTAATGTGTATAGCGTATACATCTGTGTTTAAGAGTACGTGCAATGTAAATAGTAAAACCTCTCTGTCTTAGAGTACCTTTAACATATATAGTAAAACCTCTCTGTCTAAGAGTACCTTTAACGTGTATAGTAAAACCTCTGTCTAAGAATACTTGAAACGTGTATTGTAAAACCTCTGTATTTTAAAGAGTACTTGTAATGTGTATAGTAAAACCTCAGTATCTTGGGGTACTTATAATATGTATAGTAAAACATCTTCTTGTAATGTGTATAGTAAACATCTGTATATAAGAGTATTTGTAAAATGTATAGTAAAACTTCTTTGTCTAAATGTACTTGTGATTTGTATAGTAAAACTTCTATATCTACGATTACTTCTTATGTATATAGTAAACTTCTGAATCTAAGAGTACTTGTAACGTGTATTATAAAACCTGTTTCTAAGAGTACTTGTAAAATGTATAGTACAACGTCAGTATCTGAGAGTACTTGTAATGTGTATAGTAAAACTTCTCTTTCGGAAATCTGGCCATTCTTTTAAAGATGTTTTAGTACAAATTGTTGAGCATATAACATATGATAAGGAGGCTACTAGTAGCTTTAAATCGAAAGCTAGATTTATATCTGAATTAAATTGGATCAAAAAATTGCAAACACCTTTTCCTTTAGGACTGAATGATAATATTTACCAGACTGGAAATATTTCAAAAGAACCAGATATAGATATTTTTTCAATTTTTTCTATTAGAAAACGCAAATCTCGGTCACATGGCATTCGCAAAAATGGTAATATTAAACGAAAATCTCGTTTGAAAATGACTCTTCTTGATCTACATACTTTACGCCTTACTTCGGGTAAACATGCCATGCTTTCTATACTTTCCTCCTTATCTATATGTTCATTAAAAGAAATTGACGAGCAAGCCGATAAAATTATTTTTAGATCAGATCCTCTCATAGGAACGGCTAGTTTGATACAAAGCTTTACTCTACATGTTCTCAGACCGCACATTGACAAATTATCTGAACACCAAAGATTCTTCTTGAAAATTCCTTTTATTAATAAAGGTATTGATTTTATTGACCTCCAAAGTATTTTTAGAGACAAAAATGTAATTGACACTATTCCTAAATACTTTAAAAATACAGAACCACCTATCATCTGCTACAAATATAACAAACCCATCAGAAATACAATTTTCAACTATAATAAAATTGTGGCCGACCTTAATATTAATGATAATATTCCTGATAATTGAGATTGCGCCACCTCAAAATTTTGCTATTCTCCGGCTGGTCATGTGATTACTGGTAATTTTGAGATAATTAAAGATAAACGTCTACGATCTCTTTTGAATAAAGGTCCCAAATATAGAATACCATCCTTGATATATTTTAACTCTTGTCGAGTTCAGATTGCGGAGGCTTTACAAAATTTTAGTATTAAATGGTGTCGAAGAGAACATGTTGAGTCTAATGCTCTTTCTTGTTGGAAAAAACTGATTTTTGATATAATTGATAAACGCATTTCCTTTTACAGCTCTAATAAACACCTTCTTCCACCTAAACCTAGAACTTCTTTTAGACATCTTAAAAAGGGTTTACAGGATTTCCATTCAAAATACGTTTTTGTTCCTGCTGATAAGGCATCGAATAATGTGATTATTATTTGACGATTACATTATATCGATGTCTTGAAGCAGGAAATTATTAATACCAAGTCATACATTTCAGTTACCACTGACGAAAAGACCATAATTTCAGACCATGTCAAAAAGTGTGAACAATTTGGAACCGATATTAAAATTACACAACATAAACTTCCTACAATGTATTGGTTACCAAAACTACATAAAAAACCATATAAAGCGCGTTTCATTGCAAATTCTAGTTCATGTACAACTACTAAATTGTCTATACTTTTGACTTCTTGTTTAACGAAGGTAAAGGAACATGTAAAATTCTACTGTGATAAGACTTATGAAAATTCTGGAATAAATCTCTTCTGGTCTATTAGGAACTCTTCAGAAGTCTTAAACAAACTTAAGAACAAAAGGTATCTTGCATCCACTGTAAGCACGTACGATTTTTCTACTCTGTACACAACTCTTCCTCATATTTTAATTAAGGATAAGCTTACTAACTTAATCCAGAAAGTATTTGCACGGGAAAAACATCATTCTTGGCATGTAATGCTGAAAAAGCTTTCTTTACTGACGAGCAAATGAAATATTACACCAATTGGACTTGCTCAGAAGTTTGCGAAGCACTTACCTTTCTTTTGGATAACATATTTGTACGTTATGGGAATGCTATATACCGTCAGGTAATTGGTATTCCTATGGGTACGAATTGTGCACCACTTGTCGCAGATTTGTTTTTGTACTGCTATGAGAGAGATTTCATGTTGCGTTTGAATCCTCAATCACAAGATGTTATAAAAGCCTTCAATGAAACTTGTCGATATTTGGATGATATTTTTAACTTAGATAACCCTTTCTTTGATGCTCTGATTCCTACAATTTATCCTAAAGAACTCAAATTGAATAAAGCTAACCCGTCCGACAATTATGCAGCGTTTCTTGATCTAGACCTTAAAATTAATAATGGAATGATTTCTTCTAAAATATATGACAAAAGAGATGATTTTGATTTTAATATTGTAAATTTTCCTCATCTTGACGGGGATGTTCCCCGTGCTCCATCTTACGGGGTTTATATATCTCAGCTTATTCGTTTTGCTAGAGCTTGTTCATCTATTGACGATTTTAACAGTCGAAAATCTCATTTTAACTGAAAAGCTGCTTAAGCAAGGATATAGATACCATAAACTAAGAAAAACTTTCTCTAAATTTTACTATCGAAATCTCTCGCTTATTGGCAAGTACCAATGTAATCTCAAGGTGCTTCTGCGACACGGTATTTCACATCCTGAAATTTATGGTGATGTGATTTACAAACTTCGTAAAATTATTGGACATATCCATTTTCTCACTTTGTTCATCAAATGTGTTAAACAATTCATTAAAAAGGGATATGATCCTGTAGTACTACAACATACTGCATGTTTGGTTGTGAACCTTTTTACAGTTGGCAATCACGCTGGCCTCTTTGCATGTACGCCGACAAGAAAGGTTTAGTACTCTATGAAGGCAACCTCTTAAATCCAGAAATGGAAGGAGAACGTCGGATATCTGTACTATTTCATTTTTGTCGTACCCTTTATTACTTTTCTACAGTTACTCTGTTTGCAGCTCAATCATTGAGTACACTAGCGATAGGTGGATACAGTATGTTCAATTAAATGTTTTTTCGTTATACATGCACTTTACCATTGTATTTGCCGTCGCGATTGTTGTAGATTAGTCGGAGAGGGGATACGTTTATTTACACTGTTTGTCTTTTAGGGTAGGGATGGAATAAGAGTGAGGTTGGGCGCCCATAAACCGGTTTAACCCCCCAGTGACTTTTGTCACTGACCGTTCCAAGGCGGTTCTTCCATCTTCCTCCTATTGTATGTTTGTTTTGTCTTTGTGTGTCTCTTGTTGTTTTTTCTAGTTATGTACATTTGCTGTTTCCTTGTGTTGCTGTTCGGGCGATTGTTTGTTCTGTATGTGGTGTTTCCTGCATGACTCATTTTTGTACTTTCAGTATCTAAGAGTACTTGAAATGTATATTGCAATCCCCTGTATCCAGATGCACTTGTCATGTGTATAGTAAAACTTCAGTATCTAAGAGTACGTGTAATGTATATAGTAAAACCTCTCTATCTAAGAGTATTTTTAAAATTCATAGTAAAACTTCTTTATCTAAAAGTACTTGTAATGTGTTAAGTAAAACTTCTGTATCTGAGAGTACTTGTAATGTGTATAGTAAAACTTCTGTAACTAAGAGTACTTGTAATTCGTATATAGTAAAACTTTTGTATCTAAGTGTACTTGAAACGTGTATTGTAAAACCTCTGTATCTAAATGTACTTGTAATGTGTATTTTAAAACTTCTGTATCTGATGATGTGTTTTTAAAACGTCTATATCTAAGAGTAATTGTAATGTGTATAGTAAAACTTCTGTATCTGATAGTACTTGTAATTTGTATTGTAAAACTTCCGTATCTGAGGGTACTGATAATGTGTTTTTAAAACTTCTGTATCTGAGAGTACTTATAATGTGTATTGTTAAACCTCTGTATCTGAGAGTACTTGTAATATGTATAGTAAAACATCTGGATCTGAGAGTACTTGTAATGTGTATAGTAAAACCTCAGTATCTGAGAGTACTTGTAATGTGTATAGTAAAACATCTGGATCTGAGAGTACTTGTAATGTGTATAGTAAAACATCTGGATCTGAGAGTACTTGTAATGTGTATAGTAAAACATCTAGATCTGAGAGTACTTGTAATGTGTATAGTAAAACATCTGGATCTGAGAGTACTTGTAATGTGTATAGTAAAACATCTGGATCTGAGAGTACTTGTAATGTGTATAGTAAAACCTCAGTATCTGCGAGTCCATGTACTTGTGATTGTTTTTGAACACAAGTTATATAGAAAATACTTTTGGGAATTTCTGCTCGAATGTCACGTGATATTTCTTGTTGTAAAGACCAACTTTGATACCTATTTGAGTTTTTGTTTGTAGAAAAATCCTACTGTACATGTATGTTGAGCGACTTAATTTTTCTTTAGTAGGTTATATTCTTTTTGCGCTAAACGATTGTCGGCTGCAAACGGTATCGTCTGCTTTCAGTTTCAACTCGAACTTTCCTTCAGTTTTTATATGACAAACATTTTGGATAGTGGGCGTTGATTTCAACAATATTTTATTCAATAAAGAAACGGATTGGACAACAGGCATAGCCTATGTAAGTCCTCTCCAGTGGTACAAGGTAATTACATGTCGTACATGCTAGAAATATATAAATATATACAGCGATTAACATGTAAGTAATTACATCGTTCATATATAGGCCTACATATGCAATGGTGTTATTAAATAACAATTAGTCAGTATTGCCTGGGTCCGATTGCACAATCACTAATTATATTAGATCAATCCATTTCCCAAACGTTATTTGGAACAAATTTCAATTATGAATCGATCATTATAATTAACTTAGCACAGCGGTTGTTTAGGATTGTGTATACATATACGCAGTATATACGCCTATATACGATTGAGATACAATCTATAGTACATAGCTTTCCAACTTAAAATAAAAGGTTAGTGACTTTGAAACCGGGTCCGGTAATACAGATTAATTACCTTAATCATTATATAGTTCAATGATTTGTAATGAATATGTAGTTGAACGTTTCATCAATCAAATTTTTTTTTAACAAAGAAAAACCGTCAATCGAGTAGTCAACTTTCTCAGTCAAATCTCCTGGTATTCCTGATATATGTGTGCACTATATCATTAAGTGCTTCTACAGACTCCACGCTCAGACCGCTGCCTCCGAACAATAGTGTATTTAGGGTTACCTCCCCTTTTTCTCTCAATGCTGTAAGCATGTTTCGTCTATGTACAGTGAATGATGAACAGACAAAGAAGAAGTGGTAATTATCTTCGGGTATGTCAGTGCAATTTGGGCACGAGGGCGATTCTGATAGAAAATGGTTAAACAGATGCTTATTGAGTGAACTAGCGTTGTTACGCAGTTGACAAAGAAGAATATTTTCTTGTCGCCTGCCTAGATTGTAATAAATAGGAGGCCTCGTTCGGCTTTTAATTGACGATAGTTTAGTTTTGAATTGGTGAACGGAAGTAGCAGACTTAACTGTATCTGGAAGGGCATTCCATGCTCTTATCGTGCTAGGTATAAAGCTATTTTGATATGAAGATGTTCTACAACGTGGGATTTGGAGAGTTTGACCGCGAGATCGGAGGTTGTATTCTGCTTCTACAGGTAAAAAGGGAGAAATAAGATCCGTTAAATATTGCGGACACATACCATGTAAGATTTTGAAAATAATTGTTAGTTTGTGGTTTTCTCGTCTTTCAGACAGAGTATCTATACCTAATTCTGCGTACAGACAAGATCTGGAAGAGTTTCGACGCAGTCCGGTAATTATTCGTGTTGCTTCAACCTGGACACTTTCTAATAAATCTGATTCTTGCTGAGTGCAATTTGTCAATACCGAATTAGCGTATTCTAATACAGGTCGAATGAATGAGAGGTAAATTGTTAGAAGTGAAGGACGGCCAACAGAGTGTTTAAGCATGCGAAGGGTGTTTAATCTACTACATGCTTTATTATAGATACTTTCAATGTGAGCGGACCAAGATGCATTTGATTTGAATGTTACCCCTAAGTGAGTGTGCGTTTGAACTTCTTCAACGGGCTCCCCGGCAAAGTGAATAGTAGGGTGTATAGTGCGTTTCCGAGAAAATACTAACGACTTGGTTTTCTGAGGATTGAAGGAAACTGCCCATTGATTTCCCCAGTTATTTATTAAGTTAAGGTCGCTGGACAGAGATGCTGCACACATTGTCTCCCGGTTTTTATCGATTATCACAAAAAGTGAGGTATCATCTGCAAAAAGTCTGACATTGTTTGTTAAATTATCTATGATGTCATTAACATAGAGTAAGAATAGGAATGGACCTAATACCGAGCCCTGGGGAACACCGGCCTCGATCGGTGAAAAAAAACTTGAATAGAACCCTTCAGTCACGACCATTTGTTCCCTATCACTTATTTAACTTTTTATCCAGTTTAGTATATTTCCCCGGATACCATATTGGCTTAATTTTAGTAAAAGACCGGTATGCCAAACTCTATCAAAAGCCTTGGCAACATCACAAAAAACGAATCTTACATCTTTACCCTTATCTAGATTGGAGATAATCGAGTTATAAATATCTATAAGCTGATTGACTGTACAGTCATTGGGTTGAAACCCTGATTGTTGGTTGCATAATAAATTATTTTCTTTAATATAATTAAGTTAACAGATGTTTAAATAAACTATTTTCCATAATTTTACATACAACACTGGTTAGCGATATTGGACGATAATTGTTTGGTATATCAGAATCTCCCTTTCCTTTGAAGATTGGTGTCACGTGTGACCGTTTCCACTGATATGGGACTTGATTTTGAGAGAGGGATAAATTGAACAGTTTGGTTAATGGTGCAGATATGGATGGGATTACATGTTTGAGAATTCTAGGACTAATATTGTCAGGCCCAGGTGGCTTCAAACTGTTTAAAAGTTTTAATTGATCGACAACTTCCGATTCAAGGAACGTTATATGGAACGTTATATTTTCGAGCCGTGACCTTGTGCGTTCATTGAATTGTGGTAGTGGTGGTTCATCACTTAATTTGGAGACCGAACTAAAGTACTCATTAAAAGCCTCTGCCTTTTCAGTAGGGTGAAATAAAATTTTACCGTTTGATTTTAGGGGCGGGTTACAAGCCTTAACATTATTATATGTAGCAATAGATTTTGTAATTCGCCACCATTTACCTGGAGGAATATTTTTGTCAGTCAGTTGTGAGCATAATTTAGTTTTATACTGTTCTTTCGATTCACGCACTAATTTGATGACGTCATTCCGGAGTTTACGAAAAATTTCCCAATGGTTCGGGTTATTGGAGCGCTTTGCTTTTTGGTGAGCACGATTTCTTTGACGCATTTTATGGCGGATAGTGTTATTAATAAAAGGTTTATCCTTCGGCCTGATAACAACAGTTTTTGTTGGGATATGACGCTGTGCACAGTTATGGAACATATTAACAAAATTAGTATACACCGTATTTAAATTTTTACTGTTAAAAACGTCTCTATCCCAGTTTTGAGAAGATAAATCCATGTTTAATCCATCATAATTTGCCAAATTGTACTTTCTAATGGTTCGTTACAAGCATATGTTTTATAGGTTGAAAAATTCACTTCGACTGTGACGACACTGTGTGAGCTACAGATAGGAGAAGAAACATTAACATTGTAAACATTGGTACTATTATTTGTAATGCAAATATCGATACACGTTCCTGTATCAGTCGTGTAGTTTGTGGGTTCGTGTACAACATTTTCCATATTTAATCTTAGAAGTAAGTTTTTAAAATTCATACTAGAATTTGAAAGCATATTGATATTAAAATCACCTTGAAGAAATATAGGCATGTCGCAATCAAGAGCACGTGGCAAATTATCATATAGCCTGTCTAGTAATTCGTTTTTCGAGTTTGGGGGTCTATAAAATATTCCTAATAAAAATGTATGCCCTAGAGTGTTTATTTCAACCCAAAGTAGTTCTAAATTGGCTGAAGTTAAGTCTTCTCGAATTTTATAATGAATACTGTCTTTAATATAGATAGCTACCCCACCGCCAAAACGATTTCTATCCTTACGCACTGGGCCTTGAAATCATGGGAGTTCTAAATCTGTGTTTAATATAGTTTCACTTAGATGTGTTTCAGATATACAGATAATATCGTTTTGTGCCAATTCGGATTCCACAATATCTAATTTAGGGAGTAAGCTGCAGACATTATTATGCGCAATAGTTATATTTTTCCGTGCATAGTTTTTGTGAGGTCCTGGATTACTTTCAACCCCGCCAATTAGAAGTAACAATGCTATCACATTGCGAGGTATGCAAGTGTATTGACTGACTTTAAATAACAGTAATATATAAACATGAAGGCTAACGGTCCGAGCATGTAGACAGACCCGTGTGTCAGGTAGAGTACAAACTAAGTGTCTTTTTTTTAATCATGTGTATCATAGATAGCAACAGTGACGCTGTACAATATACACTGACACACAGAGTTGGTACATATGGGCACCAAGTGATGACTGACGGAAGAAATGACAATAAACGAGACGTTAAAACAAAAACAAAAATTACAAACAAGTAGAAAATATAAGTACATGTTTATGGAGAAATGCATACTCGTATGCTTTCTCTCCAGTACGGTAGTCATACAATGCACGTAATTATGGAGTGCGTTATTGTGCATTTTTTTTTATATAGCTAAGATTAAGATATCGCAGAGTAGCATTTTAAACACTATCCCATAAATTTCAAATCATACAATTTCTGAATATGTACATGTAGTAAGAATTTACACTCCGGATCCTAGAGTTGATAGTGTTAGAAGATGATCACGTTAAAACGGACGAACATTGAGGAGAATGCATGTCATCAGGGTCAACACACATGTCACCAGGGTCAACATACATGTAGTAAACCGCATTAACTTGCATACTAGCACCCATGATCCATGGTATTTAGAGTAAGTGTTTAGTGTAGAAATGCAAGCAGAATATATCACAATTAGACGATTCAAGCATAACACGAGTAACCAGGTTCAATAATGCTTAATATCTAAAATATACACATTTATAACAATAACATTATACAGTAGAACCGTTCATAACAGTTATCATATCTATATCTATGGGTCAGAAAGCCTCTATAAGAATTATATGTACTGCCTCCGCACAGCTCTACCAATTAATCAATCAACCAGTCAGTCAAACAACCATGCAAACAATCAATCAATCGATCAATCAGCCAACAAATCAATCAATCAATCAATCGACAAACCACTCAGTCAACCAACCAGCCAACCAATCCACCCATCCAACCCCCATCCCCATCCACCCACCACACATCCATCCGTCCATCAACCGATCAATCTGCTAATTGATCGAATGAATGAACGAACGAACGAGCGAGCGAACAAACGGACAAGGGACCAATGGATGGACGAGCAAGCCAACGAATGCACAGATGCCTGAATTTATGAATGAATGAATGACAGAATGAATGAATGAATAAATGAAAGGAAGAGTGAATGAATGAATGCATGAATGGGTGGGTTGATGGGTGGATGGACAAATGAATGAATGAATGAATGTACGAACGAATAAATGAATGATTGATCGAATTAATGATTGAGCGAATGACTGAACGAATGAACAGTCAGCTAAGACATGTTCTACTGTATACACTATTTCATGTTCATGAATTACCTTTATATTTATATCTATCTGGATACATGTAACGTCATACATTAACTATGTATATGTTTTAAAATACCGTTTGTATCATTTGAAATTCAAAATAAGTCTATATATACGATTTCAGTAGTATTTACTAACATGGTACATAAACGAAATTTTCCCAATCTGACAGTGCTCTTCACAAACCTTTTATGACACTTGTGAACAGTTTGGATCCAGATCCGGCTCCACCAACATGGGACCTGATAATGAGACCAAACTATTTATAGTGTAGATTATATTCAACACTAAATATTATAGAAGGATAATTTATTCCAAATATACTGCAGGTGACAAAAGTTTTGCAGACGGCAATTCAGCTGACCAAAAAAAAATCCAAGCTGAAAACCAGTCATATACATAAAGTACATAAAGTCGCGGCTCGACAGCCATTAGCCCAATTTACGCTGGACTACTCCGCCGGTCGCCTGCTTTTAGTTTCAGTTTTCAGTTTCAGTTTTATTGGCAAATCAGCAATACATATTGCCTTTGACCATTTACAACAATACATGCGAAATATGGCATATACAAACATTATTAACAAAATAACAAAGAATTACAAAGCAGCAAGAGTATCAAGGGTAGTTTTACGGAAATGCATACACTCCTTGATATATTTACCTGTATTTATTAGTTTTTTCCTGTTTGTCGTTGACATAAAAGCGTTAAATGTGTTAACAGAAGGCCAATGAACGTTACCAAAATATTTTCTACGAATTTCTGTGTATTTGGGGCAACACAGTAGGAAATGATACTCACTTTCAACAAGATTATGATTACAAAGTTTACAGAATCTGTTTTCTCTTAATGTTCCACTAAAACGTCCACATTCAATCTCAAGAGTATGAGAGCTTAATCTAAAACGAGAAAATATTTTGCGTAGCTCATCATTCGTAATTATATTTAGATATTCTTCGAAGCAAAAACCGTTTTTAAATCTACAATACGTACTTAATTTAGTCATCGAGTTAATTGAATCATTCCAATCTTGAATAAACTGGTCTCTTAGACGCATCTTTATTAGTGGTACATAATTGGTATCAGCATCAAAATTTAACCGTACATTAGTAAGTCCGAGATGATCAATAATAGAATTAATTATTTTGGCCCAGCAAGTGCTTTTTACATTATTGCACTGATCAATAAAAACTTCGAACATCGGTGAACCAATATTACTTCTTATCTTACACCAGAACTTAAGTGCCCGTTCTTTACATAAAAGCGTCAATGGGAACCTTCCTAATTCACCATACACGGCTGAGTTAGGTGTTTGTTTTTTAACGCCAAGTACATATTTACAGAATTTTAGGTGCAACTTATCAACTTCTTTCAAATTATAAACACCCCAAACCTCAGCCCCGTATAATAAAATTGGAACAACCAAACTATCGAACAGCGCAAGTTTTGTCTTGACATCAAAATGAATTTTGTCAAAAAGATATAAAAGACTTGAATAGGCCTTTAGAGCCTGATCATGCAAACACTTTACAGCATTCGTGAAAGTTCCAACGTGATTAAATGTGATGCCTAAATATGTAAATGTGTTTACTATTTCTACTTGTTCTCCATTTATGTAAAACTCAATAACATGATTACTTCTACGTTTTTCGAATATTATAACTTTTGTTTTTGAGACATTTATTGTTAGACCCCATTTAACAGAGTATTGGTAAATGTTATCAATTTGTGACTGCAAACTAATAGG
Organism: Azorinus chamasolen; assembly: GCA_963576725.1. Classification (NCBI taxonomy): domain Eukaryota; kingdom Metazoa; phylum Mollusca; class Bivalvia; order Cardiida; family Solecurtidae; genus Azorinus; species Azorinus chamasolen. The sequence goes on along the minus strand of OY755237.1, from coordinate 83,401,217 downwards.
ATCTGTAGTGAACAGAACAATATCGTCAGCAAAAAGAATTAGGTATTTTGATAATAATTCAAAATCCTTATCAGTTAATGATTGAAAATCAAGGTTATCAACAATGTCATTTAGGAAAAAGAGAAATAAAATGGGTGATAACGGTTCACCTTGCTTTAAACCTATCGTGACGTCAAAGAATTCAGATATATTACAATGTGATAGTTTAACACACGACTGCACACTGCTATACATACACTTTATCATGTTTAACATTTTACAACTAATGCCTGACTGAATTAATTTATACCATAGAGCCTCCCGATTAACGGTATCAAAAGCCCGCTGGTAATCTATAAAAATGCACCATAATTTAGACTGCTTAGCTAAAACTTTCTGTATGATACAATGGAGAAGAAATATTGCGTCAGCTGTAGATCGATTATCACGAAATCCAAATTGGCAATCTGGAAACAAGTTATTTTTCTCACTCCATTTATTCAGGCGGTTTCGCAGTATCAAAGAGAATATCTTAGATGTAACATTTACTAGAGTTATACCCCTATATTTTGATGGATCCAGTTTGTCACCGTTTTATATATAGGAACAATAGCCCCTGTGGTCCAACCATCTGGATATATGCAAGAATCAAAAATATAATTGAAAATAGTGCATAGAAACGGAGCGATAAAGGGTTTCGCATCCATAAAGAAGTCCGCTACATTATTGTCTAAGTCACAGCTTTTGTGCCGTTTTAAAGAAGAAATTACTTTTTCTATTTCATCGAGAGTAATACGTGAATCTAAATCATTAATATGAAGATCAGTGTCAACATCGCCATCAAAATTATCAGATATATTTGAATGAGTGGCAGATGATGACAGATTTGAGAAATGTTGAGCAAATGCATGCATTTCAATATTATTTTCAGATGTTTTAGATTTTCTGAATTTTTTAATGTATTTCCAGAATTTTCTAGGTGACGATTTTTGTAGATTGCACATCTTTACCTTTTCATTGTTGTAATATTTAAATTTAGCACGACGTTTAACTTTATTGTAAGATGCTCTATTAGACAAAAATAACAGTTTTTTGTCATCATTTGGGTAACTATAGAAACGTCTCTTAGAGTCACAAAATACCTTTTTTGAAAGTCTGCATTCGTCATTAAACCATTTACAATTACGTTTAACTGTCCTCGTTTTACCTGTGGAGAATGTCTTTCCAAAATATTTGAATGACATATCATAGATTAAATCAGAAAATAGTGACATAAAAAGATTAATGTCTATTTCACTTGTAACAAGTTTATCAGTGAACTCATCAAACAATGGTTTATTGCTGTACAAATTATTCAAAAACTCTTGGGATTTGGACGAATCCCATACTAGTTTGTCATAACAACCGTTATTTTCGGGTAGTAATTGTCTATTATAAACAATGTTGAATGATAGTGAACAATGGTCGGAGAATTCCGACAACTCAGAAACAGCAAAATTATTTACAAAGTTGAACCCAATCGGGTCACAAATCAAATAGTCTACTAAACTGCACACTGGCCTGTTTCTTAGCTTACCGTGATATGTACAACTACCACTATCATGACGTCCATTGCAAATAACTACACCATTCTCTTTACACAAATTCAACAAGTTAATACCGTAATTGTTTACCGTATTGTCCTGATTTTTACGCTCAGTAATAGAGTCATGCAGATCAGGACCAGACGGTAAATCTACGAAACGATTTAAATTGATGTCGGGGATATAATCGGGTAAATCACCCGTGCGTGAATTCAAATCACCAGTCAAATAAACAATGCCTATATCACTATAGTTTCTAATATCTGCAGACAGGCACTCGAAAAAGTCATAATCATAGAGTGGAGAGTTAATGTTTCTGTACAAGTTTGAATCTTCCGGCGGAATATATGATAAACAGAAAAACATATCTTCGTCACAGTTGTTTAAAGACTTAGATAGTTTAAACCACACTATACCATTTTCATGCAGACGAACGAGTTCAAGGTACGGACTAAAACACCTGCGGAAGTATACAATCACACCACCGCTATCACGCTACGCTTTACTATTGTACCGTGGGCGAGGGCAGCTATAACAATCATAACCATCAATTGAGATGTTTAGTTTGGAATGCCAGGTTTCAGAAAATAGTAAAATATCAAATTTTGACACATAATCTATAAAGCTGGTGTCATCTAATTTCGATTTTATACCCTGCACATTCCAAACTAAAAATGAAAGCTGCTCATAATTGCACCCCTAATTAAATCCGGAACTGGATACAGTGTCAACAGTATACATTTTACCCTCTATGTAAAGCTTGTCATATGATACATATGCATCTTTCTCAGCATCACGGGCATTTTGCATAGCGCCAAATAGAGCCTTGCGCCTGTCTTGAATTGTCTTTGGGTACTGCTCCGTAACACGGTAACCGGTATCTTTGAGCTCTTCTGACGCACGCTTTTTCACTAACATTTTGTCGGGATAATGGTTAAATTTCACGACTATGTGCCTTTTCTTTTCACGATTAAATTTGCCAATTCTGTGTGCCCGTTCAATCTTGATTGTAGCATGTGGATCGGCGATCTTCAATGTGTTTTGGCAGAAGTCTAATACAGATTTAACACAGTTTTCACCCTGCCTTTCTTCGGACGAATTACACTCAGGAAACCCCATGAAAAGAAGATTGTCACGCATAGAACGAGACTGAATGTCCAACATATCCTCATTAAGTTTATGAATCCTGCTGCATTCATTCGAAAACTTATCAATTTGCTTTTGGCCACGTTTCAGATCCTGATCAATTTTGGATTGGGCAGACTGAATGTCATCAAGGGTTTGAGAGTCATATGCTCGGCTATGTTCGATCTGGCTCAATTTCTCTTTGGTGACAGTAGAAGCTGACTCTAGGTTCGAAATGCGGGTATTCATTGAAGCCATATTTTGGGACAGTGTTGATAACTGTTTTTCGATAGAGTCTAATTTCCCCAATTTGTGATCAAGGCCATCCAATCTGGCTAGTATAACCTGTTGGAAATTAGTAAGCTGACCTGGAGGCGTTGAGACAGGGGCAGCTGTATTTAGGAACGGTTGATTTTGAGGGGTATAAAACGCTCCCGTTGGTGTTTGGTAATTGCCATAACTGTTCATATCAGACATATTCATGGGCTGTGCATATCCCTGTGAAGGAATGCTGTTTACACTGTTTACATTGTTCGTAACAGGGCAGCTTTGGAAACCGTTGGGTGACACATTTGTAGGCGGATTCATGGTTGGTCTCTTCTCGGGTAGGTTGCCGCCATTATCAGGAGAAGATAAAAAGCGTTTTTTCTCCTTAGATTGGTTTTTCTTCGGCTTGGTCATCGGCAACACGGTCCATTGATAACGCATTTCAACCTTGAGTCGATTCCAGACTATTAGTACCGTGTTTTTTTAATTTATATCCAGCATTTAAGAAAGCTAATGTCTGTCTTGCAACGCGACTGTAGTACTGGGGTATCGTTAATGTAACCAGGTTGCACGAGATTATTGTATTTAACCCTTTCCATCAGATAACACCTTTTCACACCAATTCAAACACAGTAGACCCAGATCGGACGGCTCGTGGAGGCATAGATTAGTGTCCACTCAGTTTGCTAACATAATTATAATAGATCTAGCATTGTTATGCTAGTATATCAAAACATACTATTATGAAATGGCTAATAGTTATTTATGATATTAATATACATGAGAATTAATATGGTAAGGGTTAATTTGGTAACACATCCTGAATCTATTGCATGCAATTTGAAAGAATCAGAGGTTCCACTCTATGAAATATAATAATAATATGCTATAGCATTCAGATATTATATATAATAAACTATACTGTCTTTTGAGATCAACAAACGGTATTTCACACCGATAAATGCCCAATTTGGGGAAGTACTGTTTAGCCTTACGAGTTCACTGGACAATATTTTACTTTACTGCTACACTTGCTAGGGGGCGTTGGACCCATGCAGATGAGACACCGAGTAATTCGGCATCTCATCTGTATGAAAACTGCTGGCAAAAGTAATCATAGATTCGCCAATTCTAGCAAACATTGTGGATCGCTTTCCATTGACTTCTGCACTGACATAGTTCAATTATAGCATGAAGTTATATAGATCTATGATTACCCTTGTAAACTGTTTTGATCCAGAAGAGACGCCGAGGTACATGGCGTTTATTTTGGATCCCCACTGTTTGTCAAACTGTTTGACAGCCTAGTTATCTTTGGAGAAGAATTAGAGAGAAATTTACTCTGTCACTAAAGGCATATGACAATATGTGCAGACGAAAAGTATTTGGCGCCAAAAGAACAAGATCGAACAGGTCCCGATTAGCAAACTCTCGTCTTTGTTTTATTAGCCTCCTACACCGAAAACATGGTTTAGCGAACTGAAGCCTTTGTTTTATTAGCCTCCTACACCGAAAACATGGTTTAGCGAACTGAAGTCTTTGCTTTATTAGCCTCCTACACCGAAAACATGGTTTAGCGAACTGAAGCCTTTGCTTTATTAGCCTCCTACACCGAAAACATTGTTTAGCGAACTGAACCACGGTTTAGCGAACTGAAGTCTTTGTTTTATTAGCCTCCTACACCGAAAACATGGTTTAGCGAGCTGAAGTCTACTCTCGTCTTTGTTTTGTTATACTCCTACACCGAAAACATGGTTTAGCGAACTGAAGTCTACCCTCTTCTTTGTTTTATTAGCCTCCTACACCGAAAACATGGTTTAGCGAACTGAAGTCTTTGTTTTATTAGCCTCCTACACCGAAAACATGGTTTAGCGAACTGAAGTCTTTGTTTTATTAGCCTCTTACACCGAAAACATGGTTTAGCGAACTGAAGTCTACCCTCGTCTTTGTTTTATTAGCATCCTACACCGAAAACATGGTTTAGCGAACTGAAGTCTACTCTCGTCTTTGTTTTATTAGCCTCCTACACCGAATCCATGGTTTAGCGAACTGAAGTCTTTGTGCAGATCGGATAAGAGCGAGATCAACTTTCTTCGTGTTATGCACTATTCACTGTACAACGACATAATTGGGTGCTGTCCATTCATGGCGGTAAGTGGTGTTAGATTGAATGCCTTTCATAACTTATATTTAGATAGAGATAATTCTGAACCCGCGAAATACTGGAATGCACCGCTATACGGATGTGATAAAACATTGGAATACAGTAGAACCTATATTAAGCGGCCATCAAATAGAAGTTTATTTGTGGGTCTGTAAGGCAGGTGGTATTTTAATGCATGTCAAAAGTGATATAGAAAGTTCATATAGGATCTTTTCTGCATTACCTTTGGCCTGTTTTAAGCAACCACTTGTTTTTTAAGTCTCCATTGTTCAATAAATGAATGACCGCTTAAGACATGTTCTGCTGTATAGAAGTACACATCTTGATCTGAATTCCTCCAAATATCGTGCAACAACAACCTTGATAAACCTATTATTGATTATCGACTAACCAGATCATGTTTATAAAATAAACTATTATACAGTAAAACTTCTCTATAAGAAACACTAAATTACATCAAATAGTTTGTGTTGAAGGCAGGTGGCTGCTTAAAGCAAGGCGAAAGTAAAACAGCGTTCTGTTTTACTTCCACTTTGCTTTAAGCAGCCACCTGCCCTAAATACCAACTAATTAACACAATTTAGTGGCCGTTATAGAGAGGTTTGACTGTATCTATCATATAACAAAGAATAAGCAAGAGGGCCGTGCTGTTTCAGTATCGCCCATCTGAGACAACATGGCACGTGCTTTACCCTGTGAACAGTATAACATATACAAAGCGGCCTTTAATTTATTGGAAACATAATACAATGTAGTCTTAAAAGCAGATGGTTGCTTAATACAGGGCAACATTAATGAAGAAAGCTCCTATAGGAGCTTTCTATGTTACTTCTGACCTGCATTAAGCTACCACCGCCTTACAAGGCAATGCTGAGACTTATTTTCGATGACCGCTTAATACAGATTCAATCGTTTAACCCTTTCCCTCATATGAAACGTGTTTTCACGCATCTGCAAACAGAGTAGACCCAGATCAGACGGCTCCTAGAGGAGCCGTCTGATCAGGGTCTGCTCTGTTTACTAATAGAATTTGAAAGATCTGTTTCTTTGCTTTCTTAAATGTCTTCAATGTTGCACCTTCCATATTTCTTTATAATTGTTTTGTTAATGAATATTCAGTAGGTATTGAAATTTGTAATAAACACAGAGCAGGGAAATGGTTAAGAACAATGGTCCAATGATTTAAAATTAGCAACAAGTTTACTACCTGATAGCCATGATTTTGCAGGTACATGTATTACAATAATTTTAGCTCTCTTTCCAAAGAATCATCTTAAACATATTTCTGCAATTTTATCCCCTGAAGGTATACATAGAAATGATCAGCCACGATCACCAAGCATTTTTATCAACATACTGACTTGGTCCTTTTTTGTAAAGAGTAATTCAACCCATTCCCTCCTAGACTATGTTATACCCAACCTCTTTGAACAAATCTATCGAAAAGGAACATTTACCAGAGAAAGTTTTAGAATTGTGTAGTTTTGAAACCATTGTGATGAATCTGCTCTTATGGGGCAAATGCTCTATTTGTCACAACTGTGTCAAATAGCTTTTACAGAAGCATTTTAGATTTTCATCATTTTGAATATTTCAGTAGTTTTAACAATATTTGTAGCCAACAACCCAATATTTCTGTGAAATACAGTGAACCCTCATTATAACAGCGTTCGTTTCAATGACACCCTCGTTATACCGGCCGTATATATTGAAACAAAATTACTGTTAAGTTTCTGAAACAACCACTGAATAAATGGTTGTACTGCCATTAAGACAGGCGAATGCTTAATGCAGAACATAAGAAGTTCAAAAGCTCCCATTGGGAGCTTTTTTTTCACTTATTGTGTTCTGCATTAAGCATTCGCCTGTTGGTATTAGCTTCAAGCTGTTCATATGGCTTCTTATATATGCTAGCTCGTTATAATAGTAACCTCGTTATATCAGCAAAACCTCTGAAAACAAATACATCCATTTCAATGAGAGGTTTCACTGTAATATTGAATCTGCTAAGTGATTTCATGGGAGAATGATATGAAATGCTCACCATAGCCATAAAAAGAAAATAAGCATCACCACTGACAACGAATTAGAAAGTTTTGGCAGAGGTTCACCTACGGAAAAGTCTTTTAACCATTTCCATGTTCGATATTCATGTAAGAAATAATGGCGTCACGTATATTAACCCTTTCGCTGCCAAACTCTGTCGTCTGCTAACTTTGTCGTCTGCTACAAATTTTCATTTTTTTGATTTTCTTCATTTTTATTTCAAAAACATAGTAACAGTAACAAACTGTTTGGATCGGCGTCTCATCTGGGTCCAAACTGTTTGCATAGGTAATCACAGATCCGGCATTGGCAGCGAAAGGGTTAAGTAGATTAATTTTTATATTAACATATGAACACAGGACGTTTCTGCGCAAGCAGAAACTGTAGAATCAGATTAGTATAATACCATGAGCTAACAGAGCAGACCCTGATAGATCCTGTAAGAGCCGTCTAATCTGGATCTACTCTGTTTGCATATACGCGAAAATGCGTTTATATGAGGGAAAGGGTGAAAGAGTGAAAGCTATTTTATGAAAATTTGGTAAAGGGTCACCAAAGCAACAGTCTGCAAAGTTATACTGAAATCCACATAGAGGCTTCATAGGAGATGTTTAAACTCTTTCCCTGTGTTTATTCCAAGTTTTAATACCTACTGAATAATCATGGACAAAATAGTTATACTGAAATATGGAAAGTAGAATATTATAGCCATTTAAGAAACTACAGAAAAAATATATCAAATTCCATTAGCAAACAGAGCAGACCCTGATCAGACGGCTCCTATAGGAGCCGCCTGATCTGGGTCTACTATGTTTTGCACATGTTTGAAAACATGTTTGTATGAGGGGAATGGTTAACATTTACTGTGCGGGACACGATATACTGATGTCCTTTGCAAATACAGTAGACCCAGGTGAAAGGGTTCCTAGAGGAACCCTCTCATGAGGGTATGCACTGTTTGTCATGTTACGCTTTTGTTTAAAATCAGTAAATATTCACCATAAGATTGACCTGTTTGGGATAGTCCATTTGAAATTTCAGCGTTGTAAGGATTAAATGTTTCCCCATAGCCATTCACTGAAAATTAGTCCCGCCCCAGGCGTTCATGGTGCTTTTTTGCTCTACATGTATTTATCACCTTGGTTTCAAAAAGTGACGTTTACAGAGGCGTCAATATGAAGGAATTAGTTAGAATATTTTCTGCAAAAAATAGATTGAAGTCGGCACAGACATGACATGTTCATACATCTCTAACGTTTGTTCGATACTATCAATAACGTGTCCTAGCCCAATCAAACATTATTAGTGTATGCTTACAGATTAAACCGAGACCCAGATACTCAAAGAAGAGGAAAGAACGGGTGCCAACTATAAAGAAAATGTGTGATATGGTTGAAGACGAGGTACCGTTTGCTCCCATATCTAGGCTTGATATCAGATATTAAAACTTCCGGCAATTTGAATGTTAGTGACATCGAATTCGATGACTTTTTGTGACATTGAAATCGATGTTTTCCGATTTGATATAAGACATATTTGTTCCTTTTCGATAACATGGCGTCCTTTTCTGATTTGAATCCAAGTAAGCTGTGGTCACTAGATGTGATAATATTGAAACATTAGTTCACGGACAGAGTTTTTCCAATATTTTTTTCAAGATGTGCAGTAAAACCCCTCTAAAGCGACCGTCAAAAAGAGGTTTCATTATCGGTCTATGTTTAATAATAAAGATGTCGCTGTAGAGGGATTTTACTATGATTCGAGATCAAGAAAATTATTTGTTTGCGTCTCTCTCTCTCTTTCTCTCTCTCTCTCTCTCTCTATACTTCCTCTCCTTCCCCCTCTGCCTCTTACTTTCTCTGACTCTCTCGTTCCTGTCCATCCTCTCCTCCGTCTGTCTGTCTATCTATATGTCTTTCATCCTTTCCCTTTCCCTTTTTCTCCACTTCCCTGTCTGTCTGTCTGTCTCTGTCTTTGTCTGTCTCTCTCAGTCTCTCCATCTGTCTGTGTCTGTCTGTCTGTCTGTCTGTCTGTCTCTCTCTCTCTGATATTGAATTGAATGCCTTGTTCTTTCTTTATACAACCGAACGCTGATGTGCTGGTTGGATAGTATAAAAAATAAAGAACACGCGTTTGCAACAGAACACACTACAGCGACTGTACTTAAAAGCAGAGATCTTTCTATATAACTTCCGTTCTGCATTTAGCTACCATCTACCTCCAAAGTCCAAAATCAGACACTTGTTTGGTAGTCGCATTAGAATTAGAGGAGTTTCTATTGCTTACATATATTGTTCATGTATTACAGACAAGAGATTCGTCAGTAATAGAAGGTGAAGACAAGAACAAGAGTTACTATTGTCTACGAGTTGCATGTCCGGCGTTTAGAAAATACGTAACCAGTCAAAAGGGAGAAGACATATGAAATCTGCGTGAGCAAGTCAGCAGTTCTTAGCATTGATAACGCACTTAACTGCTGTTAGAACCGTAATTTCGTGTGAAAACAAGAATCTCCCAATAAAGTCATTGTTTTGCTGGTTGTTTATTTTATGCCTGCTGATATAAGATTAAATATTCGTAATCAATTCGCTAACATATCTGTATTGATTCGTTTCTGTCTTTTGTCTGACCGAACAATGTCACGCCACCATTTTCTCTATTAGTATATGCCTAAGCCCCGATAGTTCGAACACTAAGCCCCGATAGTTCGAACACTAACCCCCGATAGTTCGAACACTAACCCCAGATAGTTCGAACACTAAGCCCCGATAGTTCGAACACTAACCCCGTTAGTTCGAACACTAAGCCCCGATAGTTCGAACACTAAGCCCGATAGTTCGAACACTAAGCCCCGATAGTTCGAACACTAAACCCTGATAGTTCGAACACTAAAACATCGATAGTTCGAACACTAAAACAAGTATCATTATCGGTCTTTAAGACAGATGGTATCTTAACCCTTTCCCTGTTCTATGTTTATTCCAAATTTTGATACCTACTGAATATTCCTGGACAAAAAAAGTTACAAAGAAATATGGAAGGAGGAACATTGTAGAAATTTTAGAAAGCAAAGAAACAGATCTATCAAATTCTATAAGCAAACAGAGCAGACCCTGATCAGACGGCTCCTCTAGGAGCCGTCTGATCCGGGTCTACTCTGTTTGCAAATGCGTGAAAACACGTTTATATGAGGGAAAGGGTTAATACAGGGTGAAAGCCATGAAGAAAGTTCCTCTATTGGGATTTTCGCCTGCATTACGCTGTCACCTGCTTAAATACATGAATTCTTCAGTACTAAAATTTCGAAGTATCGCGTTTTACTGTATTTTGAAAATGGCATCAATCCCTTCACGTTCAGAATATGAGGAATGTGCTAAACGTTCTGGTCCGCAGTTCAAAGAACCAAGTTATCCAATGCGAGCTATTGTGTATCCAAATGCCCCCCTCGGAACGTCCATACTAACGCCAACCCCTTTAAATACTGAATAACCCATAAGTAATTAAATGTAAAGTCCTTTCCGCATAGAAGGCTTAACTTTAACCCTTTCGCTGCCAATGCCGGATCTGTGATTACCTATGCAAACAGTTTGGATCCAGATGAGACGCCGAATAACTCGGCGTCTCATCAGGATCCAAACTGTTTGTTACTGTTACTATGTTTCTGAAACAAAAATGAAGAAAATCAAAAGAATGAAAATTTGTAGCAGACGACAAAGTTAGCAGACGACATAGTTTGGCAGCGAAAGGGTTAATAGTGCTCCAGTAAATAACAAACAATACAGACCCTGATTAGAGAGCACCTCTAGGAGCCAATCTGATCTTGGCCTACACAGTTTGCGTAGGCCAGTAAACTCGTTTCCAGTTTTTGACCTTCTGAACTCTGAGCAATTGTCGTCTGCAAATATTCTCGTTTCGTTCCAGTTCTTTTCAAAACAGAGTGTCAGAGTGACAAAATGTGTGGATCCTGATGAGACACCGAGTTCCTCGGCGTCTCATCTGGATCCAAAACAGTTTGCAAACGTTATAACAGAGTCACAGGTAGAATGCTAAAGAATAAGGATTAAACATTCAGCCAACCATCTAATAAAGCAAACACACTGATACACAATATGCGGTAAAGCACAATCCCTCTAAACCGGAGTTTTAACTCCTTCGGCGCCAATGTCGCCTGTTGGCACTGTTGAAAACAGTGCAGTCCCAGGCCATGCTACAGTAGCCTGCCAAGTCTCGGTTCGTTTATCCAAGGTCAAGGTCACACAATTGGACTTAGAATTTGGGTTTTAGCAAAAATGTTAACCTACCCGTCTGTCTGTAATATCTCTAACTCAAGTTCCGCTGGGTGGATCCTTCCCAAATTTAACCACAATGTTTATCTAGACATGCTACAGTAGCCTGCCAAGTCCCGGTTCGTTTATCCAAGGTCAAGGTCACACAAATGGACTTAGAATTTGCGTTTAGCAAAAATGTTAACCTACCCGTCTGTCTGTAACATCTCTAACTCAAGTTCCGCTGGGTGGATCCTTCCCAAATTTAACCACACTATTTATCTCGACATGCTACAGGAGCCTGCCAAGTCCCGGTTCGTTTATCCAAGGTCAAGGTCACACAATTGGACTTAGAATTTGCGTTTAGCAAAAATGTTAACCTACCCGTCTGTCTGTAACATCTCTAACTCAAGTTCCGCTGGGTGGATCCTTCCCAAATTTAACCACACTGTTTATCTAGACATGCTACAGTAGTCTGCCAAGTCCCGGTTCGTTTATCTAAGGTCAAGGTCACACAATTGGACTTAGAATTTGCGTTTAGCAAAAATGTTGACCTATCCGTCTGTCTGTAACATCTCTAACTCAAGTTCCGCTTGGTGGATCCTTCCCAAATTTAACCACAATGTTTATCTAGACATGCTACAGTAGCCTGCCAAGTCCCGGTTCGTATATCCAAGGTCAAGGTCACTTAATTGGACTTAGAATTTGAGTAAGCAAATACGTTAACCCCAGTTTATGTTGAACAAGACCTCGACGGGCGTATATTGTGCCCACTGGCACTCTTGTTTGTATTATTTTAGCCCAAGCATACAGATTTTTAAAAACAAATGTTTTACTAATATACCTTTATTATTTAGTTTAGAATTATATTTGATATAAAATTATTATTGCAGACGACAATTTAAAATTTGGCGCCAAAAGAGTTTATTAAAATAATATAAACATTAGGTGATTTTAGGCAGGTTACAGCTTAATCCCTTGAGAGCTTTCTGTATGTCTTCCAACCATCCGTCTTAAAGACTGAAATTTACAATATCCATCATATAAAACATATCCATCATATCAAACAGGAAAAGGGTTAATACCGGTTTGAACATCTGGTTTAGAGGTATTTGTACTGTATGTGTATTGAGCCCAGACGTATGCATACCAAAACATATAAAGATAGCAATAGCTGTGATAAGTCCAGGTATGCATTTATGAAAAGTAAAATCTCCTTTAAGCCATAACCTCATAGGCTATTTTTAGATCCAGCCACTTTGAATAAATCTACCGAAAAGGAGCATTAAGTAGACAAAACGAACATTTTAGAATTTGTCAGTATGAGGGAATGGGTTAAAGCAACCATCGAAACGAGGTATAATTCTGGGCCTTCACTCTTTACAGTAGAATATGTGACCATCAAGAAGAGGAACATATATGAGTCTGTAAGGCAGGTGGTAACTTAATGCAGGTCAAAGGTGTAAATATGAAGTAAAGGGTTAAAAAGCATTTTCTACTGTGATAAAAATGCATTGGTATCATTTAACCCTTTACTAAATACAAGCACCTTTCTGCGCCCTGGCAAACAAAGTGCAAACATACTAGACACACATCTCCTACTGCATGGATCTGTCTGAATAAAGTCAGTTATGTTTGCTTATGACATAATATTCACCATATTCTAAAAGTCCTGCAATGGTAAAAATACCAGTGTTCGTACACCAGAATTAAAGTTATTCTAATTAATATTCATGAGGTCATAAACTCTTGTGCATTTCTAAAACGTAAATCAAACTTAGAATTAAATAAATCTGAGCTATCTGCATTCTGAGCGATCTGCGCTCTGAATAATCGACCTTGAATTGATGATTTCCCCAGTTTCGTGTAAAAAGGAGTATTTATTCTCATAAATTCAGAAATGATGAGCCGTTTAAAGAGCATCTCCTCTGTTTGCTTATGGAATTATATAGAGCTGTTTCTACATTTTCTGAATGGTCAAACTATCCTGTGTTCGGATAATAAATATTAATGACGTCGTTATATATCTTACATACAGATAAAGTAAACGGTCAGCCTTGCACGGAAAGATGTAATAAATATTTTCATCAACCTTGCACGGAAAGATGTAACAAACAGTATCATCAATCTTGTACGGAAAGATGTAAATAACATTTTCACCAGTCTTGCAAGGAAAGATGTAACAAACATTTTCATCAGCCTTGCACGGAAAGATGTAAGCAGCATTTTCATCAGCCTTGCACGGAAAGATGTAAAAACATTTTCATCAACCTTACACGGCAAAAATTGAGGATATTTCACAATCCCTTTTTAACAAACATTTTCACCAACCTTGCACGGAAAGATGCGGCTATTTCAAAATTCCTTGTTAACAAACATTTTCACCAGCCTTGCACGGAAAGATGCGGCTATTTCACAACCCCTTGTTACATTTCTTTAGTTTCATGACAGTTTCATCTCAAAATCCAGCCTGTTAAACCTTGAGCAATATAGGCGTGTCTCGTTTTCAAATTTCCTACCTGACTTATTTCCTGTTTTCAAAACGAAGCTGGAGAAAAGATACTGATGAACGCGTTCTGACCAATTCATTTATTTTTTAACCACGGTGACCGAGGTTATCTCTTTCACAAGCCCCGATCAACACTTTCCCTCATATGCTATTTTTAGATACAATCTCTTTGAATCAATCTACCGAAAAGGAGCATTAACTAGAGAAAAGGAATTTTTTAGAATTTTGTACTTTGAAACCATTGTGATAAATAGAGCATTTGCTCCTATAGGTGCAAATTGCTCTTTTTATCACAATGGTTTCACAAAGTGACTTTTACAGAGTCGCCAAAAGTCGTCAATATAAGGGAATGGATTAACTCTTGATTAATTCAAATGTGCCGAGATGAACTGGACGCTTTAGCACAAACCTGTCTAGAAGATGATGACTGAAAGTATCCGAGCCAGTGATGATGCACACAGGGAGTGAGGTGAACCCAATCGGGTCATTCCCATAAGCCCAATCAAGGGCCACCTTTGAAATACAACAATATTCGAAAGAAATAGGTGGAGACTATGCAAAGAATGTAGCGTATTTACCGTGTGAAAGTGTGTGTGCTAATTTGAGATGCCAACTTCGAAAATTTAGTCATTGCTTGTCTTCCTGTATTGTAAATTCATAAGAAATACGTACTTTACACCGAAAAGAGTAAAACGAAAGTAGTTTCTAATTCCAGCAATATCATTATAACTTTGATAATATGATAATGTATCTAACAACGAATATAAATTTTAAAAAAAACGAAAAAATATATCAAAAATACTGAAATGAACACATTGTTACTATAATATAAATAATTCTAAAACAATCGTGATTGGGCTTAGTGTACTGGGTACTTAACCCTGTGAAAATCGCCGATTCTACGAACGAAAACTATAAAGGTGTTCATAGGACACAAACGCTCCTACTCTCCGCTTAATCACACCATTAGGGCCTATAACTTTGTAAATATTCATTATAGTATGATGAGAATACCCAGGTGTACAAGTTCACATCCTACATGATATGTGTTTAATATCGAAAATCCGATATTATTGACGAAAACAGTTCTATTATGTATTAAACCTTTCGCTCCCAATGCCGGATCTGTGATTACCTATGCAAACAGTTTGGATCCAGATGAGACGCCGAGTAATCCAAACTGTTTGTTACTGTTACTATGTTTTTGAAACAAAAATGAAGACAATCAAAATAATGAAAATTTGTAGCAGACGACAAAGTTAGCAGACGACAGAGTTTGACAGCGAAAGGATTAAAAGGGCATTTTTTCAATATAAGTTCAAATGTCATGATAACATAACAAATACCCAAGTTTTATGAGGTTATTGAAAATAATTATGCGTTTACTGTAGGGACTATCACTTTCATGTATGAGATTTTGCATTACTTGCATCCTGCATTAAGCAAACCTATGTTTTAAAGACCGATACACAGTAGAACCTTTCCTAGGCGGTCATTTATATGTGTCCTAAAAGCAGGTGATTACCTAACCCATTACCTCATAGGCTATTTTTAGATCTAACCTTTTTAAATAAATCTACCGAAAATGAGCATTAACTAGAGAAAAGGATTTTTTAGAATTTTGTAGTTTGAAACCATCGTAATAAATAGAGCATTTGCTCCTATAGGAGCAAATGCTCTATTTATCACAATGGTTTCATAAAGTGACCTTTACAGAGTCGTCAAAAGTCGTCAATATGAGGGAATGGGTTAATGCAGCTCAAAAGTAATACAGAAAGCTACTATATGAGCTTTCTGCGTTAGTTTTGACCTGCATTATACTACCATCTGCCGTACAGACCCATAATAAGATCTCTGGTTATAGCCGCTAAGACAGACTGTACTGTCGTTATTTATTTAGTTTTCGCTGTAGAGGGTTTATAGACTACTGTTGGTTTTATAGTATTCTAATATGACAGGATTTGGGTAATGGTCAAATATGGGTTGTAGGTTTGCAATCAATGCATATCCAGGCCAGTCTGTTTGTCTAAAACGTAACATTTGATAATGGTAAACTCAGTTTTGAATCTTAGATTATAAAATGATGCTGTCCAGTTAAAATAATGTGACAAACAATTCTCCAAGTTACCTATGCTAAGTGGTATGTAAGGTTATCTGGAAAATGTATCAGGCCACTACTCTTATCATGGACAAAGTCTTGGATTGCTATTTTTGACTGGAAGCTATTTTAATAAAATGTACCAACACAAAACACCTTTAGGAACATTTCAGTCATCATTAAAACTCAAGTCATAATTGTAAAGACTAAAATCAAGAAAATATTAGGTACATTTCGATTGTTACGCATATAATTCGTACAATGAACATGAAAATGACCTTGATATTGACAGCAAATGTACTTGAGATTAGTAAAGTATGAAAGCCGTAGTTATTAACTGCAGTATTAAGCATTATGTTTACCCTTTCTCTATCACTCAAATAAATACATATCCTGTTTTAAATAGAGGTGTAGACATAAGTAATGGCAGCTCGCCGCCATTTATGCCAATTTATGCGGGTGGCCCCTTAAAGTTAAAACCTTTCTGAACATTTTGGTAAATAACATTGCTTGTTGGAAATTGTGTTTGGGTTACCCACTTTTCCAGCACTGTTTGTCACCCAACCAGATAAAACCCTAAGTAGAAGTTTGGCATTGTCTGACTTTTACTGTTAGCTTAACTGTTTAGTTTCAATAAAGTTATAATATAAATCGTCGACGATTTCTATCCTTCGTCGATCATCACTCCGGATCTCAACGACGTGATGGTAGAGCATTGTGGCTACAGCAGGGGTTTTTTCAGCGGCTAGCTGTCTATTTTCACTTTTGTTCTAGTTTTCCACCAATGAGAAACTATGTTACATTGTAATTTGCATATGACCTACGAGTATTTAGTAGTAAACTGTATTTTCATTAGTGAATACCTTGACTGGCATACAACCTTTTTATATGCCTCTACATATTGCCAAACTATGTAAAATCCTGATGTACAGTCTGCTAACGGCCTCGCAAATTGAATTCAATGCAATAATTAACATAATCACAACACATGTAAGGCATCATGTTACACAGACATGTTCTATAAACTTCTTAGAGTTCAGTCAAAACGCCATATAGTACAGAAAATCCTTATTTACGCAGATATTTGGCAAGGGACTGAAGACTGTCGACTGTCGAAAGTTCTGTTCTTAAAATAGATTTTAAGACCTGGAAATTCCCATAAAATCAAAGTACTGATGTACTGATATTTATCACCTCATGGTAATGGTTGAGCACTGAGCAGTATTACCAGTTTGTCGAAACCACTATTAAA
The DNA here is from genome assembly GCA_963576725.1 of Azorinus chamasolen. Taxonomy (NCBI): domain Eukaryota; kingdom Metazoa; phylum Mollusca; class Bivalvia; order Cardiida; family Solecurtidae; genus Azorinus; species Azorinus chamasolen. The sequence goes on along the minus strand of OY755237.1, from coordinate 83,383,929 downwards.
CTTTCAAACCTTTACTATCATTTTGCTATCAATTAATAGAACATTTGATAATAAAGTCCACTTTGACGAACAGGTAGTTTGCCGAAACCACCATAATTCACAGGCAGTGCTATAGGAAATAAAGAAGAAGGGTTGTTTAGTATATTAGAGTAGTGGTATTAATAGTATTAATTACTATCCCCGACCACAGCACCGATGATCTGGTTGTTGGCTCTCTTTGATATAAAGCTACTTACTGAAGGCTATTGCTACGGCTCTATCACATGGGGCTTGGGCTCATAGACGTAGGTTGAAGTTGCTAACTTTATATTGTTTTAAAAATACACGTAGATTCAGTTAATGATGTCATTAATGATGATGCACACAAGTCGATTAAAGCGTTGATCTAGGCTAAATAAATACCGTTCTTTAAAGAATTATAGACTCTGCACAAACAAAAACTTTATGCTTTAAAGTGTATTCAATTTCTTATCTTCATATCAATACAAATATAAGCGCTTTCATGTACATTTTATAATAGGTAAACTAAAGAACTAACTTGAGATAGTTTTAAAACATTACTTTGACATCGTACATTTTAAAAGTGATTTCCTATAAAAGCAACTTGACATTTTTCAATAACTGCTTCTTCTACTCAACGTCATTTTCATTGCATGCTTCTCTGCTAGTATAATAACAAGCAACCCTTCATAGATCTAATTCTCTGTACTAGTAGAATCTCCAAACATTGAAATAAATGTTGCAGAGATTGTTTTGTACATTGTGTCAATATTTGAATGCCGCTAAATATATTTTTTAAAATACATGTATATTTCTTTTAAATATTGTTTCGTATAGTATAAGGTAAAGGTAAGATAAAGTGTCTACTTTCTTATAGTGTCGCCCCAACTGAAAGGCCCAACCGATATGGCTTATTTTATTCTCTGACACAGCACATCCTACTTTCTCATTTTAATGTCAGACGCCATGTAGGTAACCGATCGGTAATTAGGCACGTAGCCATGGCTACGTGCCTAATTACCGATCGGTTACCTACATGGCGTCTGACATTATGCAGCCTTTAAACAACCATTTTATCCATAAATACGCCTTTCTATGCCTTTGCAAACAGAGAATATCCAGATCGGACGGTATCTGTAGAAGCCGTCTGATCAGGGTCGGCTCTGTTCGTTCTAAATATATTACAGCTTCTGCCATTTACCAAAATTCCCCATGTTCATATATCATTACAAAGATTAATCTAATTAATATTCATGATTTCATTATTCCTTACATAAATAGTCATGTAGTAAAAGGTTAACTAACTCCTTTATTTCTCCACCAAATCCTATACTGTGACCACTCTTTAGAATCGTCTCGAAGAAGGTTTGGTGGAGAAATGACGATTTTAGTAAGCATCTTTATCTGTAGCTCTGTAATCTTATAAAATTATAAAAGGGAAACAACTAGGTTACACGAGAACGTGACTTTGTAACCATAGTAACACAAGTATATTTTAACCTTTAGCCTGCTGAGCAAATTATTTTTTACAGAATTTTCCCCCTACTATACATTTTAAAAGTTCAAGCTATAATCAATTTGTCTACCAAAATGCAATCCGGATTGCATAGGTATTCACTCATCCGCCCAATAGCAGGCTAAATGTTAATGGAACTTCTGAATTTGAGTCTGAATTGATTCTCAAGTATTTGATTGTTCGGAATGTGGTGGAATTTGAGTTCAACTCCAAAGCTGATCACTCAGACGATTGAGAATAAACCTAGCTGGATCAAAATGCAACGTACGCACTTTTGCTAGAAGGGTCCTGGGGCATGCTGCCTTGGGAAAATGTTGATATGCTAGATTGATGTAGGTGGATTTTGGAATATATTTCAGCATTATTTCACGGCATATATCTAACCATCGAATGCACGAAGAATCAAGAAGTTTAATTTTTCCCTCATAGGTTATTTTTAGACCCAACCTCTTTGAATCTACCGAAAAGAAGCATTAGAGAAAGGGAAACTTTTAGAATAGTGAAACCATTGCAATACATAGAGCTATGGAGTATGGTCTTATGTATCAAATGCTCTTTTTATCACAATTTGGTTTCAAAGGGTGACTTTTACAGAGGTGTCAAACGGTGTCAATTTGAGAGAATTGGTTAAATCTTACATAACAAGACATAACGTCTATCAAAGCTTACCCAACTTTTTATTCTGTTTTTGCCATAATAATGATTTCACTTTTCAGATGAATGTTACGCACATTCTTAAATGCGTATCGTTTGCTACGCCCCTGCAAGAAAAGGCTTTTTATAACTTCGAGGTTAGTTCATAAGAAACAAAAACATGTATGTATCTATTTTATCCAAATGGGGTAATTATTTCTTTTGACATTTTTTGTCAACAGCTGTGTACACAGTTTCCACGTATTCATCTTAATTTCTTTAGTTCCATGCGGGCCTTTCTTCTGTATTATAGTATTAACTCTTTCGCTGTCCATCCTTGTCGTCTGCAAAACTTGTCGCCAGCTTCATTTTTTATTTTTGAAATGATTTCGTTTTTGTTTGGTAAATCATGACGACATCATCAAACAGTTTGGATCCTGATGAGTTACTCGGTGTCTCATCTGGATCCAAACTATTCGCAAATGCTATCATAGATTACCTCTGGCATCGAAAGAGTTAAGAAAAAACACATCTGTTGACATTCATACACTTCGTTACGAAGTGACGCTCATCTAGTGCTACAGCAAAAGACGATATACCTACCTTCACACTCTGTATCAGCACTCACACCTACTAACACACTCACACCTACTTACACACTCTGTATAAGCACTCACACCTACTTACACACTCACACCTACTTACACACTCTGTATCAGCACTCACACCTACTTACACGCTCTGTATCAGCACTCACACCTACTTACATACTCACACATACTTACACACTCACACCTACTTACACACTCTGTATTAGCACTCACACTTACTTACACACTCACACTTACTTACACAATCACACCTACTTACACACTCATACCTACTTAAATACTCTGTATCAGCACTCACACCTACTTACACACTCACACCTACTTACACACTCTGTATCAGCACTCACACCTACTCACACACACTCTATATCAGCACTCACACCTACTTACGCACTCACACCTACTTACACATTCACACATTCTTACACACTCACACCTACTACACACTATGTATCAACACTCACACCTATTTGCAAACTCTGTATCAGCACTCACACCTACTTACATACTCACACCTACTTGTACTTACAAACTCTGTATCAGCATCGTTTCCGTCTTTCTTCATCCAGCAACTGATCCATTTTCTTTGTAAAATGTTTCTTTTTCAACAGCATTAATTTCCAAAATGACAAGTAACCCATAGCATGCAAAATGAAATCAGAATAACACGCTTTTATTGGCGTAGAATATCGAACATTATTTTAGTGGTGTATAATCGAACACGGATTTGTTGGTTTATAATTCGAACAAGTGTTAATTGGCGTAAAATATCGAACATTGTTTTATTGGTGTATAATCGAACACGGATTTGTTGGTATATAATTCGAACAAGCGTTCATAAGTGTAGAATATCGAACACATTCTTATTGAGGCATAATATCGAACACGCTTTTGGTATATGATAAAAAGCGCACTTTTTTTCATATATGATATCGAGCATGCTTTTATTTGTTTGTGATATAGATCACGTTTGTGTATTGGTGTACACTATCGAAACGCTTTTATTGGGGAATAAATCGAACACACCTTTATATGGAGAATATCGAAAACCCCTTCAATGGTGCATAATATTTAACATGCCTAAATTGTCTTAACCCCTTTACTCCATATATACGCCTTTCTACGCCATTGCAAACAGAGTAGACCCATATCAGACAGTTTCTGTAGGATCCGTTTTATCAGGGTCTGCTCTGTTTGCTTATGAACGTACAGTGAAACCCCTCTAAACCGGACGCTAAATGTAGCATAAATATCGATCTTGGAGACAGGTGGCAGCTTGTTGCAGGGTGAAAGTCATGCAGAAAGCTCCTCTAGGAGCTTTCTGTATGACTTTCACCCTGCATTAAGCAGCCACCTGCCTAAAGGTATCCAAATTCTTCTCTACTAGAATTCCGGTTTAGGTTTTTTTACTGTATATAGATATGACGCTACAATTTTTACCATGGCTAAAATGTCATATGTTCATAAGCCATTATTAAACCGAATGTAATTAATATTCATGACGTCGCTATTTCTTACACGAATATTCATGTATTTAAGGGTTAATACAGGAATTTGAAAATATGTTCGTAAACAATATTTTTGTTTTTTCTTCCTTGGACATCATACATTAAAGAGTGAAAAACGTTCAGAAATAAAGCTTGGAGTTTCTATACACGAGTCGAGCGTCCACATCATTCCAATCTCTTGTCGGACCCTGGTTGGTATATAATAGCCACATCCACCCCTGCAACAGTTGAAAGTGCATCATCGTCTTGAAAACATGACGGGCAAGATGAAGGTAAGCCTTTCTGTCACCGGTAGGACGAGAAATAAATCCGAGCTGTAGTTTACTAGATCACTGATTTATCTAAATTTCTTATTTGTCAGCCAATCCTATCTGGGGTGTTTCTGGTTATTTAACCCTTTCCTTCATATAAACGCGTTTTCACGCATTTGCAAACAGACTAGGCCCAGCTCAGACGGCTCCTATAGTAGTCGTCTGATCTGGATCTGCTCTGTTTGCTGATGGAATTTGATAATCTCTGTTTCTTTACTTTCTATACTGTCTACAATGTTCCACCTTCTATATTTCATTATTTATTATTTTTGCCATGAACAGTCAGTAATATAGTATTGAAAATTGGAATAAACATAGAACAGGGAAAGTGTTAAGATATGGTTTGGTGGAAATATACGGATATATTTTTACTTAGATCCTGTCAATTTCTCCTCTGATATATACTTCCGAAATCTTTGTTTTTATAACTTTCATCCGTTTATTACTTTTGCATTTTTAAATCTAAAACCGTTTCAATGATTTTAGTTATGAAAATTGAATACGGCTTAAGCCGGTGCTAGGGGGCAAGAGTAGTATTGCACTTTTAATCACTGATCATAAACAGACTCAATCAAACTGAGTCTGCAATTTTCTATCTTATTGCATTGCTGCTTTTGCATTCGAAGGATTCCCTACTTTCAAACTTGATATGCAGACTTTGAGTCTAAGTCTCAAATTTTGACTAAAAATATCAGCGAACATGCGACGAAACACCGCGTCTCTGGCATGGAACTTTCATTGAGGTGCATATTTACGCAATGTGACAAAAGTTCAGTTAACTCTTTACTTCATATAAAGTGATTTGACGCATTTGTAAACAGAGTAGACCCAGATCAGACGGCTCCTAGAGAAGCCGTCTGATCAAGGTCTGCTCTTTTTGCTGATAGAGGTTGAAAGATCTGGGTCTTTAATATCTCAAATAGCTACAATACCCATTTTAACTAGTTTGTCCATGAACATTCAGTAAGTATTGAAATTTGAAATGGACATAAAACAAGGAAAGGGTTAAAACTATTATCATAAAAGAAAATCGCGGTGTGCAAATTCAAGTAGAAATCATTTATTGCAAATCAAAGGTCAATCAAATAGAAGTTTAAACATAAATTACGGCGAAAAAATTGATTCATCGAAACTAGAGAATTTGAATCTGATGTTCCAGTTTCTCACCCATAATAATATTATAGATTATCTGATGTTTCTGTCTCTGACCCATACCAATGAAGATAGTTTATCTGCTGTTACTTTCACTCGGCAAAAACAATGTAGACAGCTTATCTGATGTTTGTGTCTCTCACCCATAGTACTGTAGATAGCTTATCTGATGTTTGTGTCTCTCACCCATAGTACTGTAGATAGCTTATCTGATGTTTGTGTCTCTCATCCATAGTACTGTAGATAGCTTATCTGATGTTTGTCTCTCTCACACATAGTACTGTAGATAGCTTATCTGATGTTTGTGTCTCTCATCCATAGTACTGTAGAAGCTGATATCTGATGTTTGTGTCTCTCACCCATAGTACTGTAGATAGCTTATCTGTTGTTTGTGTATCTCTCGCCCATAGTGCTGTAGAAAGCGTATTTGGTGTTTGTGTCTCTCACCCATAGTACTGTAAATAGATTATCTGATGTTTGCGTCTCTCACTCATTGTACTGTAGATAGTTTATCCGATGTTTGTGTCTCTCACCCATAGTACTGTAGATAGTTTATCTGATGGTTGTGTATACTATCTCACCCATAGTACTGTTGATAAGCTTATCTGATGTTTGTGTCTCTCACCCATAGTACTGTAGATATTTGTCTGGTCTCTCACCCACAAAATGAACATATCTGATTTTAAATCTCTCACCGACCATAATGTAGATAAATTATATGAATTCAAATTCGTCCACTATCAATAATGTATAAATCTTTTCTGGTGTTTCTGTCACTCACTGCACTAATGCAGAGAGCTTATCTGATGTTACATTCGTTCATCCACAATAGTGTAGATAACTTATCTAATTTTAGATTTGTTCACACACACAATAATGTTATTAACTAATTTGATATTGCATTATCTCACCATAATAATGCAGATAGCTTGTCTGATGTTAATCACCCACAATAATGTATATACTTAATCTGATGTTGCATTCTCTCAACCACAATAATGTAGGTAACTAATCTGACACTGCATTCTCTCAACCACAATAATGTAGATAATTAATCTGACACTGCATTCTCTCAATCACAATAATGTAGATAATTAATCTGACAATGCATTCTCTCAACCACAATAATGTAGATAATTAATCTGACAATGCATTCTCTCAACCACAATAATATAGATAATTAATCTGACAATGCATTCTCTCAACCACAATAATGTAGATAATTAATCTGACACTGCATTCTCTCAACCACAATAATGTAGATAATTAAGCTGACAATGCATTCTCTCAACCACAATAATGTAGATAATTAATCTGACAATGCATTCTCTCAACCACAATAATGTAGATAATTAATCTGACAATGCATTCTCTCAACCACAATAATGTAGATAATTAATCTGACAATGCATTCTCTCAACCACAATAATGTAGATAATTAAGCTGACAATGCATTCTCTCAACCACAATAATGTAGATAATTAATCTGACAATGCATTCTCTCAACCACAATAATGTAGATAATTAAGCTGACAATGCATTCTCTCAACCACAATAATGTAGATAATTAAGCTGGTGTTGCATTTTCTCCACCATAGTGATGTACTCGTGGATGATTAATCTTTTGCTGCCTTCTCTCGCCTAAATGATATGGATAGTTTATATGGTGTCCGTGTCTCTCACCCAAATTAATGTAGACAACTAATCTAATGTTACTATCTTTCATTCACAATAATGTAGGCGGCTGGTTAATTCAGGGCGAAAGTCATGCAGAAAGCTCCTTGAGGAGATTTCTGCACGACTTTCACCCTGCATAAAGCTGCCACCTGTCCCCAAGACCGACATTTATACAAAATTTAAGGTTCGTAGGTCTATGTTTGTGACATAGTAACACCAAAACGCACGGAAGCTAATTAGTTATCAATATGAAATATTAATCGTTTTAACCCCTTTGAAAACACTGCATACCCAGAACAGACGGATCCTGTATGGACCGTCTGATCAGGGTCTACCCTGTTTGCTTATGAAACTACAGTTGAACTTCGATATCTCGAACTTCAAGGGACTATATAAATTAGTTCGAGATAACGGAAGTTCGAGATATCCGATTTATTATCTGGACAATTTCTCTAGTTCATAGCTTAATGCAGCTTAACAGTAATGCTGAAAGCTCCTGTAGGAGCTTTCAGCATTACTGTAAACCTGCATTAAGCTGTGAAATGTGTTTCTAGATATGCGTAGTGATACATTTTAGAGCGATTCTGTATTGTAAGATTTTGGAAGGACCGAACTTTAAGTTCGAGTTATCCGAGTTCGAGATATCGAAGTTCGACTGTATATAGATGTGATTCTACATTTTCTGCACAGTAAAATTCACCTCCTATGTTCACGAACTATTATAAAACAAATCAGGCGATACATACTAATGATGTCAGTGTTTCTTACATGGGTATTTAACCCTTCGCTTGCTGAATTTTAAAATACATTTCTCCTTCTTTACCCATGCCCTGCTGTATATTTACATATATCTTCACTGTGTACAAGTATTTCGCTGTGAAATCAATGCTGTGGCATGAACTGGTTGCACAATCAACTTGTAAATAGTGCAGACCCTGATGAGACAGCTCCTGCAGGAGCTGTCTCATCTGGGTCTTCACTATTTACAGGTAGGTATATTGACGTAAATACAAGCGAAGGGTTAATTAAGTAAAAGGTTGACACGAACTTTTCTGAAAGCTAAGGGGTTAAGTGGTAGCAGAAATATGCCACCATAGTGGAGAATGTTTTGTCACGATAATATTCATTTGGTATACACCTCTTCTTTCAGATTTGCTTGCTTCTGCTGGTAATTGCAGTTCTACTGATGGATCAAGTGGACGCGAGAAGGCGGAGAAACCGAAGGATAAAATATAGGATAGAGAAGAGCGAGAAGAGTGAGAAGAGTGTGAGTAGTGAGTCGAAAGAGAAGGTAAGACTTTTTGACTTCATTGCCTTTTCACCACATTAATATTCATATAAAGAAATAATGACATCATAAATGTTAAGTAGATAACTTTCATGATGTTATATGAACAAATGGTGTTTAGGTCATGGCAGAAACTGGAATCAGATCTACATGATTTCAATAAGCAAACAAAATGCGTCAGAATAATGAAAATGTCTTGGGTTTATTTGTACTAATCCACTAGCTGTACTCGTTATTCGAGCCAAGTCAAACATGAGTCAAATATTGATGTGTAAATAACTATAAAGTCTTACATATTATGATAAAATATCAAATGAAACTAGTAATGTTTAGCATGGTTCTGTGTTTTGTGAATGTAACTTTCAAGACCAAACTGCAGTATTCACCTTTAACTCATTCCCTGATATTGACGACTTTTGACGACTCTGTAGAAGTCACTTTATGAAACTCTAAAATATTCCTTTTCTCTAGTTTATTCTCATTTTCCGTAGATTTATTCAAAGAGGTTGGGTCTAAAAATAGCCTATGAGGCAATGGGTTAAACCTTTCCATCACAAAAACACTGTCTTCAAGCATTTGCTATTAGAGTAGACCCAGATGAGATGGCTCTTCAGGGTATGCAATGTCTACTGATGCATCTTTATAGATCTGATTGCACAGAATTTACTTATACCAAGCAGCCATGTGTACATATGCTATAAAATCAGCTGATAACTATTCATTGTGTCAATCTTTCTTACATGAATATTGAACATTAATATTATGTTTATTTCAATTTTAGATACCTACTGAATATTCATGGACAAATAGTTATAAACAAAATATAGAAGGTGGAACATTGTAGCCATTTGAGAAAGTAAAGAAAAATATCTTTTAAATCCCATTTGCAAACAGAGCATACCCTGATCCTATAGGAGCCGTCTGATCAGGGTCTACTCTGTTTGCACATGCGTGAAAAAGGTTTACGTGAAGGAATGGTTTAAACTAAAACGAGTAATGCGCAAAACTGTGGCTTAGAGTATGGTGTAGCTGTGAATATTAATATTAACCCTTTCGCTGCCAAACTCTGTCGTCTGCTAACTTTGTCGTCTGCTACAAATTTTCATTCTTTTGCTTTTCTTCATTTTTGTTTCAAAAACATAGTAACAGTAACAAACAGTTTGGATCCTGATGAGACGCCGAGGTACTCGGCGTCTCATCTGGATCCAAACTGTTTGCATAGGTAATCACAAATCCGGCATTGGCAGCGAAAGGGTTAAGACTACGTTTGTTTCCTTTTTGTTTAGACATGGCAAAGCACACTTGCTCGTTTGTGCGAACTAGAAGCCGACGGGTACCTCACAGTTAGTGATTTCTCCATTATTGAATGGTTGCAAAAGATTGAGGAACACTGTCCCCCAATGCTGGTGAGTACGGCGACGCAGTAAAACCTCTCTAAACACTAGAGTCATAATTTAACTCTTCACTCCATGAACAGTTTGCAAGAAATAAAGACACTATGAATATTAATTAGATTACCTTTTATAATATCACATTGACACACACGTATTTAGCCATGGCAGAATCTATAGAATCAGATCTGTATTATTTCATAAGCAAACAGAACATATCCTGATCAGACGGGTCCTATAGGAGCCGTCTGATCTGGGTATGTTCTGTTTGCAAAGGCATATAAAGGCGTAATTATTAAGTACAATGTTAATACAGCAATGCCGGTCATATGCTTGTTTACTCTCATATTATTTTAGAAAAGACAGCCCTGGTCTTATTTTGGGACCCATCCAATTTTACCGTTGTGGGAGCACATCAAACAAAATGTTTGCTGTTACAAGTCATTGACATCGATGAGTTCAGCAAACAGCGCCGACCCTCGGCAGATGGCTCATTCAGAAGTTCTCTGATCTGGGTCTACACTGTTAGCCTATGTCATTTTAAAGGAACACTGGATACCGATGGGTTTAGGCAGGTTGCGGCATGATACAGGGTAACGGTAATGCAGATTTCTATATGACATTTGCCTTGCAACAAGCAGCTACTGGCCTAAATAAAGTTTCTTGGTTTAAAGGGATTTGCACACTCAATACTTTTACAGAGGTACAGTAAATTTAAACATTTTCAAGAATAGCTTCTTAACCCTTTCGCTGCCAATGCCGAATCTGTGATTACCTATGCAAACAGTTTGGATCCAGATGAGACGCCGAGTAACTCGGCGTCTCATCAGGATCCAAACTGTTTGTTACTGTTACTATGTTTTTGAAACAAAAATGAAGAAAATCAAAAGAATGAAAATTTGTAGCAGACGACAAAGTTAGCAGACGACAGAGTTTGGCAGCGAAACGGTTAATTTCTCCAACAAACCTTACGTTGCGACCACTCTTTAGAATAGCTTCGTACAGGTTTTGTGACCACTCTTTAGAATAACCTCGTATAGGTTTTGTAACCACTCTTTAGAATAGCCTTGTATAGGTTATGTTGGAGAAATGACGAGTTTAGTGATTGGGTACTCACCTTTATCTGTAGCTTTGCTTTTACATTATAATAATAAATCGTATTCCTTTTTTTCGTTTTACTTTTCATTGCCTCCAATGTGTCGGTTATGCAGGTTATATAAAGTAGAGAAGAGAGAAACGCTCTTTTTCATCGAGTAAGTTAAATTTATCATTGTTTCAGGGCCGACAACCGGTTATTGGTGGCGTTAACGTGGATGCAGTGGGAGTGCTGCAAGAACTCTGTAGCAGGGTTGGTAATGAGGTAAACTGTACTTTTTCACTCCCTCGCTGCAAATGACACACATGTTATTACCTATACGAACAGCGTGCATCCAGATGAGATAATTCGCGTCTCATCAGGATCCAAACTGCTTGTTACTGTGACAGTTTTTTAAACAAAAAAATGTAGCAGCCGATAAAGTTTGCAGACGACAAAATTCGGCAGCGAAAGAGTTAAGCACATACCGTGATGTCGGATTCTCTGTTTACTCGTATTATTATGTGAAAAGCCAACTAAATGGTTTACAGAAAAATGCGTAGTATAAAAAACCAAAGTGCGCATGTTTTACATGCTGCATTTAAACATCTTAAAGCATTTTGGGGGATTTCTTCAAAATGCGTTAACAATCGGATACTGTTTTCAAATCACGATGTTTCCCACAATGCATTAATATCGATCATATTAACGCATTTAAAAAGACCAGATTTCTTATTCATGCCGTAACCCAATCCCTCGTAGGCTATTTTAGACCCAGCCTCTTTGGATAAATCTACTGAAATAAGCATTTACTAGAGAAAAGTACATTTTTATAATTGTGTAGTTTTTAAACCATTGTAATAAACAGAGCATTTGCTCCATAGGATGAAAAATACGCATTTTGATGTCTTTTACAAACTGTGCAGTGTTCTTTTCAAAATACATTCATACCATCCATTAATACATTCATACCATCCATCCATTAAGCATTAAATCCCCTATTATCTGTGGTAGAGTCATCCAAATCAGACTGGAACCCATCCACTGGTCATATTGACGTAAAGAGGGGGCATCGCAAGCAGAGAATATACTAGTATAAACCGTTAATATGCATGGGTTTAGCAGTCTTGACCCTGTTCAGAGGGCTCCTTCAGGACCAATACCAGAGGGCTCCTTCAGGACCCAGACCAGTGGACTCCTAGAGAAGCCCTCCGATTAGGATCTGCATTATTGTCATGCAAAAGCCTATAGCAAGTTTAAGTCTGTCTCACCGAATGGGCACCTTAGTTAAACACCGATGGGCTATTCACTTAATAAGCGTTAAAATAATTGATTCCAAATATTCTGTACACCTTCGTGTCATGCCTGTATAAAGAAAATGTATGCTCTATTCTATACTCTTGAATGCACATGGTATTTATACATTAAAAACATATAACAAAGAGATACATTGATATATTCAAAACGTATTTCAGACTAGACCCACGTCCGAAATGAAAGACAAAGAGGAGGAAGGCTTTATTTATCTGGATACGAACTGTCCCAAAATCATCGAAGAAATAGACGGGAGCGAATAACAGTCTTAAAGCAGGGAAACTGGCCTGACGACTTAAAGCATACCTTCAGAATTAATTAAGTCCAACTGAAATATATATAAAACATGTCACAATAAAAACACTGTGGACAATAATTTGGTTTTGTTTTATTAATAATACAAATGTTAGAATAAATAGTCATGATACTCATCTCTCTCTCTCTCTCTCTCTCTCTCTCTCTCTCTCTCTCTCTCTCTCTCTCTCTCTCTCTCTCTCTCTCTCTCTCCCTCTCTCTCTCTCTCTCTCTCTCTGTATATCTGTTTCTCTGTATTAAAATTTTGTATCTGTATCTCACGTTTTCTCTTTCTGCCATCCTCCGTCTATGTCTGTCGCAGGTTCCGGAGACTACACAAGAACCGATTTACAGTAAACCCCTCTATAAACCGACCTTCAATGTGGTATGAATATCGGTCTTGGAGGCAAAAGGCAGCACAATACAGGATGAAATCCGGTTTAGAGGGGGTTTGCCGTATATGACAGTATCCTAGGATCACTGTAAAGGCATATAAAATTCACGTTTCTTCAAAAATGAAACATTAATGTAAAATCATTTGATTTTTAAATGAAAATGGCCAACTACATTGCATAAAGTAAAAATGCTTATTACATCTGTATATTTGTCGCAGGTTCCGAATACTACATAAGAACTTATTTACATCTTAAAGAATGAACGGTGTCTTTGCAACCATTTCTGAAGTCTTGATCCATCAATATATAGATAATAGGATTTGCCACATTGTCAATAGCGTATGTAAGAAATCCCAAATGATAGAAAACCTCTTGGGCATCTGTCATATGGTGACTCATGTCTCTGTGTATAAGGCTCACCAGCTGGAGAATCTGTAACGGTACGAAGCTTCCTATATACACCGCCATGATTGCAAACGTTGTTACAGTCACTTTCCGTGAGAGCCTTTCCTGATTCTGCGTCCTCCGAAAGGAGGCCGATTTGGAGCGTTCTCGAGCTTGCACCACACTCACACCAAAGTCCGGCAAATGGAGGCTTTCATGATCGTGAACAACTGATGGCGTACTATTCCCCTGCTCGGACATCTCCGTGGTCCGGGGCTGCCACGGCGCAATTCTGTTTTCAAAATGGTGGTTTACTTGAGTCGCACTATTGATCACATTCAAACCATTCACATCGTGGCAGATGGTTGGATGTTCCTTGCCACGTGTTATGGAATTGAGGAATTCCATTCTGTGACAAAGTGTTCGTCCAATACACGTATAGAGTACGGCCAATGTGAGCACTACGCTAATCACTAACACGGTAAGTAAGGCCTCGTAGAATAAAGGAAACAGCTTGTCCTCGTATTGGCTCGAAATGCCACACTTGTATCCTGAAATGTTATGAACTCTTGTCTCAACCATTACAGTGTCATGGATGAAAATCGTCGGCATTGCGATGACCAGTGCCGCTATGAGCATGCAGTAGGACAAACTCCTGGCACTGTGGACGGAGATTTGTGTGTGTGTCACCTTACAGATTCGCCTATACCTGTCCACACCCACCAGAGCGTGCGTCAGAGATGTTCCTGCACCGATCATATGATATCCATACCGCAAAACCTTAAACAAGCAACTAATAATATAAGTTTGTTTGGCCTATTAAATGCGGGGCATGTGTACACGTGCATTTGCAAACAGTGTATGTCCAGATCAGAGGGCTCCTATTGAAGCCCTCTGATCATGGTATATACTGTTTATCAATTAAAATTGTCTAGCATGTTTTAACCCTTCGCTTGCTATTCACGTCAATATACCTACCTGTAAATAGTGAAGACCCTGATGAGACAGCTCCAGCAGGAGCTGTCTCATCAGGGTCTGCACTATTTACAAGTTGATTGTGCAACCAGTGCACTCCACAGCAGTGATTGCACAGCGAAATACTTGTACACAGTGAAGATAAATGTAATTATACAACAGGGCATGGGTAAAGAAGGAGAAATGTATTTTAAAATTCAGCAAGAGAAGGGTTAAGCATTTTATATCGAAATGACATACTTAAGTAATAGATAACACTGATGGGCTAATCCATCCTGCATATTTAGCACTGAAATAGTTACAGCCAGAATGCCTATGTTCCAGATAAATAGTGGACAAGATAGTGATACAATATATATACAATCGGTTAAGTGATAAACACATATTTTCAATAACATCGTAAATTTGGTATTTATGATGTTCAAACATTATTATGAAGATTGTCAAATTGAAGTTATATCAACACATGCCTTTGTCATACAAAATAAACCTATTTCGTAGACACTTATACTTTTTATTCTAAAACAAAATATTACTGGCATATGCACTGAAATAGAAACTGTTACAGTCAGAACAAGCAAGGTTTTACGCACGCGTAAAATGGCTGCGTAACATGTATTTAAGCAGGATAGAAGAAAGAGGGACCAATATTGTTTAGTACTTTTAATTAACAGATACATTGGGAAAACATGACTGTTATGTATGAATTAATACATGTAGCAGAAAAGGGGGAATGTTTTTAGAGCCATGATGCATAATACCTGTGGTTGACACCAATAATACACATTACGTCACAGATCAATGTTATTCATATGCTGAAACACACTGACGTAGAAACCGTTATCACATAAAGTGATGTTCACAAGGCATACAATCTCCCATACTTACAGTCTACATGATATTATTCCAATAGGTCGACTCAATACCCATTAACTTTTTCACTTATATTTTCCCCAAATTAAGAACAGGTTAGTATAAGATAATTATACATTTAAGTTGAAGCAAATTCATGTACAATGGTGAAATATGCAAAACGGTCAACAAAACCACGAGTAAAAGGTCTCAGCTAAATAACTTTAACAAAGCCAAAATGCAAACAAAGGACTTATATTTTTATGTACAAAATGGTTTTAAACCAAAAGCACGTATACTAAGGGTGCTAAGAAAATACGAGAGAAAAAAAATTCATCTTCCACCAACGATCGAACACACGACCTCACGTTTCCTAGTCCATCGTTATACTCCTTAGACCACGCTGACAGCTATGATTGGGAAGGTGATTTTAATCAGTTATACCTAATTCACTAGCATTTTCACTGAAACTGGATCATGGCAGAAAAGAAAGAAATAACCCCGACAAAAATATGCTGAGAAAAATATATAAATCAAAATAAATAAAATAAAATAATATATAATTATTATTATTAAAAACTTGTCTCACAGTAAACCATAGAATTTTCTATCAAACAATTAAATAAAAACTAATCCCGCAGAAACGTCTAAGGACTTTTTAAACCTCTAAAAGATTGGCTATGGCAGCAGCCAATCACTCGTACTAAATTACCTTTTTTCGTCGACACTAATACTTTTCATTCTACAACAAAGTATTACCGGCCTATGCCATATGGCTTTCTTGCGATATACTTCTTTTTGGCATATAAACAAATTATGCATGTATTTTTATTCATATTGCCAATAGAAACTTTCACTTTGAATCAAATTTTAATCATCAGAACAGTATTTGACAAGAATTGTCTTGCTTATGAAAGATCCCTCCCAAGTTAAGGAACACGCATACACTCTCGTGCAAACAAATAAAAACGATAGATTAATCCTTACCTCCTTACCTGAAAAATTGACATCTACTCAAGTTACTCAGCGTCTCACCCGCATCCAAGCTAGCTCAGAATCTGACCAATCAGATGCTTGAGAATTGTCTCATACCTGAGCAATAAGTTTTATCAATATTTAGCCTTGATCATACACAGCGTTACATAACGGTTGCTGGCAAACAGCTTGGATCCAGATGAGACGCTTAGTAACTCGGCGTCTCATCAGGATCTTTGTTGTTTGACACTCGCGCAGTAGTTTCTTAACCGGTTCCGTGCGGGAAACGAGTTACTAATGTCATTTGCAAACATTGTAGACCCAGATGAGAGGGGTCCTCTAGGAGTATTTGCATAAGGGTCTGCACTGCTTGTCATTATACACCTTTTTTTAAAAAAAAATTCCATGAATATACACGATAAGCCTGTGTGAATATTGAAATAGTTCGTTTGAAAATTCAGCATTGAAAGAGTTAAGAGTTTGAAGTAAGTAATAATCAGGTCTAGTCGACATCACTTTTCAGGAGGAGAAGGATTATCATACGCCCAGAAGACCATATAGGATTACGCTTTACAGTAGGTACTCATCTTAAGCGGCCATCAAAAAGGCGTGTACTTATTGGCATGTGTGGCAGCTGAATGCAGATTGAAAGCTCCTATAGGAGTCCTGCATTAAGCAGACAACTGCTTTTTAAGACTCCTGTGTTTAACCCTTTCCTCCATAAATACGCCTTTCTACGCCTCTGTAAAATCATCTATTGAAACCAATGTAATAAACAGAGCATTTACTCTTATTGGAGCACATGCTCTATTTATCACAATGGTTTCAAACTACAAAATTCTAAAACATTTCCTTTTCTCTAGTTAATGCTCCTTTTCGGTAGATTTACTCAAAGAGGTTGTATCAAAAAATAGCCTTTGAGGTAATGGGTTAATAGATAAATGACTGCTTAGGATAGGGTCTACTGTACACGTTTACTGTAACAGCTGTATTGCACGAACAGGATACATAATACAGTAAAACTCTCTATAACGACCACTAAATTACATCAAGTATATTGTGTTAAAGGCAGATGGATGCTTAAAGCAATGTGAGAGTAAAACAGAACGCTCCTATAGGAGCGTTCTGTTTTACTTTCACCTTGCTTTAAGCAACCACCTGCCCAAAACCAACTAATTAACACAAATTAGTGGTCGTTATAGAGAGGTTTTACTGTAAATATTTGTTTGCTGATTTGTTACTTTGATGTATGAACATGGGCGTTTTGATGGGCGTTCAGAGATACATGTATATCATAGCATATGCAAACAGAGCAGACCTTGATCAAGTGCCTTCTGGCAAGGGTCTACTCTTGTAAGGCATCTCTATTTGTTGACGGGTTAAATATTGAAATGTATGATGCTTAGCTAGATGTTTCATTCAACATTTTGCCACCACGGACGAGGTTCGGGGACAGGAGAGCCTTCTTTGGATTATCTGGTTGTTCTCTAACACGTGCTCCATAGAGAGACGTCTTTTTATGCTTTTGCAAACAGAGAAGACCCATAGGAGCCAGCTGATCAGGATCTGATCTGTTTGCTAATAGAATAATATACATATGATTCTACAGTTTCTGCAGTGACCAGACCGTCCTGTATGCATATGTCATTATTAAATATAATTAATATATTCATGGTGACCCATAATCTAGCCCAGAAACCCCGCGATCCTATACATGGTACATGTACACAGACAAATAGTACAGACCCAGATCAGAGGACTCCTGATAAAGGACAAAGGTTATCACCAGAACATGCATCTTCCCCTTTATTTTTGTCATGCCCTTGTGCGTCTCCTTTTGTCTTTTGATAGGCATATACATTTGCTATTCTAATTTTTTCATTGTGCTGTTCGGGCGG
This sequence comes from Azorinus chamasolen, assembly GCA_963576725.1. Classification (NCBI taxonomy): domain Eukaryota; kingdom Metazoa; phylum Mollusca; class Bivalvia; order Cardiida; family Solecurtidae; genus Azorinus; species Azorinus chamasolen. Next base: position 83,365,680 of record OY755237.1, on the reverse strand, counting down.
CTGTGTGTTTTGTATGCTGTGTTTACTGCATGACTCATACATTTACCCTTTATTGCATTATGAAAGTTAGATAAAGCAATGTTAATGAAATTGGATCAGAGTATTTGACTATAACGTGTTGTTGACCTCTTAGATCCAGATAATCATTGGATCAAATTTGTTTGACACTAAGAATCTTGATCGAATCAGAAGTATAGTAAAAAAAACGTAAACAAGAATTCTAGTGGAAGAGAATTTACATACTTCAAGGCAGAAGGCTGTTAAATACAGGATTGAAGTCATGCAGAAAGCTCCTAAAGAGTATTAGGCTGCCACCTGTCTCCAAGACCGATATTTATATTAACTGGACGTCCGATTTAGAGTGGGTGCTACTATATAGTGCACACTGCATAAGACCCATATTTTGAGCAGCGCGTTAAGGATTATTAACAGGGGAGATCTAAATACTATTCATTGGCAAATATGTGATAACCTTTACAAACAATATGAATTAACATGGGTGTAAATTTAACGTAGTATTTATCAGCTGAATTTTTATAATGGCATATGTACACATGTACACATGGCTTTTTGTATTGGTCGAAACTGTAGAGTCAGACCTACTGTCGTTTCATAAGCAAACAGCGTAGACCCTGATCGGACGGTTTCAACAGGAGCCGTCTGATCTGGATCTATTATGTATGAAATAAAGCGAAAATGCGTTTATTTGTAAGAGAGGATTAACGGAGGTATAAGAGCAAATTATGTTACCTTGCACGCTACCCCACTTGTGAACAGATATGGTGTGCCCATCTCGAAGATCAACCCCGGCATGCCAACACAACACGCCATCAAGTCGTACACGGCGAGTACGAGAATAAAGTGCCTGTAGGTGGACGCCTTCTTCAACCTGAAACCAAACACAATCACCACTAACACGTTACCAGTGATGCCGACTGCCATAAGGATGCTTAGATATGCCATTGACGGTATGGCCACCGGAAGTTGCTCCCGGCTGAGGTCGCTGAGTGTTATATTCCCGTCAGCCATTCCTTGGCACTGCAAGTTCAATTCCCATCCCAAAGAACCAATACAATATATTTCAGGTCATACTCGATGCAAATCTTCATTTATAGTTAACAAAATCTAAAATGTTTGATTTGAATTATCATGATGATCGACGGATACGTTAGCACGATTTGGGTAGAAACAACACATTTTCAAGTCAAATATTTCTGCTGAGTTTCATCCGTTAGTGTTTTGTTTGTTTACGTGTGATTTTTATTGTTGTTTCATTGGCAAAGCCAATGCCACTATAAAAAGATCAGTTAGTTTGTAATGAACAAACATATGGTCAACTGATAAAGACACTACATTAGCACAGAGTGGTGCTTTTCCTAACCTTTACTTTGCTGAGATACCCCTCACCCTGCTGTGAAAAAAACTAAACACTAAGTCTACCCAAATATTATAATCGTCATTTCTCCACCAAACCGTATACTGTGACCACTCTTTAGAATCGTCTCTTCGAGACGATTCTAAAGAGTGGTCACAGTATACGGTTTGTTGGAGAAAAAAAAGGAATTATTCTTAAAAATGTTTAAATTTACGCACCTTATCTGGAACTCTAAGTCTGCTCAAATGTGAACCTAGTGGCATTTGGACGACTTCTGATTCTATCATGGTTTCTGAAAAACTATTGACAGAGTGTCACCACCTCCACGGTTTGGACCCTCTCGAGTCACCGAGTTGTTGGGTGTTTCAGTTGGACACCGAGTTGTTGGGTGTTTCAGTTGGATCCGAACTATTCGCAAATGAGAGTCAGCTTGCGAATAGCGAGATATGGGTTAGATTTCGACTTCTCAAAAACTTGACCCGGCATCGTATATACAAATTCAACCTGTGTTGTTTTATTCTCCAAACTTACAGTCCGATGTTGTGAATCAGTTTAGATCCTGATTAGATGCTGACTTAGTCGGCATTCTATCTGGGTTCAATCCTTTTACCAACATAATTACAAGTTTGATCATAGTCTGCTAAAGCTTAAAAGCCGGATATTTCAAATACCATTGACCCTTGCACCGCTGTAAAGAACAATGTCTGCTCTCGTGTGAAGTCGACTACTTCCGGATTGTTCAAGTTGTTGATATACTACTGATAGAGTGTCAAACAGCTGGGATCCTGACGAAATGCACAGTCAATCGGCGTCTGGTCAGGATCCAAGCTGTTTGCAAATGCGCGTGAAGTAGAACTTAGCGGGAGACATGTTAACTGTGGGGTAAAGAGGACAAGAACAAGGGTATACAGAAATCTAGTTTGTCCGACTGTTGATTTGAACACTTAGTTCATTTATACACAAGACGAATACTGATGCAAGGCATTGGATCGCCGGGAAATTTGTGTACAAGGAAGGTTTTTAATAAGGAACTGTTTTGTTAAGACAATTGAAATACAACATTTCATTAAAAACTTAACGAAATATGTAGCCTCTAGAGTGTAATGACGTAGTGACCTAGTTCCGAACCCGACATGATCCATATTTGAACTTGACCAAGATTGCATCCAAAAATAACGTATAAGTTGAAAGAAAAAACACTTAATATGGATAATTATCATTAACTATCCCAGTAAAAACCCAAACCGCCATTTAAAAAAAATAGAAAGGAAAAAGAGAGAAAAAAATTTTTCGTCAGCGGTGAGAATCGAACCAGGGCTGACTGCACGATAGGCGACCGTGGTAACCACTACACTATCAGGCCAGACATACTTCAAGGGAAATTGAAGATGTATATAAAGTTACCATGCTACTATATTGACGACTTTTTTAAATAAACAAAATAAAACGACTTTTTTAAATAAAAATAAATAAAACAATAAAACTTCATTACAACATTTATCACTCTCATGATAATTTAATCAATAAACTCTAACAAGGGCGGTGATGGTCATAGACCTAAATATAGCCTGTTCAGTTCCATTAACGAGTGACGTTAGTCCTATCTAAAAATAGAAACCGAGACGACGGAATTCGATTTTGACCATGTAGAGCCTCCGGTAGAATAATAACCATGTCTGTTTGAATTAACATATCGACTGTCGATTCAAATGATCTTATTTTTCAAATTCGAGCACGTTTTCCCGTCTTATGTCAAAATCTCTGAAGGGCATAATTTAGAACGAGAGCACCGCAAACAGGTGCACGACTACAGTTTTGACCCGGCTTCAATTCTGCGACTTTGACCCGGCTTCATTTATGTTTACAAAACTGTTTTTGGCATTTAATGTCGATACTTCGACGAAAAAAGTGTCATAATTATTGTTATTATTGTACATTTGTTTGATAAATTTCTTTTTAAACATCGTATGAAGGTTTTTACATCACCTATTTCACTACATCAATAATGCAGATAGAAACTATTCTCTGCCACGCTCTCATGAGCCAATTTGTAAAACTTGTCGCTACCCCTCCTACATGGGTAAATACTTTTTAGCATTCCATTAGTGATCGCCGCTCATGCGGTTCTTTTTAAACATCGTATGAAGGTTTTTACATCACCTATTTCACTACATCAATAATGCAGATAGAAACTATTCTCTGCCACGCTCTCATGAGCCAATTTGTAAAACTTGTCGCTACCCCTCCTACATGGGTAAATACTTTTTAGCATTCCATTAGTGATCGCCGCTCATGCGGCGATCAATAAACAGAGCTACAGATAAAGGTGCGTACTTAAATACTAAAATCGTCATTTCTCCACCGATCCTTATATTGTGACCATTCGAGACGATTCTAAAGAGTGGTGATACACAGGGTTGGGTGGAGAAATAAAGGAGTTATTCTTGAAAATGTTTTAATTTACGCATCTTATCTGGAGCTCAGCACAGAGTCCTGATAGGGACATAGACAAACAGTATAAACCCAGATCAGGGTCCGTGCTTATAAAACTTTTAGTTGAGTCTAATTTCGTTCTCAAGTTTTTGATTGGTCAGATTTGAGCCTTTGGCTCAAATCTGACCAATCAAAAGCTTGAGAACTCAAATCTGACCAATCAAAAGCTTGAGAACGAACTCAGACTCAACTAAAAAGCCTTATAAACATGGACCCGGATCCTCAAGGGTTCCCCTGGCCAAGGTCTACACATTTTGCTTCACAAAATATTTTACTCTACAAAAACAGCCAAATGGATCCTTTATATACGACTCAACATAGAAAGGTGGTCATGTGACTGGTTCATCTGGTTTCAGTACTTCCTGAATATACATGTTAGAGATAATAACTGTATGACTATTATTAATCTGAATATCATTTAATTGCATCGTGAACAAGGACATTTGTAGAAAATGCTATTTCATAAGCAAACTGAACAGACCTCGATCGGACATCTCCTTCACCAAATGTGCCACAATGCGTCTCTATGGGGTTTGAATCCCTGATGGCCCTCCTGGACGTCGACCACTCGTACAGGTTCCTGACACCCAAATCCCGAACATCACTCCTGACCCCCTCATGGCCATTGACTAGTTACAGGTCCCTGACACCCAATTCCGAACATCATTCCTGACCGCTTTATGGACATTGACTAGTTACCGGTTCCTGACACCCAATCTCTGAACATCAATTCTTACCCCCTCATCGACATTGACTAGCTACAGGTTCCTGACACCTCAATTCCGAACATCATTCCTGCCCCCACCACCACCACCTCATGAACATCGACCAGCTACAGGTTCCTGAAAACCCAACTCCGAACATCGTTCCTGATTCCCCTCAAAATTTCTGAATTATATTGTTTACCGGGGTTTCTCCGTATCCAATCCCCTCTCTTTGGGGCGTCTAATTAGCCTATAGTTGGCAGAAACTGACGTTAATCAACAACAACACGCAATACTGTTTTGTATTGTAATAAATGCCGTTCATGATTAACTATTTAATCGGAGTAATAATATTTATAATCAAACAGAGCAGACCTTATTCAGACTGTTCCTTCAGGAGCTGTCTGATCAGAGTATAATCTAACTGACATGATACAGTAGAATATCTCTATAACGGCCACTAAATTATGTTAATTAGTTGGTTACTAGGGCAGGTGGCTGCTTAAAGCAAGGTGAAAGTAAAAAGAATGCTCCTATAGGAGCGTTCTGTTTTACTTTCACCTTGCTTTAAGTAGCCACCTGCCTGTAACACAAAATACTTGATGTAATTTAGTGGCCGTTGTAGAGAGGTATTACTGTAACACGTTATGAACATAGAATGTGTATTTATCAGGTAAATGGTGAATGCAAACGAACGGTCGAGCTACCATGAGGTAATTATTGTCTTGACGACCATTTTACCTGCCTCGGTTCTAAGCACCCTTCAAGAGCAATGCCATTAATACCAGCATCATATTAACCACCGAAGGCTTTTAAACTGCAGCATACCGACTTACCAGTTTTACACTAAAAAGGAATTTAAAGACAAACAAGCTGTATTATATTTTCCTAAAGATTACAATTTGAATATCCAACAGTTTGGATTAGGATGATTTCGATTCAGTTAACTCGTAGTCTCATCTTGGTCCAAAATGTGATGGCTTAGCATGCCCTTTCATCGCCAATGTCGCAAAAATGACACGCAGTCCCCGATCAGACGCCGCCTTTTCAAGTCGGCGTCTGATCGGGGACTTCACGTTTTGTATCAAACTCTATTTCTATATCTGTGCTTTATTCCTTTGAAATTTGCATTTATATATCTAATTTCCTTATTTTACCAATTGATTTAACAAAAGTGGTTTGCAGACGACAGTTAGAAATTTGGCGCCGAAAGGGTTAAAATCAATTGCTTCGAATGCGATACGGTATTTCACTAGTGATGATAATGATAAATGTCGGTCAACAGGGTTTTGTTATTGTTATGGGAAAATTGTGTGTTGCGTTAAAATAGATACCAGGAACAGGTGTACATACACGTGATTGGAGCAAAATAGGAGAAAATATAAAGATGTAATAGAAAAGGGACATGTGTATATACACGTAGAATAGAGCAATTAGGAGGAAATATAAAGATTAAATAGTTTACTAGATACCAGGGACAGATGTATATACACGTGCTTATAGCAAAATAGGAGGAAATATAAAGAATTTATTACTAGATTCCAGGGGTAAATGTATACACACATGGAGAAGAGCAATTAGGGGAAATATGAATATGTGGTGTATACCAGGGACAGATGTAAGGCATGTAGAGTAGAGGAATTAGGAGGAAATATAAAGATGTAGTGGATAATAGATAGAGAGGCATATACACCTAGAGTAGAGCAAAACAAGAGGAAATATAAAGATATCATAGATACATGGGACAGGTGTATATACACGCAGAGTAGAGTAAAATAAGAAGAAATATAAAGATGTAATTATAAACATGATACAGAGCCGCTCACTAGCGACCATTCTATAAATAAACATGCATGACTTTAACCCTAATCAACAGAGCAGTTCCTGATCAGACGGTTCCCGCAGGAGCCGTCTGATCTTGGTCTTCTCTATTTGCAAATGCTTCAATTGTTTTATATATAAGGGTTAAAACAGATATGCTTAATTTAGCGTGCCTCAGTGAGCTTTCTGTACAAGTATCATCCTGTATTAAGCTTCCACTCATACATAAGACACACCATATGCTTTCTTAGCAAAGAGGTTTTACTGCATAGGCCTACTAGTTCGAATTGATTAACAAAGGAACCGCTTCATGAGAACGGTACTGTGAGTTGCAAGTAATGTAGACCCGGACTAGAGGACTGTATTTAAGGCGGCGTCCATCAACACCCCCCCCCCCACACACACACACACACACACACACTATCTCCGACCTTACTTGCATTGGCAAGCAGCTTAGGTCCTGATAAATCGCCGAATAAAACAGCGTCTATTCAGGATCCAAGCTCTTTCCGCTCAAAGATATCTGAAGATCCAAGCTCTCTCCAGTCAATGGTATCTGAAGAGCTTGTACACAACCTTGCGCACGATCCACATTTGAACAGAAACAGCCGAATAAGGGTTGGCATACAGTAGCAACCCTCTAAAGTGACCGTTTTATGAATAAGCATAGCCGTCTTCAACAGCTGGTGGTTGCTTAATGCAGGACGAAAGTAATGCAGAAAGCTCACGTGGGAGATTTCTGCAATACTTTCGTCCAGCATTAAGCTATCACCTGCTTATATGACCCAGAATTAGACCTCTTTTTGGTAGTCCTATTAGAGGGGGTTTACTGTACATTACAAAATACGAAATGTAAATTTATGCTCTAAGTAAAAGCCTGAATGCTTTGATAAGACCGATCAACCGAAAGTGAATAATTAACTCAGTTGGCGCAAATAATGTTCACCTGCGAACAATGGCGTCTGCTTTAAGTTTCAGAGAGGGGTTTCGCTGATTTCTTCTCTAAAACACTAATAGTGTGTCAAATTGTTTAGATCCTGACCAGACGCCGAGTTTCTCGGCGTCTCGTCTATATCCCCGCTGTTTGCAAAGGTAATCACATGTCGGCCATTACAGACTTTTTGGGTGTTTTCCGGTGAATTCGGTGGTGAAAAGGTTAATCATGCATATTGTCATTTCGTATAAAGGCGTGCATGGTTTTTTTATGACACTCCTTCTATTGTCTGTGTGTCTTTAACTCAACTCAACTCATATTTTATTAAAGTCTCATCTCTGTACAATGATAAAATACGCATGATATAAGCATACTTTTAAAATTACAAAGCCATTCCATCACAGGAATTACAAGAGACTGTTTCAATTATCATAACTTTTTCTATACAACGGTGTATTTACAGACCATATCTACAAAAAAATAAAAATAAATAAATAATACAGGAACCAATACTCATAAGGTTCCTTGTACCCAAGAATCTAAAGTCATGATCTACTAACCCTTTCCCTCATATAAAGGTGCTTTCGCACATCTGCAAATGGAGTAGATCCAGATCAGACAGTTCCTATAGGGGCCGTCTGCACGAGATCTATTCCGCTTTCAAACGGAAACCGAAATATCCGCCCGCATAATTTCCAAAGCGGTTACAATGCCCAACCCCTACAATCTAGTTACAATCAACTTGCCCATGACTATTCAGTAGGCATTGGAATTTGGAACAAAATAACTTACCAATTCAAACCTAGTTAGAGACCTATGACCCAACAAGCATATTTAGAAACTGCACTTAATAATACTGAAAATTTACCCTTATATCCTGTACAGAGTTAAACGTCTAAGCCGAAGTATTTGGAAGCAAGCTTTGGCAGAAAATTTGACTATACCAGAGTTGTGGAGAATAAAACACAACTTATCCTTGTCAGACAACATATCAAAGTTACCATTTAAGTCCCTTTATTATAATGGAATAAAGATAAACTGTCGGGGTAACTGTTAACTATGACGTCACAACCATTTGACAAAGAACAATGGGGGTTTCGATAATATTTCGTCACTGTAACACACCAATTCACATTTATTCAACTTTTCATAAGGTCAGTAATTTTGCAAATTGTGTGATAGACACTCGGCAACACATGTGATATACATGAACTCTCTAATACGAAAGACGCGAGACAACACTTGAGATCGATGGCAGTAACACGTATGATAGATATTAGGCAACACATGTAAAATACAATCGGAAACACATGTGACGCAATAGAGACATTAGGCTGCACATATGGTATTGATAGATACGGATAACGCAGGCGATAGAAACTCGGCAACACTTGTGATAGACAATCGACAACGCATGTGACAGACACTCGGCAAGACTTATGATAGACAATCGACAACGCATGCGATATAAACTCGGCAACACTTGTGATAGACAATCGACAACGCATGCGATAGAAACTAACTCGGCAACACTTGTGATAGACAATAGACAACGCATGTGACAGACACTCGGCAAGACTTATGATAGACAATCGACAACGCATGCGATATAAACTCGGCAACACTTGTGATAGACAATCGACAACGCATGTGATAGACATTCAGAAACACGTGTGACTGATAGACAATCGACAACGCATGTGATAGAAACTAACTCGACAACACTTGTGATAGACAATCGACAACGCATGCGATAGAAACTAACTCGACAACACTTGTGATAGACAATCGACAACGCATGCGATAGAAACTCGGTAACACTTGTGATAGACAATCGACAACGCATGCGATAGAAACTCGGCAACACTTGTGATAGACAATCGACAACGCATGCGATATAAACTCGGAAACACTTGTGATAGACAATCGACAACGCATGTGATAGACATTCGGAAACACGTGTGACTGATAGACAATCGACAACGCATGCGATATAAACTCGGAAACACTTGTGATAGACAATCGACAACGCATGCGATAGAAACTAACTCGACAACACTTCTAATAGACAATCGACAACGCATGCGATATAAACTCGGCAACACTTGTGATAGACAATCGACAACGCATGTGATAGACACTCGGCAATAATTGTGATAGACAATCGATAACGCATGTGATAGACATTCGGAAACACGTGTGATAGACAATCGACAACACGTGTGATAGACATTCGGCAACAATGGTGATAGACACTCGGTAACACTTGTGATAGACAATCGACACTTGTGTATTTATGTTAATTCCGGCTTGCTATAAGCAGCTTGTAGATGTTTCACCCTTCTCTTGCTGAAATTTAAAATACATTTCTTCTTCTTTACCCACGCCCTGTTGTATAATTACATATATCTTCACTGTGTACAAGTATGTCGCTGTGCAATCACTGCTGTGGAGTGCACTGATTGCACAATTAACTTGTAAATAGTGCAGACCCTGATGAGACAGCTCCTGATGCATTCATTCCTAGCGAAGGGTTATTGAGTTAATGCAACAACATATTGAATTGAATTGATACACATTAGGCGACACAATCAGGTGGCTGATGCTAAGCAGCATATGTTATTGACGCTTGGCAACATATTTCCCCTATACACACGGTTAGGTAACCAGACTCCGATTGACTCATGGTTTACACGGCGTCTGATCTGGATCCAAACGGTTTGAATAGGTTATGACATCTTTGCCATACGCGTACAAAGAGAAAATTGGTTAAATATTCTCTCGTAGCTAGCATGTCTGGAACAGAAATCAGTAAGTGGATTACAACTGATAAAAGCGACCTTTTTCTAAACTGTATTTATTCAGATGTCTCATCAATACACACTCCATTGAACAAACCCTGTGCAGTTAAACCCCTCCAAACCGGATTTTAGTATAAATATCGGTCTTGGAGACAGGTGGCAGCTTAATGCAGTGTGAAAATCACCCTGCATTAAGCAGCCACCTGCCCAAAGACATATCATAGGTCTTTGACACGCCTAAAGGTATCTAAAAGGCTTCTCTACTACAATTCCGGTTTATAGGGATTCTGCTATATGTCGTAAACTATATTGCGACTCGTCAGCGAATACTGGACCCAGACTATTGGCAGAATTAATCACAACTTCAATCATTGCATGTTAAACTCTTTAACCCTTTCATCCCTGATTTTTAAGAATGGAATAGCCCGTCAGTGTAATACTTCATGAATATTTAAGAAAGACAATTATGATGTTATAAATGTTAATTCGATCAACTTTTAAAATTGCATAATAAAACATAAAATGTTTGCCAAAGTAGAAACTGTAGAGTCAGATCTATATTATTCTATACATGCAAACAGGGCCGACCCTGATCAAAGGCTCCTGTGAGCCTATGCTCTGGGTCTAGTCTGTTTGCAAAGGCATAGACAAACGTATTTGTGGAGTAAAGGGTTAAGTATAGAGTCCACTCAGCATGATAGGTCTAAACTTGTTTGATAATTTTGAATGACAATCAGTGCAGGGCCTGATCAGAGGGTTGCTCTAGGAGCTGCCTGACTTGGGTACACACTGTTTTCAAAGGATAGTGCATGCGTGTCCCGCCCTCCAAGTGTTAATTACGCTATAACTGGATATGCTATTGAATGTTGCATGGTTAACTCTTTACTCCATAAATACACACTTGCAAACAGAGTAGACCCAGATCTGACAGCTCCTGTATGCTTGATATAACATAGATATGATTCTACAATTCTGCCTTAGCAAGAAAATCATTTCTGTGCCAATGTGCTATAACAACGAGTAATCTAATTAATATGCATGGTGCCATTATTTCTTTGATGAATATTCATGGAATACAGGGGTAATACTGGCTAATTACTACACGGTGAACAAATTACAGCTGACTCGTACCACGCATTCAAACTTCGTGGATTTATATACAGTAAGATTGCGATTATTCGAACACTTAAATACGTATCATTATCGATCTTAAAACAGGTGGCAGCTTAATGCAGGGTGAAAGTCAGGCAGAAAGCTCCTCTGCAACCTGCTTCAACCCTGCATTAAGCAGACATCTGCCTAAAACGGTATAAATTCTTCTTTATTAAAATTTCGAATTATCATGACTTAAGTGCAATACAGAAGTATACTGAAAAAGAACAGATTTTATATTTGAAAACAGTATATAATACACTTATTCAGTTGTTTTCATTTTTTTACATTTAGTTAAAGACAAAATGTTGGTACATTGTCTTCTAAATTCTATATCCATAAAAATGTACACCAACGGATTGGCCACATTGTTTATGATGTATGTATGGTAACCAAGGTGATAGAAGACCAACTGCGTATTTGTCAGCTCATTCTCCATGTTCTTTCTGAACAATGTTTCGAGTTCCAGTACTTCAAGAGGAACAAAACTAACTACAAAGACAACCATAATGGCAAACGTTGTTATTGTCATTTTACGTGATACCATCCCACGAGAGTGCTTCTTCTCATGTGCTCTTAGCGAGGATATTGTTTCTGGAACCTTAGCCACATCGGGCGTACTGTTTATGACGCTTATATTTTCAATGTTTTTGTCAGGGAAGTGACTTGGACCGTTAGTTGGTTTAAGTGTATTTCCATACGATATTTTCAAGCGTCCACTCGGTGCTTGTCTCTGTGAAGCATCGTCTAATGGCATGACGAACCTGTGGCGAACACATAGTCTGTGTCCAATGAAGGAATATAATATTACCATGACAACAATTGTAATCACGATGAAGAACGAAAGTAAACCGTTGAACACTACAGGGAAAGGTGTATTGACATAATCTGTTGAAATATCACATATGTGCCCAGATATATTGTTCACTTTGGTTTCCACTATAACACTGTCATACATAATAAATACAGGTAGGGCCGCAATTAGGGCGAGGATAAAAGTAATCATGCAAAACATTTTTGCATTAATGGGAGATATTTGTTTGCCTGTGGCCCTGCAGATTCGGCGGTAGCGGTCGATCGCAACAAGAGCGTGTGTGAGAGAGGAACCAGCAGCGATAACGTGAAATCCATATCGCAAAATCTGAAATAAACAATTGTTGAAAAATCAGCAATACTGTTCTCCATTTCTGTCACGAAACTTGAAATATAATCATCTAAACTGTTTTCAAATGTGGTAATGAAGTGGTCAAGAGCTTTGAATGGTTACCCGTGCGACATTAATGACCATCCCGTCCCTATTTGGCATATGTTTACCTTGCCTCTTGTCGCCATTTAAGTCACGAGTGACGAAATCTGAAGTACATGGACTTAAATTCCTTATTATGAAACTTTATAAAAGAGGTTCGGTATATGTCTATTGTCCGTTATGAACATATACAAACACTGTAAACCCAGGCCAATATGATCCATGTAGGAGCCCTATAATAAGGGTCTGCAATATGCATTTTATATTTCCATGGAAAATCTAATCTAAAGAATATTTTTTGTTATAAAAATACAATTACATGGGTTATAATATCAGAAACACGTTTACCTTACACCATATTCCGCTGTAGAAGAAAAAAGGTCGGCTTAATTCAACCAGTAATCCAGGCATTCCGATGGTGCAGGCCGTCAAATCGTACATGGCCAATGTCAGTATAAGGTACCTATAGGTTGATCGCTTTTTCATCCTGAAGCCGAACACGGTAACGACGAATATATTTCCAATCAATCCTACCACCATTAGAACGCCAATACAAGCAACAGTGGGCACTATCAACACAAACCTTTCCTTGCTAAGGTCATCAATTGATACTGATGCATTCATTCCTAACATATTTGAGCAGCTCCTATACTTAAATAGTGTCAAATACTATTCGGTATTCCGTACTAGACGTTGTGCGTTCTTGATATTCAAAGTGCGATGTCATTTTACGACAGGGAGCTAGTGACGCATACCACAGATTGACTCTCCTTTGTTACTAAACATTAAACAATGCAAACTCACATTCTACTACCATGGAATGCAAGATACTTTCACCTAAATCACATAACAGTCACGTGACAGATTACACATGACGTTAGGTTTGTCCGATATTGATTGTTCTCGAGTCTGATTAAACATTTCGCGCACGACGTCATGGCTACAAATTACCTCAGAGCAAACAAAATGCGATGCCATATTTATTGTCTTCCTCATCCCACAGGTATTTCAATCGTCCTGTGTTCGTTTACTCTTCTCTAGTCATTTTTCTGTTGGCATGGTGTATGTTAAGCGTAAAAACATAATCTCGTTTATGTAATTCTCAATCCGAAAGAACTAAAATATATTTCCTATATTGATTACAACATTTGATTAGAATAAGCATTTTACAGATAAACGTATAATTTATCAAACTTTGACTTTCAATTACATAGTTCTCTGCATCATATTAAATTGATACACTATCCAATTTCCATTGTAATGAAACCATTGCTACTATAAGGACTTAGTGTGTAAAACAATTCAATCAAAAATCAAAGTAAGAAATAATAGGATAGGCGTTATTCACCAGCTACTGCATAAATATACCTTTCTACGCCTTTGAAAACAGAGTAGACCCAGATCAGAGGCTCGTGTAGGAGTCGACTGATTATGGTCTGCTCTCTTTTTCTTATGAAACAATATAGATATTATTCTAGTTTTGCCATGGCCAGATGTTCATGTGTCCATGTGCCATTATAAAACAAATGATCTTATCCCTGTTCATGATCTCATTATATCTCGCATGGAGTAAGAAGTAAAACGTTACTAAGATACGATATAAACTCTCTAAAGAGGGCACTTAATGAACATGTAATGGCGGATTTAAAGCAGGTTTTTTCTTAATGAAGGACGAAAAAATGCAGAAATATCATGTAGGAATTTTGCATATTTTTCTGCATAACTTTGGTCCTGCCTTAAGCTACTGACCGATTCTACGACCCAGTTTGGACCTCTTTTAGGTGGTCGCTTTAGAAAGGTTTTACTATATAACAAGTAACATAAGCCTTAATGACTAACACCATCTTAGATATACAAGGATTTTACATGTTAGCAATTTGCTCTAACTTTGCTTTCACCGTCCTCTTATCATAAAACGCAATCTTTATCTCTCTATCTCTCTCTCTCTCTCTCTCTATCTCTCTCTCTCTCTATCAGATTCTTTTAGCAAACAGAGCAGACCCTAAATAAAAGTGCATATAGCAGTGTTTGTCGGAGCCTAAACTTTCCTTGAAAATGTTGTTATGTAAAATTGATTTAACCCTTTCGTATATATACGTAAGAAATCATGACTATTTATTAGCTGAATTTAACGGAACAGGCCGATAATATTGTATTGTAGAACAAAAATTATAAGTTTTGATAATATCGTTTTATTTGTATCACAGGGGCATTTTTCGATATAAGTTCAAATTGACAACCTTCATAATAATGATTGAGCATAACAAATACCAAGTTTTATTATATTATTGAAAATATGCGTTCATTGTAGGGACTTCCTCTTCACACGATTTTGTAAAAAGACATGATCAAGACCGTGACCAGTTCAACTACATACGCCAAAACTTGCGCGTGGTAGCTCGTCTTCCTCAAGAGCGGAGAGACAAATCAAAGTGCCCAGATAAGAGCCTTATGAATTTTATTCATCCGACACATTTTACTGATGGTGTTAAGACAACAACCTCTTTCGACCAATCCACAAGCCGATACGGAAAACCATCGCTGGTCATTAGAACCGGACAGGGAATCAAAAACTGTATAAGTTTGTCATCAGAATTGGCATCCATACGCAAAATAGGTCACGTGTAACAAATGCATTTTTACCAGAAACAATGTACAAGTCCATGTTTCACTAACCATTCGGGTATTAAGTGAACACGGATTTTGCCTACTCTTTCCTGATGCGGACTTTTACCAGAAACAATGTACAAGTCCATGTTTCACTAACCATTCGGGTATTAAGTTAACACGGATTTTGCCTACTATTTCCTGATGCGGACTTTTATAAGGGGCCGCCGCATTTTTAACGGAAATTGTTTTGGACACGGGCCGCCACATTTGTACCGGAGATAATGTTGAAGTACCGTATGTGATATGTATTGGCCATTAAGCTATTGGGCAAACACGGGGTTCGCCTACTATTTAAGGATGCGGACATTGATACGAGACCGTCACATTTTACCGGAAATAATGTACATTAAGACTGATCATAAGGGTATTGGGTAAAACAGGGACTTAGCCTACTATTTAAGAATGTGGATTTTGGTATGTGGCCGCCGCATTTTTTACCGAAAAAAACCGTGTTAGACGGACCATTAGGGTATTGGGTAAAACACGAACATTGTCTACTATTTCCGGATGCGTGTCTGCGCATGCGCTGCGTGCGTGTGTGTGCATGCGTGCATGTCTTCTTCTTATATAGTAATGGCTATCACTCACTTTTGAGTATTATTGCCATGCGCGGGGGTTAAAGAGTAAGATAGAGTGTATGGAGGGGCACAAGCAACTCAATCCATTTGGTACCTCCAAACCTAAGAACATAAAAAACTAGATTAAAATCCCCTGTTTGCATGCATGCGTGCGTGCGAGTGCAAAACAGTACAAACTTACTTTTTAGGGGTTCATCTGCACAATCATGACTAATACCGCTACTAATGCCATTACTATTTGGTCTGTTATCATTTTGGTCATTATAATTTTATGTAAAACATGCAAGTGCTATGAATTTACGTACTCTTAATTACTTGGTATATATTTACGTAGAGTAAACACAACGTGGCATCATATAGGTTACCTGTCACATACGTACTACCCATAATAAAAACACCCGATTTCACCCTTTAACCCTTAATCAGTTACCTCATAGGCTATCTTTAGATACAACCTTTTTGAATAAATCTACCGAAAAGGGGCATTAACTAAAGAAAAGAATTTGTTTAGAATTTTGTAGTTTGAAGTCATTGTGATAAATAGTGCATTTGTAAAGTGACTGAAATTACGTCAGATGTCGTCAATATGAGGGAATGTGTTATTGTGCGCTAACCGAGTATATAAGACATTTGCAAATAGTGTAGACCCATATTAAATTGCTTCTAAGGGAACCCTTTGATCAATGTGTATCTGCTTGTCGTAATAATCAGGGTCTTTAGTGATAAATTTTGATACAGCTTTTTGTTTAATTACTATTTAGAAAAGTAGGTGTCATATTAGTTATTCAGCAGATTAAGGACACATATATGTAACCATTCCCATACTATGGCTGAAGTAACTAGTGATAATTTTTGCAAATACAAGGATTACTAGTAACTCAGAATCACATCGATAATCAACGTATTTAACCCTTTACTCGATGAATAATCATGTAAGAAATAATTACATCATGGATATTCATTAGATTATGTTTTGAATAGCACATGGAAACAGGATTTTAGGCCACGGCAGAAACTGTAGAATCACATCTATGTTACATGTATATCATAGGCAGAGAAGACCTTGATATAGCTTGATATAGGAGCCGTTTGATATGGGTCTACCCTGTTTGCAAATGCATAGAAATGTGTATTTATTGAAGAAAGGGTGAGCAGGTAAACTTTGGAGAAGCTTTATTTTCTCAAAGAAAAACATATTTAGACTAGCAGCATTTTGATTTGTAGTTTAAGGGACGTTTTCGTAGGTGGTCGTTTGTTCAGCATTTTGTGACAAGAAAATATGTCAGTCCATTAAATGAGCTCTTTGTCCAATGCTAAATGAATGTCGCATACGTGCTGTTGTATGTATTGACTTAAAACCGCTATTCACAACAAGTAAGTCAGATATGTATATGCTACACTAGAGTTATAGGGCGAGGTTAACCCTTTACCTCATATAAACGTGTTTTCACGCATTAGCAAACAGAGAAGACCCTGATCATACGGCTCCTTGAGGAGCCGTCTGATCAGGGTCTGCTCTGTTTGCTAATAGTATTTGATATATCTGTTTCTTAGCTTTCTGAAATGTCTAAAATGTTCCATCTTCTATATTTCATTATGTCTATTTTGCTAATGAATATTCAGTAGGTATTGAAATTTGGCCAATATACAGAACAGGGAAAGGGTTAACCCTTTACCCTATGAATATTCCTGTAAGAAACAATAAAATGAATATTTATTCGTTTGATTTTATAACGTTTCATGGCCATAGTAGAAACTGTAGAGTTAGATCTATATTATTCCAAAACCAGACAGTTAGACCTTTATGAAACGTATCCTACAGGAATCGTCTAATCGTGGAACTTTCTGTTAACAAAGGTAGCACAAGGCTTATCTATGGGTAATGGGCTAATTATCAGACTGCCTGCTCCCCTTGTTTGCTCTCAATCCCGTTTCTTATAGTTGCACAAGAAGCATGCGAAGTTCAGTAACTCCACTCTAATGTGACCACCAGACGAGGACTAATTCTTGGTCTTAGAGGCAAGTGGTTGCTTAAGGCAGAACGAAGGTTATGCAGAAAGCTCCCATAGGGAGTTTTCTGCATTACTTTCGTCCTGCCTTAAGCAATCACTTGTTATTGAAGATATTTGTTTATTCATTTAAAGATCGTTTAAAAAGCTTCTTCTGTAGTTGTGCATGTGTTTTATGACTTTAACAACACCAGCTTGTACCTTAAAGGGTGAATAGAAATCTATTAATGTTGTAGACCATGTAACACGCTTGAATTAGCTCGCTTCAAAAAAACACCCAATCCTCTTTCTGTAACATATGGTGTGCTGTGAACTGAATCATTTACCATGTCTTAATCGGTTTAACAAATATTCTGGTCACCTTGTTAAGATTTAGAATACCAAACATATCAACTCTGAGCTGAGCTATAGAAAAACCTTCTGCACACCTTGTCCGAAATGTATCTCCTACATTATTTGAGGTATGAATGCGAAATTTGGAGTGTGACTATATTTTGGGACGGCAGAGTGTTGCTTACAGTTTTCAGGTCTCTGTGATCTTGACCTTGATCGCTGACCTCATGTATACAAAAACCTTGTCCGGAGCATATCTCCTATACTATCTGAGATAGGAATATAGGAATACAAAATTTGGTCTGTGAGCACATATTGGAATGGCGGGGTGTCACATATAGCTTTCAGGTATCTATGACCTTGACCTTGAACGCTGACATCAGATATAGAAAACCCTTGATTGGAGCGCATCTCCTAAATTACTTGAGGTAGGGTTGCCAAATAATTTGGTGTGTATGTACGTATTAGCGAGGCGGGGTGTTGTGAACCATTTTAGATCTTTGTGACCTTAACCGCTGACTTGAGCTATAAAAAGCATTGTCTGGAACATATCTCCTATAGTACTTAGGATAGGAATACCAAATTGGTGTGTGGGTACTTCATGTCATGGCGGAGTGCCGCGTAGAGTTTTCCGGTTTGTGTTACTTTGACCTTGACAACTGACCTCAGTTATAGACTGCTGACCTCAGTTATAGAAGAACCTTGCCCGAATCGTATCTCCTTTATTACCTGAGGTAGGAATGCCAAATTTGGTTACGTACATTTTAGGAATTCACTCCACACTGTGCATTATACATTCCAATGTCATTGCTTTGCTTTTGGGGCATTTGTCACTTACTTTGATACATTTCCTTTTTATCTTTATATTTTCTTCGTTTTCGCTTCAAAAGACGTGATTATAGAGCCATACAGTTTGAATCCTGACGCTGAATGACTCGGCATCTTATCTGGATCCTAGGTGTTTGCATAAGTGGTCACAGAGGCGACATTGGGTTCGAAAGAGTTAAGCCACCGCTTCGTGAATAAACATAGGTATTTTTTACAGACAAGCTTGTTGCTTAATGCATGACGAAAGTAATGCAGAAAGCTTCTGAATGAACCAGTTATATGTGCAGATAAGGGTGCGTATCTAACTACTAAAATCGTTATTTATCTACCAAACCATATACTTTGACTACTCTTTAGAATCGTCTCTTAGAGACGATTCTAAAGAGTGGCCACGCTTTTGGATTTGGTGAAGAAATAAAGGAGTTGTTCTTGAAAATGTTGAAATTTACACACCTTATCTGGACCTCTGTGAGCTGTCTGCATAACCGTCGTCCTGCAGTAAGCTACGGCCTGCCATTATAACCCAGAAATACACCTGTTTCGGAGGGTCGTTTTAGAGGGGTTTTACGGTATAAGATGGACTATGGCAATAGCGTTCTTATCCTTCTTCCGCCTTTAGATAATTTGGCATTCAAGTCTTAAACTGATTCGCTGCCAAAGTCTGCTGTGATTACCTATGCAAACAGTTTGAATCCAGTTAAGACGCTAAGTAACTCCGTGGCTCATTAGGATTCAAACTGTCTGTTATAGTGACTATGTTTTTTAAATAAAAACGAAGAAAAATAAATAAAAAAGATGAAAATTGTGGCAGACGACAAAGTTTGCAGGCGACAAAATTTGGCAGCGAAAGAGTTAATGGTGATAACGTAATTGGACTGCTACAGTTACACCTCTATAGTACGGAAAATAAATAAGATATAACTTTGGGTAATTAAAGTGCAAGTCCCTGCAATAAACTCATATTTTAATAACATAAAAACTCGGTATTTGTTATGTTCAATCATTATTATGATGATTGTCAATTTTAACGTATATCGAAACATTATCCTGTGATACATACTAACCCGTTTTAATCGATACTATTTTTTTCTACAACAAAATATTATCGGCATTTGTCGAACAGTTAACGAAACCAAAACGCAACCGAAAAACCCAGCCTTTAAATGCCTTTTATCGCCGAATTCATTCACCCCTTCACTGCTGCGCAATTTGTCGCTTGCTAAAAATTTCGTCTGGTCTAAACTCTCTATTTTTTATATGTTTTTCTGGAGATGAAGCTATAGTGTCAAACAGCTTTGATCCGGAGGATCTGCCGGATTACTCGGCGTCTCAGCTGTTTGCATACTATTTTGCACTCGGGGGAAGGCAGTGAATTGGTTAATATATCGACATTATGTAATTTTGTAACTTGCTATTTTCGTCGTATTTTAGCATATACAGTGAACCCTCGTTACAACGGAGGTGTTTGTTTCCAGACAGTTTGCTGGTATAACGAGGTTGCCGTTATAATAAGTTTAAATATTAAAGGAACCATATGACCAGTTTTAAACTAACACCAACAGGTGAACGCTTAATGCAGAACACAACAAGTGTTTTATTGGCATTGTACGTATTCATTCAGTGGTTGTTTCAAAGACTTAACGGTAATTTTGTTACAATGCATACTGCCGGTATAACGAGGATGCCATTGTAACGAATGCCGGTATAACGAGGGTGCCATTGTAACGAATGTCGGTATAAGGAGGATTCACTGTATACAGAGAGTTAAACAATTTGGAACCGTGTGTGACTAGCCTGTACGAAAACGTATGTACACATTCTGTCGTATACATATGCATGTATGTTTAGTTCTGTTTGTCAATAAGGGTCTTATCTTGATGAGTTAGTAGTAAAGACCAATACAATAAAAAGGTCTTGGAAACTGACCGACTGTCGTCTGCACTCTGTTCAGCAATGTTTATCATTTAACACAGTTTCATGATGTTGTGTAATAAGAATATGCACAGGGCAACAGTACAGACCACACCGTATTAACTTGTCTGTTCAACTCTTTCACTGCCAATGTCGCATTTTTGCGCAATTGCAAACAGTGCAGTCCCAGAACAGGTAATGCCTTTCCAGGGCGGCGTCCGATCGGTGACTTCACTGTTTGTAATTTTCCGTACTTGAAAAGTAAAGGATTATTTTGCAAATTCTATTCAACGTTAAATCATTCTGTACTTATCAGAAATGATTTGAATTTAATTCTTTCATTTCCTTATTGTACCAAATGATTTAACAAAAAATGAATTGCAGACGACAATTAGAAATTTGGCACCGAACGGTTTAACTATACGCCGTCTGATTTTTACTTGTTTATCAAAGTGCCATATTTAGTGTTGAGATTAACCCGTTGCCTTTTGTCTATTTATACAAAACTCCATCCACTGTAAATACTTAATGAGATACTTCATACCAAAACTCAGAACAACGATTTTTTTGTGAAATGCCTAGCGGATGACATTCACATATATATATCATTCAACAAGCAAACAGAGCAGACACTGATTAGTCAGCTTCCGAATAGGGTCTGCTCTGTTTGGAGATATGCTAAAAGGTGCTTCTTTGAGGTAAAGTGTTAATGAGGATATAAAAGCTGTGATTCTAATAAAACGCAAGTTTATCCGGGAATGATTTGGTTTTAATTAAACCAGCAGGCTTTGGGTTAAAAAAAAATAACCATCTAACAACAGCACTTAAATCACCATTTATTTTTTATTCTGGCGTGGAATCCAACGAGGACTGGAATTATGTGATATAATGAATATCTGGCGATTGACGCATTCACTAAGAAAAAATTGATATACTTATTCCTACATCTACTGTATATTATTTATTCTGGCAGAAAATGCTATCATTATTCCCTTTGGCCAAGTTAGCAGCAAACACACATATTTTGGTAAAGTCCGTTCCACATTAAATATTTTATTGGTTGTACATAATCGATATTTATAGGATTGTTCAGTACTTTATATGTTATTAGAATTATGTTTCTTGAACGTATGCAATATTACAGTACTTCGGCGCCACAACTACACACACTCAGCCCTTTATCTCATGAATAGTTTACAAGATGTCATGCGTTTTTGAATATTTATTGACTGATGTTTTCAATAGAATGAATGTGTGTCCATTACAACACGAAATAATCAGACTTGTATTAAAGCAAACAGCACAAACCTTGATCAGTCGACTCCTTCAGGGACAGAATGATCTGGTCTAATCTGTTTGCAAAGGTGTGAAAGGGGCGTTTATGAAAAATAACGTGTTAGCCCTTTACTCCATGGATATGTATGCAAGAAATAATTATCTCGTGAATATGAATTAGATGATTTTTAAAATTGCATATGAACAACAAAATGTTTGGTCATGGATGATGCTGTAGAATTATATCTTCATTAAGCAAATAGAAGAATTATATACAGACAGACAGATAAATAGTTTATTAACGTGCCATATGTTAATATATACAATGATTAACAGTGTTATATACCTTTAACATTGACACCCAGTCTCATCGCGACTAACATATATAGAGTTGCTTCTACAGTTTTACCAGGGCTAAGCCTTTACTGGTGCATATACCATTATAACTATTTAAACTAATTAATATTCACACATACATTATTTTTACATGAATAAAGTAAATGAGTAACTGCTTGCAAGAAACTGTATTCGGATAGAAAATCACCTCAGTTATGAGATTAGACGCAATAAACAAACACAATGCAATAAGCGACGTTTACCAAACGATATATAAACCTACATACATGTAGGTTAAATCCTCTTAAACAAATATCAATCTATGTATAGCGAGTGTTTAACTAACAGAGAACGATCAGTCCCGTCCCAGGGGTGGAGCGGGACTGATAAAGTTGTTGGGCTTATTAGATTTTATTATTTGACCCCCGTGAAATTTCTTTGAGGTGGTGGTATATTTTGATTATTATGTGTAAGCCGTAAAGCTGTCTAAAACAGGTTTAAAATGGTGCGCCAGTTTTAAAAATTATTATGGGAATTGTTTTTATTTTATTGTGTAAGCCTTAGATCATTTTAAAACTGGTAAAAGAGGTTTGTTAGAACCCCCACTCTCTATACTATTCAACCCCTCGTCCTAGTACATATATTTGCATCTTAGCATATTATCTCAATGGATGTATCTGCTTTAGCCAGTCGCCCAAAGTGTGTAACAAATTGAATTTTAAGGGAGTTAAATGAGGTTAGCTTATGTTTTGTTGTTGTGGGGTTGTCTCCCTTTACTCAGCAGGGTTCTGTTTTGCTGTGCAGAGTTCGATTTCGAGTGCTGAACCGTGACTGTACTTTTCTATTTATAGAAGTTGCAACCATTCTAATTTATGGGTAAGTGGGCAATGATTTTCACAAGAAGCTCGTAATATATACAGTAAAACCTCTCTATAACGGCCACTAAATTACGTCAAGCATTTTGTGTAAAAAAGGCAGGTGGCTGCTTCACCTTGCTTTAAACAGCAACCTGCTCTAAATACTACTTGTCTGTATTACCACAGGTAACTCCGGAACAGATACATGGTTTGTGATGTGTTTTACCTCTACGGATGGACTCGTCCTAAAGGTCACAACTCACGGGTGAAAATCGAACTATAGCATCATGGGAATCTCGCTCATGCATATAATTGCACTGGACATGTCTTGCATGTATAAGTGGGCTCGGTGCAAACCCTTTATTTGAGAGAGAACAGTTATGTTTTGTTTGGAAGTAGATGGTTATGTTGTTTGTGTTAAATGTAAATTCTCTTCCTATTTGATATTACTTAATTTGTATTAGATTATCCATTTATCTGTTTTATTTTTATTCCAAGTTCAGCAAACAGAACAGAACCACACCAGACCGCTCCCATATGGACCGTCTGATCTGGGTCTACTACTCTGTTTGCTATTGCTTTAAAGATAGGTTATATGAAGGAAAGGGTAAAATGTACTGCCATTCTACAGTATAGGAACAATTAAATTTAAGTTTATTTCCACTTAGCAAGTTTTCATTGAACATGTCTTCCTGTTGTTTAGATTCATTTGTTCTGTATTACGTTTAGCAAATTCCTTTCCTAGTGTTTCGCTCAGGGAGGCAATAGTGCCTACTATGCGCCCCCCCCCCCCGCCAAACTCTTTTTTTCATGGATACCAAAATGTTTAGAAAACGTACATTTATCATTGTAAACTATATTTGGAGAATGGTGTAATGTTGTGCTCGGTGTACTGCCAAGCATGTTATTTTTTCAATATGTTTTCTTATCACTAATTCATATTCATGAGGGTGCCAATGAGGTAACTTGCATAAAGCAAACCAAGCGTAAATATTCATACATCAACTATATTTTCATATCATTAATAATTATTGGCAAAGTAGACTGCGATGTCTTTGTATGTTGCAGGTTTTTAAACACTCTGTAATATGAACAATGAGGTTAGAATGGTTGCCTAGGAAACAGATATATCACAATCAGCCAAATCAGTGCTATATAATTTGTCCCAAATGTATTTATCTAGCAATCTTGGTGATATTCAGTGATCATTTTAAGCTTGAGCTAACCATTTTGCATTTGTGTTTGCTTTATAAGGGAAAGACTGGTGTCTTTCGAAAGTTTCATCATCTTTTACTGTTCTCACAAATATTCATACATATGCAAATTAGTTTATACCAGAAAAGTAATATTTACGATTAAAGCAATGCCCCATATATATGTTTGTAACAAATTATTTCATTATTCATAAAAAATTACCGAGATCTAGCGTAGTATTACAGGTAGATGTCAATTTTCCAAAACTTGTGAAAGAGTCGGTTACCATGGAAATAGTAACAATGTTACTTACACTTCATTGTTTGGTTATCAATTTAGAAACTTTGCTTTCTGAGTATTTTGCCATCAATTTAAACTACATTTGAAGTTGTTTACTGATATTGGTGGGATAAAAATTGAGCGGTTTACGTTATTTCTGTATGTTTTTACTATTTTTTAATTATTCTCATTGATATTCATGTGTATGCAAATAAGGTATTTCCTAAGTATAGCCTTTAAAGAAAAGCACAAGGTCTTAGCTTTAATTCGGTATCAGTTTTATAACCTAGCACAAAAACGTTCTGTGTTATGGAAGATTTTTGCAGGTAGGAGTCTACTAACAAAATATGTTTGAACAGAGTGAAATGAGTGGTTACTATGGAAACAGTTAAAATGTTACTTAGAGTTAATATTTTGGTCCTCAAATTTAATATTTTGTTTTCTGAGGATTTTTTCATCACGTTAGCCTGCATTTGAAGTTGTTTTCTGATATTTGTAGGATAAAAAGTGAACATTTTACATTATTTACGTTATTTCTATATTGTTTATACCATTTTTAATGTTCTGATTAATGTTCATGAGTATGCAAATAAGGTAATTTAAAACAACAAGCTGGAAATAAAAGCAAGTTGGTACCAGTTTTATAGGTTAAGGACAAAAACTCGCTGTGATATGGACGAATTTGCTGGTACTGGCCATCATTACGAAAACTGGGGTATTGCCATGGAAACGGTAAAAATGGCACTTAAAGTTAATGCCTTGGTCCTCAAATTGGATATTTTGCTTTCTGAGAGTTTTGTCATTATGTTAAACACATTTGAAGTTATTTTCTGATATTTGTAGGATAGAAAAAATAAAGATTTACGTTATTTATATACTTTTTCTACTACTTTTCATGTTCTCATTAATATTAATGAGTATGCAAATAAGTTAATTTAAAACAACAAGTTGGAAATAGAAGCACAATGTCTTATCTGTCATTTGGTACCAGTTTTTGAGGTTTATGACAAAAAATGGCTGTGATATGGGCGAATTTGAAGGTATGGGTCATCATTACGAAAACTGGGGGTTGCCATGGAAACGGTTAAAATACACATAGCCTAAAAGAATTCAAACTTGAGTACATTCGCGATTCTGATTCAGGAGACTTTTTTGAACATTTTGGTACCCATGAAAAAGTCTAGGGGTGCATGGTAGGCACTATTGGCTGCCTAGGTATTTGACTCATGTTTTACTGACAATAACTTGTTAACCATATTCATATTCAAATACTAAACTAATGCTATAATTTGCAGTTTAACCTTATAATGAAAGAGAGCGGAGAGAGCGTGAATCATAGAAATTGTAATTGATTGGAAATAATGAAATACCTTCAAATGACTCCGATGAGTATTGAAATGAATGTACATGTATTTATTAAACGAACATTGCCATACTTGTATGTTATAACATGTATGTTTGATATGGCGAGTTTGTGATGAAGTGCTCCTTTATGTTTATTTCCCTAGCTTAAACTTTGGATAGCTGTGATAAAGCTATATTGAGGCTTCGCCTTGTCTGTTCAAAGTACAGCCCCTCACCTCGATGCATATATCTGCATATCTGCAATGCAGACCATGGCCTAATTGAACATGTATATTCATTTGAGCTCTTGCCTCAGTGATTATATCTGGTAGTTATCCACTGTCATAAGTTCATGTATGTATATGTCTGTGATGTATCTAATTTTTAGCGCCTCGTTTCTGTGGATATACTTGCCTTTTAGCCCTTCTCCTCAGTGGTGATAACGTGTTTAATTTCTTTTTAGCCCCTCGCATGATTATTTCTGCATTTAGTCCCTCGCCCCTGTGGAAATATGTCTTAGTTTAGCTTCTTTTTAGAGTTTTTCCTTTAGTTTTTTACATTTATAGCTTTAACAATGCAACATGTGCTGAAAATCAGACGTCTTTTACCGTTTCATAAAAATATTAAAACCTTAATTAATATGCAATATTTGATTTTCAGATGCTAACTAGAACTGTCGCCTATGGGCTAACTAATACCCCCCCCCCCCCCCGCATCCGGCTGCTTGATACAGGGTGTCAAACTTGGGAATATAACAATGGAAACAAAAGAACCGATGACTTGATAGCATTCCTCCTGTTTCATTAATTGGCATCAAGGGCCATACCCCTGGTAACATGAGGTCTTTGTTTGTGTCGTTATAACTTTTAAATATATGTCATGCATTATCATGCCTATACAAGAAGAATGCCAAAATGTCACTTAAATATGGTCGTCCAATGTCTGTAAGGTGAAAGGCTTTTACTCCATATCAGACACCTGCCGAAAAATATTGAACAGGATTGGACTACATTCATTTGACAAGCATAGGTTCACGGACATTCATAAAGTAATGGGAGCTAATTCTTGAGAGTCAGGGGTTATCGAACTTGACTGAGACATTCTGGTATTATTATACTGCAAAGTAAAATCCTCAATTCTGATTGGTTAACTAGCCGTGTACATGAGTCCATGTACCCTGTGAGCTGACAGGGTACATAGAAATTCCCCATGGCAGGCCCCACATATTATGGTCAGAAACCAAAAGACCGACTTCTCGACTCGGCTAAACAATAGCAAAATTCATAATAGACAACTATTTATACGTAAAGAAAAAAATGCAGAAATGAATTAAAAAATATCATTGTTTGAAATGACCAATAAATAGAGAATAATAGGTTAGTGCCGTAGATGGGACGCTTTATCCGACGAGGGGAGAAAACGTTGAGGCGAGGCTTGCCGAGCCTCAACTGTTTTCTCTCCGAGTCGGATAAAGGCGTCCCATCTACGGCACTAACCTATTATTCGATTTATCCAGTCAATATATTTAAATGTCTTTTTATAGACTCATAACACTCTTGAAATAATTTACATTGAAAATGCAGTTTTTCGATCAACGGATCCCTCCCTTTTCACTTCCATTTAGACGTAAATAGATCTAATGAGCTACCGCAGAGGAATATAGTTTCGATGCTTGTATTACTAGAAGGGAAACGTGGTTGAAATTGAAAAATAAGATGATTTGAATCGAGGGTCGATAAGTTATTTCAAACAGACATGATCTATATTCTTTGGTCAAATTCGAGTTACGTAGTCTCGGTTTCTATTTTTAGATTCTACCTAACGTCACTCAGAAATCGATGGAACTGAACAGGCTATATTTAGGTTTATGACTATCACCGCCCCTGTAAGAGTTTATCAATCAAATAATCATGAGAGTGAAAAGAAAACATTTACTATTTATCTGTCAATCTTTGCTTCCAGGTTTGATTTTATCAAAAACGGGTTTTGCCAGCGGTGGATTAAATTAATAAAAGTGATAAATCAACGTAATTTTGTATGTGGCCTCAGTGGCGTAATCGGTAAAGGCGACGTCTCTAGAGAGATTAGAATTAGTTTTTGTAGGATCAGGCGCGGGTTCGAATCCAGCTGTAGCCAATTATTTTTATTTTTTCTCATTTGAATAATTCTTCTGGTGATCTGTTAGATCCATTCCATCAACATGTTTATGAATATTTACAGAAAACTAAAATAGTTCCATGGTTATATAATCATTACGCCTATCTACTAACCTAATAAACCTTCCACTACCGGAAGTAACCTAATAAACCTAAGTTTATTTGCACCCCCTTTATTATGTCACTAGAGAAGCCTGGTGACTGGATAAAACAGTTTTTAGAAGAGTTATTTTATCGACCAGCCATCTATTATAACACGAACGCAGATGAAATACAATAGCGTGTTTAGTGATTCAACATGCCAAAATGGATTTATATAAATTATCCGAACCGTAAAACTTTGCAGTATAATAAATTCGTTATACAGTTCTTTCCCAGGGTACATGACGATTTATTCCCAGCTGGTAAAATCATGTAACCCTCGCCTAACGGCTCGGGCAACATGATTTTCCTCAGCCGGGAATAAATCGTCATGTACCCTGGGAAAGAACTGTATAACTAATAATATACATGCTGAGCAAATTTTAAAAGGATGGGATTACGTTTGGGTTAGAGCGCTGGCAAGCAAAGATTCACGGAAATACTGACGACAGACAGACAGACGCACGGACTGCAGGTCCACGACATAATGCTTCCTGTGTGAAGACGGGCGTATAAAAAGTCAACAGTTTTCGAAATAAATGGCGATTTTTCTGTATTCAAACTCATTGAAATACAATCTGTGATTTATCTATAGTATTTAACCCATTCACTCATTGAATATTTTAGACGCAACCGCTTTGAATAGATATGCCTAAAAGGAGCATTTAATAGAAAAAAGGTAACTTTACAATTGTGTTGTTATAAAACCATTGTGATCAATAGAGCATTTGCTCGTATGGAGCAAATGCTCTATATATCACAATGGTTTCAAAGAGTGACCTTTACCGAGGCTTCAAAAGGCATTAATATGAGGGAATAGGTTAAATACTTAAGCACTTCGAAGCATTACACAATTTACTACTGTTCTTTTGATGAAATCGATTGGTATGGTTTTGGTCCCTATCCCATTTATATTATGCAACACCAAAATGTGCCAAAGGCTCAAATCTGACCAATCAAAAACTTGAGAACGAACTCAGACTCAACTAAAATTTTAGAAGTCAAACAGCTAGGCTCCTGCTTAGATGCTGAGTTACTCGACGTCTCATCAGGATTCAAACTGTTTATAAGTGCGAGTCAGGTCGCTGATTGCGGGATAAAGGTTAACCCTTCCCCTGATGAATATCCATGTGGAAAATAATCGATGTCATGAATATTAATAAGAATAAATTTTTCTCACATACCTTCCCTTATCTCCGAGTTAGAACAACGGGTTAAGATTTCCTTATCTGTAACACGTGTACGATCACTTTAGAACATATATGACGTCATACGTCATATATATGACGTCAACCCACGGAAACCGATGTTTACATGTCATTTAAACGGCGAAAAGACATTTTTTTGATATGTGAGAAAAAGAATCTGATGCTCGTTGTCTTTTAAGATCACATATTCCTAAACTCACCAAGAAAATGTTATTAAGCTCGCCAAGGCTCGCGTGATGACATTTTCTAAGGCTCGTTTAGGAACATGTGATCTTAAAAGACAACTCGCAACAGATCCTCTATATATGCCATATAAACACCGGACTTTTTGGCTCAGACAGAAGCTGTAGAATCAGATCTATATTACACCTTAAGCAAACAGAGCAGACCATGATCAGACGGCTCCTATAGGAGCCGTCTGATCTGGGTCTACACTAATTGCAGATGCGTCGAAATGCGCTTACATAAGGGAAATGGTTAATATTGAGGAAAAACGGGGCTAATGAGTAAACTGATATCCAGAGTGTAATTTTATATTGAACAAAAGAGCTTACGTACTGCTGAGCTTCGATTTATCGAACTTCATAATGATTACTTCGAAATTACAGAGGTTCGAATCATCCGATTTCTCATCTGAATAATTTCTGAAGTTCGCAGCATTATGTTTGACTTGCATTGAGCTGTGACATGTTTTCTAGATATACCGGTATGTATTGATACTTTTAGAATAATTATTTATTGTAAATTTTGGAAGAATCGAACTTTAAGTTCGAGTTATCCCGAACTTTGAACTATTCAAGTTCGAGATATCGAAGTTCAGCTGTATTTGCTTATGAAAAACAGATACAATTAAACGCCTACCGAAATTCTAGTAGAGAAGAAATAAGATAGTTTTAGTCAGGTGGCTGCTTAATGCAGGATTAAAGTCATACAGAAAGGTTCTCTCGCATAAAGCTGCCACCTGTCTCCAAGATCGATCTTTATTCTAACGTCCGTTTAAGAGGGGATTTGCAGTAAAAACTTGATTATGCCAGCACTCAAATATATATCATTATTGATTTAACCCTTTCCCTCATATTGGCGACTTTTGACGACTCTGTAAAAGTCACTTTGTGAAACCATTGTGATACATAGAGCATTTGCTCCTATAGGAGCAAGTGCTCTATTTATCACAATGGTTTCAAACTACAAAATTCTATCATGTTCCTTTTCTTTAGTTAATGCTCCTTTTCGGTAGATATATTCAAAGAGGTTGTATCTAAAATAGCCTATGAGGTAAAGGGTTAAAGACAATACTGTGGCAGCTTCATTTTACTGCATGGTAATTCATGCAGAAATCTCCTCTAGGAGCATTTTGCAGGACTTCCACCCCGCCTAAGCAGTCCCAGCCTCAAGGAAATAGAGGATCTGTCGCGAGTTGTCTTTTAGGATCACGTGTTCCTAAACGAGCCTTAGGAAATGTTATTAAGCGAGCCTTTTGGCGAGCTTAATAACATTTTCTTGGTGAGTTTAGGAACATGTGATCTTAATAGACATAAACAAACAGTGTAGATCTAGATCTGTTTCGGCCCTTTTAATGATATGTAAACATCGGTTTTCCCCCAGTTTGACGTCATATATGACGTATGACGTCATACATATTCTAAAGTGTTCTTACACGTGTTAATGATAAGAAAATCTTAACCCGTTGTTCTAACCCGGAGATAACAAAAGTTATGTGAGAATATGCAAGAAAAGGGTTATGCGTAAAGCGCTAATAGAAGCTTTCTGCATTACTTTTGTCCTGCATTAAGACACCACCTGCTTTTGAAGACTCCTATGTTAATAAATGATGTGGTAATATTGGTGGGATTTAACTGTATCAGAATTTTTTACAATAGAACCACTCTGCAGCAACCTTTTAACCCATTTAACAAAGGCTCAAATCGGACCAATCAAAAACTTGAGAACGAACTCAGACTCAACTATAAGTATTATAAGCATGCATACTGGTCTGCTTAGGAACTAATACAGATGTGATTCTGCAGTTCGTGTGTGCCATATTCATTAATTCCCTTGTTAATGATGTTTTTAAAACATTAGATAATAAATATATATACAATCATTATTTCGTAATGAATATTCCCAAGGTTTTTGGCCAATGAATAAACTCAGGTGATTACTTGATACGGAAAGTTGTCATCGATTTCATCAATATATCTGGTGTGTAGATGTAGGCGTACACATTTCCGCCATAACTCGACTGACCACGTGAAACACAAATTATATTATATATATTTTTTCTGAATTGCCATGTATGGAGTTGTCGGGATCAGAAGGGTAAAGTTTGATTTGGTCATGTGTATGTACATTACAAAGTATTTCATGCGAGAAATAACGACATTATTGCCATTACTTAGATTATTGTTATAATGGTTAATAAGCACATGGTGTTTAGGTCATGGCGGAAATTGTATAATAATATCTCTACTATTCAATTAGCAAATAGAGCTGACCTTTATCGGACACACAAGGGGTGATTTTGTGAGTATCTTTGCAAACTGGATGGATCCAGACCAGACAATGTGTCTCATTATTTTGCTTGACACTTGATAATAAATATTCATGATGCCACAATTCCTTACATAAATAAAGTTTAACTATCTCTTACTTCAAGGGACCATACAAATTACTTAGTTCGAGTCATCGAATTATGCTACATGTATGTACAATCTCTCAAGTTCACGGCTTAATGCAGGTCTTAATGCAGGTCTCAATGCAGGTCTCAATGCAGGTCTAAAGTAATGCTGAAAACACCTGAAGGAACTTTCAGTATTATTTTCGACCTGCATTAAACTGTCACATGTGTTTCTAGATATGCGTAGTGTTATTACAAATTTTGGAAGGATCTAACATTTACTTCGAGTTATCTCTAAGTTCAAGATATCTGAGTTCGAGATATGAAAGTTCAACTGTAATGAACAGGATTAAAATACTATTTTCAAATATTTCCCCGGTAGGAAACGCAGCTTTCGTGTGATAAAAAAATAACCAACCATGTTCATATTGTTATAGGATGGTATATATTTCATCAAAATGATTATTCTCATTGTGAAGTACAAATTGTACACGTCATTTATTGTTTTACTTTACAGGTTGACAATACACGATTAAACTCCGTACCGCACCACGAAGAAGTCTGTACACCAGTCGTCGAAATCAGAAAGGGCACCATCCCCGAGATCCTGCAATTATACAAGATATTGAAGAGCAGCGAAATAAAATAGACCTATAGTAGAATGGTAAGGTATAGGCATATAGCAAAGTAGTACGGTATAGACCTATACCGAAGTATTAAGGTTCTTTAGCAAAGGGGTAAGGTATTAACCAACAGTAAAGTGGTAATGTATAGACCTATAGTAAAGTGGTAATGTACAGACCTATAGTAAAATGGTAACGTATAGACCTATAGTAAAATGGTAATGTATAGACCTATAGTAAAGTGGTAATGTACAGACCTATAGTAAAATGGTAACGTATAGACCTATAGTAAAATGGTAATGTATAGACCTATAGTAAAGTGGTAATGTATAGACCTATAGTAAAATGGTAATGTATAGGCCTATAGTAAAGTGGTAATGTACAGACCTATAGTAAAATGGTAATGTATAGACCTATAGTAAAGTGGTAACGTATAGACCTATAGTAAAGTGGTAATGTACAGACCTATAGTAAAGTGGTAATGCATAGACCTATAGTAGAGTGATAATGTATAGACCTATAGTAAAGTGATAATGCATAGACCTATAGTAAAATGGTAATGTATAGACCTATAGTAAAGTGATAATGCATAGACCTATAGTAAAGTGGTAATGTATAGACCTATAGTAAAGTGGTAATGCATAGACCTATAGTAAAGTGATAATGTATAGACCTATAGTAAAGTGGTAATGCATAGACCTATAGTAAAATGGTAATGTATAGACCTATAGTAAAGTGGTAATGCATAGACCTATAGTAAAGTGATAATGTATAGACCTATAGTAAAGTGATAATGCATAGACCTATAGTAAAATGGTAATGTATAGACCTATAGTAAAGTGATAATGCATAGACCTATAGTAAAGTGGTAATGTATAGACCTATAGTAAAGTGGTAATGCATAGACCTATAGTAAAGTGATAATGTATAGACCTATAGTAAAGTGGTAATGCATAGACCTATAGTAAAATGGTAATGTATAGACCTATAGTAAAGTGGTAATGTATAGACCTATAGTAAAATGGTAATGTATAGGCCTATAGTAAAGTGGTAATGTATAGACCTATAGTAAAGTGGTAATGCATAGACCTATAGTAAAGTGATAATGTATAGACCTATAGTAAAGTGGTAATGTATTGACCTAAAGTAGAGGAATAGTTTATAAGGTTATGGTAGCGTAGAGTCCTATAGTAGAGGAGACAGTTAAAGGATTATGGTAGAGTGATAGGTTATAGGAGACAAGATCGATATTTATGCTAAATCAATTTAACGTCAGGGTTTTAGTGGTTGAGTCCAGACATATACTACAGTTATAGTTAAACATAATATATAGAACTATTTTGATTAGACCACCGAGATGTAGAGTAACTCTATCCCTGTTCAATATACAGCTGAACTTAGATATCTCTAACTTCAATGACTCATACAGATTCAGAATTACTTTAGACCTGTATTAAGCTGTCCAATGAATTTCCAGATATGCGTAGTGATACATTTTAGAACAATTCTGTTTAGTGAATTTGGGAAGGCCCGAACTTTTAGTTCAAGTTATCCGAAGTTCCAGTGTACATATAAATGCTAATGATGTCATTATTATCTAATAGATTATTGTTTTACAATAGCAAATTTACAATGTACAAAGGACTTTTCGGTACACATAGAACTGCAAAATTCGTCAGATCTATTATTATTGCATAAGCAAACAGAGCAAACCATGATCAGACGGCTCCTGTAAGAGCCAACTTATCTTGGTCTACTTTTTTTGCAAAGGCGTGAAAATGCGTTGATATTAACTCATAATGCGGCGTCTCATCAGGATCCAAACTGTTTGTCATCTTGATCATATTTTTTGCAAATAAATTAGAGAAAAGTTATTTTAAGAATTGAAGAAATTTATTAGCGTGCAAAGAGTTAAGGAAATGGTTAATTCTTTCACGATCAGAGTCGATAGACAGCCTTGCTACCTTAGACTGTGTTTTTGTGATGAATTCGGAGGAAAGTATACTCTGACACTAAAGTAGAGGACAATTTGTGCAAATGGAACTTATTTGGTGCCAAAAGAGTTAATGAAATACGATATACAGACCCAATTAAGATGTTGGTCTGAACCCATTTAAATGTTGAATTTTCAAAAATGGAATGTTCTATCAGACTTTAACTTTAGATTCCATTTTTGATGAAAAGCAAACATTCGCAAACAGATTTTGAATGACAAACAGTGCAGACACTGATCAGAGGGCTCCTTTAGAATCTCTTTAATTTATGTACATGCACATACATTGTTTGCAGATGCCAGTGTCCTCGTTTCCAAATGGCTAAATAAACTAGGTTATAGTTCCCGGTAAAAACAATAACGTTGCTATCCTACTCTCAAAGTTATTGTTTTCTTTGATTTCTGTTTAAAACATGCATTCAGATACCAGACAGTTTATATTCCGGAGAAGCGCCGAACTACTTGGAGTCTTCTCTTAACACCCCCCCCCCCCCCCATTTTCTACGCCTTTGCAAACAGAACAGACTAGATCAGGCGGCTCCTAAAGAGTTTGCCCTGTTTGCTCATGAAATAATATAGATATGAGTCTACAGTTCCTGCCATTGCCAAAATTTCCTGTGTTTATATGCCACTATTAATTAATATTCATATTTACTTTTACCTTGCTTTAAGCATCCACCTGCCTTTAACACAAAATACTTGATGTAATTTAGTGGCCGTTATAGAGAGGTTTTACTGTAGTTAACTTTAATTCCTGACAACGCATAGACACTCACATCTTGTTTCTGGATCCATTTGCAAATCCCGTCGACCTGATCTAACGTAGACTTTCCCATTTTTGTAAGCGACGACCAGGTGGACTAAAAAATAAAGCAACACATATCCATATACAATCTCTCCAAGACGATCACATGATGAATGAAAACATGTGTCTTTAAAAGCAGGGGGTCGCTTAACCCTTTACCCAATAGCCTGTTTCTAGTTTTGAAGACATATGACCACTTAAAGCAGATTGAAAGTAAAGCAGAATGCGCCTTAAGGCGCATTCTGCTTTACTTTCAGCCTGCTTTAAGCTACCACCTACTAGGATATAGAAAATATTTATTATGCAATATGTTCATGACTGTATGAATTTGAACTATTTTCTTCAGCGGAGGAATAAATCAAACACGCTAAAAGTCGCTTCTATCAGGTAAAGGGTTAATGCAGTATGAAAGTAACACAGGAACCTACTTCAAGAACTTTCTGCATTATTTTGTCCTGCAATAAGCAACGTGGCTTTAAGACACAGAATTATGTCACAAAATAAATGCACAGATGTGTGTTTAAAAACAGGAGGTCGCTTAATACAGCATGAAAATAATGACAGTAATACAGAAAAATCATGCATGAGCTTTCTGCATAACATTGGACCTGCAATATGCGACTAAATGACTTTAACCCTTGCCCTGTTCAATATTCATGTAAGAAATAATGACATCATGAATATCTATTAGTTGAATTTTATAATGTAAACTTTGCAAAGAAAGGATAACTCGAACTTCGGGTCACTCGAACTAAAAGTCCGGTCCTTCCAAAATTTACAATACAGAATTGTTCTAAAATTTATCACTACGCATATCTGGAAACACATGTAACAGCTTAATGCAAGTCGAAAGTAATGCTGAAAGCTCTTACATGAGCTTTCGGCACTATTTAACCCTACTCTTGCTGAATTTTAAAATACATTTCTTTTTCTTTACCCATGCCCTGTTGTATATTTACATATATCTTCACTTGTACAAGTATTTCGCTGTGCAATCACTGCTGTAGAGTGCACTGGTTACACAATCAACTTGTAAATAGTGCAGACCCTGATGAGACAGCTCCTGCAGGAGCTGTCTCATCTGGGTCTTCACTATTTACATGTAGGTATATTGACGTGAATAGCAAGCGAAGAGTTGTATTAAGCTATGAACTTGTTCATATTACAAATCGGATGACTCGAACATCTACTATCTCGTTGTAACTTGTATGGTCCCTTCACTTTTGTAGTTCAAATTACACCAGGTTCAAATCGGAGCAGAGCTCTTTTTTCACAGTGAGGAAAAGATTTTAAGTATTGAAGAAGAACTGTTGGTTGACACTATGCATTAACAGTTAATGTATTGCAAAAACTTTGAACCTTTTACACTATAGCAACGTCTATTAACCCTTTCGCAGCCAATGCCGGATCTGTGATTACCTATGCAAAAAGCTTGGATCCTGATGAGACGCCGAGTAACTCGTCGTCTCATCAGGATCCAAACTGTTTGTTACTGTTACTATGTTTTTGGAACAAAAATGAGGAAAATAAAAAATATGAAAATTTGTAGCAGACGACAAAGTTAGCAGACGACAGAGTTTGGCAGCGAAAGGGTTAACTTCTATACAAACATGCAAGACCCAGATCAGATGGCTTCTATAGGATCTGGGTCTTGTATGCTGGCATATGCGTCAAAAGTAGTAAAGGGTTAAGATCTGCATTTAGCTGTGAACTTGAGATCAGTGCCTGCTCTGTTTCCTTTTGAAATTATAATAAATCTGATTCTCCAGTTTTAACTAGGGCCAAAATTGGTCGTGTTCATGTGCTATTATTAAGTAATAAACTTATAATGTTCATGCTGTTATTATTTCTTGCAAGAATATTCATGGAGTAAAGGGTTGATCCTTAACCCTTTACCTGATAGAAGCGGCTTTTAGCGTGTTTGATTTATTCCTCCGCTGAAGAAAATAGTTCAAATTCATACAGTCATGAACATATTGTATAATAAATATTTTCTATATCCTAGTAGGTGGTAGCTTAAAGCAGGCTGAAAGTAAAGCAGAATGCGCCTTAAGGCGCATTCTGCTTTACTTTCAACCTGCTTTAAGTGGTCATATGTCTTCAAAACTAGAAACAGGCTATTGGGTAAAGGGTTAACTACTAAACGCCGCCTTAGCAGTATGGACATTAGCTGTTTAGTCCCCTACCGGCAACGCCGAAGGGACTTTAGGTTTGCACCAAACCGTCCGTTCGTCAGTCCGTCTGTCTATCATTCAGTCAGTCAGTCACACTTCAGTTTTCTGGACTTTTTTTTCTAAACCCTTACAGATATTGAAGCGATATTTTGTATGTAGCTTTGTTATAATTCATCAGTTACAGATCAAATCTGAATTTTGAATTTTGAATTTTGTTACACTACGTTTTTTACGGAATTACAGCAGGTTTTCCGGATTTTTTTCCTAGCAGATATTGCAGTGATATTTGGTATGCAGCTTTATTAGAATAAGTTAAGACCAAGTTTGAATTTGTTATGCTATGTTAATTTTTCACAGATTTACAGCAGTTGGACTTAGAATTTTCCCGGAATTTTAGGTTTTCCGGATATTTTTAAAACTCTAGCAGATATTGAAGTGACATTTGGTATGTAGCTTTATTATAAGAACTTACAAATCAAATTTGAATTTCGTTACATTACGTTGATTTTTCACGGAATTACAGCAGTTGGACGTTGAAATTTTCCGGAAATTTTAGGGGTTTCGGAGTTTTTCCTAAACCCTAGCAGATATTGAAGTGATATTTGGTTTGTAGCTTTATTATAATGAAATACAGATCAAGTTTGAATTTTGTTAAGCTACATTAAGTTTTTACGGATTTACAGCAGATGGACATAGAAATTTCCCGAAATTTTAGGTTTTCCGGATTTTTTCAAAACCTTATCAGATATCGACGTTATATTTGGAATGTACCTTTATTATAATGAGTTACGGTCCGGTCTTGATTTTGTAATTCTACATTGATTTGTCACGGAATTACAGCAGTTGGAATTAAAATTAAGCCGGTAGGGGACTATGGCATTGCTTTCAATGCTCTTATTACTTGTTACATTCGGTCAGTCGTTTCTCCAAAGCTTGAACGAACTGGAAAATATTAAAAAGAAATGAGACCCCGTTCAGAGTTTTGGCAGGCATTATGTTTTCAGCAAGACATGAGTGACAATGGAATCGGCAACATGTTCGTTACTGTAGTATTCTCGTACTGTATACTCAACATGTTCGTTATTGTAGTATTCTCGTACAGCATACTCAACAGGTTCGTTATTTTGAAATTTAGTACAACATACTCAACATGTTAGATATTACGATAATTTCTGTCGTAAAAAGTTAGCCTCAATTGCTGCAGACTAAAGTGTGTAATACTTAAGTTAGTCTCAATTGCTGCAGACTAAAGTGTGTAATAATTTAAAGTTTTAGCCTAAATTGCTGCAGACAAAAGTGTGTAATAAGTTCGGCTATCCGTGTAGTAACGAGTGTCGTTAATTATGACTTGCGATAAGTTTGGTCGTAGGATCCGGAGGTCCAGATAAAATGTGTCAATTTAAACATTTTCAAGAATACAAAACCCCATACTGTGGCCATTACTTAGAAATGTCTTTTCGAGGCGGTTCTAAAGAGTGGTCATAGTATTGGGTTTGGTGGAGAATGACGATTTTAATACATGTATTTGGGTACGCACGTTTAACTGTAATTCTTGGATCTATGTTAAGGTGAACCCCAGACTTTTAGTAAAAATAGAATATAGATATCTTAGGCTGGTGGCTACTAAATGCAAGGTGAATGCTGTGCAGATTTGAGAGTTACGCACGACGTCCAACCTCTGTATTAAGTAGTCATCCGTCTTAAAGACCGATTTTGGTATTTGTAATTTGAAAGTTCGTTTAACCCTTTCGGCACTAAATATCTAGTTGTCGTCTGCAATCCAATTTTGTTAAATCTTTCGGTAACATAAGGACATAAGATAAATAAATGCAAATTTCAAAGGAATAAAGCACATATATAATAATAGAGTGTGGGACAAAAAGTGAAGCCCCTGGTCGGATGCCGTCTTGAAAAGGCGGCGTCTGATCTGGGACTGCATTATTTGTCGTGGAGCATTTTTGCGACATTGGCGGTGAAAGGGTTAAATGAGATGTATAATCAATATACCTCCCCTGTCGTCTCTTCGAGGTAATCACCGCAAATATCAGAGAAATCATCCATCACCATATCGTAAGAAGAGTTGTCCCATGTGAGCTTTCCTCTAACAGCTTTCTTACACAGAGAGGTCAGTTTATCTAATTTTGGCGACATGAGTTCTGCATCATCTCCATCATCACCACCATCTCCAATTCCCAAAGAATTCTACAACATATCATGAACACTTTGAATGGTCCACCATTGGACAACGGTAGATTCTATTCAGTATGGAAGATTTAACCCTTTCTCTGTTCTATGTTTATTCCAAATTTCTATACCTACTGAATATTCATGGTCAAAATAGTTACATGTATAACTGAAAAGGGAAAGTGGAACATTGTAGCCATGTTAGAAAGTAAAGAAACAGATCTATTAAAATATTTTAGCAAACACAGCAGACCGTAATTGGACGGCGTGAAAACGCTTTTAGACCTTAATGAAGGAAACGGTTAAAGTGGTTAAGTAGGAGTTGAATAAGAAATAGAACTGACAGTTATCAAATAAATCTTCTACAGTAGAACGTGTCCTGAGCGGCCATTTATTTATTGAACATAATTAGGAGTGTTAAAAGGCACGTGGTTACTTACTGCAGAGCAAAAGTAATGCAGAAAACTAAGGGTGAAACGGTATCGTACACGTGTACCGCGGTTTTTTCACTTACGGTTCGGTTTTCGGTATTTATTTCCACTTTACGGTACGTACCGAACATTTCGTAATGTCTAAGGACGAATCTGCCGTAATAATATAAAAGCCGTTCTCTGATTGGTTCATTCTATAAATAATATCCAATTAGATTACGCGTTAAGTACATTACACATAGTTTACATACATGGCTTCTCCGGAGGGAAACGAAAGTACATATTTCAATTTGGGAACAGTTTGAAACTTCGGGAAGGCCAGTCTGAGAGCAGAATGGCAACATGTCATGTAAGCGTTGTTTCGCGGACGTGCCGTATAAAGCACGTTGAACGCAAACTGACTGTTGTAGAAATTACTGATGATAGACAAGTGAGTTATTGTTATTAATCCTTAATGTGCTGGCTATTATTATATAATAGACTTAAACTATGCTCTGAGATTTTCAATCATAGTCCATTGAAAACTGTGTGGACTAAGATAAGCTGTCTTATAAAAATGTGACATTTGAATGTGACAGCTGCTCAGGGCTTACACTGTTTGCAATGCACTGTGGTTGGAAATCTTATAGTGAGGCTCAATTTCAATTATCATCTTACATGTCAAACTGTTAAACTTGTATAATATTTATAGACAAACAGTGCAGACCAAGATTAGAAAACTTCTAATCATATCTACACTGTTTGCAGTGCTTTGTTTACTTGTTTCCAGCACATTGTTGGTTATTTTAAAGTTCCAGTTGAAGATATTATTAGATAGTGATATTTTCCATAGAAGGATATTTGTATTTTAAGAACTATAAATCAATAGTCTATGACATGGTGTTCAGTATTACATTATTTTAGTGTTTTTCCCTTAATACACTTGGCTGTTTATAATTTTAAGAGATTAATCATCATCTTTGTTAGCTGTGGCAGTTACTGATTACTAGTCAAAACAAATTAATTCAAAAGGGTTTTTTTCTAGGTAAGCTTCAAAATTATGTTTACAAGATAAAAATTCGTGTACCGAAAATGTACCGAACCGTGGCTCGTACCGTGTACCGAACCGAACGTGGGGGTAGTGTACCGTTTCACCCCTACAGAAAACTCCTATAGTAACTTTTTGCGTTACTTTTGACCAGCATTAAGCTACCACCTGCCTTAAATACCAGAATTTGACCTCTTTTTTGGTGGCATCAGAAGACAAATTGTATTGTTTACTGCTTCTTCTAGGATGCCTCGGGGCAAACGATTTGGCTGATATTTGCAAACAGTGTAGACCCTGGTCAGAGGGCTCCTTGAGGAGTCCTATGACCAGGGTATTCACTGTTTGTCATATAATATCATTATCCATGCATATAAAATATTAGTTGAGTCTGGGTTCGTTCTCAAGTTTTTGATTGTTCAGATTTGAGCTTTGGCTCAAATCTGACCAATCAAAAGCTTGAGAACAAACTCAGACTTAACTAAAAACCTTTATAAACATGGACCCAAGGCACGAATTATACTCTTCAATATGAAAGGACTTTACCAAAGAACAGTGATGGACCATTCCACTCTGGTAAGGTAATACATGTACTCATTATCTGTGCTGTTTGTATGTTTCTCAGTCTGTCTTTTTTCTAGAGATCAAACTTTTTGTCAATAAATAACTTTCGTTAACAAAACATGTCATGTCTTCTAACAGATGCCTAAAAGGTAAATTATGCTGCTTCTTTTCAAAACATAACATCAGACCAATCAGCTTAGTTCCTGATGCGACACATTGAGTCTATAGATTTAAAAAAGTTATTATACGACAAGACACCATCCCTTGCAAAAGAGAGTGGGAGAAAGAGAGAGAGAGAGAGAGGGGAGAGAGAGATGAGAGAAGAGAGAGATTCTTACATTCACCGCAACTTCATAATCCATGCAGATCGGAAACAAACCCATCAGAGCCCCTTCTGCGTCCTGTAATAAACAGCAAAACAGACTACAGTCAAAGCCCTCTAAGCCGGAATTCTAGTAGAGAAGAATTATGATGACTTTTAGGTAGGTGGCTACTAAATACAATGTGAAAATCAAGCAGAAAACTCCTACAGGCACTTTCCACATTACTTTCACTCTGCATTAACTCTTTCGGCGCCAATGTCGCCTGTTAGCACCATTGAAAATAGTGCAGTCCCAGGTCAGATGCCGCCTTTTCAAGGCGGAATCTGACCCTGGACTTCACTGTTTTCTGTATTATTTTAGCCCAAGCATACCGGTTTATAAAACAAATGTTTTACTAATATATCTTTATTATTTAGTTAAGAATTATATTTAATATGAAATTATTATTGCAGACGACACTTTCGAATTTGGTGCCCAAAGAGTTAAGCTTCCACCTCCTGTCTCCAATACCAATATTTATAACAAATTGAACATCCGGTTAATGGTGGTTTTACTGTACGTGTACGCATTTTCCAACGGTTTCGTTGTTGACTGGTTGGTTTCAGAGCAGAGTCCAGATTATTTTATAGAGTTAAGTTTCTGTTATCACACAAAACTTAACCTTTTAAAAGTCTGATGTTTCAAATTTCAAAATTCAAGAAAGGTTAAACTTAGTGTGAATAATCAGGGATTATTTTAAGAAACACTGTGCGATAACAAACAGTGCATACCCTGACGAGAAGGTTCTCAACTGGGTCTACACTATTTGTAAATGGCATGAATGACGTGGGTCCCACGTTGAAAGAAAGAGTTTAAAGAGTTCTTTACCACCATTACAGGTGAACAGTAACGGCTAAAATTATTTTAAAAAAAGAAAATTATAGTGATTGACGTCAACGCTATTGTGTACTAGAACCTCTTTTTAACACATTTGTCTTTCGACGCCTCTGTAAGTCATTTTTGAAAACCATTATCACAATTGTTTCAAACTAATTTTTCTTAAAAAAAATCCTTTTCTCTAGTAAATGCTCTTCGGCAGATTTATTAAAAAGGTTGGGTCTAAAATAGTCTATGAGGCAATGGGTCTAAACAAGGACTATGAGGAAATGGGTATAAACATAGCCTATGAGGAAATGGGTCTAAACATAGCCTATGAGGTAATGGGTCTAAATATAGCATATGAGGTAAAGGGTCTGAACATAGCCTATGAGGTAATGAGTCTAAACATAGTCTGTGAGGTAATGGGTCTAAACAGCATATGAGGTTATGGGTCTAAACAAGGACTATGAGGAAATGGGTATAAACATAGCCTATGAGGAAATGGGTCTAAACATAGCCTATGAGGTAATGGGTCTAAACATAGTCTATGAGGTAATGGGTCTAAACAGAGCCTATGA
The DNA here is from genome assembly GCA_963576725.1 of Azorinus chamasolen. NCBI lineage: Eukaryota > Metazoa > Mollusca > Bivalvia > Cardiida > Solecurtidae > Azorinus > Azorinus chamasolen. The sequence continues at coordinate 83,321,861 of OY755237.1, read as the reverse complement.
GGTAATATGTCCAAAATATAGCATAGCAGGTAATATGTCTAAACATAGCATATGAGGTTATGAGTCTAAACATAGCCTATGAGGAAATGGGTCTAAACATAGCCTTTGAGGTAATGGGTCTGAACATAGCCTATGAGGTAATGAGTCTAAACATAGTCTGTGAGGTAATGGGTCTAAACAGCATATGAGGTTATGGGTCTAAACAAGGACTATGAGGAGATGGGTCTAATCATAGCCTATGAGGTAATGGGTCTAAACATAGCCTATGAGGAAATGGGTCTAAACATAGTCTATGAGGGAATGGGTCTAAACATAGCCTATGAGGAAATGGGTCTAAACATAGCCTATGAGGAAATGGGTCTAAACATAGTCTATGAGGGAATGGGTCTAAACATAGCCTATGAGGAAATGGGTCTAAACATAGCCTATGAGGAAATGGGTCTAGAGGGAATGGGTCTAAACATAGCCTATGAGGAAATGGGTCTAAACATAGCCTATGAGGAAATGGGTCTAAACATAGCCTATGAGGAAATGGGTCTAAACATAGCCTTTCAGGTAATGGGTTTATAAACATCTGATAGTTTCATTAAACCTTCAATCCATGTATATTTATGTAAGAATTAATGACATTGTGAATATTAATTAGATTAATTTATATTTGTATATGCGTACTGGGTATTTTTGACTACGAAATAAACTGTAGAATCAGATACAGTTGAACCCCTCTAATGCGACCACTTAATGAATAAAAATGGGTGTCGTTATAAGCAGGTGGTTGCTTAATGCAGGACGAAAGTAATGCAGAAAGCTCCTCTGGGAGCTTTCTGCATTATTTTTGTCCTGCATTAAGCTACCACCTGCATATATCAACCAGAATTAGAGCTCTTTTAGATGGTCGCATTAGCGGGGTTTTACTGTATTTCTATATTACAGTGCTCCCTCCCTCCAACGGCCCTCTCAATAACGATTCCCTCCTTACAACACCGCATGTTACTGTTTCCGAAACAACAAGGCTCCAGAAACAACCTTTTTCTATCGTATTTTCTTTATGCTTCCATCAAACCCTATGTTCTGACCACTCATTAGAATCGTCATAGGGTTTGATTGAGGCATAACGGGTTTAGTTCTCGAAATACACCTTATCTGGGGATCTGCAAATAAGCTAATTATGTTTGAATTCCCTCCCTATAACAACTCCCCCTGAACAACACATACAATATTCGTATCCCAAATGGTGAGGGAGCACTGTATTCCCGAAGCAAACATAGAAGACCCATAGCAGATGGATCCTATAGCAGCCGTCTGATATGGATCTACTCTTTTTAACCCTTCGCTTGCTATTCATGTCAATATACGTACCTGTAAATAGTGAAGACCCAGATGAGACAGCTCCTGCAGGAGCTGTCTCATCAGGGTCTGCACTATTTACAAGTTGATTGTGCAACCAGTGCACTCCACAGCAGTGATTGCACAGCGAAATACTTGTACACGGGGAAGATATATGTAATTATACAACAGGGCATGGGTAAAGAAGGAGAACTGTATTTTAAAATTCAGCAAGCGAAGGGTTAAGGCATGAAAAGGCGTTTCTATGAAGGGACTGTTAAGGCATGAAAAGGTGTTTCTATGAAGGGACTGTTAAGAAGAAATTGTAGGAAAATCCCCTCTGACGCGAAAAACATACGACGGTGATTGCAGACGAAACTTATTTGGGTCCGAAAAAGTTAACTCCCCCATACAATTGACCGGCAAGGGTCATGCAATTGACCGGCATGGGTCGTTGGGTTGTTACCTCTGAGTTTCTCTTCAAAAACCATTTGCAGACACGGTCCAAAGTTCTAATGGGATCAAATGCTTCTGTAACACTCTCTTTGGGCTGAAATTCAAAGGTATAGAATATCAATCATGTGAATAGACAAAGAGGTGAGAAGATAATGAGATGAGCAGATAATGAGATGAGAAGATAATGAAAGGAGCAGATAATGAGGTGAGAAGATAATGAAAGGAGCAGATAATGAGGTGAGAAGATAATGAGATGAACAGACAACGATGTGAGTAGAGTTCAGGTGAGTAGATAATAAGGGATTCCTGTTAAGCTAACCCAGTTTCCTTATTTGTGCTTACCAGTGAACTGGGTCGTGTAATATATGGGCAGCGGGCAGATTAAGCATGTACGGTCTAATGCAGCATCGCGTGTCTCAATCAGTCTTGATTTGTCCGTTGTGATTCCTTTGCCATTGCAGCCGGTGGGATATGTTGTAGGAACAGTATACGGGATACCTTCTTTAGCTCTACTTTGGCTGGGCTTTTTGGGTTCCCATAATAATACATTTTATTCTATAATTAAATTTTGGATATACCCTATTACAACTCTATTAAAATATGATCCGATGTGTACTCCCTCATTGCCATAGCGGGTCGAATTAGTGTTTGACTGGAGGGGTTGCATAGTGCGCGTATATAACAGTTGTTTATTTGTATTGCTTAGTTTATATGCATGAACTTCAAATTGATCTGTTTTGTTACCCAATTTTCCGGCAATATTTTATGTGTAGTGCTGTATGCCAAAACAAATGTACCCAAGTCTGTTGAGTCTGGGTCAAAATTATGTGACGTACTGGCACTGCGCATAGAATGCTGCATTCAAGTTTTTTGTTTTTTATGATCTGAGTGCGTTGACACAATATAATAGAGCATAATACGAGACAGATAAACTTACGGAAAAGATGTAGTTGATTTACCTATGTCCTAAATAAATTCTATTTTATTATTATTCTTATCTATATATAAGTATTGAATATATTTTATTTTAAATGTTCTATAATTTACGCATTATTGTACATAAATTGTATCTTTGTGAAGCGCTTTTGAACGCACGTATCCTGTATGAAAAGAGCGCTATATAAATGTGGTATAATAATAATAATAAGGTGAGTAGACAGTTATGTGACTAGACAATAGGATGGATAGACAGTAAGGTGAATGGATATTAAAGTGAGTAAAAAGTAATGTAGGTAGACAATGAGATGGACGGAGATTAAGGTGAATGGACAATACGGTGAGTAGATTAATAACGTGAGCGGACAATGATATGAGTAGACAATAAGATGGATAGTCAGTAAGGCCAGTAGAAAACGTAAACAAGAAGATTGACAGTCAGAAAGGTAAATGGACACTATGGTAATTAGAACGTAACGTAGGTAGACAAAAAGATGGACATATATTAATATGGACAATACGGTAAATAGAAAGTAACGTAGGTACACAATAAGGTGGATATTAAGTTTAATGGACAATACGGTGAGTAGAAAGTAACGTAGGTAGATGAGATGATGGGCAGCCAGTAAGATTATTGGACACTATGATGAGTAGAAGAATAGGAAGTAACGTAGATACGTTGATGGGTAGACACTACGGTGAATAGGAAATGCAATGAAAACTCGATTATTCAACCATTCAAATAAGTACCAATGTTGATCTTTAAAACAGGTGGCAGCTTAATGCAGGGTGAATGTCTTACAGAAAGTCCCTCTAGGAGCTTTATACATGACTTTCGTCCTGCATTAGCAGCCATCTGCCTACAAAGACATTAAGTTTTCATTTACTAAAATTCTGTAGCGTCTAGTTTTGATGTAATGTGAGTAGATAATGAGGTGGGTAGACAAAAATGTGAACTGAAATAATGTGAGTAGTTAAAAAGTATGGGTAGACACTGCGATGAGTAGAAAATAACGTGAGTGGGCAGGCTCTACGGTGAGTAGGTAAAAGTGTGAGTGAACAAAATAAGTGAAACCTCTCTATAACGGCCACTAAATTGTGTTACTCATTTGATATTAAGGGCAAGTGACCGCTTAAAGCAATGTGAAAGTGAATCAGAACGCTCCTATAGGAGGGTTCTGTTTTACTTTCACCTTGCTTTAAGCAGCCAAGGCGGCATCTGACCTGGGACTTCTCTGTTTTCTGTATTATTTTAGCCCAAGCATACAGGCTTTTAAAAACAAATATTTTACTAATATACCTTTATTATTTAGTTTAGAATTATATTTAGTATGAAATTATTATTGCAGACGACACTTTTAATTTTGGCGCTAAAAGAGTTAACGGAATATTCCAATACAGTAAAACACTTCTAATGCGACCACCTAAAACAAGTATAATTCTGAGTGGTAGAGACAGGTGGTAGCTTGATGCAGGACAAAATTCATGCAGAAATCTCCTAGAGGAGCTTTCCGTATTACTTTTGTCCTGCATTAGGCAACCACCTGCTTATAAAGACACCCATATTTATGCATTAAGTGGTCGTATTAGAGGGGTTCTACTGTATTCAGATATTCCAATATTCAAACAGGTCAAGCTAACGGTGAATATTTAGGGATTTTTTTTCTCTAACGGAAAGTGTAACATGACAAACAGCGCACTGTAATGATTAAACGTGGAAGTATATCATTTTTATAAACAAAATTGTAAACGTGAAAAGGCGTGTGACGGCAATGTAGATATCTACCATTTTTTGCATTGGTCAAAAGTCAACGAATGAAGGGCTCCACACTTACAATTCTGTAATAGGAAGAATAATTTGCCAGGAAATCTTCACAGAATTCTGTTTCAAGATCTTCGAATACGTCTGTAAAGTTGCCGTCAACGATCGTCAGTCCTCTTTCACTAACCGCTCGCTCGCAGAGTGTCTTCAGTTGTTTCACCGGCTTAGGGGCTTTGGGCAGTTTAGGCATTCCCTGTAAAAACACAATCGTCAAACGCTTTTTTTGTGAAGCTGAAGGGCTTAGTTTATTTCATAAATATATATATATATACATATTCTTCACTCATACAGGTGTACATATTTCAAGGTGCATTCAACATAATTAGGTGTTATCATTTGAAAGCATGTTACTGTATACACCAATCCGAAGCTTCAGAAGAGATGCATTTGATCTCGGTATAATCGCAATGTACATGTAACACAAACAAATAATATCTCTAGCTAACAGTGCTTCCCTTCCAATATCTCGCATTTGAGTCATCTGATTTTGTCCAACATTGTTTTAAGCTGTCCAAACCGTACTGTGCATACAAAAACTTCATATACAGTGAAACTCCTCTAATGCGACCGCCTAAAAGAGGTATACTTCTGGACGATAGAGGCAGGCGATAACTTAATGCAGGACAAAATGAACGCAGAAATCTCCTAGAGGAGCTTTCTGCATTACTTTTCTCCTGCATTAAGCAACCGCCTGCTTATAAAGACAACCATGTTTATTTATTAAGTGGTCGCATTAGAGGGGTTCTACTATACTACCACTCGGGAGCAGCACAGACAATCGTCAAACCTGATGAAGGGTGCAGTTAACTGTTTACTTCATGACTATTCATGTAAGAAGTAATGATGTCATGAATATTCATGTAAGAAGTAATGACGTCATGAGTATTCATGTAAGAAGTAATGACATCATGAGTATTCATTCACTTATTTTTTATAATGGCACTATGGACAAAATATTCGTTTTTGATCGTGACTGAAACTGGAGAATCAGATTTACATTACATGTATATCAAAATGAAACTGAGCAAACCCTGATCAGACGGCTACTATATGAGCCATTTGGTCTGGGTCTAAATCTACTCTGTTTGCAAAGGCGCAGAATGGCGTATTTATGGAGTAAATGATTAAACACATGCTTTTTAACCTTTTAGTGCCATATGCAAACAGAGCGGACCCTGATCTGACGGCCCCATAGGGGCCGTCTGAACTGGGCCTATTCTGTTTGTAATGACGTAGAACTTTGCAAAGAGTCCACGCAGTGTTAAAGGCTTAACCATTTCCTTCATATAAATACCTTTGCACGCATTTGCAAACATAGTAGAGCCAGACAAGTCGACTCCTGTAGGAGCCGTCTGATCAGGGTCTTCTCTGTTTGCTAATGAAATTTGATAGATCTGTTTCTGTAGTTTCTAAAATCGCTACAATATTCTACCTTCCGTATGTCATTACATTTATATATATTTTGACCATGAATATTCAGTAGGTATTGATATTTGGAATAAATATTGAACATGGAAAGGGTTAAATTTGATAGGGAATTTTGAATGACAAACGATGAAGAACCTAATCACATGGCATCTCTAGGAGCCCCCTGATCTGGGTCTACACTATTGATAGTGAATGCGTATCTTGCACTTTACAGGGCTAACCCTGCGCTTGCCATTCACGTCAATATACCTACCTGTAAATAGTGTAGACCCAGATGAGACAGCTCCTGCAGGAGCTGTCTCATCAGGGTCTGCACTATTTACAAGTTAATTGTGCAACCAGTGCACTCCACAGCAGTGATTGCACAGAGAACTAATTGTACACAGTGAAGATATATGTAATTATACAACAGGGTATGGGTAAAGAAGGAGAAATGTATTTTAAAATTCAGCAAGCGAAGGGTTAATCATAATAGTTATGTCAATGTCAATGGCCAATTTGCAATCACTTTTGCAAATATTTTGGGTCAAGATGATACCTCTAGTAGACTGATGAAAGTTTAAGAAAATATGAATGTTCATATGTGAAATAGGCACTACTCTCTGAAACTGTGTTTCAATAGGAATGAAAGAAACAACATGATTTGAGAATAGTGGCTGATAAATATCACGATGGTAAAAATATTTCGACGTTAATAATTGTGCTATAAGTGTTTCTTCGAAGTTTTTCAAACATATTAAACCTTTACCAGTCGTTGAAAAAAAATATACGATCTTAAACAATTCGTTTGTAAAGTTTGTTAATAAATTCAGCCAGACACTTCTGAAAGTCAAGCAACAGGCACTAGTGTTAACCTTTTCGCATACAGGGGACATAGAGAACATAGGTTATGTTCGCTCTTGCAACCTTGTTCTAAAAGGTCTAATTGTCAACAAGTAAGGTCAGTTCAATAAAGCCTGATTTAATGCTGTCGGTTTGTGAGACAGGGTTTAACTAATGTCGCTTCGTGAGATGTGAACATGTTGTGAAGCATGTTTAACATAATTTAACTAATGTCGGTGTATCAGGATGGTTTAACTGACATCATTGTTTGAGACATGCTTAACCCTTTCGCTGCCACACTCTGTCGTCTGCTAACTTTGTTGTCTGCTACAAATTTTCATTTTTTTTTATTTTCTTCATTTTTGTTTCAAAAACATAGTAACAGCAATAAACAGTTTGGATCCTGATGAGACGCCGAGTTACTCGGCGTCTCATCTGGATCCAAACTGTTTGCATAGGTAATCACAAATCCGGCATTGGCAGCGAAAGGGTTAAACTGTTTTCGGTGTGCTTAACTGATATTGGTATATGAGACTTGGTTTAACCAATGTCGGTGTATAAGACTTGGTTTAACCAATGTCGGTATATAAGACATGCTTTAACTAATATCGGTGCATGAGACCTGGTTTTATTAATGTCGGTGTATGAGACATAGATGAACTGACGTCGGTGTATGAAACATAGTTTAACTGATATCGTTGTATGGGACATGGTTTACTGACGTCAGTATATGAAACGTGTTTCAACTGGAGCCGGTGTGTGAAAACTGGTTTAACTAATGTCGGTGTATTGGATCTGGCTTAACCTATGTCGGTGAATGAGACATGGGTTAACTTATTTTTTTGTGTGAAGCATCGTTTTAATGGTGTTAATGTTTGAGCCTTGATTTAACTGGTGCTAGTGCGGAAAAGCATGGTTTAACGTTGTCGGTGCAATGATATATTGTTTATTCTATCACGACTCTGAAAAAGCACAGAATACCGAGAAACGTGCTTTAATCCGTAACAATGAACTGCACGTGCGGCATTTCGATCGCGCTGTTGTATTTCCCCCACAGTGTTTCTACCTGTTCCATGTTCAAACCACACACAGTCAATGGTAATTTTACATTTCTAAATCTGTAAACCTGATGAATCTGGTATAGAGGTGTGCAGACAGGATGCAAATGGTATAGTTGTTCCCTTCAATATGAAAGATGAAGCATTTTTGACTTGGAATTGTTGTTTTCTGTTGAAAAATGTGGTCCGTTACTTGTACAACATCATGGGTGAAAGTCGTGTAGAGTAAATGTATCTGCAAAAATGGTGTAACCGTCGACAAAGCTTCCGGTTTTGTCGTATTCTCCGCCTAAAGTATTTTTTATTAAAAATAGTCGTGTTAGAATCGAAATAACAAATTCGTAGCTGTGCATTATCGCGCATTAGATCACAGTTAGTCGTTGAGATGTGGGTAATTAGATCATTCGATCTAAAGGCCTCGTGATCTAATGACCCCTCATCTCAACTCCTAACTGTGATCTAATACGCGATAATGCACAGCTTCGAATTGGTTGTTTCTTAAACTGCATGACGTCGGTGCTTTGAAACATGGTTTTACTGATGTCGGTGTAACGAAGCATGGCTTAACTGATGTTGGTGCTATGAAGCATGTGAAACATGGTTTAAAAGGTGTAGTTGTTGTGAAGCATGCTTTAACTGTCGTCGGCGCTATACAAGATACAAGATACAAGAAACTTTATTTATAGTCGGGTTGTTTTCACAACATATTTAACATTAGCTAAAAGCTATTTACCGACATAATAACATAAGTTTCTTAACAATAAAATTAACTAACAGCCTGTATAACTTAATGTAGAACGAAACAGGGGAGCTTTAAGATACTACTTGTCTTAAGGACACACAATAAGACTTCTGTGGAGTAGTCGCTGCAGAGAGATTCTACAATATGTCCACATTGCTTGAAGTGTGTTATATAATTATATTTAGCACTCACCTTTGCCATGGCAAACACACAGGCGACAAGCGCCAAGACGATTAGCAACTTCTGCAAAGAAACAAATGCAAACAAAGTCATTGCAACTGGATACAATCCTGTGTCGTAATCATAGCACATTTTCACGTCTTTTTAAAATGTTCACGTATCTTAAACGCGTCTTTTGCAAATGGAGTATGCCCAGATCAGACTAATGAGGCTATATATATATAGGCTACTTTTAGACCTAACCTTTTTTAACAAAGGTAGAGAAATGGTAAATTCTAGATTTGTGTAGATTTTAAGCAAATGCTTTCTTTATCACAATGGTTTCAAAGAGTGATTTTTACAGAGGCTCCGTTATGTGGGGATGGGTTATGGGTAAATACACCAAAGACTATAGAACATTCTTAAAACTTTACTCCATGAATATTTATGTTAGAAATAATTTGATCATGAATATTAATTTAATTATTTTTTATAATGACATATGAACATTAGATTTGTTGGCCATGGCTAAAACTATAGAAACATAAAACGAGCAGACCCTGATCAGACGGCTCATATGAGAGCCTTCTGATCTGGGTCTACTCTGTTTGTAGATGCGTATAGTAAAGAGTATTTATGGAGTCATGGGTTAAACCGTTACTTCACAGATACAAATTCTAACGCCCTGCAAAGAGAGTAGATCAATATCAGATCTATACTGTAGGAGCCATCTGATCAAGGGGTCGTCTCTTTTTTCTTATAAGAATTATTATATATCTGATTCTACGGTGTCTGCCAAAGGCCGAAACTTTCTATGTCATATGGCATTATCAACTTTCTATGTCATATGGCATTATCAACTTTCTATGTCATATGGCATTATCAAACATAATCTATCCAGTATTCATGATGTCTTTATTTCGTACATGAATAGTAAGGTGGTAAAGGTTTAAATATGTGTGTTTACATGCTTACAAACCTGTCTGAAATGTGTCGTGAGTCTAAATTTAAATATTGACCATAATGAATATGGAAGACTTCGCCTATTATGATTATTTATTAGCGTAATTTTTATATAAAAGATGCTGGTTGCCATGACAAATAAAAGACAGTCGGATCTTTAACATATAAGCAATTAAAGCAGACCCTGACCAGATAACTACAACAAGAGTGTCTGATCTGGATGAACTGTTTATAAAGGCGTCAAAGGATGAAGTTAACGAAATCCAGAAATCCAGATAAGATGCGAAAATTGAAACATTTTCTAGAATAACTTCTTTATTTCTCCACCTGTTGTAACTACTCTTTAGAATCGTATCGTACAGACGATTCTTAAGAGTGGTCACAAGATAGGGTTAAAACGAGACGATTCTTAAGAGTGGTCACAACATTGGGTTTGGTGGAGAAATGACGATTTTAGTATTTGGGTACGAACTTTTATCTATAGCTCTGGAAATCAAAGGTTAACGTTTTTATTCTGCAATCATCTCTTTTCTGTGTGTGTGTGTGTGTGTTAATATTTTAACATCATGATATTAACCCTTTACTCCATAAATAAGATATTCTACATCTTTGTAAACAGAGTAGACCCAGATCAGACGGATGATAAAAATTTTACCGGAGCCATCTGATCAGGGTCTGTTTTGTTTGCTTGTGACATGATATAGTTCTAGTTCTACGTTTTCTGTCTTTATTAAATATTCACGTGTTCTTGTTCTATATTTAGTCCAAATTTAAATACCTACTCAATATTCATAGACAAAATAGTTATAATGAAATACAGAAGGTGGAACATTGTAGCCATTGTAAAAAGTAAAGAAACATATCTATCAAAGTCCATTAGTAAACAGAATAGATCCTGATCTGACAGCTCCTGTAAAAGCAGTCTGATCTGGGTCTACTCTGTTTAATATTCATGGAGTAAAGGGTTACTATGACAGCTCACCATTTCACCCTTCGACACTTACTGATCGTGAACCAGATGAGATATCATGTTACTGCCCACACTCTGGGTCCATGCTTATAAAGCTTTTAGTTCAGTCTGAGTTTCGTTCTCAGGCTTTTGATTGGTCAGATTTGAGTTCTCAAGCTTTTGATTGGTCAGATTTGAGCCAAAGGCTCAAATCTGACCAATCAAAAGCTTCAGAACGATCTCAGACTCAACTAAAAGCTTTATAAGCATGGACCCTGATTACGTTTCTAAGAGAAATTGTAGAAAACTTGCGACGACCGAGACTGCTCAGAGTACTTAACCCGTTACCAGCTTTCAGATAAGATGCGTAATTAACCCTTCTCTTGTTGAATTTTAAAATATATTCCTCCTTCTTTATCCATGCTCTGTTGTGTAATTACACATATCTTCACTGTGTACAAGTATTTCGCTATGCAATCACTGCTGTGGAGTGCACTGGTTGCACAATCAACTTGTAAATTGTGCAGCTCCTGCAGGAGCTGTCTCATCTGGGTCTTCACTATTTACAGGTAGGTATATTGACGTGAATAGCAAGCGTACGTTAAAACATTTTCAAGAATGTGTCCCTTTTTTCTCCACCAAATCCTACGCTATGATCTTTCTTTAGAATCGTCTAGAAGAAATTACAAAAGCAAACAGGGCATATATTATCAAAAAGGTGTCGTACATGAGCCGTCTGAACTTGGTCTACTCTGTTTACAAAATTATCAGCGGACGTCTCTATGGACTAAAGGGCTAAATGTCCAGTGTAGTTTGAATACCCTTCCTTTATTTGATGAATATTCGTGTCAGAAATAATTACCTTTCGCTGCCAACTTTTGTCTTCTGCTACAATTTTACACAGTAACAAATTTGGATCCAGATGAGACGCCGAGTGACAAAAAACAGTTTGGATCCTGATGAGACGCCGAGTCACTCGGCTTCTCATCTGGATCCAAACTGTTTGCATAAGTAATCACATATGCGACATTGGCAGTGAAAGGGTTAATCAGTTGAAACATTATTATGGCATAAAAACACATGCAATTTTGAGTATCATATCTGGATTATTCCATAAGCAAACAGAGCAGACCCTGATCAGACAGCTCCTACAGGAGCTGTGTGATTTGGGTCTATTCTGTTTGCTGTTTGCTAAATGCCAATGATAAGCATCTTAAATAAATGGTAAATGTTTTATACACTAATAGCCTATAGTAAATAGTCTGTCGCGCAAATAAGAAATGTGACTAATTTCAGTTATTGTTTCTAATTCTCCTTAAAACCCCGACAAAGTGTGAATCATTTTGGATCCTTGGTGTCTCGTCTGGATCTAGTGTTTGCAATTTCACCAATAACGTGGTAAGAGTTAACAAATTTGTGCCCAGTGTAAACTGTATAGACCAAGATCAGAGGGATAGTGATGGAACTTTCTGATCAGGGTCTGCACTGTTTTCTGAACTCATCAATGTTAATGACTTATTCCATTCTTTGCTGTGCCCCCTCCACATGAGCCCATAGTTGGCAGAAACATACGTTAATCAAACCCTCCACGTGAAAAATGGACGGGTTCCAAATTAACAATTCGACGAGTCCACATAAATAATACGGGAATAAAGGGGTTAAGTAAGAAGGAAACATACTTAACACATTCCCTCAAATTGACACCTTTTGACACCTCTGTAACGGTCACGTTTTTAAACTATTGTGATAAATAGAGCATTCGCTCCATAGGAACAAATGTTCTATTTATCATAATGGTTTCAAAACTACAAAACTCTAAAAAAATCCCTTTCTCTAGTAAATGCTCCGTTTCAGTAGATTTAATAAAAGAGGTTAAACAGAATCTATGAGAGAATAAGATAAGAAGAAAAATCTTACCTGCATCTTGTACCCGTGGAGACTGAGGATGGAAGATGGTAGAAGACGCGCTTTTTTATACATATACGTAGACCTTTACCCTAGCACCACCATGTGTCAGTTAGTAATGAACTTGGCAAAAAGCTGGGATACAAACGAGATGCCAAGTAACCCCAAATTCCAATAGAACATAAACTGTTTGACACTCGCACTGCATTTTTAAAGAAAAATTGTGTAAATACATTTTCAGAATTGCAATTTCAGACAAATTTGAGGACGAAATAACAGCAGACGACGAATTATGCAGAAGACAAAGGGGTTAACCTTTGAAGTGTTGGCCAGCTTGAGGTCAACTGTCTGTTCGCCTCCTTCAGTGTAACTTTCGAGATACGAACATGAATCTGTGTAAACTAGTTTCAAACTTATTTAACGCATAGTAACTTGTCGCCTGATCTGGATCCAATCTGTTTTAAAGATAGTAGATTAGCAACTTTGCCCATGGTCTGCTAAAGTATGGTTACTATATAACCTTGACCTCTACGTTATGAAAGCAGTAAGTATCGTTAAATATAATTAACCCATTCCCTCATATTGACGGCTTTTGACGACTCTGTAAAAATCACTTTGTGAAACCATTGTGATAAATAGAGCATTTGCTCCTATAGGAGCAAATGCTCTCTTTATCACAATGGTTTCAAACTACAAAATTCTAAAAAAAATCCTTTTCTCTAGTTAATCTCCTTTTCGGTAGATCCATTCAAAAAGGTTGGGTCTAAAAATAGCCTATGGGGTAATGGGTTAAGTTGGCCGCCTTTTAGAGGGCAACTTCAGCAATGCTTTACGAGTTGTATCGTAACTGATATCATGCCTTGAACCATAATAGTTTAATATTTTCCACCATGAATATTCATGTAAGAAATAATGAAGTAATGAATATTAATAAGATTAAGTTGTATGTATTGAAAATCGACACAGTATTATTTTACAATGGCAGAAACTGTAGAATCATATCTATATTAAATCATAGGAGCCGTCTTATCTGGGTCTACTCTGTTTGCAAAGGCTTAGAAAAGCGTGTTTATGGAGGACAGGGTTAAACTACCTCTGTGTTGGGTCAAGTTGGGTCAAGTTTTCATTTGTGTCGTTTATTCGAACCAACGTTAGACCTTTACTCAATGAATATGTCTGTAAGAAATAATGACCACATGAATATTAATTAGATAAACGTTTACAATTACTCGTCAATACAAGGATTTTTGGTCATGGCAGAAATTATAGAATCACATCTATATTATTACATAAGCAAACAGAACAGATCCTGACCAGACGGCTCTTTTAGGAGCCGTCTCATATGGGTCTGCTCTGTTTGCAAATGCATGAAAAGGTGTTTATATGAAAGAAAGGGTTTATCGCAGAAATTGTACACATCTATATTATTTATAAGAAAACAGAGTCGACCTAGATCAGAAGGATCACACAGAAGCCGTCTGATCTGGCTCTACACTGTTTGCAAAGGCGTATAATTTAAAGCCGTATTTACAGAGAAAAGTGGTAATGTAATGCAGGACGGAAGAGCATTACTTTGGTCCTGTATTAAGCGGTGACCTACATTTAACTCTTTACACCATGAAAACGTATTTCTACGCCTTTGCAAAAAGAATAGACCCAGATCACACGGCTCCTATAGGAGTCGTCTGACCGACGTCTGCTCTGTTTGCTTTACTTATGAAATGATATACAGTAAAACCTCTCTATAACGGCCACTAAATTACATCAAGTATTTTGTGTTAAAGGCAGATGGCTGTTTAAAGCAAGGTGATAGTAAAACAGAACGCTCCTATAGGAGCGTTCTGTTTTACTTTCACCTTGCTTTAACCAGTCACTTGCCCTTAATACCGACTAATCAACACAATGTAGTGGCCGTTATAGAGAGGTTTTACTGTAGATGTGAGTCTACATGTTCGACCATGGCTAAAACTGCATTTGTTGATAACTTTATATGGCATCTAATTAATATGCATGATGTCATTATTTCTTACATTAATATTCATAAAGTAAAGGGTTAAATACATTTATGCATATTTATTGATTGGTCGCTTTTGATGTCTTCTCTACTTCGGACATAATCATTCACTTTCCTGAGTGAAATTCCGAGTATTACCGAGTATTGCCGACGGTTCCGAGTTTATTTGCAGTTGTGGGTGGCTACCTTAAGGCATTGTTACCTTATAACCTGTCCGGAGTGGACATTTATTTATTGAACACAGGAGTCTGAAAAAGCAGGTAGTTACTCTAATGCACGACAAAAGTAATGCAGAAAGTTCTTATAGGAACTATTTGCTTCACATTTGACCTGCATTAAGCTACCACCTGCATTGCATACCCATAACTAGACCTTTTTAATGGCCGCTTAAGTTTGATTTACTTTATTCACCTTACTAGACTGGATTGACCGATTGGAATACTGATACAATTACCCTTGGGCAAAACGCTATTTTCTGCCATATACTATTAATGTTTAATTGAATTGGAAACAAACAACTTATACAATACATTGATATTGATTCTATGACATATTGTCACACAATTTCTACGAGGCATTATTTGAAATGTAAGCTGTACAGTTCCAGACAGTTTTTATCAAGTCTGGAAGGCGTCCCTGCTGGATCCAAATTGGTTTGTGACCTTAATACAACCATCACGCATACACGTGTATCATATTCAAGGTTATGAAATGCATTAGAATGTGACATTTACGCAGAATAGCACACAAAAAAACCATTTAAATGGCAATTATCCTTTAAAATGAATTGCATTATTTATATTTGATGAAACGTCTTGGCTGTAAAATGAACCAAATAAATAAGTTGTTTTTCATTTTAAAATACCCCCAAGGATAAAAACCTTCATTATCAGTTTATACATCGGACACTCTCAATTAAAGCTATAATTTAGCATTTAACTGCAAATGTGGACCCGTTAATTAACACATTACCCCCTAGTGACGCATGTTTGCATCTCTATAAACTTCACATCGTGAAACCATTATGCTAAATAGAGCATTTGCTCCTTTAGGAGCAAATGCTCTATTTATCACAATGGTTTCAAACTACACAATACTCAAATTTTCCTTTTCTCTACTTAATGCTCCTTTTCGGTAGATTAATTCAAAAAGGTTGGGTCTAAAAATAGACTAGGAGAGAATGAGTTAATCCCTGGACGGCGGTGTACTGACATATGAAAACCATGCAGACCCATATCAGAGGGCTCCTGGAGGATTCCTCTGTTCAGGGCCTGTACTGTTTGTTAAACAAAATCCTCTTTTACAATATACCTTTCCACACTGTATTAATTTTATCATTAAACGGTGTCGGACCATTCCATTTTGAAACTTCAACATTTAAAGGTTTTTAAATTGGAACTAAAGAAGTAGGACGAACGGAACAATAGAACTTGTCTTAAAAAGGCATTCACGTATTGAAAACAGAGGTCTTAAAAAGCAGGTGGTTGCTTAATGCATGGCAAAAGTAATGCAGAAAGTTCCTATAGGAGCTTTCTGTATTATTTTTTACCTGCATTAAGCTACCACCTGCCTTTCAGACCCGTAACTAGAACTCTTTTTGACCGCTTAAGACAGATTCTACTGTAGATAATTGTGCCACGTGTACAAGGGCACATAGCTGAAACATTAGAAAATGTGCACTAACAATAGCAGCTCTCTACAACGACCGCTCATACGAAAGGCAATTATGAGTCTTGAAAACATGTTGTAGCTTAATTCAGGGCGAACGTTAAGCAAAAAGCTCCCATAACAGCATTTCTGCATTATTTTTACAATACTTTAAGTAGCTATATCTGCTTTCTATTCTTTCCAAACTGACCCTTCTCTTGCTGAACTTTAAATTATATTTCTCCTTCTTTACCCATGCCCTGTTGTATAATTACATATATCTTCACTGTGTACACGTATTTCGCTGTGCAGTCACTGCTGTGGAGTGCACTGGTTGCACAATCAACTGGTAAATAGTGCAGGCCCTGATGAGACAGCTCCTGCAGGAGCTGTCTCATCTGGGTCTTCACTATTAACCGGTAGGTATATTGACGCGAATAGCAAGCGAAGGGCTAATACTTTTGATTAATTGTGCAAATACAGTGAAAACTCGATACTACGATTACTCAAATATGTACCATTGTTGATCTTTAACACATGTGGCTGCTTAATGCAGGGTGAAAGTAATGCAGAAAGCTCATAGAGGAGCTTTCTGCATGACTTTCACTCTGTATTGAGCAGCCATATACCTACAAAGACATAATTCCTCCTTATTGAAATTTCGCAGTATTGAGTGTTTACTGTGGTTTCAATCCAGAAGGAATGCTAATTTATTCGATGTCTCATCAGGATCCAAACTGTTTTGCACACCTGATATAAAGGAGTAAATTGCATTATTGCAGCAGACGATATTTGTTTGCAGACTAGAATTTCGTAATGTCAAAAGAGTGCAAGAAAACCATTCAACAAATTGAAAGTTAAGACAGGTGGCAGCTTAATGCATGGTGAAGGTTATGCAGAAAGCTCCTGTAGGAGCGTTCTGCATGACTTTCATCATGCATTAAGCAGCCACCTGTCCAAAGGGGTCTAAATGATTCTATACAAAAAATCGAATAATCGATGTATTTGTTATGTTCAATCATAATGAAGATTGTCAATTTTGAACTTATATCGAAATTGTTTGTCTTCTTCGGCGTTTTTTCGATTGGTTTTCTAGCGATATACATGTACTTCTTTTCAACATATTTATAAACAAACGATTTGTATAGTTTTTAAACATTTTTAAAACACGTTGCAAGTACAGACTTTCACTTGATTAAAAACCCTTTACTTCATATATATACGCATTTTAATCCTTTCACTGTTTAATATTTATGTAAGAAATGACATAATTATATTTATTGGCTGATTTTTTAAATTTAATGTACACTGGATTGTTCGCTGTTGGTATAACATGTAGGATGAGGACTATAAATTTTTTTGTTGTAATGGTAACCTACAAAGGCTGAATATAAAAAAGAGGAAAAAAACATAAGCCACCGTACTAATTTTTGTAATATTTTGACTTTTCAGCTGCAAATCTGGGTAAAATGCAAATAATGCTAAAATTCTAGTCATCAAAACTGTGCCAAAAGGCCAGGAACATAATATTCACTAATTTCTGAAGCAATTTATAGAAAAATAGTATTGTTTTGAAAACTTCATTTTTTTTGTAAAAAAAATTAAATAGGACGTTAAATCCTTAATGTCGCACATATCTCCTTAACACTTTAACTTTGATTATATAATGTGAGATTTCAAATCTATAATGATACATTTCAAATTGTCTTAAACGACTTTGAATTGGCTGAGTGCAGAAATCTTTAAAAAGCAGATGGTCAGTTAATGAAGGGCAAGCGTAATGCAGAAAACTCATAGAGGAGCTTTCTGCATTGCAATTTGACCTGCATTAAGTTACCACCTGCCATACAGCTCCATAATTAGAGCTCATTTTAAGGTCGCTTAAGTCAGGTTCTACTGTACACATATTAACAATACAGTTAAACCTCTCTATAACGGCCACTAAATTGTGTTGATTAGTTGGTTCTTAGGACAGGTGACTGCTTAAAGCAAGGTGAAAGTAAAACAGAACGCTCCTATAGGAGCGTTCTGTTTTACTTTCACCTTGCTTTAAGCAACCACCTGCATTTAACACAAAATAATTGATGTAATTTAGTGGTCGTTATAGAGAGGTTTTACTGTATTTGACTCTTATTTCATAGTACAGGCAAAGAATTCCAGGGCGGGATAAAGTGGCGCAAAATTAGAACATGGTCTATACAGTCAGCTGAGAGTTTCCCGCGCTTGAGTTTATGGTCGAGATAAAATATGAAGGAGCCAATTATTTTATCGGCAGGCGTGATCGTGTGGTAACACGCTCGAATACAATGCCAGGGGTCACAGGTTAGATTCCCCACCGGACCAAGTCCTTCGGGCGATTCTGTAAGCCGATATCCGGTGGATCGGTGCTTCAAACTGCATGAGCATCTAGTAATCCAGAGAAATTATATCGATAATAAGAGTAGGGCACCGCGCCCGGGTTTCTCTGTATCCTCTCCTCTCTCTCTCTCTCTCTCTCTCTCTCTCTCTCTCTCTCTCTCTCTCTCTCTCTCTCTCTCTCTCTCTCTCTCTCTCTCGTGCGTTCAATTAGCCCATAGGGAGCAGAAACAATCGTTAATCAACGCAAACGAACAAACGTGCCTATTATCATAAAACCTTATTATCTATAACAGAATTTCTTGCGGTATAAAGTAATGTCTTGCATTCTTAGGTGCTTTGCATTGTAATTTATATTTTGGTTACTTTACAAAATCAAAATCTGATGTCTGCCTTTCAGGTCTTTGCAAACAGAGTAGACTAAGTTTAGACTGATCAGGGTCTACTCTGTTTGTTAATGGAATTATATAGATCTGATTATACAGTTTCTACCGTGGCCAAACAAATCCTAGGTTATACAATAATATAAAGCCACCATATAATTATATAGTAGAGACTGGCTTAACCCTTTCCCTCATATAAACGTGTTTTCACGCATTTGCAAACAGAGTAGACCCAGATCAGACGGCTCCTAGAGGAGCCGTCTGATCAGGGTCTGCTCTGTTTGCTATTAGAATTTGATATATATGTTTCTTTGTTTTCTAAAATGTCTACTATGTTCCACCTTCCATATTTCTTCATTTTGTTAATTAATATTCAGTAGGTATTGAAATTTGGAATAAACACAGAACAGGGAAAGGGTTAAGCGGCCACCAAAGAGGTTTATATAATTATGGGTTTGTAAGATACATGGTAGCTGAATGTAGATCAAAATAAACACAGAAAGCTTCTACAGTAACTTTCTGTAATGTACTTCTTACAAGAATATCCACAAAGGGTTATAAACGGTCACTGTAAACAGGGTGCACTGTACAGACTGACAGAAAACACCCTGTAACAACTTGGACATCCAGTGCTTGTAGATCTTCCAAGTTGTAAGCGTATAGTAAGAGTAGTAGCGCCGCATAATCAAGGACTGTTCTGTTTGCTACGAGAATAATACAGTGCTTGTAGGTCATCCAAGTTGTAAGCGTATAGTAAGAGTAGTAGCGCCGCATAATCAAGGACTGTTCTGTTTGCTACGAGCATAATACAGTGCTTGTAGGTCATCCAAGCTGTACGCATAAAGTAAGAGTACTAGCCGTATAATCAAGGACTGTCCTGTTTGCTAATAACATAATCCAGTGCTTGTAGGGAATCCACGTTGTATCCGTACAGTAAGAGTACTAGCTGTATAAATCTTAACTTCATGAATATTTATTAAGAAATAATGAATTTATGAATATTAATTAATAGTATTTATAATGACATGGCAGAAACTGTAGAACAATATTTATATTATTTCATAAGCAAACAGAACAGACCCTGATCAGACGGCGCCTATAGGAGCCGTCTGATCAGGGTCTATTCTGTTTGCAAAGACGTAGAAAGGCGAATATATATATGGAGTAAAGAGATGGTCAGAGTCTGTCCTGATTGCTAATGACATAAAATAGATCTGATTCCACAGTTTCTTACAATGTAAAATATTTCATAGTTCATAATGCCATTATGAAAATTCAGTTTATTAATATTCATGCAGCCAATTCTTCTTACATGAATACTCATTAGAATTAGGGTTAAAACGTCTTCTTTTCATCCTGACAAAACAACTGTGCTATCCGTGTTTTATTAACCTCTGTATGTTTACTTACCTCCTCCAACTGTGCTATCCGTGTTTTATTAACCTCTGTATGTTTACTTACCTCCTCCTATTCCTGAATGTATTAGCCCTTTCCCTCATATATACACATTTTCACTCATTTGCAAACAGAGCAGACCCAGATCAAACGGTTCCTATAGGGACCATCTGACCAGGGTCTGCTCTGTTTGCTTTCGACATAATAAAGATCTGATTCTACAGTTTTTGTTGAAGCAAAAATATTCCTTGAAAAGTTGACAGTAAAAAATCCAGCTAATAAATATTCATGATACATGTATCATTATTTCTAACATGAATATTGAACAGTGAAATGTTAATGTAGTAAAATGTTAATGTCGTGATTATCTGAGTGACAAGCAATTTGGATCCTAATGGGGCACCGAGTTACTCTGCGTCTCATCTAGATCCAGAATATTCGCCAAAAGTATAATGGATTAGCCCATTGCGACAATTTTTTATACATAGCCTTGTGGAGACCTTACAGTTTAGCAAACAGTAAAGGCCTGGCAAGGCCAAATTTGGGTTTTACACATTTTTTGTTACATTGTTTTAACTGAACAGGATCATTTTGTAATAAACATGCCATGACAAAGAGACTGGCCTCTGGATGTACATTGATTGCAAACCTTCAACCTATATTTGGTCTTTACACGAACTCAAATCAGCCCGCAATGTAAGAACTTGAGCGTGATTTTTAACCGATGATCGACCGCGAATATGTGCAGATGATCCAGTAAATGCTTTGGGTCCGATTCCCAAAACTGTCACTTACTAAACTCAGTATGATATTTCAAAATGTTGTCGAGGAAGATACGTAACTACAGTAAAACCCCGCTCATGCGACCACCTAAAAGAGGTATAATTCTGTGTGATAGATGCAGGTGGTAGCTTAATGCAAGACAAAATTAGAATTAATGCAGATGAGCTTTCTGCACTACTTTTGTCCTGCATTAAGCAACCATCCGCTTATAAAGATACCCATGTTTATTCATTAAGTGGTCGCATTCGAGGGATTCTACTGTAAAATTTATCCCATAAATCTTTCGCAAACAGACCAAGATAAGACGAATCCTATTTGATTTTAAATTAATATTCAGCATACCGTAATTTCTTACATGAGTATTCACGAGGTAAATGTTTAAATATTACTTTGAGTGCGCCATGGATGTTCTGTACTGACTTTATGTAACAAATCATGAATGATGCATTTAACTTGTTGAATGCGGGGCATTGGTATTTGGGAATACAGTTGAAATTCGATATCTCGGACTCGGATAACTCGAACTTCGGGATAAGTCGAACAAAAAGTTCAGTCCTTCCAAAACTTACAATACAGAATTGCTCTAGAATGTATCGCTACAGATATCTAGAAACGCACGTGACAGCTTAATACAGGTCCAAAGTAATGCTGAAAGCTCCTATAGGAGCTTTCAGCATTACTTTGGACCTGTATTAAGCTGTGGCCTTGAGAAATCGCTCAGATTAGAAATCGGATGACTCGAACTCCTGTTATCTCGATCTAATTTGTACGGTCCCTTGAAGTTCGAGTTATCGAAGTTCAACTGTAGTGTAGACTCTTATCAGAGGGCTCTTAGAGGATCCCCAAGTCAGGGTCTGCATTGATCTCACATTCGAACCTTTTCGGTCCATTCCCTCATATTGTCACCTTTTGATGCACCCGTAAAAGTCATTTTCTGACACTATTGTGATAAATAGAGCATTTGTCCAATGGAGCAAATGCTTTACTTATCAAATGATTTCAAAACTACCCATCTCTGAAATTTTACTTTTACTAGTTAATGCTCCCTGTCAAAGAGGCTGTTTTCTAAAAGTTCTCTATGAACGAATGGGTTAAACTCTATGGACACTACCCATAACCAATTATAGGCAACTCTACATAGAACATTCAGAATATATGAGTTTAACACTTTCCCTCATATAGACGTGTTTTCATGCATCTGTAAACAGAGTAGACCTATAGGAGCCGTCTGATCAGGGTCTGCCCTGTTTGCTAATGAAATTTGATAGATCTGTTTCTATCCTCTCTAAAATGGCTACAATGTTCCACCTTCCATATTTCATTATAACTATTTTGTCCATGAATATTCAGTAAGTAACAGGGAAAGGGTTAAACAGTTGACTGCGGAACATCTGTGAATTGGTATTTGCAAACATTGCAGATTCTTATCAGAGGGCCCCTAGAGGATCCCCTAGTCAGGATCTGCATTGATCTCGTACTTTTACCCTTTTGGCCCATTCCCTCAAATTGACGCCGTTTGATGCCTCTGTAAAAGTCACTTTCTGAAACCATTGTGACAAATAGAGCAAAATGCTCTATATATCACAATGATTTCAAAACAACCTATTTCTAATATTTTACTTTACTAGCAAATGCTCCTTTTCAAAGAGGCTGTGTCTAAAAGTACTCTATGAGTGAATGGGTTAAAACGTAAGGACTCGACCCATAAACAATAATGGACAATTCCCCATTGAAAATTCAAAATATATGGGTTTAAGTACAATTCGGTGACTTTAAGTAAATTACTTTTCTGCAAGAATGTCAAATATTATACCTCGCTTGGTAAATGGATATAAATGCCTCTGGCACACTTGAATAAACACGTGTAGCTATATAGGCGAAAGACAAGACCTTTACTACAGTTGAACTTCGATATCTCGAACTCGGATAACTCGAACTTCGGGATAACTCGAACTAAAAGTTCGGTCCTTCCAAAATCTTACAATACAGAATTGCTCTAAAATGTATCACTACGCATATCTAGAAACACATGTGACAGCTTAATGCAGTTCTACGGTAATGTTGAAAGCTCCTGCAGGAGCGCATTACTGTAGACCTGTATTAAGCTGTAGACCTTTAGAATGATGAGCAATCTAGCGTCTGAAAGAATTATTGTCTCTTTCGCTGCCACGTATTGTAGTCCACTTAATCGATCAGTTTTGAATTCCGTCCTTATTCTTTCAAAATCCATAATTAATGATACAGTGCTTTAACCCTTTCCCTCATATAAACGTGTTTTCACGCATTTGCAAACAGTAGACCCAGATCAGACGGCTCCTAGAGGAGCCGTCTAATCAGGGTCTACTCTGTTTGCTAATAGAAGTTGATAGATAGATATGTTTCTTTGCTTTCTTAAATGTCTACAACGTTCCACATTCCCTATTTGTTTGAAACTATTTTGTTAATGAATATTCAGTAGGTATTGAAAGTTGACCTAAATACAGAAAAGGGAAAGGGTTAAAGATGAAAACACGAGGGAAACAAGAGATGTTTCTAAAGCAGTTATACCCGCCCCTGTTTTATGTTTATTCCAAATTTCAATACTTACTGAATATTCATGGTCAAAATAGTTATAATGGAACATGGAAGGTAGAACATTGTAGCCGTTATAGAAAGTTTAGAAATAGATCTTTCAAATTCCATTAGCAAACAGAGCAGACCCTGATCAGAGGGCTGCTATAGAAGCCGATTCATCTGCACCTACTCTGTTTGCAAAATGCGTGAAAACGAATTTATATAAAGGAAAGGGTTAAGCCTCGTGGTAGGTGGAGTGCAATTTTGACTTTTGACCTTGAAACATTGACATTGGCACGGTAAAACTAAAATATTTGACCTTTGACATTAACGTTTGACTTACTGATGGCTCCTCTAAAATCACTTACTGACTGCAAAGTATTGTATTCAGGGCTTATCTTCTCACCATGACCAATCTGAGATGAAAAGTTACTGATTGGAAACAATTTGATCTAGTTTGACACATGACTAGGAAAACTGACCTCCACCTTTCACATGCTTACCTCAAAATCAATAGGGGTCATCTACTTATTATGTAGTTATTGATCGGAAACTATTTCGGAAACTACTTCCGACATACCGACATACAAAAAGTTATACCCCTTTTTCAAAAATGTGTGTTATTGGTGGTAAGGGGAATACAAAACATTTTTGTATGCTATAGACGAATCTGTGGTAACGTTTGCAAATGATTTATATCCAGATTTGACCCTTGACCCTTTACTATGTACACCGTGTACCAAAAGAGCAAATCTACATCGCATAGTATATACAACATAACTTCTCTACATTTATCACAAACAAGAGCTGTCACAGTCACGTGACAAATTCCCCCAAAAATTGTACCCTGTGACATTGACCTTTGACCCATGGACCAGGGAGTTGACACATCGTCTTTGTGTGGTGAACATTGGTGCCAGGTTACTTTGAAATCCATTCACAGATAAACAAGTAATTGTACCATGTGACCTTGACCTTTGACATATGGACCAGGGAGCTAAACGCGACACATCGTCTTTGTCTGGTGAACATCTTTGCCAAATTATATTGAAATCCATTGATAGATAAAGAAGTTACAGACCGGACACACAATTTGTGATAAAGTAATTGTATTCTGTGACATTGACCTTTGACATATGGACTAGGGAGCTGAACGCGACACATCGCCTTTGTCTGGTGAACATCTGTGCCAAGTTATATTGAAATCCATTGATAGATAAAGACGTTACAGACCGGACACGAACTTTGTGACAAAGTAATTGTACCCTGTGACCCTGACCTTTGACCCATGGACCTGGGAGTTGAAAGCGACACATCATCTTTGTCTGGTGAACATTTGTGCCAAGTTATATTGAAATCCATTGATAGAAAAAGAAGTTACAGACCGGACACGAAATTTGTTACAAGGTTATTGTACCCTGTGACCTTGACCTTTGACCCATGGACCTGGGATTTGAACGCGACACATTGTCTTTGTGTGGTGAACATTTGTGCCAAGTTATATTGAAATCAATTGATAGATAAAGAAGTTACAGGCCGGACACGAAATTCGTTACAAAGTAATTGTACCCTGTGACCTTGACTTTTGACCCATGGACCTGGGAGTTGAACGCGACACATCGTCTTTGTGTGGTGAACATTTGTGCCAGGTTATTTTGAAATCTATCCACAGATAAAGAAGTTATAGAAGGGACACTAATTTGGGACGGACGGACGGATGGAAGGTCGGACAATGCGATTACTATATGCTCGCCTTTGGGGGCATAAAAAGGTCTGAACAGTGTCTTAAAACAAATTTCTACATTACTTTCATTCTGCATTAAGCACGTCATCTTCTAAGAGAAATATCCATTCATATCTGCTTCAGTAGATACAGCAATCTCCATGTAAGTCAAAAAAGTTCGTGGAGCTCACAACGTAAAACTCCCCAACGCGCAAAACACACACACACACATACACACGCACACCATACAATACATACACATGTACATTTACAATCACTCCACAACCACACCAACACCAACATTCACATTCAAATCCACACTCACATCCCCGCGCACACGCACACACGCACGCACGCACGCACGCACACACACACACACACACATACATACTTACGTTCATACGCACACACACGCCCCGCACACACACCAAAACACAAACAAACCCCGGTCAGGTATACCGTACAGACCGTACAGTAGGCCGGTCAGGTATACAGTAAAGACCGTACAGACGACCCCGGTCAGGTATACAGTATAAACAGTGAATCCAGCCCCGGTCAGGTATACATTACAGACCATACAGCCCACCTGGGCGTCTTACAGTACATACCTTGCAGCCATCCCGGTCAGGTGTACCGTACAGACCGTACAGCAGACCCCGATCGGGTATACAGTACAGACCACACACTGGACCACGGCTAGGTATACTGTACAGACCGTTCAGTCAACCCCGGTCAGGTATACCGTACAGCCAACCCCGGTCAGGTATGCCGTACAGATCGTACAGTCAACAACGTGCAGGTATACTGTACATACCGTACAGCCGCCCGGCCAGGTATACAGTGCATACCATAAAGCCGCCCGGGCAGGTATACAGTACAGTACAGACAGTGCAGCCCCGGTCAGGTATACGGTACAGACCGTAAAGCCATCCCCGGTCAGGTATATAGTACAGACCGTACAGCCGCCCCTGGCCATATAGACCGTACAGGGGTCCCGTCCAGGAATACAGTACAGACCGTGAAATCGCCCCGGCTACTCACAGAACAGACCACACAGCTGTCCGCGATCGCGAACAAAGTACATACCATGCAGTATGTCGGTAAATAGCTATACATAGCTAATGTTACATTGTTATATATGCACCGACTTTAAATAAAGTTTGTATTATATTGTATTGTATTGTATTGTATTGTATTGTATTGTATGCAGCTGCCCACCACACGCAAACGCAGTACAATGGGCGAGATCCCGACTTGTTTCCTTCAATATTGTCAAAACTGGGTCTCTTCTTATATCACGTAAAAGCAACAATATCAAGCATATCAATATCAATATCAATCTGCAATATATGCTGAATCTAGGCATTTCTGAGGTTTAATCGCAAAAACGTTTTCATTGTAGGCGATATTTTTCTATCGATGGCAAGTGGCAGTCCCAGATGGACTATATCAAATCTAGGACTGACGGAATACCATCTCGTAGGTGTAGTAGACAGTTGATCTTTAATGGTACAATATATAAGATACAAAATTTTATTCAAAGTCGGTATGTCATATTACAGTAAACTATGGATAGCACAATAAAGGTTACAAGTATGAGTTAAACTTTTTACACACATAAAGTATTACACATCTAAAGTAGGCAATGATAAGGCAAAGGTAAACATATACTCTCAACAAGAGAAGCATAAATACATAAATAGAGAAGCATTTAAAATAGGTAGCAAGGCAACACCATACTACAAGCCTGCATCAGGTAAAAAGTAAACAGCATACTCAGAACAGGGTAACAATGCAACAGAATACAAACATACATTTCACCAAAATAAGCAGATATAAAAGCACATTCATTGTTAGCTTACCAGAGCACAAAGTGCTCAGGTTGAGCTTTTGTGATCGCCTGATGTCCGTCGTCCGCCCCGTCCGTCGTCGTGCGTCGTCAACAAGTTGAACCTTTAAAATCTTCTCATCTGAATCTACAGGGTTCTCAGCTTTCATCTTTGGCATCATCTGTAGGCCTTCTACAAAAGTTATATAAATTATGTCCCTGGGGTCAAAATTGGCCCGCCCCTGGGGTGCCTTGTTTTCTATAGAAACATATAGTGAAAACTGAAAATCTTCTCCTCTGAAACTGGAAGGTTCTCAGCTTTTATATTTGGCACATAGAATTATGTTCAGGTCCTCTACAAAAGTTATATAAATTATGCCCCTGGGGTCGAAATTGGCCCCGCCCCATGGGTGGCCAGTTTTCTATAGTAGACTGCTGTTTCATTGGGCAACCTATTCAAACTGACCATGGTTTACTGGGAGACTATACTCCAGATTTACACTCCAGAAAAATACTGCTGCAATATTTTTCACTGTGCTCACTTAGCCTCACTAATACCCAAGAACTATTTGATGTTTGATCTGTTGTTCACATCATGGATGTCATTTGCAGGTCATTTGCTGTCCAGCATATTATGTACTCCAAATACCTTCTGCACCCTAAGCAATTAAATTTCTGCAAATATTGTTGTCTGCTGCAAAAATGTTTTCTTCCAAATATTTTCAAAAACAAATGTCAGAGTGAAAAACAGTTTGATGAAGTGCCAAGTTACTTTGCATCTAATCTGGACCCAGACTGTTTGCAAGGTTATTATTAATGCAATGCTAAAAACCAAAGCAAGTAGCTGGAACAAAACGCATACCTGTTCAGGGGATTGAGAAAGCAGTTGATTGTCTTTAGTCAGAATTTTGTATGTCCTTGAATATTTAAAATTACTAAATAATAATAATGCTCTCTGTTTAACCCTTTCTCTCATATAATTGTGTTTTCACGCATCTACAAACAGAGAAGACCCAGATCAGCCGTCTGATCAGGGTCTACTCGTTTTGCTAATGATACTTGATAGCCCTGTTTCTATACTTCCTAAAATGGCTACAGTGTTCTACCTTTCATATTTCATTATAACCAATTAGTCCATGAATATTCAGTAGGTATTAACATTTAGATTAAACATAGAACAGGGAAAGGGTTAATTTTATACCCTGCTAAAACATGTTTTACGCAGCTGGAGTCATTTTATACTTGCGTAAAACCTTACTTGTTGGTTTTTGATGGAGTATAGTAGTGTGTTCAAATCCGTTTGGTTGCTGGATTAGTGGCTATTTTAGTATTTATGTATTGCTGGAGTGTGTCATATTGCTGATTAGGATTCCGCCAAGATGCACATGTAATAGGTTTCGGAGTTTTTGCCTTGTTTTATATAAAAACATATTATGAAAACTTTGAAAATCTTTTTCTCTAAAACTGGAATGTTCTCAGTTTTCATTTTTGGCACAAAGCATCATCTTGAAGTGTTCTACAGAAGTTAAATGAATTATTCCCCTGGGTTCAAATGAGGCCGTCCAAAAGGTGGCCAGTTTTCTATAGAAATATAGTGAAAAGTTTGAAAATCCTCTCCTCTGATTGCCTGGTGAGCGATATCAGGACCAGCATGGCCCTCGTGTTTCTAAAAGTAGCAAAAGTACAAAAAGCAAACAAAATGTAAACTAGGTGTTGTCTTTACAGGAAGTCCAGTGGCAGTTCCCCCCGTTCTAGGTGTTAACCAGGCTCCGAAATTGATTAAAATTGGTCTCGTCTCTGAAATGTTGAGGGAATATAAGGTTCCAGTGCTTGGCCGCACTGTAACGGAAAGAGCTAAGCCCATACCTGCTTGTTCTTACCCGTGGTATTTCTGCTGTATAAGAATACCTAAACGTATAAGAACCATTTTTAATTTTGACAAGGTCACGGAGATCAGCTGGGTTTTCTTTATTCATGATGTTAAAAATTTCCAGAGTTCTTAATCAGCGGATTTCAGAGGATGTAGCTTATATTTGAAAAGTAATTGTTCATAATTTGAATTATAGTCGTTATATATGAATCGGGATGCTCTTTCTGAATGTTTTTCATTTTTAGCTAGTCTATTTCGATGAAACGTCAAGGTATTGTGATCACTGGGTCATAGGCGTCGGCGTCGGCGTCAGCGTGCAAAAACGTTAATGTAGTTAATTACTCGAAAAAGTATAAGAGATATCAACATGAAACTTCATTGGATGGTAGATCTCACTGAGGAGAAGGCCCTACATAAGAACTACAACTCTTGATTTCAAATCGTTTCAGTTATTGCTCTTTATTTTTTTCAAAACGTTTTAATTTAGCTGATCGCTCAAAAAGAATAAGAGGCACCAACATGAAACTTCATAGGTTGGTAGATCTATTTGATGAAACGTCTCTGCAGTGGACAATCACAAAATCCGACGAGCGTTTGCGCCACACGCGGCTCTTGTTTAGTGTTTACTTCTCCACAGAAATGCCAAGTTAAAGGAAAATAATTGAAATCTAATTAAATGAAAGAATGATAGATATTGAGTTTTCCTAGCTTACACAAATATTTCCCTATTCTTTTGAAAACATTTAATTGTATATATGCCTTTTTGCATAGATTGGATACATGTGTATTGAAATTGAGCTGAAAATATATTGTAACTCCTAATAATTTTACTTCATCTTTACAGTGAATCATATTATTGTCCAAATTAAAGAGATATTGCAGTTGTTTGTCTTTTTACCTATTGCTAGAGCTTGGAATTTCTCTGGATTAGCCTGCATTCTATTCATGAAAAACCATTTGATAAGAGATCTGCTGTCTTTTTCCAGCCTTGTAAGTATATCAGCATATTTGAACAGATTATAATTTTCAACAAAATTTAAATTATTATTAACAAAACTATTAAACCTAATAGGACCTAGAATACAGCTTTGTTGGACACCTTTGTATAGAAAACTACTCTTGTCTGTTCCTAGTTAACATTGATTTCTGTTGTTTAGATAACTAGCAACCAAGTCGAAAGCATTGTCTGACAGACCATAAGTAAGTCACGTGGAAGATAGTCAAAAGTTTTGACAAGTCCATTAAAATAGCAGCTGCATATTGTCCAATCTTTAGGGGTGCTGTCTGACATCCATACTTTGTCTGAAAGCTGATAAAAATAACTTAAATCAATAAGTAGAGTATTTATAGCCCTTTCAAAAAAGTTTTGAGAAGACGGCCACTATACTAACCGGGCGATAACTTCCCTTATCAAGAGTATTTTTCTTTTAAAGAATAGAAGTGGCTTGTGCAATTTTCAGACTACCTGGAAAAACTGATGACGAAAAATACTTTTTTTATAAATGGAAAAGTAGTAAAGTCAAGCAGGCAAAGCCACATGCAAGACGCAACCACCACCAAAACACCGATAGACAGCATGACACACACACACACAACCACACACCCAAACGCGCACACACACACACGAAATGAACACAGAAAACACCAAAAGACACACAAGAAACATGGACAAACGTTCCACAACATGAACAAACCACAAGCACAAAGACGCAAGGCAAACAAAAGGAAGGGTGACGAAGAGAGTACCGCCTTGGCATGGTCAGCAGCAAAAACACCACGGGGGGTTTAAACCGGTTTACGGACGTCCTAAGACAAGTACCAGGGATTAAAATGTATGGTTTTGCTATTTTTACGAGTTTTGATGAAATATCATAGCCGGTTGCCTTTTTAATGTTAATCTTGTTAATTTGCATACTGGCAAAACATTCACTTGCAGGTTCATTTAATTACGCGTTTCCCCCAGACTTCGAAGGGAGCATGGTATTTTCTATTATGGAAGAGCATTTTGACGCGACAATGTCTTCAAAGGGGCATTGAATAGTGGCCAACATGTGTGACTCCAATTTAATGTTTATATTTGATATAACTTTATACCATTGGTATAAAGTCTGTAAAGTAATTAACAGACTTTATATCAATGATGTTCATAAAAGCTAGAATAGACTAAACTCATACAATTATTATGCATTTACCATTGTATTTATTACATAAGAACATAGAATTCAGCTAATACAAAATACACTTATATGGATTTATGCATTTCAAAATTATCATCCTGGTATTTTAAAATGTCTATCAATAAACTGACACTCAGTACATAAAACTAACTATACAGCAAATAGTGTAAAATCTGATTTGAATGACTCTGATCTGGTTCTACACTATTTGTTTTAAAATGCATTATGTATCATTGGCATAAATGGGATTATAGACTTCATTTTTATCATCCTATTATCATGTCTATAAATAAAATGACACTGGTGCATATAGCCAACTATACAGCAAATAGTGGTGACTATGTAAAATTTATTTGAATGCATCTGATCTGATTCTACACTGTTTTGAAATGGAGTATGCATTTTTAGCTCACCAGAGCACAAAGTGCTCAGGGTGAGCTATTGTGATCGCCCGTTGTCCGTCGTCCGTCGGCGTGCGTCGTGCGTCGTCCGTCGTTCGTCGTCCGTCGTCAACAATTTGAACCTTTAAAAATCTTCTCCTCTGAATCTACAGGGATCTCAACTTTCATCTTTGGCACATAGCATCATATTCAGGTCCTCTACAAAAGTTATATAAATTATGCCCCTGGGGTCAAAATTGACCCCGCCCCAGGGGTGCCTTGTTTTCAATAGAAACATATAGTAAAACTTTGAAAATCTTCTCCTCTGAAACCAGAAGCTTCTCAGCTATCATAATTGGCACATAGCATCATGTTCAGGTCCTCTACAAAAGTTATATAAATTATGGCCCTGGGGTCAAAATTGGCCCCGCCCCAGGGGTGGGCAGTTTTCTATATATAGAATCATATAGTACAAACTTTGAAAATCTTCTTCTCTGAAACTGGAAGGTTCTCAGCTTTCATATTTGGCACATAGCATCGTGTTCAGGTCCTCTACAAAAGTTATATAAATTATGGCCCCTGGGTCAAAATTGGCCCGCCCCAGGGGTGGGCAGTTTTGAATAGAAACAAATAGTGAAATCTTTGAAAATCTTCTCCTCTGAAACTGGAAGGCTCTCAGCTTTCATATTTGGCACATAGCATCATGTTCAGGTCCTCTACAAAAGTTATATAAATTATGGCCCCAGGGTCAAAATTGGCCCCGCCCCAGGGATGGGCAGGTTTCAAAAGAAACAAATAGTGAAATCCTTGAAAATCTTCTCCTCTGAAACTCGAAGGTTCTCAGCTTTCATATTTGGCACATAGCATCATGTTCAGGTCCTCTACAAAAGTTATATTATTTATGGCCCCGGGGTCAAAATTGGCCCCGCCCCAGGGGTGGGCAGTTTTCAATAGAAACAAATAGTGAAATCTTTGAAAATCTTCTTGTCTGAAACTGGAAGGTTCTCAGCTTTCATATTTGGCACAGAGCATCATGTTCAGGTCCTCTATAAAAGTTATATAAATTATGACCCTGGGGTCAAAATTGGCCCCGCCTTAGGGGTGGGCAGTTTTCAATAGAAACAAATAGTGAAATCCTTGAAAATCTTTTCCTCTGAAACTGGATGGTTCTCAGCTTTCATATTTTGCACATAGCATCATGTTCAGGTCTTCTACAAAAATTATATAAAGTATGACCCCTGGGTCAAAATTGGCCCCACCCCAGGGGTGGGCAGTTTTCAATAGAAACAAATAGTGAAATCTTTGAAAATTTTCTTCTCTGAAACTGGAAGGCTCTCAGCTCTCATATTTGGCACAAAGTATCATGTTCAGGTCCTCTACAAAAGTTATGTAAATTATGGGCCCTGGGTCAAAATTGGCCCCGCCCCAGGGTAGGGCAGTTTTCAATAGAAACAAATAGTGAAATCCTTGAAAATCTTTTCCTCTGAAACTGGAAGGTTCTCAGCTTTCATATTTGGCACATAGCATCATGTTCAGGTCTTCTACAAAAGTTATATAAAGTATGGCCCCGGGGTCAAAATTGGCCCCGCCCCAGGGGTGGGCAGTTTTCAATAGAAACAAATAGTGAAATCTTTGAAAATCTTCTTCTCTGAAACTGGAAGGCTTTCAGCTTTCATATTTGGCACAGAGCATCATGTTCAGGTCCTCTACAAAAGTTATATAAATTATGACCCTGGGGTCAAAATTGGCCCTGCCACAGGGGTAGTAGACAGTTTTCAATAGAAACATATTGAGAAAACTTTGAAAATCTTCTTCTCTGAAACTGGAAGGTTAATCTCAGCTCTCATATTTGGCTCATAGCATCGTGTTCAGGTCCCCTACAAGTTTTTCTAAATTATTTCCCTGGGGTCAAAATTGGCCCGCCCCAGGGCCGGCTAGTTCTCTATAGAAACATATAGTGAAAACTTTGAAAATCTTCTCCTCTGATTGTCTGGTGAGCGCTTCAGGGCCATTCTGGCCCTCTTGTTTTATGAAGTGGGCCATAACTACAAAATTATCATCCTGGGGTGTTACGCCGATATAATTTTGTAGTTATCTCTTAGCAAACTGTAGAATCTGATCCGAAAATCCCTCTATTTTATTTTGATCCTTAGCATATATGGACCTTCTAACAGAACACTAGCATCATAATATTTACAATGGTACTTCATTGTTCAGTTAACAGTGTACACTCTTATTGGCAAAGGTTCTGTATGAGCACTATCATCTTGATATAAACTGTTTTGATCTGGATCCATGACTTCAAACAATGCACTTCTGAACAGCCTTATCTCAAACCAACAGTTTGTCTGATCTGAATCTTTGCTGTTTGTTATCTCATTCAAAGAATCCTATATACACATCAAGCTAACTTTGCAATTCACATGAGTCTTCTGTCCTTTCTATCAAGGAATACTTGCACAACCCTTTCGAAGTCTATTTCTTCTCTTGACTTCTCCATTTAATACACCGGCAGTAGCCTGCTGGTTGTCGACACATTCAATCTGTTCTTGTGTTCAGTCACTAGCAGCTTCGCCCTTGAGAAACACGTTCTACCTGTGCTGTTGAAAGGATTAGAG
The DNA here is from genome assembly GCA_963576725.1 of Azorinus chamasolen. Taxonomy (NCBI): domain Eukaryota; kingdom Metazoa; phylum Mollusca; class Bivalvia; order Cardiida; family Solecurtidae; genus Azorinus; species Azorinus chamasolen. The sequence continues at coordinate 83,287,569 of OY755237.1, read as the reverse complement.
TATGATAGACACTGAACAAGTTCATAACATATGGGTACACTTCCCCGGGTGAACTTTGTTTGGCTGTGATTGTATTCATGACATAGTCTGGTATGCATTTTTCAAAACCACCCATGAAAAGTTCCTTCAAATCATTCCATTCTATTAGTGTCTGTTCTGGGTCAAGTCCAAGGTTCTCTGCTAGAGGAATAACTCCCTGATCTCCGTGGAATTTAGTTTCATCATTTGACACCTGACTGATATCCAACGTTGCAAGGCCAGGCACTAACTCTGAATGTTCCAGTCGGTCTTCCATCTTTTCTACTAAATGATTCAGAAATTTGTCCCTTGAATCAATCACTGTGTGTTGAAACCTCCACTTCTAGGGCGTTGCATACGTTAATGACCTTTGAGATATATGGTCCATCTTTGACTTGCATCTCCTCAATGTTCATAAGTGTTGACTGCATTTTTTGTGTGATAATGAACATATCCACTTTAAAATAGTCTTGCGGTGGAACACACATCACAGAGCACATGAATGAAATAAATTGTCTCATCACAAGATCTGAGCAACTTCAGTAAGGATCCTGCTAGAATGCCTGTCTTGTCACCTAATTTCTTATCTCCTCTTTCTGCAACATCATTCTCCAAATCGTTGCAGATTGGTATGTAAAGCCTCCTAATAGTTTGTACGGCATTCTCATGGCTAAGCCAACGGGTGTGAACAGACTTTTTCACAGTGGGGTTTACATAGTTCTCCAGCTCTCCAGTGTCTCTCAGCAAATTCTGTATTGCTTGAATGTTTTTACCTTTCACTGTACTGTGATGGTAGTACTTAAAGAGAGCAATCAAGAGTTCATCAACTGACTATATCTCTGTTATACAATTGAAAGATTTAGAAACTGCAAACTGGAGACGATGCTTCATGCAGTGGACAGGAATGATGTGTGGATTATCCTACAAATATAGATGTATATTTATACTTTATACTTTCTTTTATTTACTGAAATATATTTCACTTGAAGTGTAAACTAAATCCAAAACTTCGCTATCCTTATAAAGAAAATATTTGAAGAACGATGCGATGTTGACATTAGGTTTTGCGACTTTCATGTTTCCTTCTTCCAATTCTTTAAGTCTGCGTTTCGCGGAGGGCATTGCTACGTATTGGTATAAATCAACTTCAAGCAATGTAATTATGTTTAATCACGACCAAATGTAAAGTGATTAGAAATTGTCTTCTGTAACGCATCTTTATTCTCTGCATTATCAAACACAGCACACGCTGTAAAATACTGAATAATCACCAATCAAGGGATATACAAAAGAAAGCGGCGACTAGTGGATACCTACCAGTAGGTTGGTCGTTAAAACAAATAATCTGGTATATCTGGTAATTAACACGTTTAATAATCATAAGACACCGCTTTATTTTCCATATTTTCAAGCCGATAGGTGCGAATAACACTTCAGTTTCGATTTCAATTATGGGTCATTTTAATTAGGTTTTTGAAGGGGTTTTCCGAACGAGACATTATGTAAAGGAATTACGACAAAGAAATTGGAAAGAAACGATCGTTTCGAAGTCATTTTCTGTTTTTATAATTGTTATCCATTCTTTATTGTAACGTTTACGTATTTTAACGGTAGGCCTCTTATAAATATATGGTAGAATTCAGTAGCGACGAGGAAGTTTAGCTTTTCATGCAGCCAAATTTCGGTCGGGAGAAATACACATCTATATTTCTTGATTGGGTCAAGGTAAATATCCGATAATGAGAGTATGATGATCAGTCGCACTACACACACACTTATCACAAGATAAGGATCGAGGCCTAATCCGTTGATGGTTAAAAATGGTTTTACTGTTGACCAAACGTTAATGGATTTGCAGCCTCGAATACATCTATCTATAAAATATTTATTCAAAGATTTCTTTTTTGGACTTGTTACAGTATTTCTTTTTTACGAAAATTTTCCCACTTTCTCAGTGTTGTTATATTTTCTGGTCCTTCAGGGTCATTAGTTTTGATGTTATTAGTTTTGAAAATTGAATACTGCTTAAGCCGGTGCTTGGGCTGTGTGTAGTGTTGTACTCATGAACAGACTCAATAAAACTGAGTCTGCAATTTCCTAAGTTCGTGAGCTATTCTGTGGAATTTCCAGTCACAAATATTCTGAAAATGGGTGATCCTTCGAAAGCAAAAGTAGAAATGCAAAAGAGAAAATTGCAGACTCGGTTTTATTGAGTCTGTTCATGAGTAGTAATTAAAAGTGCAACACTACTCACGCCCCCTAGCACCGGCTTAAGCAGTATTCAATTTTCAAAACTAATAACATGAAAACTAATGATCCCGAAGGACCAGAAAATATAACAACACTGAGAATGAAGTACGGGGCGACTTTTTACGGCCGCCACACAAGCACTTTTAGTCAGAAATTAGAGTTAACTGACCGTTTACTGCCATGTAAAACGTGTAAAAGGTAAATATCCGATAATGAGATTATGATGATCAGTCGCACTACACACACACTTATCACAAGATAAGGATCGAGGCCTAATCCGTTGATGGTTAAAAATGGTTTTACTGTTGACCAAACGTTAATGGATTTGCAGCCTCGAATACATCTATCTATAAAATATTTATTCAAAGATTTCTTTTTTGGACTTGTTACAGTATTTCTTTTTTACGAAAATGTTCCCACTTTCTCAGTGTTGTTATATTTTCTGGTCCTTCAGGGTCATTAGTTTTGATGTTATTAGTTTTGAAAATTGAATACTGCTTAAGCCGGTGCTTGGGCTGTGTGTAGTGTTGTACTCATGAACAGACTCAATAAAACTGAGTCTGCAATTTCCTAAGTTCGTGAGCTATTCTGTGGAATTTCCAGTCACAAGCCATTTTAGTCAGAAATTAGAGTTAACTGACCGTTTACTGCCATGTAAAACGTGTAAAAGGTAAATATCCGATAATGAGATTATGATGATCAGTCGCACTACACACACACTTATCACAAGATAAGGATCGAGGCCTAATCCGTTGATGGTTAAAAATGGTTTTACTGTTGACCAAACGTTAATGGATTTGCAGCCTCGAATACATCTATCTATAAAATATTTATTCAAAGATTTCTTTTTTGGACTTGTTACAGTATTTCTTTTTTACGAAAATTTTCCCACTTTCTCAGTGTTGTTATATTTTCTGGTCCTTCAGGGTCATTAGTTTTGATGTTATTAGTTTTGAAAATTGAATACTGCTTAAGCCGGTGCTTGGGCTGTGTGTAGTGTTGTACTCATGAACAGACTCAATAAAACTGAGTCTGCAATTTCCTAAGTTCGTGAGCTATTCTGTGGAATTTCCAGTCACAAGCCATTTTAGTCAGAAATTAGAGTTAACTGACCGTTTACTGCCATGTAAAACGTGTAAAAGCCCCTCTCTGGGTGTCATGTAGGACATAACAGTTGATCTGGGTATGGCCTCTTTGAAATACCCTGTGGTTGTAAATATCACAGCAAAGTAAAACAACTGCCTTGACCTATAGTTTAAGAGAAGTTTAAGTAACTTATAAATCTCAGATATACAATTTATAGTAAATTCCCAATTTATAATAGCAAATTAATGTGAATTTCCAACCACAAGCCATTTCAGTCAGAAAGTAGAGAGTTAACTGACCGTTTACTGTCATGCAAACACGCGTAAATGCCTCTCACTAGGTGTCATGTATGACATGACAGTTGGTCTGGGCATAGACTGTTTGAAATACCATGTGGTTGTAAATATCACAGTAAAGTCAAACAACTGCCTTGACATATAGTTTAAAAAGACTTAAGAAACTTATAAATCTCAGTTATACAATTGTAGTCAATTCCAAATTTATAATAACGAGTTAATTAATGTGAAATACTTGCATGAAGTTGCAACTAATAATATAAGATCCTAGAATGTATAAATGAAATTGATATACATTATACGGGGTTAAGCAGATATACTAAGTTCAAGGGCTCTGTAATGGGATTTACAATCATAAAGCAATGCAGCAATTAAGTTAATATTCAGTCGCAGCCAAAGCAGAGTGTACACACCCATTACTAGGTGCCATGTCAAGACAGTACAGCTGGTCTGGGTATGGTATCCTGTAATACCATATGGTTGAAAACATCATTACAACTATTTCTTGTAAGATTATATAAAAGTACAAAATTGAGTCATGCAGGAAACACCACATACAGAACAAACACTCGCCCGAACAGCAACACAAGGAAACAGCAAATGTACATAGGTAGAAAAAACAACAAGAGACGCACAAAGACAAAACAAACATACAATAGGAGGAAGATGGAAGTACCGCCTTGGAACGGTCAGTGACAAAAGTCACCGGGGGTTTAAACCGGTTTATGGGCGCCCAACCTCACCCTTATTCCATCCCCATCCTAAAAGACAAACAGTGTAAATAAACGTATCCCCTCTCCGACTAATCTACAACAACCGCGACAGCAAATACAGTGGTAAAGTGCATGTATAACAAAAAAACATTTCATTGAACATACTGTATCCATAAAGTTATATATTTAACAAGAGAGTCGTCACGGGTGACAAATGCCCCCAAAGTGTTTGACACCGAAATGCATTTTGGCGGAAAAACAATACAATGTAATGCAGGTGTAACATGAAATTTTGATGCTGTTAAAAATGACACAGGAGTCAGTTCTTAACATTAGAAACAGAACCTTTGACGATTATGATAGCTAAGAAAAGAGCCAAGCGTCAAAACTTAGTTAAAAAGGACCCTAAGTCATTCTCAACGTTAAAACGGACCCTGGGTTGATTGTCAACGTTTAAGGTATAGGAGATATGCTCTGGACAAGCTTTTTGTATCTGGTAAGATATAGGAGATATGCTCCGGACTGTAAAATTGAGGTCAAAGGTCAAGGTCAAGGTCAGTGATCTGAAAATGGTACACGACTCTCCGCCATCCCAAGATGAACTCACAAACCAAATTTGGAATCCGTAGCTGGTAAGGTATAGGAGAAATGCTCCGGACAAGCTTTGTGTAAAATCTAGGTCAAAGTTCAAGGTCACAGTGACCTGAAAATGGTACGCGACACACCGCCATCCCAAGATAAACTCACACATTAAATTTGGAATCCGTAGCTGGTAAGGTATAGGAGATATTCTCTGGACAACATTTTTTGTAAAATCCAGGTCGAAGGTCAAGGTCAAGGTCACAGTGACCTGAAAATGGTACGCGACACTCCTCCATCCCAAGATGAACTCACACACCAAATTTGGAATCCGTAGCTGGTAAAGTATAGGAGATATACTCCGGACAAGCTTTTTGCAGCTGGTAAGGTATAAGCTTTTTGTAAAATCGAGGTCAAAGGTCAAGGTCACAGTGACCTGAAAATGACACGCGACACTCCATCATCCCAAGATGAACTCACATACCAAATTTTGGATCCGTAGCTGGTAAGATATAGGAGATATGCTCCGGACAAGCTTTTTGTAAAATCGAGGTCAAAGGTCAAGGTCAAGGTCACAGTGACCTGAAAATGGTACGCGACACTCCGCCATCTGAAGGTGATCTCACACACCAAATTCGGAATCCGTATCTGGTAAGGTATAGGAGATATGCTCTGGACAAGCTTTTTGTAAAATCGGTCAAAGGTCAAGGTCAAGGTCACAGTGATCTGAAAATGGTACGCGACACTCCTCCATCCCAATATGAACTCACACACCAAATTTGGAATCCTTAGCTGGTAAGGTATAGTTGATATACTCTGGACAAGCTTTTTGTAGCTGGTAAGGTATAAGCTTTTTTTAAAATCGAGGTCAAAGGTCAAAGGTCAAGGTTAAGGTCATAGTGACCTGGAAATGGTACATGACACTCCGCCATCCCAAGATGAACTCACACACCAAATTTGGAATCTGTAGCTGGTAAGGTAAAGGAGATATGCTCCGGACAAGCTTTTTGTAAAATCGGTCAAAGGTCATGGTCAAGGTCACAGTGATCTGAAAATGGTACGCGACACTCCTCCATCCCAAGATGAACTCACACACCAAATTTTGAATCCTTAGCTGGTAAGGAATAGGAGATATACTCCGGACAAGCTTTTTGTAGCTGGTAAGGTATAAGCTGTTTTTAAAATCGAGGTCAAAGGTCAAGGTTAAGGTCAAGGTCACAGTGACCTGGAAATGGTACGCGACACTCTGCCATCCCAAGATGAACTCACACACCAAATTTGGAATCTGTAGCTGGTAAGGTAAAGGAGATATGCTCCGAACAAGCTTTTTGTAAAATCGGTCAAAGGTCATGGTCAAGGTCACAGTTATCTGAAAATGGTACGCGACACTCCTCCATCCCAAGATGAACTCACACACCAAATTTGGAATCCTTAGCTGGTAAGGTATAGGAGATATACTCCGGACAAGCTTTTTGTAGCTGGTAAGGCATAAGCTTTTTTTAAAATCGAGGTCAAAGGTCAAGGTCAATGTCACAGTGACCTGGAAATGGTACGCGACACTCCGCCATCCCAAGATGAACTCACACACCAAATTTGGAATCTGTAGGTGGTAAGGTAAAAGAGATATGCTCCGGACAAGCTTTTTGTAAAATCAAGGTCAAAGGTCAAGGTCAAGGTCACAGTGACATGAAAATGGTACGCGACACTCCCCCATCCCAAGATGAACTCACACACCAATTTTGGTATCCGTAGCTGATGTGACAAAGGAAATATACTCCGGACAAAAGGTACACACACCCACCCACACACACACACACACACACCCACACACACACACACACACACACACACACACACCCACACACACACACACGCACGGTGCGATCACTATATGCCGCCAAAGCCTAGCTTTGGGGGCATAAAAAGTGGTCTTTTACTGGCCTTTTAAAGTTATGTAGGTTGGGTATATCTCTAATTTTGGGAGTAACATGATCAAAAAAGAATAAAAGTGGTCCCAATATTTACCCTTGGGGGACACCATATGTATGTTTACAAGGCAGGGAAAAAGTACCAGAGAGATCGATGTGCAAGACGCAATTTCCATGAGTTCAGTGTCAGGCATTGCAGAATTATATGCCTTTTAATTTTGAGTAGTTTTGTCATTTGGGTCTGTTATATTGGTATTTGGTGTCTCAAACGCCTTCATTTGTTTTTATATGCCCACCTAATAAAGGTGGTCGTATATTGGCGTGGCCCTGTCCGTCCGTCCGTTCGTTCGTTCGCGCTAACAATTCCTATTTATGTGACTAAATAATTACATGAGCTTTTGTTCTCATCGGTTTTGTGTGGCTTATTTTCAGTTTGTGTGACTATTTTGAACAGGGGAATAGCCACATACACTCAATCCCGTTCGTTCGTCCGTCAACATTTTGTTTGTCCGCAGTTTTCTTGGAAAATTATTTGACAGATATTAATGAAACGTCACACAAATGTTAAATGCATCAAGATCTGAAGCTGAGTTGATTCTGAGGTTCATTTGATTTTTCGTTTCAGAGTTATGGCCCTTGTCCTAAAAATAATGCAAATACATGCAAATAGTTTGTCCGCTGTTTTCCGGTAAAACTATTTGAGAAATATTAATGAAAATTCACTTAAATGTTTAATGTATCAAGATCTGAAGCTGAGTCGATTCTGAGGATCATTTGATTTTTCGTTTCAGAGTTATGGCCCTTGTCCTAAAAAAATAATGCAAATACATGCAAATAGTTTGTCAGCTGTTTTTTGGGAAAACTATTTGAGAGATATTAATGAAACTTCACACAAATGTTTAATGTATCAAGATCTGAAGCTGAATCGATTCTGAGGATCATTTGATTTTTCGTTTCAGAGTTATGGCCCTTGTCCTAAAAAGATAATGCAGATACATTCAAATAGTTTGTCCGCTGTTTTCTGGGAAAACTATTTGAGAGATATTAATGAAACTTCACACACATGTTTAATGCATCAAGACCTGAAGCTAAGTCAATTCTGAGGTTCAATTTGTTATAGCTCATGCAATTAAAAGAAATAATGCAAATCTATGCAAATATGAGGATGGCCATAACTTTTTCATTTGAAATGATATTTACTTCAATTTTTTATATGGTTAATCCTTAATATGAATTTTCACATATATTGCGAGGTTTTGATAAGTCATTTTATTCTAAAGTTATGGTGCTTGAACTTGTGTGTGTTTGTTGCTTTGTTTGTCGGTCAACATTTAGTTTGTCTGTTGTTTTCAGGGAAAACTATTAAAATGATATAAATGAAACTTAACACAAATGTTTTAAGCAACAAAATCCGAAGCTGAGTTTATTTTGAGGTTCATTCAGTTTGTCTTTACCGAGTTATGGCCATTGCACTTTACAAAAATCTGCAAATATGAGGATTAGCTGTAACTTTTTTAATTAATAAGATATTCACTTCATTTTTTTAAAAAATAGTATCACCTTAATATGGAAATCAAGATCTGAAGCACAGATTAGAAAATGTCAACACTTATAAGGCATGTTGAATCTGAGAAAGTTTGCAAGTGGGTGTATTATGTACCGTATGCAGTACTCTTGTTCAACAAATGTGAATGATACAATTTTCGTTTGCCTGTCTCTGGATTAAATGGAGTTATCTGCCCTTGGACTTAGTTGTAATGGTTTACTGTTGTATACGGGTACCTGTGAATTTGTGATGTAAAGTACTTTTTTCTTCCAGTTTCAATAATTTCCTATGCGAATGATATTCTCTTCAGTATCTAACCATTCATACAGGAGTATATGCCCCCTGGACTTGTACCAAATGTGTTACTAGCCAATAAACTTTGCGGATGGAATATCTTCTACAGGGTGTCCCATGAAAAACGGAACCCGGGATTAAGACCTGCAAGTTATCCCATTTATGTCAATATCGCTAACCTAAATTAAAAATATACACATGTAGCTTAGTAGAGACAACATTTTTCCATATGTTGTCTCAATTTTATCTGAAAATATGCATTGGTTTTTAAGATACATTGTATCGGCATTTTAATGAAAGCACTCAAAACTCCGTTTTAAACATGATTTAGGCATGGCCTATGCAATGTACGAATATCATGTTAAAACAGATTTTAGGTGCATTCATTAAAACACTCATATCTTTAAAAACAATGCATATTTTTATGAGAAATTTGACAGACATATGGACAAATGACCTATCTACAAATGCAACTATTTATATTATTATATGTCTGGTTACATTGCTTATCATACACATTTGATCCAGGATTCAGGGGTTTTTGGGGGACACCCTGTACAGTTTTCAGTATAATTCAGTGACTTTTGATGTGCATGATCTTTATGAAGTGTAGATGTGCATCTCATAACTGTTTTCAGTATCTAACATAGAGGTGAATCTCTAGTTTTAGCCTATGGATTTGCGATCTGCCATGCAGAGGTATTCATCTTCTTGTATAACAGTTCTAGTTAGAACTAGAACACTGACCAAGCCAGAAAGGGTCCCACATGGTGATCAAACTTGACCAAGACTGTTTACCTATAAACAATCTCAACACGTATGGTGTATAGCAGATAAGAAATGTTTGAGTTAAAGAGCAGACAAGGCTGAAATGACAAATTTTGACTAATTCAAGGGCCATAACTCAGGTGTCACGTGCAATTTAGCTGGTAATCGAACTCGGCCATGTTTCTAGTGCCCTTCGCTCCTGTCATTTCTGCTGTTGCATATGGTACTGATGCAAATATTCATCGCTTTCTAGGAGGTTGTGGTGATAATACTTCAGCCTCCTAGGCGGAATCAGTAGGCAAGGGATTGATAGATGAATTGGTAGTTGTTGAAGTCAAGAAAGACACTACAGTTCAGGGGCACATGCAGACAGAACTGTTGGATCTTCAACAACCATCTACAATTGCATCATAGTACCTTCAAGTTTGTCTACTATTCTCAGTGAGTTTTTCATTTGACGGAAAACATTTTGATTAGTTAAAACACGTAGCCGGCAGAGGCTGGGATACTTTTCCTAATGTGGTTATAGCGGAAATTTAAAAAACAAAAACAAATCTTCTTCTCTGGCGCCACTTATATGGAATACTTTAAAAAGTTTATTCTCCATAATATGGATATAAAGGAATTTAAAAATAGAATTTTCTTCTCTGACACCGTTTATATGGAACACTTCAAAAAATTATCCCCCACCATGGGCGGGGTTATATTTCCTTACATGATTATATTGAAAAGTTCTACAAACAATTTCTCCAAACCATGTCCATCCTGATTGGCATTTGGTAGTTATAGTTATCTGATGACCACATGGATAATTAATTACAGCTAACAAGCATTTGAAAAGATAAAATGAGTAATCTTCAGCAAACAAATTTAAAACTTCTGTTAAATGACCTTCATATCTTCATTTTCCGCCGATGGTTATGACTCGTTCACCTCTATCTTGTGCAACAATTTGCTGATTTATAGGGTCACCATGGCTATTTTGTTACATAATGCATCCTTCCTTTAGCACTAGGTCGTGTATTCTTTATTGCTTGGCATGTAAATAACAGAATCTTCAGTGTAGCTGTATCCTTTGGCTGTCATTTCTTCGGCCACTTTCCGCCATACTTGTCGCGGTGTTATGGTACTGCTCTGGGAATAGTGGCTCAACTCACGGCGGCGGTCAACAAGTAAAAGAATGGCACCAGTGTCCAAATAAAATGCCCTGAAACATGTCATCAAACACAACATTTGACATTATGTAATCATACTTGAAGAGAATAAATCCAAATCATGTCAACAATTGAAATTGCGATACGTCAGGAAAACAGTAATGGAATATTTTGAAAGCACCTAAGACACTTACAATATTGAATAATATAAAATGTCAAACAGTGTGGATTTTGACAGTATAACAGAGAATGTAGCAAAAGACAAATTCCTTATTCTCAGTCTTGTTTCTCTATATCTTTTGACATTACAAAACAAAGATTATTTTTGTCAGGTTTCCACACCTACAGTCAGTGTGACAAACGGTGTAGCAGAAGATTGAGAATGTTGCAGACGCACAACAAAGCATTTACTTCTTTAAACCCATCTCTACATTACGTTTCCTTGTCTTTGTAAGATTGAAGGAAATGTTCCAGCTTATGGATGAGGTGTTGGACACGCAAGATTTTTAGTATATGTTTTATTGTGAAGGGAATTACACTGACACGTTACTGCTGGTAAAAATAGATTGTAGCGATAATTCCGATTCACATCAAGGTTGAGTATCTGTAAGTAATCGTGAGGAGTAATATAGTTATCTATAATATCTATGACCCTTAACCCTATAGTTATCTAGAATATCTATGACCCTTAACCCTGATAAAAATGTTTAGATTTACGCATCTTATCTGGACCTCTGATCTTATTATATAACCCCTTTACAGTTGGTCATTATGCTTTCCTCTTTGCTTGTGCAACGACGGAAAAGACTTAATACTCTGTGAAGATTCCCTCTTAAACCCGTTTACGGAGGGAGGAAATTAGATATTTGTATTTTGCCAGTTCTGTCGCACCCCAAATGACTTCTCCACAGCTGCTCTGACTTCTGAATAGTCATCGAGTACATGTCTACGATGTCAAGTTTATTCTATTTCAAACAAAACAGTTGTACATACTTAATATCCACTAGTATTTGTATCTTCTTGCGATTTATTTTTTGTAAAATGTCGGTGTAGAAATGTTTCATATAGTTTTCCCGTACTTTTAAATTATGACGTCATTTAAATGATGACGTCGCTTGTTTACCTCTAACGTTTATTTTAAAGTCATTTCGTTTTGGCAGACATCGTTATTCATGTTGTGAAGTTGCCTGGAGGGGGAATTTTATTTACATTTTGACTTTGGTGAAGTGGGATAAGGACGAGGTTGGGTACCCGTAAACCAGGTTTAAGTCCCCCAGTAGCTTATTTTAGTTACTGACCGTTCCAAGGCGGTACTCCTGCGGTACTCCTGCTTTCAGCCTATGGTCAATTTTGTTATTTAATATGCTTAATGTTTAATGTTTTTCGTCCGTTTCTTGTTTGATGTTGTTTGGTGTGGTGTCATTTCGTGTGTGGCTCTCCCTGTTTGACTATTTTTCCATATTTACTACCTTCAGACATTAAAGCTGACAGTACTTCCATATATCTTACTGTCTGAGTAGATCTAAGATGCTTTGGATTAAGGCACTCAATTCATGCAGACAGTCATCGCTCAACTCCTTATTGTAAGCTGTCCTTGAAATGGGGTCAAATTTTGCTGTCTTGTTTATGGTGATGTGACTGTTCTTCTCTTACAACATCATTGGCCGACACTTACAGCTACTTTCATCGACTCAACGTAGTCTTTAAAACTATTCATCTGTAAACTGAAACGGCTTCCATTTTATTTGCTTTTTCTTTACTTAATCCGTAACGGGTACTCCATAAACATTCTGTAAGAAATAATGACACCAAGAATATTAATTAGATTATTTTTATAATGGCATATAAATACAGGAAAGTTTGGTCATGACATAAACTACAGGAACGGCTTAATCTGGAGTTGCTCCTTTTCAAAGGCATAGAAAAATGCGTATCTATAGAGTACAGAGTTAAACATGATAACATACAAATGATAGCGTTTCTCTACATTTATATTATGAAAGTAGTAAAGTGTTTTATTGTGTTTTACTCTAAAATGTCCTTTCAGGTATGGCAATAACACTTCTTAATATATAGCCTGAATGCAGCTTTAGTTCAATTGTTACGGCTGAATAATTTCATTACAAGGAATCAAATTTTATAAGAAAACAAATCAATTTATATAGAGAGATATAAGATATGAATGTGGGTTAAATCATTTCTAATAGAATATCTTAACAATTCATAGCCTATAAACCTGGAGCTGCATAAAAAATGTATTCAATAATGTATTGATGAGGAAAAAGTAAGGTAATACAAAGCACTAGTGTAATTTTGTTATGCTACAAAATCATCAATGATATATACTCAACAAAATAATTTAAGGGCCACTGGTCAGTTTCCCATAGGGCTCAATGTATTCACTACACAACTTTGGTACGTCGTATCTTTCACCAAGGTCCCTTAATCCCAACGCGATTTTTAGAAATTATTTTTAAGGTTTCAATTAACGGGTGCAGATAATTTCCGAAATTCCCAATTTTCGGGTTTTTGTCATTCTATGGATGCCTATAGGCCTTGGCATAACTCAATCTCACTGAAATCTGTAGTTTGACATTTTGACAATACTTCCTGTAAATTTTGTCGAAATTCATTTATGTATATGGAAAATACAGGATGCAACAGTTGTAGGGTCATTGCATAAATCCTATGGGAAAAGTACCACTGACCCTTTAATATTTTTGTTGAGTATATATCAGCCACTAAACTATGTCATTTAGCACGAATTCGCACTAATGCATCAGAAAGAAGACAACCACATGCAACCAACAATGCCATGCACAAATAGGTAATACATTACAATAATGGATTACATACTGTCTTATACTGACATGAAACAATAAATGAAAAATTATACTATGACTCAATTTATTTCATGTCAATATGAAAGTATCAATAATAAACTATTCATGAAATACAGCAGTGCAAACAGAGAAGACCCAGGTCAGACGGTTCCTGTAGATATAATCTGATCAGGGCCATCTCGGTTTACTAATGAAATTATAAAAAGTGTAGATCTAATTGTACAGCAAAATGGCCTGTGTACATACGCCATTATCGAATTTGAGAATAAATACTCATTATAGCAGTTGGTATTTCTTATATGTATATACTAAACAGAAAAGGGTAATGCGATCCTATTTGTAAAACAAATCATGCTGAACACTGAACAACTTACCTCGTGTCTTCTGTTAATGGTAAAATTGAAACAATCGTGTTGAACATAATGCTACAGATCACATCATCTGAATCTGAAATACATGTATTTTTAATTCATAATTAACAATGAAGTATAGAGTAATATCTATGAAACATACCTTCCCCTTTAATGATAGTATGTTTTTCTCCTCCTCCATGCCTGGATTATTTTTGTGAATTATATGCGTTTACCTTTCTCCCCTCCATGCTTGTTTGATACAGCTTGGTAACAGTCAGTAGAGACATTTCTTGAATCACATTATGATTGGACATGCGCCCATACTTCTAGTCAGACACTTCATTGAGGCCATTCCATAGGGGTAGTAATCTGTGTGGCAAGTTTAAATGACATTAACATATTTTATTCAAACAGAAACCACGTATGGCATTGAAACCATACAATTTACTGCACTTTTTAGGTATCTAGTACTTTATTTAGTACTTTATAAAGATAACACAATTTCAACAGCATTATTACACATTATTCCAATTTATGAGCAATATATTGAGCTCAATGCTGGACGCCACTGTCGTCTGCATTTTGCTACCACACAATCAAGCATTATTTCTTCACTGTGCCATGGTATATCCCTATGCCTATCATCTGTTTACATTGCCAGATAGAAGGGATCAGTCAAAGTTCCCAAAAAACGCCTGTAGAATTGTTTTCTTTTGCCGCTGTTCACTTGGGAGGGAGCAGGGCTTATTCTGGCCATCAGAGCTGTTTGTTTCTATCGTCAGTAATGCAGGGGAACATGGGAACATAAACAATGGAGATTATTAATTGGTTGGTGCCTGACCATAATGAATATATCACCCTCATTTGGGGCCAGCAGACGAAACTCCATGTAGTTTCTCCTTCATCCACATTCCGTCCTTTGGATTAAATAAAATATAAAATATCCCTCTGCTGTTGCTCAGAGACTTCGAAGGTTAAATGGACTTTCCTATCTCGACAGTTTAAAATTAGAGAAATCTCCCTGATAAATAACTGTAATTGTAGTTAGTTGGAAATATTGACAATATGAAAATAGTTGCCGAAAGTTGACAATCATAAAGCCACTCACACTGCAATGATTATTGTAAATGATTCGATTAATGTTTCATGTGAAAAAGACAAAGAGGTAGTAGACAAATAGAGAGAGAGAGAGAGAGAGAAGAGAGAGAGAAGAGAGAGAGAGAGAGAGATGGACACAGAGGTCGAAACACAGACGGAGAGTAAGGGAAAGAAAAGATTGGGAATGAGCAAATTAGGAGAGAGAAATATTAGAAGGATAGACCTACAAGCCAGTACATTATAT
The DNA here is from genome assembly GCA_963576725.1 of Azorinus chamasolen. NCBI lineage: Eukaryota > Metazoa > Mollusca > Bivalvia > Cardiida > Solecurtidae > Azorinus > Azorinus chamasolen. The sequence goes on along the minus strand of OY755237.1, from coordinate 83,272,399 downwards.
TGTTTATCCAGTTTTTAATTAGCACATGTGCCCCATCGCTCTTTTAAACCATGAATGTCAGGATAACAACAAAAGACATCTCCAGACTTCCACATTATTGCCAGTCGTTACTTTGCTTATAATAATTTGTCATTATTGGCACATGCTTGTCAGCATGCTCGCATGCGCGCACTCTCTCTCTCTCTCTCTCTCTCTCTCTCTCTCACGCACGCACGCACGCACGCGCGCCGGTATGTTACAGTTTATGTGTCAACCAGTGTTACTTACCATGATCAAATTCTCTCGTATGTTGACATTCAAGCGCTGACGGCCACTCGCTGTACAAAAAAACTTTGAAATGGATTCAGTGTATTTTCTTAATAAAACCGTTTATAAAAATAAAAATATTTATTGTAAGATTTCTCCACCTCATGAATATTCATGACCAGGATCAATAAAACTGGAACATCAAAAACGGATTGTTTCACTGTTGTGGAAACGGCACAATTAGATTTACAAATTACCATAAACAAATAATTAATCGTAATTAGATTTAGAAATAAACAGATTTGCATAAGCAAAATTAGATTTACAAATTGCCATAAGCAAACAGAGTAAACCCTGATCAGGCGACTGCTATCTGATCTGGTTTCACTATGTTTGCAAATGAATAAAACTTCTCAGAGGTGTGTCCATTGATTTGACATCGCATGAAACAACATGTATTGTAATTTGCAAATCTAATCATATTGAAAATTACTGGTGAATCAATGGATAGAGTTGATGGAATCAAAGCAAGGGAGCATTGTTTATTGATGTTACAAACTGATAACAGCATTCTTCAAGGCCTAAATTTAACTACAATTCAGCTTCGATATCTCGAACTCGGATAACTCGAATTTTGGAATAACTCGACCTAAAAGTTACGTCCTCCCAAAATGTATAAAATAGAATTATTCTAAAGTGCATCAAGTGCTGCACATATCTAGAAACACATGTGACAGCTTAATGCAGGTCGAAAGGAATGCTGAAACCTCCTATATGAGCTTTCAGCATTACTTAAAACTGCATTAAGCTGTGAACTTTTGCTATAAATAGATTACTTATTGCTGCTTAATTAACCCTTTAATCAATAAATACGCTTTTCTATGTATTTTTGCAAACCATGTAGGCCCAGATCAGACTGTTCCAACAGGAGCTGTCTGATCAGGGTCTGCATGGTTTGTACTCGGGCGTTTTCAGATCAGAGATAATAAATACTTTCAGAGAAAATGAATAATTCATAAACAGACAGAACAGACCCTGATCAGACGGCTCTTATAGGAGCCGTCTGATCTGGGTCTACTATGTTTGTAAATGCGTGAAAACACGTTTATAAATACGAGGGGAAGGGGTAAAGTGGCGTATACACGGAGAACAGGGATACTACAGCGCATACTGTTACGTATGTAACTTTGGGATGTGTCACAAAATATTTTTATGCCTGTCATATTCACTAATCGCGCTTATGACTTAACCCTCTCCCTCATATAAACGGGTTGTTCGTGCGTTTTGCAAACTGAGTAGATCCAGATCACAGACGACTCCTGTAGGAGCCGTCTGATCAGGGTCTGCTCTTTTTGCTTATGAAATTATTAAAGATCGAATGTTACTGTTTCTACCTGTAACAAACAATCTTGTGTGCATATGCCATTATAAACCAATCAATTGATAAATATTCATGATATCGTTATTTCATTGATATTCAACATGGAAAGGTTTAACGCTTTGCGCTGGGTCTGATCTATTTGCTGATGGTCTTATTCTTATACATGAGTGTTCCTGTAGGAGCCGTCTGATCAGGGTCTCTAGTGTTTGCCTTTGATAAGATATGGATCTGTAGCTACAGTTTTTGTCAAAGCGAAAACTTCCCTTGGAAATTCTTACATTTTATCAGTTCAGATAATAAATATCCATGATGTAATTTTTTTCTTACATGAATATTGAACAGGGGAAGTGTTAACCGTGCTGATGTTACAAGAAAATTAAAGCTCAGGAGGTCTTAGTACTTGAACAAAATATTCCGACATTTCCCAGGGCTACGTTTCGGTTGCGAAGTAAAGTCATGTGAAATGGATTAATTTATGCATGACACGCTAATTTAGACGTTAGATGTTAGTAAACCATCGTCCAAATGTTCCCTTCTTGTTTATGTACGAACTCGATGGTGGCGTGTAGATAAAATGGGACACACGCTACAAAGTCGTGATCATCCTATCTGACCTGAGACTGTCAACCGAGCGGTAAGTTGAGTTTGACTTTTTACTCTCTTCCTCACAACTGAAGCATATATAATGTATTAATTGCAAACACCGTAGATCAATTTTAAAGGCATTTGGATCAAGATTTTCTGTTTTATTCTAGGAGTTCACGTCTGTTCACGAGTATATTTATGAGGTGCATGTACACGAGGTATGTCATGATACATCTTTTCCAAATAAATATATGTGTCGGTCCCTTTCATGTGAATTGCACCTTGAGCTAAAGTCGGGCATATGGAGGTAATATATGTTCAGTGACTGTCGTCTGCAAAATTCAAAACATTAACAAATGCATTTTGTTAAGCCTTTCCCTGTTCAATATTTATGTAAGAAATAATGACATCATGAATATTTATGTAAGAAATAATGACATCATGAATATTCATTAGCTGACATTTTATAATGTAATCTTGTCAAAGTATTTTTATTTGCTTTGACAAATGCTATAATTAGGGTCCAATGTTATAAAACTCGTGAGTCTCATTCTGATATCAATCTCACGTATCTGATTTGTCAGATTCTGAGCAAGCTCAGAATCTGACCAATCAGATGCTTGAGAATGATCTCAGACTCGAGCAAAAAGTTTTATAACCTCGGGGCTAGATCTATATCGTGTCATATCACAAACAGAGCAGACCCTGACCAGAGACGGCTCCTATAGGAGTCGTCTGATCTGGATCTACTCTGTTTGCAAATGCGTGAAAAGCGTTTATATGAGGGTAATATGTATGTTTAAATTAAAGTCGGTGTCAAACAGTTTGGATCCTGATGAGACGCCGCGTTATGCAAACTGTTTGAATAGGTAATCACCAATGTGCAATGTGTCGCTCGCGTGCAAAGCGTGTTCTAACGCCTTTTCATACATTTGCAAATGGAGTAGACCCGGATTAGACGGCCCATGTAAGAGCTATAAGATCTAGATTTACAATGGTTACGTATTAACCCTGTTCTATGTTTATTTCAAATTCCATTACTTACTGAATATTCATAAACAAAAACGTTATATAAGTAGTGAAATATAGAAGGTGGAATATCGTAGCCATTTTAGAAAGTAAAGAAACAGATCTTTCAATTTCCATTAGCAAACTGAGCAGACCCTGATCAGACGGTTCCTATAGGAGCTGGGTCTACTCTGTTTGCAGATGCGTGAAACATGTGTATGAAGGAAAGGGTTATACTATATAGACATGGGTCCATGCTTATAAAGCTTTTAGTTGAGTCTGAGTTCGTTCTCAAGCTTTTGATTGGTCAGATTTGAGTTATCAAGCTTTTGATTGGTCAAATTTGAGTCAAAGGCTCAAATCTGACCAATCAAAAACTTGAGAACGAACTCAGACTCAGCTAAAAGTTTTATAAGCATGTAGATCTACCCAGATCTACTGTTCTGCCAATACCAACAAAATCTTCTTTTTCCATATACAAAAATGTATCATTGTCAAAATTATTTCTTACATGAATATTTATCAGATAAAGAGTTTTCGCTGTCGTGTCGCCATAAATTATCTATGGAAACAGTTAAGATACAGATGAGACGCTGAGTAACTCGGTGTCCCATTAGGATCCGATCTGCTTGTTACTGTGGTAATAGTTTTGAAAGAAAGGTGGGGGGGTAAACAAATGAAACTTGTAGCAGACGACAAATTTTGAAGACGAAAATGACTTAACCCTTTCTCACATATAAACGCATTTTCACACATTGCAAACAGGGTAGACCAGATCAGACAACTCCTATAGAAGCCATATGTTCAGGGTCTGTTCTGTTTGCTTTTGCCATGATATAGTTTCTTCAGTTTCTGTCAAATCAAAAAATGTCCTAGAAAACTTTACACTTTAAAATTCAGCTAGCCTGATACATATTTATGATGTCATTATTTCTTATATGAATACCGGTATTGAATATATAAAGGTTTAACAGACTAGCTGTGTAGTATATATCGAGGGATTGGTGCAAAACTATTCTAACTCCTTCACTAAAGTGAAGGAGTTAGAATAGTTTTCCACCAAGCCCTCGATATGTAGTCTCTGATTAGTGTTCGCACTGTTTCTCACCGTAGATGTGTAATGTTTCTATCAGGGACATTGGTGAATTTCCTATATCATATTATCACCTGAGAAATGGGTGACCACATTCTTCTCGCAAATAAATCATCTATGTTGTAATCAGATCTTCTAATAATATAAGAAGAATGTAATTCGATGCCGATGTTTTATGTCGCATGAACTCGCATCCTTCTCAGACCGACTTTTTTTAACAGAATGTGTACGCACATTTCTTAGAAGAAATGGCGTGTCTCTGCAAGAAAATGACGTGTCTCTGCAGGAGTTGTCGTTACTGCCTTACGCTGGCAGCATGCCGTTATTAGGTGTTCAACAATTGAAGACTTGCATCTGAGTTTAGATAATTTAGTCATATTGCTATGTTTTGGAGCTATCAGTTTACGGTTGTGGTATTACGAAAAAGGGTCACCTAAGACTTGTCATCTATGAAAAGCATCAACTTGAAGGAGTTTAACTTCACATTAAATGTTCGATTCATTTGCTGTATCAATTGTAATGCGTCCGGAGTCTATGTGATTTTATCAACCCGAAAACACTTTGAAAATTATTTTAGTGGTGTTTATAACCCTCTGCATATAATACGGGTGTGTGTAGCTAGTTTGGCAGATTTCCCTTGTTTGTTGTTACATTATTATGTTGAATATTTAAGGTTATGTACACAGATAATTGCATAATCAAATGATTATATTCATGTTGGACTGAACATATGTTTGCTGGACAGATGAACTGGGTAGCAAAAGTGAAAAACATTTTGAATACTTAAGGTTGTTTGCCATTGGATATGGGCTTGCAAAGGCGTTTATATGAAGGAAAGGGTGAAGTCCTAAGAAATAAAAAAAAATGTTCCGTTCTATATTTTTATATATTTCACTATACAAGCGTACTGTTTATTTAGCAGTGTATTTTGTTGTGATGTATAGTCGTTTTAAATGTACCACTTATTGGTTGCCTGTTATCTGTTTCAGTAATCAATCGACATAAAGTAAACTCCTGGATTATCTAGCAGGCCGTTAATCCGTACCAGCACACCATGTCAAGAAAAGGTAAAGTTTTTTATTGATATTTTAACCAGCTGCGGGCGGATGACTGGTTACATATGCAAACAGTTTAAATCCCGATGAGACGCTGAGTAACTCGGCATCTCATTAGGATCCACACTGTTTGATAATCTGGCCGCTTTGTTTAGAATAGATACAAGATACATTCCAAAGTACAATTAGTTATAAAATACTGTTAAAGCGACCAAGACCCCGACTATGTTATTCTTAACCTTTATCTTTCTAAGCTCAATATGACTTTCAGTTTCAAACAGCCTCGATCCGAGTGCAACACCAAATCAACCATTAGGAGTCAAATTGTTAGACACTTAATTTTTTTTTGTTTCTCCAAATTTTGAACAAATCGAAATTCAGTAAAAGCTGCAACAGATCGGGTTTTAGCAGGCATAATTTTTTTACATTCGGATACAGCTATACAGGCTAACGATAAAAGGGAAATTTGTAAAGTGGTATATCCCGACTTTATATAGGACATTTTCTGAATTGGATGTTGAGGTGAAGAAAAGACATACTGTACTGTCCATTTCAATTTAATTTGTTACTGAATTTTAGTCGAGATTGTTTTCATTTCATGTCAGACTGACCTTAAATATACTTCATTTGATCGCATCGTTTTTCAGGAAATCCCATGCTAAATATCCCTCAATATCATGCAGTAACAAGGAATAAAATGCCGAAATTGCATTTTCTACATGCTAATTCAATCAGCTGTTTCTTTGCAAATGGCCGCCGTATGTATAGATCGTGGAGCATATCATTTTTCAACAGGGGTGAATTGCATACTGATATGAAATAAATGACGTAATTTCGTGTATTGCTGTTCGGGCGACTGTTTGTTCTGTATGTGGTGTTTCCTGCATGACTCATTTTTGTACTTTTAAGAGCTATAATTACCCTTAGTTAAATTCGAACGTTCCACTCGACGTCAATCGTCCGCCATTTGCATTTTTAAATGAACGTGTTTACAATGGGAAAACATTGTTTTTATGCGTGAAATCTTTATTTAAAGATTGATTAAAGGGAAACTCGGGCACAGAGTTCCTGAAAAACGATGACACAGGTAGTTTAAATTTGATCTCGATCCGGTAAGAAATGAAAAATATTCTCGATTCAAATTCAGTGACAAAATAAATTGAAATGGACAGTAGTTACATGTAGCTGATTTTACAGCTTCTGTCTTGGACAAACTTTTCCTTTGTTTATACGCCATTTACACAATTCAGCTAATGTAATTATGTCTTGCATTAATATTCATGAAGTGAAGGATCAAAGAAAATAAAGCCAGTATTTAATTATTCTTGTTTTAGTATTCGAACTATCGGGGGTTTAGTGTTCAAACAATCGGGGGTTTACTGTTCTTTCCCTACCTTATTTAACATTTAGATCAAGTAGATCTCCATTCATAAGTCATTGTGACAATGTTTAAGTTGTCGTCAGCAAACGTTGTCGTCGGCTTTAAGTTCCAGAGTAGACTTTCCTTCAAATTATTTCCACTTATAGTTACAATCAGTTTGGATCCTGATAAGACGCCGAGTTACTCGGTGTCTCATCTGGATCCAAACTGTCGACAAAGGTTATCACATATATTACTATATACATTTATATATATATATATTATATATGTATTTATTACCAAGTTAGCTATTGCATAATACAGTATAACCTATCTTAACTCTATCCGTGTTGTTTGTTTGATCCAAATTTCAGTACCTACTGAATATTCATGAACAAAATAGTTATTACGAAATATGGAAGGTGGAATATTGTAGCCATTTTGACGCAGATCAGCTAATGAGTCAGAAATGCAGCATATCATCAAGTACATACTTTTTGTCACCATTCGGATTCAACTGCATTGTATTCATTACAACTGCAAATACCGCGCTGTGATACTGTCCTGGGTTTACACAGCTTGTCAATTTCTCCGTTACGAGGCTTAGACATACGGCTAGACTAATTTTTCAGGTTTGCGAGAGCGACTCGCTAATGGAGGTAATATTGTGTGCGCGGAGGGATATCTTCTGGAGTTTGAGCGAAGGGGCTACCTACAATCTGGCGGTTTCTTCCCGGAAGTCGTGCTCGATCATCCGGAAGTCGTAACTCAGCTGCATGAAGAATTTGTCCATGCAGGAAGTGACGTATGTGTGGCGTTCACAGTACGTATCATTTGGAATCCCTGGCGACATCGGTATGCTACATCTGACCCAGCTTCATGTAGACTTCACCCTTCCCTGTTCTATGTTTATTCCAAATTTCAATACCTACTGAATATTCATGAACAAAAGTAAAAAACAAAACCCAGATCTTTCAAATTTCATTAGCAAACAGAGCAGACCCTGATCAGACGGCTCCTCTAGGAGTCGTCTGATCTGGGCCTACCCTGTTAGCAAATGCATGAAAACACGTTTATATGAGGAAAGGGTTAAACGTTAAAACAATATGGCAGCCATGTTGCTTGTTTTTTGTGAAAATATTTATCAACCGGTTGCGATATTTGTTAGCTGTCTGTAAATGTGAAGTAGCTTTTAAACACTGGCACATTTATATCAGATCATGCGATTTCCTAACATACTCTCTATATTCACTTGCTACAAATTTATGTGACTTATTCGCCATTGATAACCCGGACTGTTTAGGTTAAGCTGTTTAATGGCGGCATAAATAGTATCCTACTTTCATCCAATATCTATATTTGTGCGAATATATGCCCCCATGGTGTTATAACATTTCACATTGCTAAAAATAAAACATTCCGAATCAGTTCGACACTACAGTCTGTGATGCAAATATTGTAAAGAATTCGATAAAACCCTTGCCATGTTTGCAAGTATTAACATATTATCCCCTAGTGACGCATTTTTTGCGCCTCTATTAAATTCACATTGTGAAACCATTGTGATAAATAGAGCATTTTCTCCTATAGGAGCAAATGCCCTATTTTTCACAATGGTTTCAAATTACAAAATTCTAAAATTTTCTTTTTCTCTAGTTAAGGATCCTTTTCGGTAGATTAATTAAAAAAGGTTGGATCTAAAAATAGCCCAGGGGGAAATGAGTTAATCCTGACCTCGCTGTGAAAACAATCTGATCAAATTTTACCGTTACACATTAATCCATTCCCTCCTACTGACGCCTTTCGAGACCTCTGTAAACGTCATTATTTAGAAACCATTGTCACAAATTGAGCATTTGCTCCGTAGGAGCAAATTCTCTATTCATTACAATGATTTCAAAACCTACACAGTTCTAAAAATGTCCTTTACTCAAGTAAATGCTAGTTTTCGGTAGATTTATTCAGAGGTTGAGTCTGAAAATAGTCTAGGAGGGAATGGGTTACGCTTACTCGGCGTTTCATCCTGATCGAAACTGTTAACTAATGCAAGTCATCGCGGATAGCGGGGAAAGGGGTTAAAGGTACACTTACAGTGAAACGCGTTAACCCTTACACCTTTCTACGCTTCTATAAAAGGCATCTTTTGAAACCATTGTGATAAATATGTTTCAGAACTACAAAATTCTTAAAAAAAAAAAAATTCTCTTGTTACTGCTTACGGTGGCACTGAGGTGACATATGCAAGATTTTTTTTCAAGTTTGTTTTCCCGAGATAATTTTTTTTATTATCTCGAGAATACGAAAAAAAGTTCGTTTTTACGAGATAATTTTTTTTATTATCTCGAGAAAACGAAACAAAGTTCGTTTTCCTGAGATAATTTTTTTATTATCTCAAGAAAACAGAGTAGTTCGTTTTGACGAGATAAAAAAAATTATTATCTCGAGAAAACGAAAAAAGTTCGTTTTCATGAAATGATTTTTTTTATTATCTCAAGAAAACGAAGTAGTTCGTTTTAACGAGATAAAAAAAATATTATCTCGAGAAAACGAAATAGTTCGTTTTAACGAGATAATTTTTTTATTATCTCGAGAAAACGAAACAAAGTTCGTTTTCCTGAGATAATTTTTTAAGTCGTGCGCACGACTTAATAAGCCAATCAGAACCCTCCGTCAGAGTCAATTGTTCATCTATGGGGTTTCTCGTTTCCCGCTTAGCGAGGCTCGATAGATTTGCAAACACTTTTGACCTAGATCAGACAACAAGTAACAAGCGTCTGATCAGGATCTAAGCTGTTTGATACTCGGGCAATATAATTTTCCCAAAGTAAGCGAATCAGAAGAAGTTACGAATTTATGTGGAAGTGAATTATTTTTGCTGCGTGATAAGAGTTATCCCTTTCCTCGATATATACGCATTTTATCACCACCTTTGCAAACAAAGAAGACCCGCATCAGACAGTTCCTATAGGAGCTACCAGATCAGGGTATATTATGTTTCCTTAGAAAATGTCATAAATCAAGATTTTAACTTTCTACGTCAGAGTAGACCCTGAACAGATAGCTCCTCAAGGATTTGTCTAACCAGGGCCTTCTATGTTTGCTTAGAACATATACTAAAATATAGAATATAGGCTAGATCTACTTCCTCAAAAATCTTATCAGTTTGCTAACATTTGCGTCTATTGAAAATTGTATAGGCCTACATGTACTTTGGTCTCATATCTAACCAATCTGATTCACTGCTTTTGTATAATAAACCAATTACAAGCCTTATTTAGAACTACTCAACGTCATACTACTACTACTACGCGTCATAGTGATGTTTGATACGTCACGGTAATGTTATACGCAATTATTACGTCATATAAGTTCATCCCTTGTCTCGGCCATGTTCTCATAGGCCTCAAATACTTGCGAAACCTGTTGACTCTGATGGAGGGTTCTGATTGGCTTATTAAGTCGTGCGCACGACTTAAAAAATTATCTCAGGAAAACGAACTTTGTTTCGTTTTCTCGAGATAATAAAAAAAATTATCTCGTAAAAACGAACTATTTCGTTTCTCGAGATAATAAAAAAAAATTATCTCGTAAAAACGAACTCCTTCGTTTTCTTGAGATAATAAAAAAATTATCTCATGAAAACGAACTTTTTTCGTTTTCTCGAGATAATAAAAAAATTTATCTCGTCAAAACGAACTACTTCGTTTTCTTGAGATAATAAAAAATATTATCTCTGGAAAACGAACTTTGTTTCGTTTTCTCGAGATAATAAAAAAAATTATCTCGAGAAAACAAACTTGAAAAATAAATCTTGCATATGTCACCTCAGTGCCACCGTAACTGCTCCTTTTTGGTAGATTCATTAAAGAGGCTGGCTTTAAAAATAGTATAGGAGGGAATGGGTCAAAGGTACACTTACAGTGGAACGCTTTAATATTATATCAGGAGTTCAGTGATTTTATAGTGTATGTAGGGGGTGGGGTCCATACATGAACTTATTTCAGCCATTTGTTCCAGTTTTACGGAAATCGCGAAAAAATGAGGGCACTCGGACGGGAAGACGAGATTGAAAAACTCAATCGCGATGCTTTGCGGCTGGCCCGTGAGGTGGCGTTAAAGCACGACTGTCTTATGGCGGGAAATATTTGTAACACTGGTTTATTCCTGCCAGAGGACGAGGAGAAAATACGAAACTTGTTTAAGGTTGGTTGATAGTTTTCTGTTTCAATATACACTGTATGATGGTGAGCACATAGTCATTGTCAGTAAGACTTTTCATGAAGACATCAAATAACATGCTAGGCTTGTAAATTATGATTTAAACAACTTATGTAGAAAACTAACATACAGTAAAACTCCTAGAGCAACCAGGGATGTGTTTTATTTTTCTAAATCATGATTTTGATTATACACACAATCTAAATCGCGATTGCTATGGTATTAAAACGATTTGATATGACATGTTGTATTAACTCTTTCCCTCATATAAACGTGTTTTCACGCATTTGCAAACAGAGTAGATCCAGATCAGACGGCTCCTAGAGGAGCCGTCTGATCAGGGTCTACTCTGTTTGCTAATAGAATTTCAATGATCCGTTTCTTTACTTTCTAAAATGGCTACAATATTCCTCCTTCCATATTTCATTTTAACTATTTTGTCCATAAATATTCAGTAGGTATGGAAATTCGTAATACAACAGCGATAGGGTTAAACATGGCCGCTGAATCGTTCATCTCACAAACGAAAATACTCATTAGGTGTGCCTGGCAATTCTTCGAGTTCCAGAGTCGATCAGCTAATATTTTTGTCGAATAATTAGACAGCGACAATAACAAAAACTAAAACTAAAAATATAAAAAATAAAATTAAAAAATAGAATAATAATAATAAATAGATCTAATAAAATAAAAATATGTTAAGAACATATTTTACTTCAAGGGCCAACAGAAATGTAACTTTTACTTCAACTGTTACATTGAAAGTGTGACTCCTCTGCTATTAGTGTAAGTTCCGCCATTTTGATTATGATTAGATTTTAATCGAGGTCAGAGCTTGATTAGTCTGATTAGAGAACATGTTCGTGATTCGATAAAAAGAACGACCGAATCACAATCATGATCTGTAATTCTGATTCAGATTTGCGATAATAAAACACACCCAGTTGATATATACGCATGGGTGTTATAAGAAGCAGGCTTAGAACACTAAATATACAAATGAAAAGAATCAATGAGCTAGAACAAGGACAAGCCATACAGATAAAAATACCAATGAGCTAGAACTGGGACAAACCATGCAAATAAAAATAGCAGTAAGCTAGAACAGAGACAAACCATATAAATATCTATGAGCTAGAACAAGGACAAGCAGTACAATGAAAATATCAGTGAGCTTGAACAGAGACAGACCACATCAATACAACTATCAGTGATGTGGAAAAGGACAAACCATACCAATAACATGATCAATTAGCTTAAACAAGGAAAGAGGAGTCATACAATTAAAACTAGCAGTGAAAAAGATCAAACAATGACATTGTACCGCACCTTACTAAAGTATACAAGTATGGCGCGTATTGCCACTTGTAGTTGTAAATTTGCATCATCTACTTTTTAGCTCACCAGAGCACAACGTGCTCAAGGTGAGCTATTGTGATACCCCTGTGTCCGGCGTCCGTCGTCCGTCTGTCCGTCTGTCTGTCCGTCAACAATTTCAAACGACTTCTTCTCTGAAACCGACTGCCCAATTGTAACCAAACTAGGTCAGATACATACTGAGGGTGGGTGCTTTAAAAGTTGTTAAAAGATAGTGGGTGGGGCAATCGGTCTTGTTGCCATGGCAACTGTACACAATATCTAGAAAAATCTTCTTCTCCAGAACGACATGTCCAATTTGAATATAGTTTTCACCAAAATGTTTCTCAGTTGATAGACTTTGAAAGTTGTTAAAAGAATTTTGATCCGGCAAAAAACATGGCCGCCAGAGGGCGTTGTCATTTTTTCCATATATGGTAATATGGAATTTTTCATAGGAAAATCTTTAAAAAGCTTCTTCTCTGAAACTGTAAAGCCTAGAACTTTGATATTTGGTATGTAGCATGATCTTATGGTCCTCTGCAATAATTGCTCAAATTATGACCCCCGGGCCAAAAATGGCCCCGCCCAAGGGCTTATCAGTTTTTCATAGGAAAATCTTTAAAAATCTTCTTCTCTGAAATTGTAAGGCCTAGACCTTTGATATTTGGTATGTAGCATGATCTAATGGTTCTCTACAAATATTGTTCAAATTATGACCCCCGGGCCAAAAATGGCCCCGCCCAAGGGCTTATCAGTTTTTCATAGGAAAATCTTTAAAAATCTTCTTCTCTGAAAGTGTAAGGCCTAGACCTTTGATATTTGGTATGTAGCATGATCTTATGGTCCTCTACAAAAGTTGTTCAAATTATGACCCCCGGGCCAAAAATGGCCCCGCCCAAGGGCTTATCAGTTTTTCATAGGAAAATATTTAAAAATCTTCTTCTCTGAAAGTGTAAGGCCTAGACCGTTGATATTTAGTATGTAGCATGATGTTATGGTCCTCTACAAATATTGTTCAAATTATGACCCCCGGGCCAAAAATGGCCCTGCCCAAGGGCTTATCAGTTTTTCATAGGAAAATCTTTAAAAATCTTCTTCTCTCAAACTGTAAGGCCTAGCCCTTTGATATTTGGTATGTAGCATGATCTTATGGTCCTCTACAAAGATTGTTCAAATTATGACCCCCGGGTCAAAAATGGCCCCGCCCAAGGGCTTATCAGTTTTTCATGGGAAAATCTTTAGAAATCTTCTTCTCTGAAAGTGTAAGGCCTAGACCTTTGATATTTAGTATGTAGCATGATCTTATGGTCCTCTACAAAGATTGTTCAAATTATGACCCCCGGGCCAAAAATGGCCCTGCCCAAGGGCTTATCAGTTGGGAAATCTTTAAAAATCTACTGAAACTGTAAGGCCTAGACCATTGATATTTGGTATGTAACATGATCTAATGGTCGTCTACAAATATGTAGCTGTGGCTTGTGGTCCTCTGCCAAGAATGTTTAACTTACAACCCTGACCACTGGGCAAAACTTGGCCCTACCTCAGGGCTTATCAGTTTTTCATGGGAAAAATATAAAATATTCTTCTTCTCTGAAACCATAAGGCTTAGACCTTTAATTAATGGCATACTGCTTTGCCTTGTGGTTGCCAAGGTTGTGCACATGATTTCTTGTTGCCAAAAATGGCCCCGCCCCTGGGGTTATCTCAGGTGAGCGCTTCAGGGCCTCATGGCCCTCTTGTTTTAAAAAACGTTTTTCCAATGTTTTGCTTATTTTTTTATTTAGAATTACTATAGAACTAAACAGTTGGGTTGTACTGATTTTGTTGTGTATGTAGGAACAACTTAAGTGGGCGAAAGAGGAGGGAGCGGACTTTGTGGTGGCGGAGACGTTCAAGGGTCTCGACGAGGCTTTATTGTCGCTGGAGATGTGCAAAGAGTTTGGTGAGTGTCATAACGAGTATTGCTTCTGACTTCAACGACTGTCTGCTACTGTCTTTAATGTATGTCTGCTACTGTCTTTAACAAGTGTCTGGTATTGTCGTCAGGTGTCTGCTACTGACTTCAACGACTGTCTGCTACTGTCTTTAACAAGTGTCTTGTACTGCGTTTAGCTAACTGCTACTGTGTTCAACAACTGTCTGCTACTTCCTTCATAGCTGTTTGCCACTGTTGTTAACACGTGCCTGATACTGTCTTCACTTGCCTGTCTTCACTTGCCTGTTTCTGGCTTCAACGATTGTCTGCTTCTGTCTTCTTCTGTCTGCTTCTGTCTTTAACAAGTGTCTGGTACTGTCGTCAGATGTCTGCTACTGGCTTCAACGGCTGTTTGCTACTATCTTGAACGTCTGTCTTCAATGACTGTCTGCTACTGTCAACATTGTCTGTCTGCTATCTTTAGTGAAGGTCTAGTGCTGCCTGTGCCTGATGATGTCACAAAGTAACGAACATAAACGCTTTCAAGCTCAGGACAAAATACTCTTCAGATGTCCTTTCATCCTATCAACATTATTATATATTATCCATTTGTAAAAAGTGCAGTTGAACATCAATATATCGAACTTCAAGATAACAATGGTTTGGGTTATCCGATTTTTTATCTGAACAATATCTCAATTTCAACAGCTTAATGCAGGTCTATAGAAATGCTGAAAGCTCCTATAGAAACTTTCAGCTTTACTTTTGTCCTGCATTAAACTGTCACATGTGTTTTTAGATATGCTTCGTGATACCGTTTAGAAAATTCTGTATTGTAATTTTTGGAAGGACCGAACTTTTACTTCGAGCTATCCGAGTTAAAGATATCGAAGTTCAGCTGTATTTTATTATATAAATTCTGATAGTATGTGATCCTTCGAAAGCAAAAGCAGCAATACAAAAAGAGAAAATTTCAGACTCCGTTTTATTGAGTCTGTTCATGAGCAGTTGTTAAACGTGCAACACTACTCACGCATACTAGCACCAGCTTAAGCGGTATTCAATCACTTAAGATCTGCTGTTGTGAATTCTGATAGTAGGTGATCCTTGTAAAGCAGAAGTACCAATGCAATGTTTGCAATTACGGGAAAAGGCGAAAACGTAACAGCCAATCGAGAGCATATTTTTATTGTACCATCCTGACGACAGAGAATATTGTCTATCAAGCAGCAAATATAACATCTTTATATATATATCCCTAATTTTTCATATATTGGTGTCTATTGCAGGTATGGATGCCGTGATATGCATATCTCTCTAGATTATCCTATATTGGTATCTACTGCAGGTATGGATATCGTGATATGCATATCCACCTGAACGGAAACACCCGATAAAAATATATCGTACTGAAGTAGTTTTTATTGTGTTCGGATGCAGTACTGTTCAACTTGCCTTTAATAGTGTAAACATAAAACCTTAATTTTCGTTTCGCTAAGGTAGAAGGATAACATAGATGAAATTTTAATTAACAATACACCCAGTACGCACGGCCCTTAAGTTTTGTTTCGTTAAGGCGTCAGTAGGTATATGGGTGTGCAGGATTATGTATGTGTATGCAATGTTAACCGTACGATGTCATTGCGGTTGTCTTAGAACATGTTTATGTTTTTGCTGATGTATAATTGTAAGTGGGACTGAGCGCATACTACAGCTAATAAATTGGTTAGCATTTATAAATGGTAAGTACGTGTAATGTATTCAACTTTCTATCATAGATAAATGGTGAATCTGTTGAGAAGGCATTACAGTTATGCAGAGTACCTAATCAAATGCCTAGTAATATAGATGTTAGTAGTACTTACAGGTCAGTAGTATGTTAAAAATGTATTTGTTTATTTATGTCCATATATGTTTATGGGCCGGAGGCCTTATATACGAAATAAAGTTCATATCTCCAAATTCTTCTATAAATATGTATTTAGCAGCTGTTGATGCCGTGATATGTATATCTTGCTAAACTATTTGGCTGCAATGACATGTATATTTTCCTACATTCTCCTATATTGATGTCTGAAGCAGGTATGGATGCCGTGATATGCATATCTCGCTAGATTCTCTTATATTGGTGTATATTGCAGGTAATTCGTGATGTGCATATCTCGCTAGAGTATCCTTTACTGGTGTCTGTAGCATGTATGGATGCCGTGATATGCATTTCTCCATAAAGTCTCCTATATTGGTGTATATTGCAAGTATGAAGCCGCGATATGCATATATCGCTAGATTATCCTATCTTGGTATCTACGGCTTGTAAGGATGTCATGATGTTTTATGTATATCTCGCTAGATTCTTCTATATTAATTTAGAATCTATTGCAGGGATAAAGCCGTGATATGCATATCTCGCTAGATTATCATACACTGGTGTCTTTGTCAGGTATGTATGCCGTGATATGCATATCTCGCTAGATTATCCTATACTGGTTTCTTTTATAGGTATGGATGCCGTGATATGCATATCTCCCTGCAACCCCAGTGTAACATTTGATGGCATCCCACTTCCTCTCGCACTCAAAGCTCTAGAAGACAACGGGGCAGCAGTTGTAGGTCTAAATTGCGGTCGAGGGCCGGCAACAATGTTGCCTATCTTAAAAGAAGTCAAGAAGGTTTGCAAGGTACTTTCCTCAAATATACTCTGATTCACGGGCAGATGGAGACTTAATTCACTAATTGGCCATACAGCAAGGTTGACTAGTCTGAGTTCATTTTCATAATTTGATGAGGTTTTACATCTCTCAAGTCTCAAAATGGGTTTGATTAATGTATATAGTAATATGTATGTAAGCCAAGCAATTTTGTTTTGATAACGTTAAATGATTGATCATTAATCCTGTATGATAACATATGGAGTAACAAATAGTATTCATGAAAACAAAAATATATTCTATGAGTATATCTACATACTAAAAAACGAAAAGAATGTCGGCCTCTATTGCTGCTTAAACAAAGGCTGATAGAAAGGTAATACTGTGTGATGACTGGTTAGTATTTCTTGCACTATCGAAGCTATAAATAATGTTACTTTGTGATTACTTGCTAATACAATTTGACGTTCAGTAACTATAAATAGAGTGTTACACAGGTGTTCATTACAAATTGTTTTGATCAAACGAGTTTACTATAATAATTTGACACTAGCTTTTACCAGTTCAATATTCATTATAGTAAACGAATTTCATGAAAATATATTGTAATGAACACGAATGTTAAATTCTTTTTCTCACATAACCTTTAAAAAGTGCCATAGAAAGTGAAACAGACTATAACTGACGACTGTTTCGACCACTGTTTACAGTGTACTTACAGTCGGACTCAAACAAAAGTTATATTTTGTGGTACGTGGACTTTGCAGTTTGACATTCAGAAGCCGTTGGATTTATGTTACATTTTGTGATTGTTTGGATACAACAACTATTCAACGTTCAGCAACGATTTCATATATTTTATAATTTATGCTGGTTGCATAATACAATGTTCACGTTCAGTTGCTTTAAGTACATTCAGTCTCTTTAACCCTTCGCTTGCTGAATTTTAAAATACATTTCTCCTTCTTTACCCATGCCCTGTTGTATAATTACATATATCTTCACTGTGTACAAGTATTTCGCTTTGCAATCACTGCTGTGGATTGCACTGGTTGCACAATCAACTTGTAAATAATGCAGACCCTGATGAGACAGCTCCTGCAGGAGCTGTCTCATCTGGGTCTTCACTATTTACAGGTAGGTATATTGACGTGAATAGCAAGCGAAGGGTTAATATTCATTTACTATAAATACTGTCATTTTTTCGACTGGCTGGGCGTTCAATAACTATAAATACTGTTATCTTTTGGAATGACTGGACGTTCAGTAGCTATAATTACACTGTAATGTTATATTTTGGAATGACTGGGCGTTGAATAGCTATAAAAAGTGTCATATGTTGGAATGGATGGACGTTCAGTAACTTTAATGTCATATTTTAGACTGACTGGACGTTTAGTAACTATAAGTAACTGTTAACAATCTTATATTTTGTGATTGCTGGAAATTTCATTTTTTATGTTCAGTTATTATAATATTTTATGATGGCTTGGTATTACGATGTTGAAGCTAAACAATTATAAATAGTGTTAGTGTTATAGTGTTGGGTATTTCAAGTTTTACCTTCTCTTACTAAAAATAATTCCATATTTAATGATTACTAGGTATTACAATTTTGAGGTTTATTAGTTATAAAAATAATATTATATTGTGTGCTTTAGGTACTATTATTGATATTTAACACTTAATGCGGGTGAAAGTCATGCAGAAAGTTCCTCTAGGAGCTTTCAGACTGATGCTCACCCTGCATTAAGCAACCACCTGCCTACAAAGACATAAATTTCTCCTTTACTAAAGTTCGTAGTACCGAGTTTTTACTGTATTTTTAATGACTGAGTTTTACAAATTTGGCTTTTAGTAAATATGAATTAAAATGATATGTTTTGTAATTACTAGTTAGTTCAGGTTTGACGTTCAATATTATAATTTCTGATTTCTGAATATTACAAATTTTATGAAAATGTCGAGGTTCGGTAAATATGTAATTTTTGTAGTTTGTCATCACTGGTTATTATTACAGCTTTGATGTACTATACAAGTCACTTGTGTTCGTTTATGATACAGGGTCCAGTAGCAGCGCTTCCTGTGGTGTACAGAACCAATGAACAGACGAAGAACTGGCACTGTCTGAAAGACCCTGACAATGGTAGGGTTCACTAAACAATGCTCTTCCAGACACGTTAAAAATGTTCGCCTTTCCGAAATACTACCACGCGGCTGATCTGTCTGTACTACTTGCAAAACACGTATATTTTCAAAGCAATTTCTTGTCGATTATGTTTACAATATTACACTTTTTATATATGCAGATTAGTTCAAAGGTGTTGTACATACCTCGCGCAATATGAGTTTAACCATTATTTGATACGTAAGTTTAAATCGCATATGTGTAAAACAGAATGAAATTAGTCATTCATTATTTAGCACTTTCCCTGTTCATTATTCATGTAAGAAATAATTACAGCATGAATATTTTAGCTGATTTTTTATGATGTAAACTTTTCAAGGAAATGTCTTGCTTTGACCACACCTGTAGAATAAAATCTGTATCATATCAAAAGCAAACAGAGCAGACCCTGATCAGAAGACTCCTATAGGAGCCGTCTGATCTTGGTCAACTATGTTTGCAAATGCGTGAACAACATTTACATCAGAAAAAGGATTAAGTTTTTAAACCCTAGAAATGGTGCAGATTATTATTTTACATTTCGTTGACACAACTCAAAAACATATGTACGTAACTACAAACGAAGTTAACACTACATACAAATAAATGTAAGTGTTTGCTTAAATTTCATTTTGAAAAAAAAAAACTAACTTTTTATAGGTTCGTATAGCTTTCCAAACAACTTGCAATGTCACCAGTGCACACGGTCGGAGGTTAGTAACTTTGCCGACGAGGCCCGTCAGCTGGGCGTACAGTACATCGGCCTGTGCTGTGGCAATTGCAGTCTCTACACCCGGGAAGTGGCCGAGGCCTACGGCAGAACACCACCTGCTTCTAAATATAGACCCGATATGGAGCATAGCATGTACTTCGGAAAGGAAGCGGAATTGTCCGAAGGAAAACGAGCCATGAGGGTGCATTTGCTTGGCAATGACAATTCTTTAGGCAAATGAAATACGCCTGACTGCCAGAGAATAAAGTGCCATTACGAAGAGAGGGAGCAAATAAACGGTATCATAGATGAATTTTATTTGTAATATTTTAAAAACCAATGTGTTTCTACTGTGTACAAACCCTCTTATTCAATGTGAGACGTAAGAACGTATAATGCTTCCTTCCCAATGGCCCCATTCAGCGCATGCGTAAGCTACATGGCAATCAATCCATATGGAAAAGAATGCTTCCGGTTTGGCTCATCGTGAGATGAATGATAAGGGAGCGCGTCTTTTCCTTCGAAAAGCCTGTCGGAAGTTGAAATACAGATTTATTAAAATCTTGCAGTGAATTCTGATTATGTTAGATTCGGATTCAGGTATTGGTTGCAATAGTTATCACCCTTTTCAGTCTCCCGCCGGAAACCCTCCGGGGAGGATTATTCTGAGTATGTCCGTATGTACGTCGTCTGTCGATGTTTTTCTGAAGCATATCTCACACACTTCATTTCCTACGGTATGAAAACCTTACTTGAATTAAGAGGTCCAGATAAGATGCGTAAATTAAAACATTTTCAAAAATATCGTCTTTATTTCTCAACCAAACCCTTTGTTGAGACAACTCTTTAGAATCGTCTCGAAGAGTCGATTCTAAAGAGTGGTCACAACATAGGATTTGATGGGGAAATGACGATTTTGGTATTTGAGTACGCACCTTTATTTGCTGCTCTACTGGGTGTGTGCAGTGTGAACACACCCTGGGAAACAGAATGTCTGTCATTCTGTCCTCGAACTAGAACTCTGATCCCCGTCATGAAAAAGCTGCACAAAGCATCTCTTACAATTCATCACCTATGATTACCAACTAATGCAAGCGGGTGCTTTTAGTTTAATCCTTCTATAGTTAAACACTGGTGGGCTATTCCACACTGAGAATTCAGCTTTGAAAGTGTTACAAATATCCTTCTTTGATGTATAAAAGCCGCAAACCAGCTTTGTCGGTAATATCAATAATAAACGACGATTTCTTCTGTATAGGGATTTGTTACAAAACATATAAATACGATCTGGTATGTTGTGAAACAGATTGATGTGCAAAGGTTTAGCATTTCTTTAAATCCGAAAATAAAACACAGCAGCAGCGTTCGGTGGGTCACTCTCATGAAGAGTCTTATTGCCTGTTGAGCTATTGCAAACAGGGTAGACACATCACGTCTAAAACGCAAAAACTGATTTTGGTATGCACTGTTTGTTGAGATGAAATTAAAGATATTAAGACATCTGATGAGTAACAGACAGTGTATATCCTGATTAGACACTTCGTCTGAGACTGTTTGCAATCACTAAAAGTTATTTCTCATACAACGTGGCTCAGTTCAGCAGTTATTTATCGGGTTTACCTCGCTTTAACAGTACATTTGTATTTCAGTGATATCACGACGTCCAGTTATTACAGGTGGAAGAAGACCCCAGAGGTTCTTCCGTGCACGAAACAAATTGCATTGTTTCGTGCACAAAAAACATCAGAGTATAACCACCGACCTATCGCAAGGCAGTTGGAAGGCTTCCTCACATGACATTTTACAGTAAAAAATAAAACAGTAAAACCTTTCTACAATGACCACCCAAAATAAGTTTAATCCTGGTGTTTCAAGACAGGTGGTTGCTTAATGTAGGACGAACTGGTGCTTTGAGATCAGGGGCATCACCATTTGTCTCAACATCTAGTCTATGTCTGCGGGTTATTTGCATCTATTACTAGTACAGTTGTATCTCAATTCTTCATTTTACCGAATTGTTATAACAAAATTGGGTTGTACATGGCAGTTAGAATTTTAGCAACGAAATTTAATGTATATAACGTAGATAATGACTCAATAGTGTCTGGGAAACAAGACAGACACAAAGCATTCGTTGAGTTTACTTACTGGATAACATCAAGTAAAAAAGGTGTTTGCAAACTGTGACCGATAGTTACATTTCACATTTGACACAGTGGAACTTTCAGACTAACTGTTCAAAGCGACAACGTCTGTATTTTGTAGTTCCTTAACTCTTTACTTCATATAAATGTGTTTTCACGCAAACAGAGTAGAATCAGATCAGACGGTTTCTATAGGAGCCGTTTGATCAGAGTCTGCTCTGTTTGCTAGTGAAATTAGAACGATCTGTTTATTTACTTTCTAAAATACATGTAGCTACAATATTCCATCTTTCGTATTTCATTACAACTATTTTGCCCATGTAGGTATTGAAAATTGGAATAAACAGGGATAGTGTTAACTCTTGCTGTCACTGTGGTGAATCAGTTATTTATTGATCTATGCAAACAGTTTGGATCCAGATGAGACACGAGTAACTCGGCCTCTGATCGGGATCCAAACTGTTTGACACCATTATTACCTTTTTGAGACAAAAACATAAAACAATTTAAAGAATGTGGGAGCTTTGTGCATTACTTTTGTCCTGCATTAAGCAACCGCCTGCTTTTTAAGACCCCTATGTTCAATAGATGAATGGTTGCTTAGCCCTTTGCTTGCTGAATTTTAAAATACATTTCTCCTACTTTACCCATGCCCTGTTGTATATTTACATATATCTTCACTGTGTACAAGTAATTCGCTGTGCAATTACTGCTGTAAAGTGCACTGGTTGCACAATCAACTTGTAAATAGTGCAGACCCTGATGAGACAGCTCCAGCAGGAGCTGTCTCATCTGGGTCTTCACTATTTACAGGTAGGTATATTGACGTGAATAGCAAGCGAAGGGTTAAGAGAGGTTTACTCTAGCTGTAGATGTATTGCTAAATTTGATGAATATCACCCTTATCTAAACAGCTTTGTATCTTGAGACGTCGAATTACATGTACTCGGATATCCCAGCCTTCTGTAAATGCGAGTCAGATAGCGAATAGCAGAATGAGGGGCGTGTGGTACGATGAGCTCTCAGTAACATACGGTGTAACTTCGATACCTCGAACTCGGATAATTCGAATCTCGATTTAACTCGAAGTAAAAGTTCGGTCCTTCTAAAATTTGTAATACAGAATTGTTCTAAAATGTATCACTACGTATATCTTGAAACGCACGTGACAGCTTAAAGCAAGTCGAACGTCATTACTTTACTTTATACCTTTACAAAGCTGTGAACTTGAGAAATTGTTCAGATTAGAAGTGGCTGAATGCATGTAACAAAAATGTGACGTGTATTTTGACATGATAATCTTTGAAAAAGGCCCTTAGTGGTCGAAATATTAGATCAGAGCAGTTCAAGTATTTACGAATTTGTATGGTTCCTTGAAGTTCGAGGTATCGAAGTCCAGCTGTATATACATAAGCTTGTCACTAGAATATTCCAAATAAATAACAAGACATTTTATGTTTCAACAAGATCTTTATTGGTGGTTTTGTTCATAGATCAAGTTTTGTTCTGTTTCGTATTGTCGTCGATTTGTTTGGTATTTTTTTTTGTTGTTTTTGTCGTTGATTTTTTTGGTATTTTTCCTGTTTCTGTTGTGTACGTGACGTAATTTCAGTTTATTACGGTTCTCGTACGGCCTGAGATACGATTGATCTGAAAATAGAAACAACGTTTAGTATACATTAGAACCTGTCTTAACTCTTTTGGCACCAATGTCGCCTCTTGGCACCATTGAAAACAGTGAAGTCCCAGGTCAGATGCCGCCTTTTCAAGGCGGCATCTGACCTGGGACTTCGCTGTTTTCTGTATTATTTCAGCATACAGGTTTTTAAAAATAAAAGTTTTACTATTATACCTTTATTATTTAGTTTAGAATTATATTTAATACGAAATTATTATTGCAGACGACACTTTTAAATTTGGCGCCAAAAGAGTTCATTCATTTATTGAATATAGGAGTCTTAAAAAGCAGGTGGTTGATTAATGCAGGGCAAAAGTAATGCAGAAAGATCCTATAGCAGCTTTCTGCATTACTGTTAACCTGCATTAGCCAGCATTAACTACCACTTGTCTTAAAGACCCATAATTAGATCTCTTTTTGTTGGCCGCTTAAGAGAAGTTGTATTGTATGTAAGAGAAAGGAACTAGATACAGAAACAGACATATAGATATACAGACACACAGAAAACGAATTGGAAACAAACATGCGGACAAACAGAAAGGGTGTATCACCAGTGTGTTACAGCAAAACCTCTCTGCAACGACCCTCAAAGAAACAATCATTTTTGGATTTTTAGTCCTTTAACCCTTTCCCTGTTTTTTTCCAAATATCAATACCTACTAAATATCCATGGGTAAAATAGTTACAGCGAAATATAGAAGGTGGAACATTTTAGAAAGTAAAGAAACATATATTTCCAATTCCACTAGCAAACAGAGCAGATCCTGGTCAGACGGCTCCTCTAGGACCTGTCTGATCTGGGTCTACTATGTTTGCAAAAGCGTAAACACACGTTTATCTGAAGAAAAGGGTTAACAGACAAATTCGTACAAGAAATAATGACAGATAAATATTAATTACCTAAATTTTAGACAGCATGATTAACCAGGGAATTTAATCGTGGCAAAGATTATGGAATCAGATCTACATGTTTCAATAAGCAAATAGAGCAGACCTTGATCTGTCTGATCTTGGTGTATCTATTTGCAAAGGCTTGAAAAAGCGTTAAGAAGATGTCTGTATTACTGTCTGCATTAAGGGACCATCTGTATTTAATGATACCCATGTTTATTTATAAAGTGGTTGCTATGGATACAGTCTCACGTATATACGCATTTTCAGTAAAAGAGTGCTAAAGCAGCAAATACAGTATACCCTCTCTAAACGGGACGTTAACTGTAGTATAAATACAGGCGGTCTTGGAGACAGGTGGCTGCGTAATGCAGGGTGAAAGTCATGCAGAAAGCTCCTCTATGAGCTTTCTGCATGACTTTCATCCTGCATTAAGCTACTGCCTGTGGTAAAGATCGATACTGGTACGTATTCGAGTGATCGGATAATCGAGTTTTCACTGTAGTTTGAATCTAAGCTGTTTGACATTCTTATTACGGTTCTGTAAAGAACTTGTAAGAAATCTCCACTTTGAAACCGACAACAGACGATAAAATAAGTAAATGAAATTTGTTTTGCAGCGAAAATGTATAGGCAGGTTATTCTTTGGTCAGTTTGAATTAAAGGCCCTGTTTGTCTCAAACACCACACCATACATACCACAGGCATGTCGTTCCCTCTGGTCCTTACTAGTCTTCATCTTCTTCTTCTTCCTCCTCTTCTTCTTCTTTTTCCTGTCAGAAAAATACATAAGGACCCTCATTACGTCTTTATATCGAATGCTTAGTAGTAAGGAAATAATGATAGCCATATGCGACAGTCTAGGTTCGAGCAACTCTTATTTCATCAGCTTCCAAACAGTTAACCCTTAACCTTTAACCATTTCCCTGTTCTATATCTATTCAAAAGTTCAATACCTACTGAATATTCATGGAATTGAAAAAATGGAAGGTGGTACATTGTAGCCATTTTAGCAACCAAAGAAACGGACTTATCAATAGGAGCCGTCTGATATGGGTCTACTCTTTTTTCAGATGCGTGAAAACTCGTTTATATGAAGGAAAGAGTTAATCTTACTCCATAAATGCGCCGAGTGACTCGGCAGTTCCTCAGGATCCAAACCGTTTGTCACTGAATATATATTTGTAAACGATATTACAGAAAAGGTCACTTTGAAAGCTGAGGCAAACGATTATCTTAGCAGATGAAATTTGTTTTGTGCCGCAGGGGTTAAACAAGAAATTGTGTCAGAGCTAAAATTCCAGCTTTAACTTTTAACATACTGTAAAATCTCTTTGAAGCGATATATACGGAAGTCACATATTTGACCCATTCCCTCATATTGACGCTTTTTGATGCCTCTGCAAATGTCACCTGTTTAAACCATTGTGATAAATAGAGTATTTGCTCCCATAGGAGCAAATGGTCTATTTATCATAATTGTTTCAAACCACAAATTTCTAAAAGTTTCCATTTCTCTAGTTAATACCCCTTTTCGGTGATTTATTCCAAGTGATTGGATTAAAAAAAATAGCGTTTGAGGTAATGGGTGAGAAGGCAGACGGTTCTGCATTACTTGTGCACTGTATTTAACGAACCATCTGCCCGAAAGGGCGTACACGCTCTTATCTATAGCTACTTACAGCTTCAACAACGGCCTGAAAGTCGTCACAGATGTAAGTGAGACCACCAAGGGTACCTTCTGGTGAATCCTGCAAAGATTAATATAATTTGTTTTTAACACTTTTACTCTATAGAAACACCTTTGCAAACAGCGTATGTTACATAATAATTATGATCTTCTGCATCGCCTTCTTATGGAGAACATTTATGCCATAGCGTTTTGAAATCCTTTCAAGGGTTTAACCCTTTACCCAATAGACTGTTTCTAGTTTTGAAGACATATGACCACTTAAAGCAGGTTGAAACTAAAGCAGAATGCGCCTTAAGGCGCATTCTGCTTTACTTTCAGCCTGCTTTAAGCTACCACCTACTAGGATATAGAAAAATATTTATTATGCAATATGTTCATGACTGTATGAATTTGAACTATTTTCTTCAGCGGAGGAATAAATCAAACACGCTAAAAGCCGCTTCTATCAGGTAAAGGGTTTAAGAGATATGAAGCGGACACGAAGGATGTGGCTAACCTCGACCTTTGACCCTCGCCTGAATAAAATGGTCTGTGCATCATCTTGCTGAGTCGAACATTTGTTTCAAAGCATTTTGAAGTCCTTTCATTTTTGTGAGAGATATTGAGTGGACACGCGTGTGACAGACAGACGGACGGACGGACAGACGGAAAACTCGATTAAAAACAATACGTCTCCCCATTATAAATGGGGGATACATGATTAAAACATTAAGGACTAAAATAACAAAAGTGATTCTATACAAATACTAAACTCAAGTACACCCCTCTAGACCAGACGTTCAGATTAGCCTTAATACCGATTTGTAAGGTATATGGCAGCTTCATGCAGGGTATAAGTCCTGCAGAAAGCTCCAAAAAGGAGCTTTTGCATGACTTTTGTCCTGCATTAAGCAGCCACCTGCCTAAAAAGACTCTTTGCTAACATTTATGTGCTTAAATTTCTGTGTTTCTGTGTGCAAAAAACCGTGACACTATAACGAATATTCCATTACATCGGATGTCATAACGAGTAATCGATATACAGTTATACCCCTCTAAACCGACATTCTAGTAGAGAAAACATTTAGGGAGGTGGCTGCTTAATGCAGGGTGAAAGTCATACAGAAAGCTCCTCTAGAGGATTCTAGAGCATGACTTTGCATTAAGCTTCCATCTGTCTTCAAGAATTATTTATGTTAAATTTAAAGTCCTGTTGAGAGAGGTTTTACTGTATTAGACTATTCAATCTTACCATATCGAATTTCTTTGTGTACCATTTGCAGACTTTGCCGAGTACTTTAATGCCATTGACATTTCCATCTCCGCGAGCCTTAACCTGTCAGCAACAAACGAAAACTGTCATTAATTCTGTTTTCATACAAAGGTTTTTACACATTTTTGCAAATAGAATAGACCCAGACCATACAGCTCCTATAGGTCTTATTCTACCTACAATATTTGTCAAACCTTTTCCGCGTACTTGTACTATAATTAAATAACTGATCGCCGTTGAAGGAGTCTCCTTCTGTAAAAGCTGTCAAAATTTACGAAATAACTGAAGTCAAAATCGCCGGGGCTTAATAATTCACTGTATAATAACCAAATGAATGAAAAGTGGGAGAGAACACAACTTATATTTGGAAGAAACACTATTGTATATATTATACACTATAAGTATTGCACGGGCTTCAAATATGACAATGTGGCGTAATAATAGGGCGTGCCAAACTCTAAATTAGTCAGCGTATATTAAGAGAAAATTGGCCGGTGAAGAAGCCCGCAACGTTCGTTCTGGCTTCTTAATCATTAAAATCTCTCTTAAAAACACTACCCACTGACAGGCAAGATAATTATATAAACTGGATGACGTCAAAACAGATGAAGCCAGTCTTCTAGCTTTATAGTACGTATATGGATTGTTACCATGATGATTGTTTCGTTGATGAAAGCACTACAGAAGTCGCTGAGGTCGTCAAACACCTCTGTGAAGTTAGCGTTGGCCACTTCCATTGTTCCAGCCTGTTCCGCCTCGCAAAGACCGGTTAGTGCAGCCAGTGCCTTCCTGGAACCTTTGTCGTTAAGACTCATCTGGAAACAATAGCATCATATACAATCTCCATTGTACGAACACTAAACTTTGGCTATGCAAACAGAGTAGAAACAGATCAACCGTCGGATTTAACATGTGTCGTCTGATCAGGTTCTACATTTCTTCAACATCAGCCAAGCAGGAAAACACGTTAGTGTTTCGCAAACAGTGTGTAACCTGACCAGGAGTCTCGTATTAAACGCGACTGTTCAACAATATTTGCAAAACCTAAAGGCTGAATTTCGTATAACAGGATTCATTTTAACCACACCATGGGTACCGAGTCAGCTGACATACATCTGTAAACAGTGACAGTCTTGATCGGACAGTATGTCTCAAATTTGCCTTCATATAAGGATATGCAGTGTTTGCTAAATCCTTCGATGTTAACCCATTCCCTGGTGGCTCTTGACGACTCTGTTATAGTCACTTTGTGACACAATTGTGATAAATATAGCATTTGCTTCTACAGGAGCAAATGCTCTATTTATCACAATGGTTTCCAATTACGAACTTTTAAAATATTCCTGTTCTTTAGTTAATGCTCCTTTTCGGTAGATTTATTCAAAGAGGTTGGGTCTAAAAATAGCCTATGAGGTAATGTGTTAATGGCTTATACGAGCAACTAATGTGTTTGCATGAAACATGTACGGGTTCCAAAATAAGATCTGGACTGGTTTTCCCTGCATAATAGGGATTAAGATATGCCATTTGCTCTCTCGTAACCCTGTTCTATTAATACTAAGATATTCACCACAGTTTTACATATATAGATGGTTTCAACTAATTATTCATCCAAAAATTGGTAGATGTTTAACCCTGTACAGCTATGAGTACAAGGCTGTCTAAGAAATACTCTTGTGATTGACTCAATTATTATATAATGACTACATACGTTGAACAAAATAAAATAAATATTATCAATATTCCTGCTGGCATATCTACAAGAGGTGGACATAAATTAAGGATATGTTGACTCTTAAAATTGGTTGGTGTCCCACATTGAAGGGGTTAAGCATTCTTCTGTGTAAAATTCTCGTGACAAAAACTAGCTTCATACAGCCAATTAGATTGAACAGCTTTACAAGCTTTCTGAAAACGTGACTGCATGCATCGATATAGTAATGTAAAACATTATGAAAACAAACTTAATGTGTTTATCATTTTCCGTGCTTAATATTGTTGTAAGAAGCAATGACTGCATAAATATCAATTAGCAGAATTTTAATAATGGCACTATGAATACAGGATGTTTTGGCTATTGTAGAAAATGAAAAATCACATCTATATCATTTCCTAAGCAACGTGCGTGTAACCATGTTTTCTTATATTTTTGTCATTGCGTTCTATCTGGCGACATATTAAAGTGACGCTTACTTTTTTGGCTACGGCAGTGGCATTGCAAATTTCCTCTAGACCAACCAATGGCCCCTCTGTTGGCTCCTGAAAATGAAAAAATTAGTAAAGTCAAGCAGGAAAAGCAACACACAAAACGCCACCATCACCAAAACACCGACAGAATGCATTTATTTAGTAATTTATACATACACACACATACAGGAGAAGCCACATACAAGACGCAACCACCAACAACACATTCATAGACAGCACGTCACACACATACACCCCCCCCCCCCCACACACACACACACACAACCAAACACATGCACACACACGAGAACACAGAAAACACCAACAAACACACAAAAACCAGAGACAAACATGAACACAAGCACAAAGACACAAGGCAAACAAAAGTAGGGGTGACAAAGAGAGTACCGCCTTGGCACGGTCAGTAGCAAAATCACCACTGGGGGTTCACGGACGTCCCCACAACATAGTAGACAGTAATCACAGTAAAACATAGCATAACAACTGTGAAAGTCCGTCAAATGTGTACTCAATGACTTTGCTGAAGACAGAGCAACTGCAGGGAAACCGTAAAGGGGGCGACAGGGAAAATGCAATGCATGAGTCTGGCAAGCTTATCCCTTTTTCTGGGTTTAAGAGTATGCCATCATAGATGGCCTGTCATCGTGCAAGCAAAGAGGGAAGCGTAGCGACCAACTGTAAAGTGGTCGATAACCAAACATGCAGTGTGTTGCAATGTAATAGGGTCATAACCTTTCGTCCTTAAAGTTTTAATGCGTTTATTAAATAAATCGTTAAAATGGATTCTAAGTTTGTAGATAACATCACCATAGAAATCTCGGTGAGAAATACCTTGTTGCAGCAACGTCCGTAAACTGCAATTATATTTACGAATGTGGGGTAAATTTCGATAATAAAAAATTGAAAAAGCTTTCCGAATTGTATGATATCTGTAGCCTTGCTTAAGAAGTTTATGAGTTATAACTAAATTACGACTATCAAAATATTCTAGCAAAGAACAGGCTCGGAACAAGCGAATAAGTTGAGAAATGTAAACCCATAAGATGTAGATCTCCATATAGTGAAGGCTAATTAACAATTTTGAAATTGAAATCTTCCCTTTTATCGTATATTTTAGACGAAACTTTATCATTAGTGATGGAAAGATTCAAATCTAAAAGGAAGCCTGAATGTTGGATCGATTCGCTTTGTTTAAAGTTCTTTAGAGTAAATAGAAGAAACCATATTTTCAAAATAAGGATATTCCAAATTCAAAATATCGTCTAAATACCTATACGTTTTATTAAAAGCACTAACAATGTCAGATTGTGTATCAGGTTCTAAGCTAAGCATGAAATCCCTCTCATAGCAATATAAAAACAAATCTGCAACAAGAGGGGCACAATTTGTTCCCATAGGTATACCAACTCAATACATCAGCCATATTTAAATTCTCAACATTATTCCATACTTGGGTGTACCAGACTACTTAAACATGCATACTTTTGAACACTTACATATCATACTCAATCATGGTCAATAAATATCTGCGTTCACCAATATACAGTAAAACTTCGATTATCCGAACACTAAAATACGTATTATTATCGATCTTTAATACAGGTGGCTCAATGACTTTGCTGAAGACAGAGCAACTGCAGGGAAACCGTAATAATCAATAAATATCTGCGTTCACCAATATACAGTAAAACTTCGATTATCCGAACACTAAAATACGTATTATTATCGATCTTTAATACAGGTGGCTCAATGACTTTGCTGAAGACAGAGCAACTGCAGGGAAACCGTAAAGGGGGCGACAGGGAAAATGCAATGCATGAGTCTGGCAAGCTTATCCCTCAATACATCAGCCATATTTAAATTCTCAACATTATTCCATACTTGGGTGTACCAGACTACTTAAACATGCATACTTTTGAACACTTACATATCATACTCAATCATGGTCAATAAATATCTGCGTTTACCAATATACAGTAAAACTTCGATTATCCGAACACTAAAATACGTATTATTATCGATCTTTAATACAGGTGGCAGCTTAATGCATAGTGAGAGTCATGCAGAAAGCTCCTCTAGGAGCTTTCTGCATGACTTTCACCATGCATTAAGCAGCCACCTGCCTAAAAGGGTCTAAATTCTTCTATACCGAAAATTCGAATAATCGAGGTTTTACTCGATGTCAATATGAGGGAATTGGTTAAAGGCGTGAACATGAGGGAATGGGTTACGACCCGGGATGAGAGATTTTAACCCATTCCCACTTAGGCTATTTTTAGACCTAACCTCTTTGATTAAATCTACCAAAAAGGAGCATTAACTAGAGAAAAGGAAATTGTGTAGTTTTGAAACCATTGTGATATTTATCACAATGGTTTCATAAAGTGACTTTTACAGAAGCGTCAAAAGGCGTCAATATGCGGGAATGGGTTAAGTGATGATTGTAGATATGTTTAAGCTTTATCCTGCCACTGGAAAATATGTGATTACGTAAGCAAGCCGTCTGAATCAAAATGAGACACGGGGTAATTCTAACAGTTGACCCAATAGTCATGTACAGTGGCAACTAAGTTCAGGATAGGAATGACTTTCAGCCAGCATATTAAGCTAACAGTTGGCCTAATAGTCATATAAATTGAATGATTTTAGTCAGTCCGTTTATTATTATTTATGATATTGATGAGCATGGCTTTTCAGTCAGTTTGTCTGTATAAAGTTTGTTAATACAGTTTATGCGGTTCCTTCCAGTTAGTAATTTCATATCTATTGTATATCTTTTTGCATATATTTCATTGGCCGGGTAGACAATCATGTAATTCCTTCCGGCTAGTGATTTAATATATATTGTATATCTATTGTTTATCTTTCATTGCCTAGATAGATAATTATGTGGTTCGTTCTGGTTAGTGATTTCGCCCATGTGAAGCGCTTAAGAACGCACATATCCGATGTGAATTGAGCGCTATATAAATGTGATATAATAATAATAATAATAATTCGGTGTCGCATCTGGATCCACACTGTTTAGCAATGTTACTAAATTGATCAATATATCATTGATGTTTAATTGAAGTCTTGCTACAAGAAAACATCTGCTCAATAGACAAAGGGCTGGCTTACATGTATATAGTTATGTATCGAGGACAGTTGTAATTTTGCACGATTTGATTTAGTTCAACACTATCATCTGTATATAGTAACCTGTTGACAACAGATAGATAACACTCAGTTTGAAATGGTTGCATACGTCCTCGTTACGTTGGTATGGAACAGTTAACTTACCTCGGGGTACTTTTTTGTGTACCATTTGCACACTTTCAGAAGAGTTTTGACACCGTCAACAGTTTTGTTGTTCTGAAAGATAAAATAATCAAACGTCATGAGTGATGTAATATACATCAGAACCAATCCAAAGCGACAACATAGTGGAATCAACATCGGCTTATTTAAAAGGTAGTTGCTTAAAGCAGGACGAAAGAAATGCAGAAAGCTCCTATGGGAGCTTTCTGCGTAACTTTCATCCTGCATTAACCCTTTCCCTGTTCTATGTTTACTACGAATTTGATACCTACTGAATATTCATGGAAAAAATAATTAAAAGGAAACATAAAAGGTTGACTATTATAGCCATTTTAGAAAGTAAAGACACAGATCTTTGAAATTCTATATGCAAACAGAGTAGACCCTGATCAGACGGCTCCTCTAGGAGCCGTCTGATCTGGGTCTACTCTGTTTGCAAATGTGTGAAAACACGTTTATATGAGGGAAAGGGTTAAACTACATGTACGATTTGTCTCTATGGTTCAGCATTAGACATCATTTTGGTGGTCGCATCAGAGAGGTTTTACTGAAGTTCTTTTCAGAAAGCCCCGGGGGTATTTTTTGATATACATTTCTTGGAGAAGTTTGGATGATTTGAGAAACGACTGCTGACAACACATCTTGGGTCACTTAAGCTTTATAGAGTATAGGCAGACACGTGTCTAAATGACCTTAACCCTTTCCATCATATAAACTTGTGTTTACGCATTTGCAAACTGATTAGACCCAGATAAAATCAGGGTCTGTTCTGTTGGCCTATGGTATATATAGATATAAGTCTACCGTTACTACCGAGACCAGCAAATCCTGTGTACATATGCCATTACAAAATGCTGTCATCATTTCTTCCATGAATATTAAACAGAGGAGGGGTATAACATGGTGTGGGTTACTTGGTGATTATCATTAACCCTTCTCTTGCTGAATTTTAGAATGCATTTCTCCTTCTTTACCCATACCCTGTTGTATAATTACATATATCGTCACTGTGTACAAGTATTTCGCTATGCAAACACTGCTGTGGAGTGCACTGGTTGCACAATCAACTTGTAAAAAGTGCAGACCCTGATGAGACAGCTCCTGCAGGAGCTGTCTCATCTGGGTCTTCACTATTTACAGGTAGGTATATTGACGCGATTAGCAAGCGAAGGGTTAAAATAGTTTGGATCCAGATGAAATACGGAGTCGGAGTAACTGTTCCCATCCAAATTATTTGGTACTCTTGTCTGGTGGCGAGTTGTCAGTTTTGATAATTTCCTCCATTAACCCCTTCCGTGCCACAATGACGGGTCTATGATATCACATGCAAACAGTTTGGATCCAGATGAGACGCCGAGTAATTCGGCGTCTCATCAGGATACAAACTGTTTGACATGCTGTTTACTGTTTTATAAAGAAAATGGAAGAAGTGCACACACTTACACTAACAATAAACGAAACTATGCCCAGCAGACGACAATGCTGGCACCGAAAGGGTTAATATTCATGTAAAATAATGACGTCCTGAATATCAATTAGATTAATTTGCTATACTAGCACATGAATACAGGATGCTTTGGCAATGGCAGAAACTGTAGAATCATATACAGTAAAACCCCTCTAATGCAATTGGCAAAAATGGACATACTTCTTGGTGGCAGAGGCATGTGGTAGCTTAATGCATGATGAAAGTTTTCTGCATAACTTTTGTCCTGCATTAAGCAACCACCTGCTTATAAAGACAGAAATGTTTATTCATTAAGTGGTCGAATTAGAGGGGTTCTACTTTATACATCAGATCATACGCAAACAGGAGCAGTCCCTGGTCCTACAGGAGCCGTCTGATCTGAGTCTATTCTGTTTGCAAAAGCGTAGAAATATGTATGTATGTAGCATATAGTTCAAATGTTTTTACGTTGTAATTGATAGGAGGCGCATTTTCTTGAAAAGGGAATTTCCTCAGAACTTAAAACTACCCTTACAGTAGAACCTATCCTAAGTGATCAACCATTTATTGAACACGCGAGTCTTAAACAAGCAGATGGCTGCTTAATTCAGGGCAAAATTAAATGTAGATAGATAGGACTTTACTACATAACTTTTGGCCTGCATTAAACAGCCATCTGCATTAAATACCCATAAGTAGACCTCTTTTGATGGCCGCTTGTTTTGTCGGGAATGGCATAACTTACCCCAGACGGTTGTTCGCCGAGGTCAGCATAGAAAGTGCTGCAGTATCCATCGATTTCCTCGAATATGTCATAAAAAGCGGGGTCCTGCACAATGAGGGAGCTGGCGTTGTTGGCGTCACATATGGACTTTATCTGTTTCACGCCCTTGGGTTGTTTCGGTTTCTTTCCTCCCTAAGGAAGACGCGATAAAAATAGTTATTGTTGTAACAGTGGTGTTGGAAGCAAAACTGATTTCTTTTGAGTCGTTTCGTTGTTGTTCTTGTTTTTTGCATGGCCTAACGTTTTCAGAAGACCAATGTTGATGAAACAAACAATATTGACCCTGATATGTGTTCGAGTGAGTATAATCTCTGACTGACAACAACAGCTGTGCTTCGAAACCCATCCTGGGCATTTGTGTTTTCATGAGCCCTATAGCTGGCTTGTGGTAGCTCTGTGGGTCTACCCGGGTGTTCTGTACAAGAAACTGTTTGCAAAAGAGCATTTTGTATCTTCATCCGCCTCTATTACGCTGGACGTCCCAGTTATAATCAGAAACTTATTGTTTGAGGGGGTGGGGATAATTGAAACAGAAGTAGCTGACCCTGCGTGTATATATGAATATCCATGCAGTTTAAATTATTAAATTGATAGTCCTAGAGTACAGGGTTAAGGTTTATGACATACTTACTTTGGCCTCAGCTACCAGGAGACAGGCAAATATAACACACACGAAAAGCTTCATCTGAAATAAACAACATCAACAATATCAGGCTATAGGGAAAAATCTGAGTCTCAATCTGAGTTCATTCTCAAACATCTGAGTGGTCAGAGCGAGTTGTTATAAATTCCCTTTATATATCTATACATAAGAGAATTAGTTGAATACGGCAGTAAACGCATATTTTATTAGAACAAAACAGGTGTAAATCTGTTGGTATTTTCCTATTAAATACATAGAAACAGAGATAAAAATGAAATAAAATTCGACCACTCCCTGAAACAAATATCTTCTGTTTCTCTGTAAGGCATTCTATTAACCTAGTTGTGTTTATTGCCCGTAAAAGGGAATATGCAAAGAGTGAAGAGTGTCTACACTTTTTGCTGACGTCATCGATGTCAAATGCTTATACCAACACAATATTGTTTTGGCTTTACCCTCTCAACATGAAAAATGTTGGGTTCCAAAATAAGATCTGGGCGAGTTTACTTTAATAATAAGGAAATAAGTGGGATATCTCTTGATCCCTGGATACAGGTGCATGCATGACAGTCTATATTTAGCTTTATTAAAAAAACACTTCTCGTTAGATTAAGAATAATACAATCTTGAAATATTAAATGGCCCAGCACTGTATTCAAACTTACCCAGCCCAACAGGCTATGTTTAGACCCAACAGCTTGGAATAAATCTACCGAAAAGGGGCATTTACTAGAGAAAGGGATTCTACCAAAAAGGAGCATTTACTAGAGAAAGGGGTTTGTTTTTAATTATATAGTTTCGAAAACCAATGTGATATATAGAACATTTGCTCCTATAGAGAAAATGCTCTATTTATCACAGTTATTTCAAAAATAAGATTTACAGAGGCGTGAAAAGGCGCCAGAAGGAGTGAATGGTCTAAAAGGTAGATCCGCAGCAATAAATCGATTTACGACTTATTATCTTACCATTTTCCTTGGTTCTTGTTTTTGAAGTTTTGACAGTTCTTATCTGAAATCAGAAAAAAAAGTCAAAATTGCAATTTGGGCCATATTAGATACTGTTATCAACAATTCAAAAAAGCAAATATATACATGTAATGAAAATAGGTTGGATCTTGATTCGTAACCCTTCAATTCAAATACATGTACATGCCTTTAACATTTAACCTTCTATGGGCGGATGAGTGCATACCTATGCAAACAGTTTGGATCCAGATGAGACGCCCCGAGCAACTCGGCGTCTCATCAGGATCAAAACTGTTTGACATCCTGATTGTATTTTGGTAGACAAGTTCATTATAGCTTGAATCCTGAAAATGTAGTAGGTGAAAAAGTTTGTGAAAATAATTTGCTCAGCAGGCTAAGGGTAAACACACTTGCAAACAGTGCAGACTCAGATAAGACAGTCCATGTAGGAGTTACCTGATTAGGGTCTGGCTGGTTTGCCTATACATCAATATAGGTCTGATCCAAGTTTCTACCATGACACGTGTCTATTTCATGTGCTCATGTGTCATTATAATAGTTATAATAATTACTGCGCGTGTATATACATGTGTAAATTGCATTTCAATGATTAAACCTTTACCTGTTCTCTATCTATTCAAATTTTCAATGTACCTACTGAATATTCATGGATAAATTAATTATAATGGAAGATGGAACATTGTAGCTATTTTAGAAACTAAAGAAACAGATCTATCAAATTGCATAGGCAGACAGAGCAGATCCTACAGAAACATACCCTGATCAGACAACTCCTATAGAAGCCGTCTGACCAGGGTCTGCTCTGTTTGCTTATGGATTGATATAGATGCGGTTTGTACACTTTCTGTCAAGGTAAACAAATCATGTGCTCATAAGTCATTCAACCAATAAATATCCGTATTGTTATCATTTTTATATGAATAATAAACAGGGAAAGGGTTAAAGAGAAAGAAAAAAGAACACGAATCTAAAACACACAAATTAAGCTACAGCAATATCTAACAGGTTATAAATTTTCCTGCCTTTTGCAAAAGAAATAGAAATACCAATGGAGGTATTCCTGGTCAATATTAAATAAGCTTTGAAGAAACAATAAGCGTCCACTTAATAAATAATATTATGTGTCTTTAACACTTTCGGGGCCAAACTTCTATTTATCGTCTGCAAACCAATTTTGTTAAATCATTCGGTAAAATAAGGAAATGAGATAAATAAATTTCAAAGGAATAAAGCACAGATATAG
Organism: Azorinus chamasolen; assembly: GCA_963576725.1. Taxonomy (NCBI): domain Eukaryota; kingdom Metazoa; phylum Mollusca; class Bivalvia; order Cardiida; family Solecurtidae; genus Azorinus; species Azorinus chamasolen. The sequence continues at coordinate 83,234,380 of OY755237.1, read as the reverse complement.
AAATAGAGTTTTTAGACAAAAAAAGTGAAGTGTCTGATCAAACACCGCCTTGAAAATGCGGCGTCTGATCTGGGACTGCACTATTTGTCGTGGTGCATTTTTGGTGGTGAAAGGGTTAAAGGCAGGTGATTGCATAATGCATGACGAAAGCAATACTGAAAGCTCCTAGCATGCTCTTTTTTGCATTTCTCTCGTCTTGCAATAAAGTACCACCTGCCTTTAAGATCCAGAACAGACCTGTTCTTGTGGTTGGTTTAAAGGTGTTTTACTGTACGTTTAAAATAGAAACATTACTTGGAAAGGATTCAATTATTATCAATAGCATGTTGACAACGAAAAGCGAGATAAATTGTTTTTGCAAACAGTGTAGACCCAGTCGCTTTCAATAGTATATCGAAATAGATACAGTAAAATATCGATTATACAAACACCCCAATACGTATTATTATCGATCTTTAAAACAGGGGACAGTTTAATGCAGGATGAAAGTTATGCAGTAAGCTCCTCTAGGAGCTTTCTGCATGACTTCAACCCTGCATAAAGCAACAATCTGGATACAAAGACATACATTATTCATTACTAAAATATCGTAATATCGAGTTTTTACTGTAAATCTCAAAATAAACAATGCGTGTTAAAAATATCTTACCTTATGGTGTTCGTTTCTTGTTCTTGTTCTTCTTGTAACTCTTAAGTTCTTCACGTTGGTTTAAGTTCTTAAAGTCCCAGTGTTTTCCTAGCTCCTTATATACGCTCCGTCCGTCCATTTTGGAGGTCATTCGCATTAGGTCAAAGCGCATGTCAACCAAAATGACATCATTAAACAATTCTAAAATCCACCCTGTGGTCATAACTTGACCTTTAAGTACGTCAATTGGTTAATTCACCAATCATTTTATCCAATTTCTAAAAATCGCCTGAAACAACAGAACGTTGCGTAAATCACTTTTCTAGTATAACGGTGTAAACAAAATCTGACCTTTCCTATTGCATAATTCGGACAATATCGAAAATTGTTTGCTAGAATCAGCAGTTATTTACATTGTATTTCATGAATGTTATATCACTGACACAGACATACACTCCACTTTATAGGACACTCCTCGACAACCCTTTGTAACATGTTTGGATCCAAATGAGACACTGAGTAATTTGGCTTTTTTTATCATCGCCAAAGTTTGATTATATTTCTTCTTTTACATGACTAAAATGTGATATATGCAGTAAAAACTCTTTATACAGTTACCTCGAGTGAGGTACAGTAAAATATCGATAACTCGAACTCCAAAAACAAATATTATTATTTGATTTTAAGACAGGTGGCAGCTTAATGCAGGGAGGAAATTATGCAGAAAGTTCCTCTATGATCTGTCTGCATGAATTTTACCCTGTGTTAAGCAGCCACCTGCCTAGAAAGATCTCAACTCTTTCTTACTAAACATTCGAGCTAACAAGGTTTATAACGAGGTACAGTAAAAGCTCGATAACTTGAACTCTATGAACTTTCTGCTTGACTTTCACTCTGCTTTAGCAGCCAATTACCCAAAACTTTCTCAATTCGTCTTTACTGGGATTCGAGTTAAGGGGGTTTAACCCTTTGTCCCATAAAACGCCGTTCTATGCATTTGCAAACAGAGTAGACCCAGATCAAACGGCTGTTGTATAGGAGCCGTGTGATCAGGGTCTGCTCTGTTTGCTTATGATACAATATAGTTATAATTCTGCAGTACTCTGTCATGGCCAAACATTCACATGCCCATGTCCTATTATAACACTTAATCTAATTAGTATTCACGATTTCAATTATTTCTGACATGAATATTCATGGAGGAAAGGGTTACCTATATATTTCAGGGCTTTTTCAATAGGTGATAATTTACTTCAGAACGAATGTATCGTCATGCATGAAGCGATTACCTTTTTCATTTATCAGAGTGGTTCTACTATATGAGTACGTGTAACAGGCCAATAACTTAGAACCAGATGAGACACAAAGAAACTTAACACTGAGAATGCTTAGGGTGCGACCTAACTTACAAATGGCTTTGATCCTGTTGGGACGCCATGTTATTTAACCCTTAAACTCGCGATCTGGCTTACATACAGTGATGGTCCTATTAAGACGCCGAGAAACTTAATCCTTAGACTGCTAAGCGCGATCTTCTTACATACAGCGATGGTCCTATTAAAACTTAACCCCGAGACTGCTTAGCGCGATCTTCTTACATACAGCGATGGTCCTATTAAAACTTAACCCCGAGACTGCTTAGCGCGATCTTCTTGCATACAGCGATGGTCCTATTAAAACTTAACCCCGAGACTGCTTAGCGCGATCTTCTTGCATACAGCGATGGTCCTATTAAAACTTAACCCCGAGACTGCTTAGCGCGATCTTCTTACATACAGCGATGGTCCTATTAAAACTTAACCCCGAGACTGCTTAGCGCGATCTTCTTACATACAGCGATGGTCCTATTAAAACTTAACCCCGAGACTGCTTAGCGCGATCTTCTTACATACAGCGATGGTCCTATTAAAACTTAACCCCGAGACTGCTAAGCGCGATCTTCTTACATACAGCGATGGTCCTATTAAGACGCCGAGAAACTTAATCCTTAGACTGTTAAGCGCGATTGCCAAGCGCGACGTTCTTACATATGTAACTATGGTCCTATTAAGACGCCAATCAACTTAATCCTTAGACTGTTAAGCGCGATTGCCAAGCGCGACGTTCTTACATATGTAGCTATGGTCCTATTAAGACGCCGAGAAACTTAATCCTTAGACTGTTAAGCGCGATTGCCAAGCGCGACGTTCTTACATATGTAGCTATGGTCCTATTAAGACGCCAATCAACTTAATCCTTAGACTGTTAAGCGCGATTGCCAAGCGCGACGTTCTTACATATGTAGCTATGGTCCTATTAAGACGCCGAGAAACTTAATCCTTAGACTGTTAAGCGCGATTGCCAAGCGCGACGTTCTTACATATGTAGCTATGGTCCTATTAAGACGCCAATCAACTTAATCCTTAGACTGTTAAGCGCGACCTGTCTTACAAACAGCTTAATCCTCCGCGTCTCAACAGGACCCAAACTGGTTGACACTTGGCCAAGAGTTTGTCAAAAGTTTGGACAAGTCGAAGGAAAATAAGTCATGCATTATATCAGCGTTCGAGTAGACAGTATTTTTTCAGAAAGGTTAAGAATCTATATCTTATCAAAATCCAAACTATTCTACACTCGCATGCTGTTTTTGAATATTTTGACAAGAAAGGGGAGAAAGAAATATGTACTTTGCGAATTGAAGGCGATTATATTACAGGCGAAATGGCGAAAATATTTAGTAATAAGCCTTTATCTCTCAGAGACTCCTTGCAAACAGAGTAGACTTAGATCAGACGGTTCCTACTAATCGGAGTATGTACTGGCTTTATGCTTATAAAACATTTAGTTGAGTCTGAGTTCGTTCTCAAGTCTTTTATTTGCCAGATTTGAGCCTTTGGCTCAAATCTGACCAATCAAGAGCTTGAGAACTCATATCTGACCAATCAAAAGCTTGAGAACGAACACAGACTCAACTAAAAAGCTTTATAAGTATGGACCCTGATTGCTTACGAAATAATATAGGGCGTCTGAAACGGGGAAAATCAAAGCAACAGATCAACGTGCGTACTCAAATACTAAAATCATCATTTCTCCACCAACAAACCCTTTGCTGTGGCCACTCTTTAGAATCGTCTCTTCGAGATTCTTGAAAACAAAAATTAATTTATGCATCTTGTATGGACGTCTAAATAGTTCCTTTGTCCATGACGCCATTTTAAAATCAACCTAATTAATATTCATACGTTCATTATTTCTCACACGAATATTCATGAGAAAAAGGGTCAAAATTAATGATCTGTACTGATTTATACGAAAAAAGACATTGGTCATAATGTTTGTTGACAACCCATACCTTTAGCGAATCTTGTAAGAGTCACTATAGCACTGAGTCATGTACAGTAAAATCTCGAGGCTTCAACATTTAGTAATAAAGAATGTATGCCTTTTTAGGCAAGCAGATACTGGGTGAAACTCATGCAGAAAACTCCAAACTGATACTTGTTTTAGTGTTCGATTTGTCGGGGGTTTACTATATATATTTGTGGGTAGTATTTCAACCGTTGACTTGCTGAAAAGCGACGTAGATCTTCTCTAATTCTACAATGCTTATTATACTACTTTTAAGAAACTATTGGCCGAGTATAAACACATTGGTCATAATGAGATGCCGATGATGTTGGCGTCCCATCTGGATCCAACCTGTTTGCAAATGCCAGTCATGTTGTGCTTAGTAGGGAAAGAAGGATTAAAAGAGTAACCATTTTCCTTATATGAACGCCGTTTCACTCCTTTGCACAAGAAAAAGACCCAGATATGACGGTCATCTGATCAGGGTCTGTCCTGTTGGCTCATGGAATTATATATTCAGTCTCGGCAAAGGCGAACGGTCCCTGTATGCGGGTACCATTCTGGAAACCAGCTAATAAATATCAATGACGTCAGTATGTCTTACATAAATATTCACCAGGCGAAGGGTTATTAACCCCTATATTCATATAAACGCATTTTCACGCATTTGCAAACTGAGTAGACCCAGATCAGACGACTCCTATGGAAACCGTCTGATCAGGGTCTGCTCTGTTTGTTAATGGTATTTGAAATACATGTTTCTTTAGTTTCTAATATGACTGCAATCTTCCACCTTCCATATTTCATGATAAATATTTTGTCCATGAATATTGAGTAGGTATTGATATTTGGACAAAACATTGAACAGGGAATAGGTTAACTGTTGATCAATGTTTAACGTTCAGCTAGCTGCTGGCGGATGAGTAATTACATATATGCAAACAGTTCAGATCTAGATCAAACACTGAGTATCTCGGTGTCTCATCAGGATCCAAACTGTTTGATGTTCTAACCGCGTCATTGAAAGAAATGCAAGATGAATCACATGTGGCAACTAATAGCCGGTTTTACTATGAAGTTGTAAGAACAAATGGTCTCACATCATTTCCGTATTTCGCTCTCATTAGCGCCGCTGTCTTATGTATTGTATCGTGTTAGAATATTAAAAACTTTACCCCCAAGAAAGAAATAATGGATTCATGAACATGATTTATGATATGATTTGCTTAATTTTCACAGAGGCATGAATTCACAGAGGCATGAACACGTTTTAGTGTCAGAAGCCTTCTTTCAGACAGGTGGCAGTTAAATTCAGATTTACAGTCATGCAGAAAGCTCCTTGCGTAGTTTTCATTCTGCATTAAGCAACCACCTGCCTTAAAACACATGAATTGTTTTTGTTTATAATCCGGTTTAGAGGGACTTAACCCTTCGCTTGCTATTCACGTCAATATACCTACCTGTAAATAGTGAAGACCCAGATGAGACAGCTCCTGCAGGAGCTGTCCCATCAGGGTCTTCACTATTTACACATTGATTGTGCAACCAGTGCACTCCACAGCAGTGAGTTCACGGCGAAATACTTGTACACAGTTAAGATACATGTAATTATACAACAGGGCATGGGTAAAGAAGGAGAAATGTATTTTAAAATTCAGCAAGCGAAGGGTTAACTGTATCTTTCACAATCAAATAGGTCATACTGGTGTCAATTAGTTCGAATTCAAATTGTTTGTAAATAACCCAAATGATCTGTGCACGAGATAGGCCTACTAAAGTTTAACAATTTCGCTGCCAGGTACTTTGTCTACTTGTTTCATTGTCGCCAGCGTCAAGTTTTAGAATGGGAATTTCTTCAATGACTTTATACAAAATAAACAGAGTGACAATCAGTTTGGATCAAGATGAGACGCGAATTACTCGGTGTCTCGTCATGATTCAAACTGATTGCATATGATATCAGAAACACGTTTGTATGACAGTGAACCGTGGTTGTTTTAACGACTTGGCCAGAGAAGTGTCCTGTAGGCGTTTGAGTGCGAGACAATGTGATCACTTGTGTCACAGCAAATTGTACTAAATTTATCCCATAACTGTTTATGTTTCTTTTGACAGTATGTATTTGGGTAGCATTCAGTAATTCTGTAAATATATAAATATATTATATGTATAAGTGCCATCTATAAACTTGTATATGTGATACATTTAAATGAAATACGTACGACACTGTTAATAAGCAGTACATGTATATCCTTTAGATATGACCCTTTAACTAATATTTTTGCATTTTACCAGTATTTAACTTTTTATCGTGTTTTGAAAAATAACTTTTTATCTGTTCATTCTAAGTACTTTCCTCCACAGGTTGTTTGTTTATTATCCGTTGTTGTTTTTATTACATAGTCGGTAAATAAGTGATAGTGGCTAATGTTACTTGTTGTACACCTGACTCAAAAAGTATCTTGTGACAGACATTTATATACAATTAGCATAAAGTTGTATTGTCTGAAATACATTAACCTTTTACTCAATAAATATTCATGCAAGAACTAGTGACATCGTGAATATTAATTAGAATATTATTAGAATAATAACACATGGACTAAGGAATTTTAGCCATGGCAGAAACTGTAGAATCATATCTATATTATATCATTTATAAGCCATCATAGCAGACACTGATAAGATAGCTCCTATAGGATATGTCTAATCTATGTCTACTGTGTTTGCAAATGCACAGAAAGGCGTATTTATGGAGTAAAGGGTTAAAAGGATTGAAAAAGATGTCTAACTATGGTTCTTTAAACATTTACTCCATAAGTATGCAAAAATGATATGCATAAATATTAGTTCACTAACTGTGATACAGAGGTTCCGATAAAATGCTTGAATTTAAACATTTTCAACAAAAGCTTCTTATTTCTCAACCGGCCCCAATTCTTTGACTACATTTTAGAGTGGTTTGGTGGAGAAATGACGATTTTAGTATGCAGGTTGTACATTTATCTGTAGTTCCGCCATATGAACAAGAAAGTTATTGTCATAGTAAAAACTCTGAAAATCAGATCTGTATAATCCAATAAGCAAACAAATCAGACTCTAACCACATGGGTCCTAGAAGGGCCATTTGATCTGATCCGGATCTACTCCGTTTTTCAATGGTGTTTAAAATCGTTTTTATGGAGCAAAGGGTTAGGGCAGGTTGTAGCTTAATACAGATTCAAAGGTATGCACAAGTCTCCCATACATGCAGAAGACGTGTTCTGTGTTAACAGCAAGACGCCAAAGAGTATCTTTGCAAACATGCTAGACCCATATCAGGCGGCACATGTAGGAGCCGTCTGGTCAGGGTCTGCTCTGTTTGCTTATTAAATAATATATATATAATTCTTCAGTTTCTGCCATGCCCAGTTATTCCCGAGTCCATGTGCCATTATGAAAAATAATCTAATTAATATTCATGATGTTATTTTTCTCATGTGAGTATACATGGAGTACTAAGTTCTAAGAGATTGTTTACAGAGGCTTTACTATAATAAGCAAAAGTTTGAAACTGTTTCGAAGCAAAATTTGTTTTTCATCAATGATAAACTAAATTGGACAGTCTTTGCTGTTAGCTTATCTATATATCTTCGAATGCTAGCGGCGATTTTGTGTTTATCTTCGGAAAACAGTATGTCACTCGGAACACCTCAGCTATTCTCTACGAAATAGACTATTCCGAACCATGACGGGGAAAGACGAGTAGTTACGAATGACAGTTTGTATCCGGATAAAACGCCACGTAACTCTACATCGCTTCGTGATCTCAAATATTTGACACGTTCAATCAATTTTGAAGAGAAATAAAAGAAAACCAGTTGACATACAGGGATATTTCGATAGTTCGAACACTATAACAAATAGCATTATTGATCTTTAACCCATTCCCTCATAGGCTATTTTTAGATCCAGCCACTTTGTATAAATCTACCGAAAAGGAGCATTAACTATAGAGAAAAGGAATTTTTTAGAATTTTGTAGTTTGAAACCATTGTGATTAATAGAGCATTTGCTCCTATTTACGAGCAAATGCTCTATTTATGACAGTGGTTCAATAGGTGAATTGTACAGAGGCGTAGAATGGCGTATTTGTGGAGGAAAGGGTTAAGACAGATGACAGTTTAATGCGCGATGAAAGAAATGGAAGTCTGCAAAAGAAGTTGCTGTCTTCTTCGATTATTGCGTTTATTTTTTCTCACATTTATTTTGAAAATTAGAATCCATGTGTCATATATTTCAGATTCTGGTGAAATAGAGGGTTACTCCGCATATTCATCTGGATCAACACTCGGTATCTCATGTTACTCGGCATCTCATTTGGATCAACACTCCTCGGCATCTCATCTGTATCAACACTCCTCGGCATCTCATCTGTATCAAACACTCGGTATCTCATGTTACTCGGCATCTCATCTGCATCAACACTCGGTATCTCATGTTACTCGGCATCTCATCTGGATCAACGATGTTTACAAATGCCACCAGGAACACCCCACTTGCGTTCAGCCGGTCCCACCTGTGTCTATATACATGTACATTTATATTAATGAGACCAGGTCACCGTCCAGCCAGTGATGTTTTTCAGATTGTATGATTTGATAACAACCTTAATGACGAAAGTTTGGCCGATATTTTATGTATGAGTGTTATTTGCGATAATTTGTAAAGTTTTGGTAATGTAAAAACTGTTAGCATACATTACCGAATTGCCGTTTATTAGTTTACTCCATAAATACGCCTGTCTGCGCCTTTGCAAAGAGAGAAGACCCAGATCAGATGGCTTCTGTTGGAGCCGTCTGACCAGGGTCTGCTCTGTTTGCTTATGATATAATATAGATTTGATTGTACAAATTCTGCCCTGGCTAAACATTTCTGAGTCCATGTACTACTATAACAATTAATCTAATTAATATTCACGATGTCATTATATCCTACATCAAAACGCATGAAGTAAATGGAAGTATACAAACCCGCTAATGCGACCACTTAATAAACAGCCACTGGCGCCCTTTAAAGCAGGTGGTTGCTTAATGCAGGATGAAAGTTCATAACTTTCGTCCTGCATTAAGCTACCACCTGCCTCTGTCACCCAGAATTATGCCCCTTTTTGGTGGTCGCATTAGCGGTGTTTTACTTATGTCCAACCCATGTGCCGAATTGTACACAATGACATATCCTGTGTTTTTGCATATCTAGTGCATCTCAAACTGGTTTTGTTTGAACAAATTTACTATCAGACCATAGCGATGTTATCCCTTACAGTGCGGGACACCAGTCACCGATGTCCTTTGCAAACAGTGTAGACCCAGATGAGAGGGCTCCTAGAGGAACCCTCTCACCAGGGTCTGCATTTTTGTGACGTTACACTTTTTCTTTAGGAAGAATCCCTAAATATTCACCATATGCTTGGTCTGTTTGAATTTTGGAATATTCCATTTTTGAAAAGCTAGCGTTGTAAGTGTTACGGCTCCTGCTATTGGTCTGTACTCGGCAGAATCTGAAGTATGAAACCTTAAGGACTGTATAGACCCAGATAAGTTGTAAATAGACTGACTTGTGTACAGTAAACCCCTCTCAACCGGACGTTCAATTCCGTATAAACATCGGTGTCTTGGAGACAGATTGCAGCTTAATGTTGAGTGAGAGTCGTACAAAACGCTCCCCTAGGAAAATTCTACATGACTTTCACCCTGCATTAAGCAGCCATCTGCCTTAAATATCTCAATTATTCTCTACTAGAATTCCGGTAGGGTATATAATTTATAGGACAAATTTGTCTTCGCTGTTGCAAAGTGGTGGCGTAATTTGGATCACCTGTGTAACCTAATGAAGAACACTAAAGACATTCGCTGGTACGTATTGTCATCTGCAAACTGTGTCATCTGTTTCAGATTTAAATTAGATTAGTGTTGCTTTTATTTCGATAAACATAAGTGCAGCGACAAACAGTTTGGGTCACTTATTCGGCGTCTTAACTGGATAGATCCAAACTGTTTGTCAGCTGGTTCGTACAGATTTGACAGTTTGTTCGTACATATTTGACATTGTCAGCGAAAGAGTTAACCCATTCCCACTTAGGCTATGTTTAGACCTAACCTCTTTGATTAAATCTACCAAAAAGGAGCATTAACTAGAGAAAAGGAAATTTTCAGAAGTGTGTAGTTTTGAAACCATTGTGATAAATAGAGCATTTGCTCCATAGGAGCAAATGCTCTATTTATCACAATGGTTTCACAAAGTGACTTTTACAGAAGCGTCAAAAGGCGTCAATATGCGGGAATGGGTTAAGTGCGTGTCAAATATGAAGTGTTTTCACATTGCAAAGTTGAAGTTCTTTGTTTGATATATTAGAGACCCTGGTCATATGTTGCAACAATGTGGCTGATATGATTCTACTATATGTACATTTCTGTTGACCCGGTCAAATAGTAGAACAGGTGCTTATCATATTCCGATGTGTCCTATGCGATCACTCCAAGGGCGAATGTCAATTGACTGTGCCAGTCAAAGCTCAAAAGGTTATGTCAAGAGATAGGTCGATTCGCCTCGAGTACTTGAGAGTGTTTGTATGATGTTATCTTTAAAAATCTTTACTACATCAATATTCACGTAAGACATAATGGCAGCATGATGATTTATCGTCTGAACTATTTCTATATATATATATATTATCATATTTCTATACTGGTATATAATCTCCGGATATTTAGTGGTGACACAAAGTTAACAATTCCACAAGCAAACAGAGCATACCCTGATCAGACGGCTCCCACGAGATAACAATCTTCCTATCATTGTTATAATTTATTTATTCATTATTATTTATTATAATTATTATGCCCCCGTTGACGATAGTCAGGGGGTATTATGTTTTACACCTGTCCGTCCGTCTGTCTGTACGCGTGTCACGCTTTGCTGAAACTTCACATACACATTAATCACCATCTGTGCTATCATTTGGCACCCCACCATGCTGTCCGCAAGCCCAATGTCAAGGTCAAATGACTTGAATATTGTACATGCAGCTGGCTGTCACATTTACGTGCAGTTGGTTGTCACAGTTTTTCCATTGTCTTATATCTCACTAACCACTATAGCTATTGTCATGGAAATGCACATGCACATTAAACACCATCCATACTTTCATTACAATATCCAGTCCATGCTGCCCGCAAGCCCAATGTCAAATGACATTTTACGTGCAGATGGGCAAGCACCGCCAAGGGGGCATCGCTGTTTCTTACAGACGCAATTTTCTAGTTTATAATAGTATTATTTTATAATCATCATCATCACCATCATCATAAATTATGATGATTATTATCATTATTATTATTAGTTAATAATAATAATTGTAAACAATAATAATAATATAATTAATAATGATAATGATAATAATAATATTAAAATAATAATAATAATTTATTATGATAATAACAATAATGATTAATACTAATAATTATAACAATAATACGAACAACATTAACACTAGATGTGACATCTTATCACCTGAACACTATTGGTAAAACTGGGTAATAGATAAACGCACAATCTAATGATTTTCAAATAGTGTAGACCCTAATCAGAAAGAACACCTGTCAATGAGGCTGGTCACGGTCTACTGCTGTGAACAATCACCGATCGGGGTCAACATTGTGCAAAGTGATCCGTTAGTACAGTAAACCTCTCTAAACCGGACTTTCAAACTAAAATATATAGCCTGTCCTAAGCGGTCATTCATTTATTGAACACATGATTCTTAAAATGCAGGCGATTGCTAAATGTATGGCAAAGGTAATGTTGCAATCTCCTATAGGAGTTTTCATTACTTTTGACCTGCATTCAGCTACTACCTGCTTTATATACCCATAATTAGACCACTTTTTGATGGCCCCTTTAGACAGGCTCTACTATAGTATCAAATGCTGATGACCTTTAACCCATCCCCTCATATTGACGTATTTTGTCGCTTCTATAAAAATATCACCGTTTGAAACTATTGTGATCAATAGAGCATTTACTCCATATGAATAAATGCTCTTTTTATCACAGATTTCAAAACAACAAAATTATGATTTTTCCCTTTTTGTAGTACATGTAAATGCTCCTTTTGAATACATTTATTCATAGAGGTTTGGTCTAAAATAACCTATGACGGATCGGTGGCCGCTTAACGGAGAGTGGACTTTATGCATGGCTACATTGTGAAGCCATTTGCCTAAAACAGTTCCGGTTTATTGGGTGATTAGTGTTTTTTTCTTTCAAATCAAATTTGTGTTTAACAATGGACGTTCGTGGGTTGCATGGGTGAAGGGAGAGAACAAACGATACGAAATATAAAAGCGATAGGTGCGTTGTATTCCTTGGTAGTGTTATAGATAGCAAATTTGATTTCCGTCAGAGAAGTCGGATAAGAACTAGATTAACCCTTTCCCTCGTATAAAAACCTTTTCACGCATTTGTAAACAGAGTAGACACAAACACCAGACGGCTCTTATAGGAGCCGTCTGATCAGGGTCAGCTATGTTTGCTTTTGAAATAGTGTAGGTCTCATTCTACATTTTTTTATCATGGCTAAAACATAATGTATATGACATCATTGTATCATGGATAAAATATCGTGTGTTCATATGCAATTATAAACATTCTTCTAATCAGTATTCACCATGCCATTTAATGTTTTTGAATAGTCTATTCCACAGGAGAAAAGTTAACAACACTGCAGCACCAAGGTCAAGGTCGTGTAACAGAGACGAGGTCAGAGGTTATGAAGAATGAAAGTTATGACACTGAGAATATGATTTTTGTTAATCTCGTATTTCTTAAAGCAGCGAAAGGAATCAAAATCACTACCATTGTTGCCAAAGGAATCATCCAAATGCAAATTGGATCCTACGTGACACGGGAGGATGGAGCAACGAGCATGTTCTTGGCTCTGTCCTTGCTGTAAAATAAAATCTTCTCAAATTGGGCTCTGTTGCCATTTTGACTGTTTCCGACTCAGTCAAGCTTTTGAGAACCTGTTGACAAAATATCAAACAGTTTGGATCCTAATGAGGCGCCGCGTAACTCTGGGTCTGCAAATCTGGTCGCGAATAGCGGGACAACAAGGGTTAACATTTTCCTTAACACATTGACCCCTAGTGACGCATGTTTGCGCCTCTATAAAATTTACATTGTGAAACCATTGTGATAAATAGAGCAAATGCTCTATTTATCACATTGGTTTCAAATTACAAAGTTCTAAAAATGTCCTTTTCTCTTGTTAATGCTCCTTTTCGGTAGATTAATTAAAAAAGGTTGGATCTAAAAATAGCATAGGAGAAAATGGGTTAATAGGAATGCTTTTCATGCAGAGTAGACTAATATCAGACGGCTCCTATAGCTAATTAGGATAATACGTACAAATTTGTCACGGTACTTTTGCAACAACGTGCAGAATTTGAAGACCAAGGCTTCTTTCGTTAATTTCTCCCACTCAAAAAGTATCTAAGATTCCTGCCCAGTTATGGTCTGCGTCAGGCTCTTTGTACACAACCTTCCTTGAAGTCTAAGCATCGTGATATCGTTATTCACCTGGAGTTGTCTGGAAGGGGTGTTACTTTACAGTTTACTTGAGAGAAGGTGGGATAAGCGTAAGGTTGTTTATCCACAAACCTGGTATGAGCTCTCAGTCGACTTTTTGGCTACTAACCGTTCCAAGGCGATACTCCTGTTTTCACCCTATGGTCTGATTTATTATTTTATATGGTAAATCTTATATCTCTTGATTAGCGTTTCGTCACGTTAAAAATATCTTGTCATTATGCTGTTTTGTGTTTGATGATGTTTGGTATGTACCGCGCCCTTTTGTGTGTAGCTCTCATTGTATTACTGTTTCTTCACTCACTTATAGCAGAATAAGGATGAGCATGTGATAATAAGGGCGGGTATAAGAGATTAGTTTGAACGATAAGACGTTGTTGACAACTTCTTTCTATATAATGAATGTAACATCGTTTGTCTGTACCAGTTTTTTTAATATTCGGCAGTACATGTTTAACCGGAGCATACCCCCTTTACATGAGCCTATTGTTGAACATAAAAACGTCAGCTGACTTCGAATGCGTCCTTAAGATTGATCATAAATTCATGAAATCGGCGATGCATAATACATCTGTTGCAATAAGGTAGTAATTGCGCGCGCGCGTATGTGCGTGTGTGCGTGCGGGTGGGTGTGTGTGGTGTGTGTATGTGTGGTGGGGGGGGGATTGTTTTTCAATGTCAATGTTAAATGAAATTCACGACTTTTTTCATTTATTTAGCCAACAAAGCAGAGTGAAAATTTGGCCGAATCCTGAATTTAGGGAATCATTCGACAGCAAAAGCAGCAATGGGTAAAGAAAAAAAATGCAGACTCGGTTTTATTGAGTATGTTCATGAGAAGTTATTTAAATTGTTACACTGATCACGCCCCTTTGCATTGAACTATCATAACTAAAATCATTGAAATTTATGTTCCCGAAGGACCAGAAAAGATAACAACATTGACAATGAAATAAGGGGCGACTTTTACGGCCGCCACGCAAGCGCTTAACACCTGCTGTTGTGAAGTACATTAATCCTGAAAGTAGGAGAACCTCTGAAATCAAAGGTTCGGTAAAGCAACCCAATTTTATCACAAATCTCCATTTGTTGTGTCCTCTAAATAAGTAAGCAACTAGCAACAGCGGCCTTTCCGTCTGTCGTTATGTTTCTATTTCGGATGGTGCCATTTTGCATCAAATTTAAACGGAGCCATTTCATTGGATGAGCGAAAGAAATCCATGACGGCACGTACAATGGCTCCTTCCTCGACGATTTGAAGCAAACTGACACAACTCGCTAGTTTTACATCATTCTTTTGATGCTGGGGACTAAAATTTGGAGGTGGGTGATAGAATTGATTCGTTTTATTGAACCACGCCATTTATTTAACTACAAATTGCCAGGTTATTGCTGTGATATAGTGAAACCGTGGTGAATAAACGTTTGTCAATGACCCAAACAAACACATGAAATTTTGAGAAACTGATTGTTGGATTGATACTTGTTCATAAGTTACCGTTATAATATTATATTCATTTGATAGAAAAATATATTGGCTTTCAATAGCAGAAACACTTACGAAATTATCATTTAAATTGTAAAAGTTACAGTCATATTTGTACTCGTGGTACACGGATATCCGTTCTGCTAGCTGGAACCCTTGTTATTATATAGTACATATAGACCCCCATGAAGCGGCCCAGACCCCTCAGGTATTGGTCAGTCAGAAACTTACTTGCTGGTGCTCTGTGTAATTGGAAAACAAACGTATGGCAATTGCTTTTCATTCACTATCACCAGAAAAGTACAAGGGATTACAAAATACGGCTCAGATATTCTTTAATTCATGTGATAATAGAATAAAACAGAATGTCAATAACGAACGAGGTTTAGTCTTCATACAGGAGATAGCCCGAGAAAGATGTGTACAACCCTCCGTGCACAGTGTCATCTGGCATTTCATTTTCCACAGCAACCAGGTCACCTTCCATAAGATGTAGTAGTATAGTTTGGCTGCCCTGGTCAAAGCGGTGATCTGTACCCCGGCCGTACATCTTAGCTTTTGGAAAACCGTTTATTGTAATATCACACCACACCTCTCGGCTCATTCCAGACAGAACAGATGATGATATGACATAAACGCCGGAGACAGGGACCGTGAAAATGCCACTGTAAATGTTAAAAGCATTGACGGTGTCTACATCTACGATATCGAAGATCAATTTCTGTTTGATTCCAAGATGCTCGTTAGATTTTTCAGCGACGACTGAGAATGCAATCTCTGGTGTTCTTCTGGTGGGTGCTTGGTGCATGAATTCTGTACTATTATCTGCAAGACAAACATGAACGTTTAATGTTATTCGCCGATAATTCGTGTTTATATCAGCAGACTCGGTTTTATTGAGTCTGTTCATGAATAGTAATTAAAAGTGCAACACCACTCACGTCCTTAGCACCGACTTAAGCAGTATTCAATTTTCAAAACTTATACCATCAAAACTAGTGATCCAGAAGGACCAGAAAATATAACAACACTGAAAATGAAGTACGGGGCGACTTTTTACGGCCGCCACACACGCACTTAATGCCTGTTGTTGTGAAGTACATATACCGTATTCTGAAAGCGGGTGATCCTTCGAAAACAAATGTAGCAATGCCAAAAGATAAATTTTAGTGCAGACTCGGTTTTATTGAGCCTGTTCATGAATAATAATTAATAGTGCAACACCACTCACGTCCCC
Organism: Azorinus chamasolen; assembly: GCA_963576725.1. Taxonomy (NCBI): domain Eukaryota; kingdom Metazoa; phylum Mollusca; class Bivalvia; order Cardiida; family Solecurtidae; genus Azorinus; species Azorinus chamasolen. Next base: position 83,218,075 of record OY755237.1, on the reverse strand, counting down.
TAGCACCGGCTTAAGTTGTTTTCAATTTTCAAAAACTTATACCATCAAAACTAGTGATCCCGAAGGACCAGAAAATATATAACAACACTGAGAACACTTATAAATGCCCTGACAAAGATTCCACTAGACCCTTACAGCTAAAGATGGATGGAATTTACCTTTGGTAACAGTAACTTGGTTTTTGTGGAGTTTCTTTTGCTCACCACCCGTGGCGCTACGTGATATTCTAGTACCGCAGTGCGTGCCCTACTAAAACTGGGATGGGGGTGTTAAAAAGGAGTTTGCTGTTTAGTCTGAGAGGTATATTGATACACAAGAGTTAATAAATTCAGGTTTAAATATTTTGATATGATCATACATCATCTGCTATAAATACAATAAACCAGTAAGGAACATTATTTTTAACTACAATAAAACTGTATCTGACTTAAATATTGATGTCACTACCCTTATTATTGAGACTGTAGCACTTCAAGCTTTTGTTATAAATAATTGGTCACATCATTACTGGTAACTATAGTATTATTAAAGATAAACGTCCCAGGACCCTCCTAACTAAAGGACCCAAATAGATTACCTTCCCTTATTGTTTTTGATACTTGTCGCACTCATATTGCCGAAGCTATTTAAGAATTCTGCATCAAATGGTGACGACGAGAACATGCTGATGTAAATGCCCTTTCGGACTGGAAAAACGTATTTTTGACATTATTGATACACATATTGTTTTTTACAACTCTAATTACCATCTATTACCACCTCGACATAGAGTTACATTTCGATATCTGAAGAAAACATTTCGAATTTTCATTCTAATTATGTTCTTGCTCCTGCTGACAAGGCATCAAATAATGTAATAATTATGTGAAGATTGCTTTATGTTGATGTTTTCCGCAGCTACATAACAACCTGTATAAGACATCAATCCAATCGGTTATGGTTACCACATCGATAAAGCAATGGTTACATCTGGCAGCGAGAGTTGATTACAACGGTGAGTAAATGATTCGTTCATAGTATCCGTGGTGTTGGCTACTGTCTGTTCATGCTTTCTTTCCAATGCTTTCGGATAGTTGTTCATATTGTTGTCTTTTTGAAACTACATGTACCTTATGCTAACCCTTTTATTTTCTAATTTCAGAGCTACAGATAAAGGTGCGTTCTCAAATACTTATGCCATAGTGTGTAGGTTTATAGTCACTTGTACGGCTTGGCGGCGTGGTAGAGTGTATGACTGCGAACCTGACGATCCGGGCTCGATCCCAGGTCTGAGCGGGTATGTTTCTTTATAATAACACCGGTTACATTTGGCGTCCAACGGGCGACTGTGACCGTATGACCTCCGAGTTCGATTCCCAGTCGTGCTCATACCCACAGAAATTCGGGACGAATTTCAACTTGCTGGGGGAGTATGCCGCAGTGTGTAGGTTTATCATCGCTTGTGTGGCCTTGCTGTACAAGCGGTCCGGGTTTTATCCTGGGTCTGAGCGGGTTTGTTTCTTTATAAGAACACCCGGTTGCACTGAAATCGCTATTTCTCCGCCAAACCCCTATGTTGTGACTACTCTTTAGAATCGTCTCCAAGTGATTTGCGGAAAAAAGGAGTTATTCGTGAAATTGTGTTAATCTTATAAATATGGACCTCCGACATATATACAATATTTAACAATAAAATTGAGGGAAACGCGTTTGTTGTTTTCAAATATGTCGTCAGTGATAATACATGTAGATCCTTGTATAATATTCTAAGCGTAAGTATTCCCGATCTTCTTGTTTCACTCTTCCTGAAACTGCTTCACATTGAATAAATTATATGGCATAAAATCATGTTTATATATATATACTTTTTTAGATTGACTTTATAACCAACATGCTTAAGTCTATGCAGATACCCTATGGTGCCTATTGCTTTTCAAAATGTATCAATATACGACCAGCTGATCAAAGAAAATGCCCAAACGTTGCAATTTCATTATGTACAGTGCCTACAAAGCAGATATTTGATTAATTTATTCGCCGCCGCACCAAGTCCTTCGGGCGAGACTATAAACCGAGGTCTGGTGTAGCAGTGCTATATACTGGGGGCACCTTAAAGAACCAGAGAAACTCTCTCGATTATAAGAGTAGGGTATCGCGCACATGTTTCTCTGTATCCTCTCCCCTCTCTCTGGGGCGTCTAATTAGTCCATAGTGAACAGAAACGCACGTTAACTAATCAACGCAAACAGACAAACAAATAAATTGATATTGGTAGTATATATTTTAATTTGTCGGTACTATTTTATGTATAAGTTTAATGTTCAATTGTTTAATTTTAGTGCCAACTAAAATATTGTTTATCATAAAATACAACGAATGTCAGTTAATCTTGTGATCGAATTTGTTTCCCAAAATGTGTGTATAAAGGAATTTCAAACATGTTTACAATTTATGAAAAACGTACTTCATTCTCAGCGTTGTTAGATTTTTGGTCATTCGGGACCATTAGTGTCGATGTTAATAGTTTTGAAAATTGAATACCGATTAAGCCGGTGCTAGAGGAGGGGAGGGGGGGGGGTAGTCGTGTTGCACTTTTAACAGTTGCTCATGAACAGACTCAATAAACCGAGTCTGCAATTTCCTATTTCCACGTTGCTACTTTTGCTTTCAAAGGATCTCTCACTTTCAGAACTTATTATATTTTATGGTATGTCTGGATCCAAATATTGCAATATTTAACAATCATTCTAATGCAACATTTTTGTTACGCATTCTGATTGGTCATTTGCAAATAGTGCAGACCCTGATTAGAGGGTTCTTAGATGAACCTTCTGGCCAAGGTCTACACTGTTTGCAATTTAAAATCCTCTAGCAAGTTTAGTAAATTTATGCTGAATGGGATCTATATAGTTCAACTTCAGGGTTGAAAGGGTCGCAGTAAATGGAGGATGATTTATGTATTTCAGAGAATATGTCATATAATTGTTCTGTATAATTCAGTTAATCGTCAAACCAGATTTTATGGTTTTTTTTCAGTCAACTTCTTTATCAGTATTCGAAGGATCCCACACTTTCAGGATATATTTATTCCAAATTATGTAATATCATAATTTGTTACCCTGGTTCCATCTATGATTCCATCCATTGCTTGGTCTTGTTATATCGATTCAAATAAATATAGGATAAGCTACATTTCAACAAACTTCGGTTGCTTTAAAAAATTAGTTCTTCCCATATGATTCAATTTTTCTATTAAATACCCGTTTGATCTACTATATGTAGTTTTCAATGACGATATAAAGATAGTGTCATGTGATCTGCATAACGAGAGCAGTGTGTACCACATTTTAGCAATAGATATTTACTTTTTATTTGATTTTATGGCGATGTGAAACGATAGTTGGAAACATCAATTTTCTCCACAATCGATCACCACACTTGCGTGTGAGATGCCAATTGATGAAATGCGATTTTAGTCATCGGCGGTTTTATGTGATGACTGGTTGCTCTAAAATTTCAGGTCAAAAGTAAACATATGTGCAAATATTCTGAAAATACTTACAACTAAGCATATGTCCCTGTATCTGTCCTGTAACCTTGTCAAATGAAATGTCACCATGTAGCTCTGTCTCGCTTTCCTTCACTTGTTCCTCAAGTTTCCTTTCTAGATTACTTATGACTGCTGTTTGACCCATTATAGTAGCCTCCATCTCTTCTATTTTTTGTTGTTGTATCCCGTTGTCCTCCTCTAGATGGTTTACACGGTCCACTAACTGAAGTATTATTTCAGACATACTCGCGAGAGTCGCGATGTCATTTGCAGACTGTGGGATTTCTTCGCCATAAGCTAATGAACAAACGGCAAAACTCAACAGAAAATATATCGACATGTTGATTCCTTAGACGTTCCTGTTAAACTAAAGGTATGCTTGTATCTACGAAGACTGGCGTGGGCTCAGATCTTTTAAAGGTACTGTAACAGTGCTGCAGCCTATAATAATTTATATGATTTCAACAGATAAGTAAATGCAAAATGTCCTGAAAATGGATGCCGTTATACTTTATGACTCGCAAATAATATGCATATATTACCACAATTTCATTATACTCCCATAAACGAAGTGTTTGTTTTTTGTTTTGTTTTTTGTAGTTGGGGGTGGGTGGGTGGGAGGGGGTATACTGGAGTCACCATGTCGGTCCGGTTGTTCGTCCGTCCGTCCGGCTTGTCCGGATCATAACTTCCAAAGTATAAAAGATATTGACTTCAAACGTCATATACAGATAGATCACATTGATCGCAAGTGCAGTGAACAAGGTCCACAACTCTGTCTTCAGTATTTTTGGAGTTATTGCTCTTTGTTATTTTTCTCAAAATCTGAGTTTTCCGGAGTTTTTTCTAAACCTTTACAACTATTGAAGTGATATTTGGTAAGTTGATTTATTATAATGAGTTACAGATCAAATTTGAATTTCGTTACGCTTCATTGATTTTTCACGGAAATACAGTGATTTTACTTAGAAAATTTCCAGAAATTCAATGACAGGTTTTCCGGAGGTTTTTTCTAAACCTTTACAGATATTGTAGTGATATTTGGCATGTGGCTTACAAATATAACAAACCAAACACCCCCCCCCCCCCCCCAAAAAAAAAAACGCCCATAAACCGGTTTACCCCCCCCCCTTTGTCTTTGTGCGTCTCTTGTTGTTTTTATAGTTATGTACATTTGCTGTTTCCTTGTGTTGCTGTTCGGGCGACTGTTTGTTCTGTATGGCATGACTCATTTTTGTACTTTAATTATAATGAGTTACAGATCAAGTTTGAATTTCGTTACGCTTCATTGATTTTTAACGGAAATACAGTGATTTTACTTAGAAAATTTCCGGAAATTCAGGTTTTCCGGATTTCTTTTCTAAACCCTTGCAGATATTGATGTGATACTTGGTATGTAGCTTTATAGTAATGAGTTACATATCAAGTTTGCATTTTGTTACGCTTAATTGATTTTTAACGGAATTACAGCATTTTGACTTAGATTTTTTTAGGAAATTTCAGGTTTTCCGGAGCTGTTTTTCTAAACTGTAGCAGATATTGTAGTGATATTTATTATATTGCTTCATTATAACGAGTTACAGACCAGGTTTGAATTTCGTTACGCTTCATTGAAATTGAGTACTGTTGAACACCATCTGAAGTTCTGCATCTGCGATAAAGGTTTTAATTTGTCGCTTCGTGCATGAATGAATGATCTCCCTTTTCATAATTTTAAAAAAAAAATTAGCGGTCGGGAGCTTTATTTCTATAACCCCCATCTCTGTGTCAAATGTGCTAGTTGAGGTTTTCAGGTGATATTGATCACCTTTAGTGGTAGTTCTAGTTCTATATAAGTTAGTCTAGACAATAGATGTTAAATTAAATCGTGAAAAACGCGAGGAGTGAAATAATTCAGTCATAACCTTTAAATACAACGCAATGTGCAGTGATAAGAGATTGCAATATGTAGCACATATTCGTTATCTCGAGTGAACAAACTGTCCAATAAGCATTCGCAACTTGTCTATATAAAAAATGGAACAATATTCGCAAAGAAGAAGCCTCGCGAATATCCGCAGCAATCACAGAAGCGCAAAAGTGTGCCCACACATATATTTTTTTTAAATGGTCATCTCTTTACACTGCAGTGTAAAATTGCTGCATTTCGGTCTCTAATCTCTTGCCTAGAGCATTGGGTGGTTAGGGAACATCGCGATTAATACCATGGTATCGTGAAGTTGAAAACGACTTGTTCCGAGGTTTGTGAATCCTTCGCCTTTCTCCTTTGTGACATCTATAGGCAAAACCCTTAGAGGAAATTTGTTAGGATCTGTCTCAAAAAGGTTTTAATTACCACACACATATTTCGTAGTGTGTGTTTTTTTTCAATTGTCTGAGGTCTGTGTACTTTCGTGAAAAATGGATTGAACTCTTTCCTGAGAAATGTTCACAGCAGTACCTATGCATCTCTCTGTAATTCGTCGGTCACCCATAACCATATCATTGACTTTACTCTTTCGGGATATGCCACAGGGGCATACCTTCCAGGACCGGTGTCATCCCCATGGCTCTTCCTGCTACGTTTAAATTTTGCTACCACTTTTTACGGTGGCATATGAAAAGGTATTCTTCCCCGGTGTTGTTATCATATCAGCATGAACAGACCTAGGTGTTAGACCATTTTTATGCAAATATTGAATCGACACTCATTCAGCAGATTTGTCTATTTTACCAGTCATTTGGTGTGTGTTTACTTCTGAGTGTTACCACTTAGATAGATAGATTTATAGATATATTTATTTCGGACAATAGCAAGAAGGGGCATCAAACAAAAAGCCATGAAATGCACACTAATATCAAGGATAATACGAAAAAAAGAAAACAAACGTTTTCCTTATTTCCATCGTGGTCCTTGATAACAGTGGCATGACACAGAGAGTCACGAAATGTTATCACAAAATGCTTATCACAGACATTACTACTGAATTCTCATAAATAAAGATATAGTAATTGCATTATACACGAAATAGTTTTGTTAACATGCCACAACATAGGGATTGGTGGAGAAATAAAGAAGTTATTATTGAAAATGTTTTAATTTATTCATCTTATCTGGACCCCTGTCAGATACATGTGTTCATAAATTATGTCCAGAAGTTTACAGATTGCAATATGTATCATTAGCCTTACAATCAAATGCATTTCCATGTATCTGGTCTGTAAATGTGACTGTGGGATTTCTGGTCTGTATCTCGTTTTCTCCCTCTAGACAATTTACACGGTGCACTAACTGCAATATTAGGTACCTATCAGATATATCCGAGGTGTATTTAGCACGGATGGGGTTTCTGACTTTCTGTGCAATGAACTAATGAACAAATTGCAAAACATATCAAGAAATATATCCACATTGTGATTCTTGAGACGTTCATTTTAAACTACGAGTACGGTTTGTACTTGTACGCAATTCTTTAAAGGTATTGTACCAGTGCTACATCTTATGAGTGTATAATGAGTTCAGTACATAAACAAATTCAATGAGTTCAATAAAGAAATGCAATGATGTAAGTACATAATCATATGACTTTGTATAACTTCATGTCAAATGTCACCTTAAAACTTACTGTGTTATTGCATCTAACATTTAAATAACTGCGTTATTTGGTTTGTCTTGACAATACATTGTAAAAATAGTTCAAACATAGAACATGCTATGAAAGTAGTTAACTGTTTTAACCGTTTGGTCAATAATTGTTACAACAACCTTTACAGACGACGTCAAGTGCGGTGATAAGGAACATATTAACCCATTTCGTCTCGTTATCTCGAGTGAGGAACATTGTCAAAAAATAAACCGTAGGTCAACTAAAATAGATCGTTCATCGACATGAGTCATTACTCCATACTTGAAATCCTGTGGGTCCGAATATGGCTACAATGCCAAATCCGGACAAGGAAAAACAGCTGCACGCGTTGCATTGGTATTCGGTTGCTTCTATTTTGGATCTCGTTGAGCAAACTTTACGGGGAGCACGTTATTGCACCACCACTTATGCCGTGGTAGCACTTATCTGATGTAGTATAATTTATTGTGCTTTATATCTTACACAAACTATGTTTCTAATCGTCGGAGTGTAGAAACTTATGTTCTCTTGTGAGAATTATGACGCAATTAGGCGTCACGATATTACGTTCAATCTGTACCGGTAACATTCAATCTGTACCGTAACCCCGAAAATTCCGGTAAGTTCGAACATTTCAGTATCCTCTGCAACCCAACCCCGTGTTAAAGTGTTCCCTCTGTGTAGAAGTTTGCCTTTCTGTAATAGGTTGTTTTTGTGTTCAAACAAGATAACAAGGGTCAAGTGGTTAATAATAAATACTTCTTTATATTTAATACTAAGGCACCTTTCTGTCCATTGGTCATGTGTATTTTTTTCATAGCAACGCAATAAAGGTTGTCTGCACTCGTTACTGGAACCTTCCGAACAAGAGGTACAATTTTTGTTTGTTCAAAGGGACTTTTCATTTGTCCGACGCCTTAATGACCTTTTAATTATTCTCTACAGTATCACCAGATTGACGCTAGTTGCCGCTGAATTAACAAAGCTCGTGCAATGACTATGATTTAACGTTTTTAATTATTTATTTCTTTATTGTTTTAATTGAAATAAAACACTTCCTGTGTGATATTCTACATTTTACTTAATTGAATAACCACATGCATCGTTCTCATACTGAACTGTTTTCAGCCAATATATCCTAAGTACTGAAGAAGACACAGGCGCAATTGTGTCTTTATTCTTCTTCTAAGGGTAACATTTGATTAAAAACACACAAAGAAACACACTGATCAAACAGTTTCCACTACAAGCATGTTTTTGTTTAAACCCCATGCACAGCCCATTGGTGATGTCATTGATGATACACCAGCGCAATGTTCAGTGTGACACAGTGTGGATGTCACCAACCATTTCTGATGTTTATCCGCATGCAGCTGAATTTCAGACATAGACTCCCTGTTGTAGTGGGTGGGGTATCTTCAAAATCTATTAGATCGCTATATTTTTCTGTATTGCAAATCTTTACAGGGACGACACCAGTTCGGTGATTCAAAACATGTGTAGTTGAACTTCAATATCTCGAACATCAAGTGACCATACAAATTGGTTCGAGATAACAGTGAGTCTAGTTAACTTTCTGATCTGGACAAATTTCTCAAGCACACATCTTAAAGTAGAACCTAATTATTATTATACCACATTTATATAGCGCTCTTTTCACACTGGATATGTGCGTTCAAAAGCGCTTCACATGGATAAAATCACTACCCGGAACCATCCGCATGATTATCTATCCAGACAATGAAAGATGTACAATATATATGGAATCGCTAGCCGGAAGGGACTACATGATTTTCCACCCGGTCAGTGAAAGATAAGCAAAAGATATACAATAGATATAAAAAAACACTATCCGCAAGAAATAGCATAAACTGTATTAACAAACTTGATACAGACAAGTTGACTGAAAGCCATGCTCATCAATATCACAAATTAGAATAAACTATATTAACAAACTTGATACAGACAAGTTGACTGAAAGCCATGCTCATCAATATCACAAATTAGAATAATCTGTATTAACAAAACTTGATACAGACAAGTTGACTGAAAGCCATGCTCATCAATATCACAAATTAGAATAATCTATATTAACAAACTTGATACAGACAAGTTGACTGAAAGCCATGCTCATCAATATCATAAATTAGAATAAATGGACTGACTGAAAATCATTCCATTTATATGACTATTGGGTCAACTGTTAGCTTGATAGGTTGGCTGAAAGCCATTCCTATCCTGAACTCAGTTGCCACTGTACATGACTACTGGGTCAACTGTTAGCTTAATAGGTTGGCTGAAAGCCATTCCTATCCTTAGCTTAGTTGCCACTGTACATGACTATTGGGTAATCTGTTAGCTTAATAGGTTGGCTGAAAGCCATTCCTATTCTGAACAAAACTGTCCTAGTAACAAATGTTGAAAAAGTGCGTTTTCAGACACCTTTTGACACATGTCAATGACCTTGCGTCTCTAATGCCTGAAGGTAGAGCATTCCAAAGTTTCGGAGCTGCATGCATGAAATTTCTCTCACCGTATTTTACCTTACGACTTTTTGGCACAACCAACGACAATGATCTGCTTGCTGACCTTAACTCTCTGCGCGGCCTGTATACGTCAAGCATGTCGACAATGTACTTGGGAGATTCATTGTGCATGGCTTTATACGTAAGAGTCAGAATTTTGAATTCAATCCGATGTTGAACCGGAAGCCAGTGAAGTTCCTTCAAAATATGCGTGATATGATTATATCGAGAAGTTCTGGTTATGATGCGGGCTGCTGTGTTTTGCACTCTTTGAAATTTCCGCAGTGAGTTGTTTGAAATCCCATGCAGCAGTGAATTGCAGTAGTCTATTTTCGATGTAACAAGAGAGTTTACCAAAGTCTTGGTAGCATCAGGTGAGAGGTACTTTCTAATGCATGTCTAAAGTAATGCTGAAAGCTCCCGTGACAGTAAGAATAAAACCCGTCACATAACCGTCACGGAACGTCACGGGCGTTACGGGTTTTAGTAGGACTGACTTTTACTTCGACCAAACCCTAAGTTCAAGTTATCCGAGTTCGAACTATCGAAGTTCAACTGTACCTATCCCTGACACTCAAGCTCGCTTCTTCGTGTGTTTGTAAGTCTTAATAGGTAAATATGGCACCGTTTTGATAACTTTAACACTATAGATCTACCCACAGGAGCTAGGCTCATGAAATATGTCTAAAATAAGTTAAAATGTCCCTAAATTGACGTTTTGTAACATTTGGAGCCGAAAAAAAACACCTCACCAAGCTTTATATTTTTCGGCTCCAAATGTTACAAAACGTCAATTTAGGGACATTTTAACTTATTTTAGACATATTTCATGAGCCTAACGCCTGTGGATCTACCCCATAATATATATCTACTGTACGCCTTTCTACATGCCTTTGCAAACAGGGTAGACCCAGATCAGACGGCAACAATCTTCACATCAAGGTTATTCATTTGTGAAATGTTGATAGAATTCAGATTTGACCAAGGTCTAGATCTCATTAATGCAAATTTATTCAGATGTACATTGTATTTCTAAAATCCACTTTTCACTCTTTTCGTCCTTTTCTCCAAAAACTCCCCATTTGCGTATAAATTTATGTCATTAGCCTCCTTCCGTTCATTTCCCGCTGTTTATCTGCCATTTTTAAAATCCAGTATCGAGATGCAAAATCAGACAGGAATCAAGAATGTCTAAGTTTGTACAAAGGCTTCATACTAGGCCTATTTGAGCTCAGTCGGAAAGAGGTTTGTAAGATCATGTCAATGTCAGTCAATGTTACAAACTGTCTTCTAATGTACAGCGTCATGCCATAAGTGAGTCAAGTTTTTTAATGGCGGAACGTCAAAACAATAACAAACCCATGAACATAAACTGAGATCTTACCTGTAAATGACGACTTTGAGGGTTAATATTTTGTGATTCCACCTTTCTGGATGATCACCTGTCTACATCTTCGGGGCAAACTGTGATAAAGTTTGTGAATGTAGAATAAAGGGACTTCCTCCCAAGCACGTATAAGCTGGGCTTTTAGATCCTTTACATTTAGTATTAGGTAAAGTCTGTTTTTAATAATGTTCTTCATGAATTGCCAGATATTTTCGATTGGAGATAAATCAGGTGATTGCGCAGGCCAGCTCAGTTGTGGAATATTGTTTCTGTGGATCCAATTCTCGGAGTGCCGGGACCTATGACATGGAGCGTTGTCATCTTGGAACACCCATGGTCTATCGCTGAAATGTTTTGCAACTACTGGCCACAGATTCTCATCCAGTATGTCAGTGTACTTATCGGAGTTCATGTTGCCATCAACGAAGGCAAGAGTGCCAACACCATAATATGTGAGGCAACCCCAAACCATAACCTTTACCGTTGACTTTGGACCCTGTGAGACGTAGCCAAGGCACTCCGGTCTCCACGTCTCGGACGATTTTCGCCAAACTTTTGTCTTGCCATCCTGCTTAATAATAATCATCATTTCATCAGAGAAGATCACTTTCTTCCAGTTGTCATTAACAGTCCAGTGTATCTTACCCCTACACCAAGCCACCCGTTTCTTCCTGTTTTCCTTGCGAATTCCAATCTGTTTCCTCACAGTTCGCCTTGTGTACCCTAAAAAGTGCAATCTGCGTTGCACTGTCCTTGTAGATACTGGCAGGGGTGCCGATTTATTGAATTCACCAGTTATCTCTTTCAAACTTAATCTCCTATTACTGTTTGTGATTCGAGAAAGAGACCTGTCACTCCGACCAGATACAAAACCAGGCCTTCCACTTCGAGGCCTATTTTCTACATCCCCTCGCTCCCTCCATCGCTTCAAAAATTTAGACACTGTAGATTCTGACAAATCCAACCTTCTGGCAACATCTCTCGCCCGCAATCCACTTCCAATCAATTTAATTATGTCACTTTTCTTTTCCGATGACATCTCTTTCCCGTGCTTCGCCATCTTTATAAAATGCAGAGTGACATCATAATTTTAAGACAATCACGTCATATTTGCTTTGCAATACAGTTTAAAATACCAAAAATACGTCATCGAGTGCATTCTGGAGGAATCGAGGTCAAAACACAAGAAAAATCAATACACAAACAACAGTGTCACATGTCAATACGTTGACGCCATTAAAAAACTTGACTCACTTATGGCATGACGCTGTATATAGATAGATAGATAGATAGATAGATAGATAGATAGATAATGCATTCCCAACCCCTTCACGGATTAGTTAATAGATTCGGCCCTGTTATGTTTCGCCTTCAACCGTTCTATTGTTACAGGCGGTGTTTGTCTCGGGACATCTTATAAATTAAATAACATTTTATATTCAGCGTTTGTCATATATTCTGTACTGTTCAATGGCCGAATTTATCATTTAAGTTATCCACCGGCAATTTTTAACCAGTGGGGATATTTTCTACGGGTGCTGGAGAAATCGGCTAGTGACGAAATCGCCAACAATTAGATATATAGTAAACCAATTGGAGATATCGCCTAGAAAGAAATTATATCTTGTGTTTGTATTTCAGGTAGTGATAACATGACAGAACTATAAAGAATGTTTGTAACAAGAATAAATTGTCCTGTTTTGTTGTTTTCTAGATCAAGATGACCAAGATTGGACGATCAGTGCAGCCCCTGATCACCACCTGGAACTTGACAGCCCAATTTTACAGGGGTTGATAATTATATACCGAATATTAGCAGAAAGTGAAAATGTCATGCGCACAGAACAAGTTACAATATGAGTCTTCTTGTTAGATGATCTGCATCCAATAAATTTTCGAAAAGCAATTTTAGTTAGTACAAAATGTATGTTCGTATGACATTCTTACTTTCTGCATAACTATTATAGTTATCGTTCCTTATATATAAATATCTTCCAGGCCTCGAAAATATCACTCGTCCGCTCGTAATTACGAGTGGAAAGTGGTGTAGGACGAGTAAAAATTTGGAAGTACATGTCCGACAGGACGAGTAGCTTTTTTGAGGAGAAATAATTTATTTGGAGCTGAAATTCTGGCCAAACTCACGTTTAAAACAGTTGTCATTTACAATTGACATTTGAACCTCGTGGTCAGCTGAACGCTTGATTTCCTGTAGCAAGTGCTCGTTGCTTGCTGACTGCACAGACTGGGACTCAGTATTTTCAACAGCCGATTATTTTTGTTCCATAAGTGAATGGATTAAACAGAGTGAAAGGCTTTACATGATGAAAACACGGTTACACCGTGGAAGAAATATAAAAAGAATAGTGTTTGTGTTAAAGTAATGGAAATTAGTTCAGTTTGTTAGCGAATCAAGATACAGCGTCCCGATAGTCACTGTTCAAAAAGTCCGAAACCAGTCTGGTAAGAGAGGTAAATGTTTACATCAACACCGCTTTATCTCGCGCCAGGTTGTCAAACCAAAATGGCAAATCAGCGACATTATTTGGTGGTCGGAGAGATGGCGAGGGAAGGGATTAAAGAGAAAACCATTAACAGAAAAGAGTAGCGAACATGGTATAAAGCCCCATCTATGCAAGTCCACATACATTTAATGTGAACCCACAATTTTTGATATTGTTCTACTTTCGATTAACGACTCAATCAGATCAAAGTTATTTTCAAGTAAGTTGACAGTATAACAGTGTTTGACTAAAAATGTAGGACGAGAAACTTTTCTGGAGGACGAGTAAGAAATCCTAGTCACTCGTCCTACAGGACGAGTGGCATCTAAAGAAATTTTCGAGGCCTGTCTTCTGTTAAATTAATTCTATGTAGGGCTACACTGATCGATCAATCTTGGTCATCTTGATCTGGAAAATAATACCACAGAACAATTTAATCTTGTTACAAACATTCTTTATAGCTCTGTCAATCATGTTATCCGTCCTGTACCATAGGTGCGAAATACACTGTATAATTGCTTTCTAGGCGATTTCTCCAATTGGTTTACTATATTTTACTTCTACTTCTTCTACTTATACATATGCCCCTATATACCTTGCAACCACGTGACTTCCTTCAGAACGTTGAGGTCTGGATTGTCTCAAAATAAGTTGGGGTATTGTGATTATAAAAACGCTGTTGTTTCGAAAAAAAATCCTGTGTTGCAGCTAGGATTTTAAAAAGAGGGGTGATTCCCCCCCCCCCCCCCCCCCCCTCTTCCTTTGAAAATTAGGGGCAATTTGTTTAAAAAAAGGGGGGATTTTAATTTCACAACAATATCAATGCAAATCTAGCGCAGTGGATTCGATTTCGCTGCTTTCTATGGGAATGTCTCTGCCTCGTAGAAGCTGAGTAACTCGGTTACGTATCTTTGACACTTGAATTCGGCTGATTTTGGTTATAGGAACGGTACCTACCCCCAAAGTAGTCGCTGATTTTCTTTAATATATTGTTATTTAACGATATTTACAGCAGACACACGGTTTTACTGTTTTCATTTCATTTTGCTAAAAGGGAGATCATTCATGTTACGGGCATAGACTAGAAGTCGGACCGGGACAGGCAAACATTACTTTACACCACGAGTTATAGATTATCAGTTGTGACTGGTGTTTGATTGTTTTATCATAAGCAATTAAATTAATTAAAAGAGTAGTCACAAAAAACTGTAGATCTTGGGCAGACAACTGTAGACGTATCTGGAATTGCCGAGGTCCCATAGAATATGATAGCTTAAGTTACTGTGCCGAACCGCATTTTAGCCTTACCTATACATGACAGTTGATAGACATCCAGTTCAGAATTGATATGAATTGAAAGCCATACCGGTACTCGCTACAAACTGTTTCGACAGCCTGAGGGAGGGAACTTTTTAGCAAAGTAATATTGAAACTTTAGTGCGCGACTAGGCGCCCCTTCCAATGAAAAAGAGGGGGAATTTTCAGAAAAAGGGGGAATCGCGCGATCGCCCGTCCTGGCTGCAACACTGAAAATTGTCGGTAATTCTATTGCTTTTATTTTAGTTAAAGTTTCATGTAAAAGTTTCTGTGGAAGTTAATATTTTAAGGGAACATATTTACAGAAAAAATAGTTGCTAAATGGATTTTAATAACACCACTCAAAATATTATGAAATGTTCCCTAAATGTCTGTCTTAAAATAGATGTCGTAAATCTTGGTTTCCCACACTAACACCACTATTCTGTTATTTACACTTGCGACGGTAAATGAAAGGCATATAATATTTGGGTTTACGGGCAGTGGAGATGACAAGAATGAAAGAAAAGGGAAAGGCAAGGAGGAGTCTAAGAGAAAATATGGGAAAGAAAAAATTGCAATTCTATCAGAAATGGAAAGAAGAGTTTACTAAGTGTCCTTGTATATCAGTCCTATTTAAAACTGTCTTTTGTTCATGATACTGATGTATCTTGTAAGTCACTCTACTTTTTTCCCAATTTGGCCAAAAATGGGGCTTAAATTTCCCAAAATGAAAGGCTAAGGCCCCTTCCCAATTTTAGGGGGGAAAACCCTTAACCCAAACTATTCAGATATCCAAATACATTTGTTTGATTTGCCATATCTTATACATGTCAGAACATTTAAAGATCAGATTCCATCCACCCATAATTTACTCGAAGTCATTACAAGTCGGTGTAATAATAATTTGAGTGGCCTACAGACCTAGACAAGTGACTTGCTTTTCATGTAGAAACTGCTTAAATACTCAATCTGGTCCTATAAGAATATAGATATATCATCTAAGACATATTATCAAACGTGGTGTGAGTTTGCAGAGAAGCTTAAGTATACATTGTATATGTACCTGACTTCCGTTCTACCCAATCGCGATCACTGAAATGCATGTACAAGCGTCCAGCGAATCTCCCGATCATTTATCGGAGTAGTCCCACCAACACTGTAGCATGTTTAAAGATGGAGAAAATCAATATTAGAGCTGATTAAAAGTTCACAACTGCCAAGTTTCATGGCGATTTTCCCGAAAACAGAATTAAGAAATCGGTAATGTTTACTCGCAGAATATTGTAGGTTTATTATTTTACAACGCGCAATCTGTAAATCTTGCTCACATTTTGTGAGTATGCGAGCTTAAATTCAGACCCTGCAGTTGGATTATTGAAGAATCTTAAAGAAAATTCCTTTTTATTTTATAGAGAATGGAATCCGAAGATTCCAGTGGCGCTTGGGCACTATTCCGTAATGGCCATTTTACAGACCTACAAGTAATATTGGAGGAACAGTTGAGGACATGCTCTGGAGGAACGATCCATGCCTTGAAGCTGAGAAACAATGTGACAGTGTGTAAAATGATGGTTAGTACAATATTGTGTGGTAAAGAATTTTATGAAATAATTGTTATACCACCTTGGCATTCTAGTATCATAATTGCTAATTGTATAGCCCTTATTTCTTTAAATATTCATTGAAGAATTTATGTAAATAAAAAACAGCCTCTTTGCTTAATCCTTTACCTGAATGAATATTTATGAAAGCATTTATACCTTCATGAATAATAATAAGATTATTTTCATTTAATTTAAATTTTATTACATGATGATGAACAAGAGAAATTTGGACCTTGATGGTAAATTACAGTCAGATCTATAATATTCCATAGCAAAGAGAGCAGACCTGATTAGACACATCCTACAATAGCCATACAGGTTTTCCACTGGGTCATATTTATTCAGCGACTTGTTATCGCCGACAGATTTGAATCCGTCAAAATCTAGTTTGAAGCAGTCATTTTGGCCCTAGTCAGATTTTATTGACAACACTAGGGGTGAAACGATGAAAAAAAATTCGATTCATTTCGATTTTTTATAACACGATTCGATTATTTTCGATTCGATACGATTTAAGATTGTAATCAAAAGAATGCACTGTGTAGAAGAAATCCTGTGTATTAACAGCTGAAAATTAGAATGCTTGGACATATACAGTTGGAAAAATCAGAGTAGCCTAGTCACAGATAGAGCTAACTTTAACAGCCAAACCTTTCTGCAGTTTGTTTTTGGGAGTTCATTTTTAAAAATGGTTCATGTGTCTACATTGGCTTGTGACTGTTAACTAAAACCAAGTGAAAATGGTAACACTAACATAATCAGTCTTGGGTAATTGTCTAATTGACTTGACAGCCTAACTCTGTAGAATATGAAGGTTTTCCTGAAAAAAGAATTTGAGCACTTCTGACCAGGAGGAGTATCATTTCTCTCTTCAACTGATACAGATGGATATCAGTTAAAGAGAGATTCGACATCTCCCAGTCTTTGAGCAAAAAGCACTATAAATTGCTGTGAGCATATATTTAGCCAGTTATCAATACACAGCTTCATAACTTTTAAGCATACACAAATTTGCAACCAAATTTACTAGAAGACGACGAAACGTAAATGCAATACTGTGTTTCCGTTTCAGATGATTTGACAGATTTGTCGCATATCCTGTGTTGCAGAGAATATCTGTACATAAAATAATCTTACATGGTGGTTTATTTGTGTTGTTGCCGTCGCGAAATCTGAAATCTTCACATTTTGGAGCGTTAGTTTTCGGGCAGCACGTAAATTGACAGCTTCAGCGTCTGACATTTTGAGAGATCAAAAAGATGCTTGAAACAAGCGCCCAGACGATCAGACTAAGTACAACGATTGCAACATGCTATTTGATTGGCTAAAACAGTTAGCATTCATCCAATCAATTTGGGTCTATCAGAATTCGATGAGTATGTTTGTTTTGGCAGCTCTAATGAGGGAAAACGACTATTTCGACTTTTCATGGCGAAATTACATAGCTTAGTTTCGTTTCGCTACAAATCGTTAAGAAGCTAGCCTTTTATAATAAAGATCGAACCGAATCGAGGGCTAAAGATTGCAGTTCAATTCACATCGCGATTAATCATTTCTCCCTTAATACTGTACATCCTCTTGAATGATAAAAAAAAGTGCATAAAGTCCCAATTTCTCATAAATGACGGGATCATGTTTGGAAAAAAAACACCATGAAGTATAGTTGTGTATATCTCAAGTTGAATGGTATTAGTGATATTTTTTTCAGACGTACAGTAAAGAAGACCGAGCTAACCACCTTGCTGTGCTGTACGAAATATTACAAACTTGTCACAGTAAGTTTGATAAGGCTAGCTCTTGAGACAATTGAAATTGTAGCAAAAGTTGTAATAGTGACCATAACTTCATAATTTTAGAATCAGCCCAGGGCTTTTTTCAAGTGATTTTATAGCCTTTATTGGGCTATGTTCCCAATGGCAAAAGTATGTTTTTTTCTCAATATTGATTGAAAAATTCCCGATACAAAGTTTCAGAGGTAAAAGTGTTCAGCCACAAAATTCTATCAGACCAAAACTCCCAAACAAACAGCAGACCTAGATCAGACTGTGACAGATCCTACAGGAGGTTTTGGTCTGACTGAGTCTATTGTGTTTGCAATGGACATTTGTTGAAATTTTCTGCAAAACAATTCCCAAATTTAGACAAATTCCCAATTTCAGGTGTATGGGTCATCTTCCCAGAATGGTTGGAACACCCTGCAGCTTCATAAAAACTATTTAACCCTTTACTCCATTTACGCTGTTTTATTCCTTTGCAAACAGTAGACCAAGATCAGGAGGCTCCTATTGAAGCTGTCTGATGAAGGTCAACTGTTAAATTATGATATAATATAGATATGAGTCTGGTTTCAACTATGACCAAAATTCTATTGTCCATATGCTATTATAATATTGAATCTAATTAATATTTATAATTTTATATCATTATTTCTTGAGTTAACAACTACTGGCCAAAGTTCATCATCTTTAGGGCTAGATCCATCAAATTTGAAATAATTTACTATCACAAAATTATCCAGCAAACATGGTTTTAAATTCCTTGTATACCTATATATACAGTAAAACCTCTCTATAACGGCCACTAAATTACATAAGTATTTTGTGTTAAAGGCAGGTGGCTGCTTAAATCAAGGTGAAAGTACTTTCATTTTGCTTTAAGCGGCCACTTGCCCTAAATACCAACAATCAACACAATTTCGTGGCCGTTATAGAGAGGTTTTACTGTACTTAGATTTGATTGAAAAGTGCTCACGACTTGGTGTTCCTGAAGACTTGGTTACAGTGCACAGTACTTCTGGTTGGGTTAAACCTTTACTCCATAAATACGCCTTTCTACGCCTTTGCAAACAGAGTAGACCCGGATCAGATGGCTCCTATAGGAGCCGTCTGGTCAGGGTCTGCTCTGTTTTCTTATGATATTATTAGTGACACTTTTCCAAAAAGTGGAGCTATTGTCATGACCCTCTCGTCGGCGTCGGCGTTGGTTAACCTTTTTGTTAAGGTCCTTTTCTCAGAAACCATCAAAGATATTTGGTTCATATTTGGTATGTATGTTTACTATCACAAGGGGAACCCATTTCACAAGGGTAGGTAACTCTAAAATTAATTTTGCCATAGTTATGCCCCTTTTTCGACTTAGAATTTCATTGTTGGTTAAGTTTTATGTTCAGGTCCATGTCTCAGAAACTGTCAAAGATATTTGGTTCATCTTTGGTATACATATTAACTATCACAAGGGGAACCCATTTCACAAGGGTAGGGAACTCTAAAATTAATTTTGCCATAGTTATGCCCCTTTTTCGACTTAGAATTTCATTGTTGGTTAAGTTTTATGTTCAGGTCCATGTCTCAGAAACTGTCAAAGATATTTGGTTCATCTTTGGTATACATATTAACTATCACAAGGGGAACCCATTTCACAAGGGTAGGGAACTCTAAAATTAATTTTGCCATAGTTATGCCCCTTTTTCGACATACAATTTTCATTGTTGGCTACGTTTTATGTTCAGGTCCATGTCTCAGAAACTGTCCAAGATATTTGGTTCATCTTTGGTATACATATTAACTATTATAAGGGGACCCATTTCACAAGGGTAGGTAACCCTAAAGTTAATTTTGCTGTTGTTGTCTCCCCTTTCTGACTTAGACTTCCACTACACTATCCAGCACTAAAGAAAGTGGAGCGCGCTGTCTGCGGACAGCTCTTGTATAGATATGATTCTACAGTGTCTGCCGCGACCAAAATTTCCTTTTTTCTGTTTGCTGTTTTAGCAAATTAATCTAAGTAATAGTCATGATGTCATTATTTCTTACATAGAAATGGAGGAAAATGTAAAGCAGTGTTGCAGCCAGGACGCGCAATTCCCCCCTTTTTCTGAGAATCCCCCACTCTTTTTCATTGGAGGGGGCGCCTAGTTGCGCACTAAAGTTTCAATATTACTTTGTTAAAAAGTTCCCTCCCTCAGGCTGTCGAAACAGTTTGTAGCGAGTACCGGTATATCTTTCAATTCATATTGATTCTGAAACGGATGTTTATCAAGTTATCAACTGTCATGTATAGGTAAGGCTAAAACGCGGTTCGGTACAGTAACTTAACTATCATATTCTATGGGACCTCGTCAATTCCAGATACGTGAACCGTTGTCTGCCCAAGATCTACTGTTTTTACTGCTTTCGAAGAATGCAATATAGCGATCGGTCGTTTTTACGGCAAAGAGTTCACTATTTCTTGTGAACATGCGCAAGAGAAAATAGTTCTCTTCAATTCTAAACTAGTTTTGTTGTAAATTGTTCATTAATTTATTTACTTTTCATGCATTTAATAACACTTCGCTTTGTCAGATAACTTCTAGTCTACACAAGATCAACCTTTTAAAAGCTTGAATTATTGAATATACTCCCAAAAAACGCGAAAGAATATCGGTATGACTAAACACCGGATCCGACCAGATATGAAGTTCATATCCGCGGATATGAGTTGCGCAAGCTTGAAAATCAGCATTTATCATATACGCGTATATGAACCTCATTCCTGGTGTTTAGTTAAACATTGTTTTCGCAACACATTGGCGTTTCTACAGCAGCAATAGCTTGTCTGTAAATTATAAATTTCTTCTCCGCCGATAGCAAAGACTTCCCAACTAGAAAACCTGTTGTGTTTTTCAATGATCAATTACCTCTCCGCCGATAGGGAGGGAGAGGGATTTTTTTATATCGACACCGTGTACGTGATAAAACGCTAACCGCATTTCTATACATCCGTCTAACCTAGAGATCCGAGTAATCCGTATAGCGTTTATGAATTGCAGTGTCTGTACTTTCGCTTTCATACCGATATCATTCTTGGCCACAACAATTTCTTTCTATTAGCGTTATTTTACTGATGAAACACGATAGAAATGCCAACTTCTCTTGCAGTGTTAACAGGCTAGTATGCGTATTACTCTCTACAATGGATTTAAGTAGTTTCTCCACAAACCGAGATGGAACTTTCCATTCATGCCATTGTCATCGCAAAAATGCGAGACATACATGTAGGCTTCTTCATTTACAAAAAATGCCGATGATATCTTTATCTACCAAAAGTCCGATCATATTTGTCTTGGTTAATGGAATAGTTGAGATTTACTGTGATTTCTGATTTATAATGGGTTTTTATGAAAACTCATTGATGACGTGTTTACAATTTTAGTACTAGCCAAGAGTTATGCAGTTGCAGACAAAACACACAAGAAAAACACCATTAAATTATCAGAACTGCATGAAATGCTTTTAATTGAATTGTACTGTCACTTGATAGAGAAAATATGAACATGTTAAATGTTATGTTGATATTTTCTGACCTTTTCCCCATAAGCATTCATTTCACGCTTATTTTTCCCCTCCGGTAAGGCCATGCCCTTTCCCTAAAATCAAAGAAAAAACCCTGGGAGATGTCATAGCAAAGAACATTTGACAACAAATTTGATATGAAATAGCCAGAGATGATATCATTCTTGGCCATCAATATCCTGATCTGATGGAAATGAAGTTATATTTTAAAAAGGTGTAAAACAGTGTCTACTCTGATCATGTATATTTACAGGGGTTAGTCTCCGTTTGGCTATTTTGAATAGACCCAGTAATGATAGAACAATTATAGAATTCATTTGAAAATGATTTATCTGTAATATTGAGTGTAAATAACAAAATGCTGTCAGTCCAAATGTCAAGAATAAATTGGAATATAAAAGTTGGGATTCATATAAGTTTATGATCAGTGGAATTCATGGTGGAGTTTTGATAGGATAAAACATCATATGGATTATTAGGAATTAACTGTACATTTGATATCATTATGAATCAACCAAGATTTTGGATTAATGTGTGTGTGTTTGCATACATGTATATAAACCCGAACAAAATTTAACTAAAATTTCATACTACATTGTCTAAACAGTAGTTAAAATTCTAGGATTCGTAATTAATAAGGAGGGTAGTGCTTTGAAATACACAACAGATGGACACTGTCACTCAGCATTGCATTTCTGACTTGTTGAGGTCAAGGACTGTCTGAGTGTTACTAATAACCACTTTGCTTATGGTTTGACTGTTGCTACAGTCTGTCATATTTTTAGTATTACATTAAACAATTCCAAGACGTCAAAAATGGTGATTAACATGTACAGCAACTTCTTCCCTTACACTTAACATCCTTATCAAACTCGAAAGCAATTATGGCTGTTCAGGCCTTTGATTTGTGACTACTCTTTTAATTAATTGTGATAAAACAATCAAACACCACTCACAACTGATAATTTATAACTTGTGGAGTAAAGTAATGTTTGCCTGTTTGACTTTTAGTTTATGCCCGTAACATGAATGAATGATCTCCCTTTTAGTAAGTTGAAATGAAAACAGTAAAAACGTGTGTCTGCTGTAAATAACATCAAATAACAATATATTAAAGAAAATCAGCGACTACATTCACGTAGAAAGCGCCGAAATCAACCGTGTCGAATCCATTGCGCTAGATTTGCATTGATATTGTTGTGAAATAAAAATCCCCCCTTTTTTAGCTCTGACACCTGAGCAAAGCTCAGGGTGAGCTTTTGGGAGACTTGAATGTCCGTCGTCCGTCATGTGTCGTCAACAATTTGCTTGTGAACACTCTAGTGGTCACAATTGTAGTCTAATCTTCATGAAACTTGGTCAGAATTAATGTCTTGATAAAATCTCGGACGAGTTCGAAAGTGGGTCAAGTTGGGTTAAAAACTAGGTCACTAGGTCAAATAGTAGGAAAACCTTGTGAACCCTCTACAGGTCACATTTTTAGCCCAATTTTCATGAAACTTGGTCAGAATGATTGTCTTGATAAAATCTCGGAGGAGTTTGAAAAATGGGTTATGTGGGGTAAAAAACTAGGTCACTAGGTCAAACAGTAGAAAAACCTTGTGAACACTCTAGTAGTCACAATTTTAGTCCAATCTTCATGAAACTTGGTCAGAATTAACGTCTTTATAAAATCTTAGACCAGTTCGAAAGTGGGTCAAGTGGAGTTAAAAACTAGGTCACTAGGTCAAACAGTAGAAAAACCTTGTGAACACTATTGGTCACAATTTTAGTCCAATTTTCATGAAACTTGGTCAGAACGAATGTCTTGATAAAATCTCGGGACTAGTTCGAAAGTGGGTCAAGTGGGGTTAAAAACTAGGTCACTAGGTCAAACAGTAGAAAAACCTTGTGAACACTCTAGTGGTCACAATTTTAGTCCAATCTTCATGAAACTTAGTCATAATGATTGTCTTGATAAAATCTCGGAGGAGTTTGAAAGTGGGTTATGTGGGGTTAAAAACTAGGTCACTAGGTCAAATAGTACGAAAACCTTGTGAACACCCTAGAGGTCACATTTATAGCCAAATCTTCATGAAAATTGGTCAGAATGATTGTCCTAATAAAATCTTGGACAAGTTTGAAAGTGGGTTATGTGAGGTCAAAAAGTAGGTCACTGGGTCATATCTTAGAGAAATCTAGTTTACACTCTAGTGGCCACATTTTTAGCCCAGTCTTCCTCAAACTTGCTCAGAGTGTTTGTCTTGGTGATATCAAGGTTGAGTGTGATCATGGTTTGGGTGTGAATAGAAAGTAGGTCACTAGGTCAAATCTTAGAAAAAAATACTTTAGAGAGCACATTTTTAGCCCAATCTTCATTGGTCAGAATCATTGTCTTGATAAAATCAATATACTAAATCTTTGAAAATCTTGTTCTGCAGAACCACTGCTCATGATCCACTGCTCATGATCCACTATCAACATTGTTCATATATTGTCCCTAAGTTCAATATTGACCCTACCCATGGGCTACCCTGCAAAAATCTTAAATCTATGGTAATCAGGTGAGCGATTAAGGGCCATCTTGGCCCTCTTGTTTAACAAATTGCCCCTAATTTTCAAAGGAAGGGGGGAAAATCGCCCCTCTTTTTAAAATCCTGGCTGCAACACTGGTAAAGTTGTATTACTTGATGAATGTTTGCGTTAAGAAATAATTAACTTTTTAAAATGGCATACAGAGCTCCAGATAAGATAAGTAAATTAAAACATTTTCGAGAATAACTTCTTTATTTCTCCACCAAACCCTATGTTGTGACCACTCTTTAGAATCGTCTTGATTATAGAAGAGATGATTTTAAAGAGTGGTCACAACATAAGAGTTTGTTGCAGAAAGAACATTTTTAGTATTTGGGTACACACCTTTATCTGTAGTTCTGGGCATATGAATAAGGGTAGTTCGGGCATGGCTGAAACTGTTGAGTTATATCTACATGTATATACTGGTCAAGAAATTATAAATAAATTGACCTGCCTTATTTCATTGTGTGTTTTGTACCTTTGTTTCAGGTGTTCCTGTCACAGAGGAGATGGTTTGTACAGAGCTACTAGTCCTGTATAATTATCTGTACGCAATGAATGTGCTGTCGGAGGCAGGTAAACGACCTGTGGATGATGAATCATACAAGACTGTAAACAGAACACTATACAGGGGTAAATAGTACTGTCCATATTGATTTTCTACACAAAGGATAAAGGATAGCCATTGCAAATTGTGTAGATCAAGATGAGACACGTTTAGTATCCAAACGAATTGTCACATGGATAAGGCTTTTTTTTAACCCTTTCCCTGTTGAATGTTCATCTAGTAAATAATGACATCATGAATATTTATTTATTCGCTGAATTTTTATATTGGCATATGTGTATACAGTAAAACCTCTTTAACGGCCAATAAATTACATCAAATGTTTTGTGTTAACGGCAGGCGGCTGCTTAAAGCAAGGTGAAAGTAAAACTTTCACCTTGCTTTAAGCAGTCACCTGTCCTAAATACCAACTAATTAACACAATTTAGTGGCCGTTATAGAGGTTTTACTGTAGAATTTTTGGTGTCGGCCGAAACTGTAGAGTAAGGTCTGTACTAATTTCATAAATAGCGCAGGCCCTGATCAGATGGCTCAGGAGTCATCTGATCTGGGTCTACTCTGTTTGCAAAGGGGCAAAAAGTGTTGATGTTAACGAAAGGATTAAAAAAGAAATGAATTGTCAAAGATCAATGAACAAACCATGCACCTGATCACTTGACCCCTGAAGTTGTGCCAAGACCCATCAAATGAGAATGGCTATTTTAACCCTTTCCCCCATAACTACGCCTTTCTATGCCTGTATAAGTCACTTTATGAAACCATTGTGATAAATGGAGCATTTGCTCCTTAGGAGCTAGTAGGAGCAAATGCTCTATTTATCACATTGGTTTCAAAACTACACAATTCTAAAATATTCCTTTTCACTAGTAAATGGTCCTTTTTGGTAGGAATGAGGGAATGGGTTTAAAGGCACATGACAAAGCCCAATGTTACATTGGCTGAGTTTGAAGAGTAAAGTCAAGATGAGAATTTATCTGTATTACAGCATTTGAGCTATTGGACTCCTGTCTTCTGCTCACTATCTGCTCAGGGTTTCCATAAATCTCAAAAAATATTGTGAAGAACAGCAACATGGTGTAATAAACACAGTGTATATTGTTACTGGAAGAAAGATACCTTATGCAGTGCTGTAGTCTTGAGACTTACTGGTCTATCCAACTTGATTCTCTTAATAATAAACTCACAGTATTTGGACAAAGGCAAGTAGCATAGACCCAGATCATACTGCCCCTTACAGAGCACTTTGATGAGTATCTTCCCTATTGGCTACTATGTCAGACTAATTTAAAGTTATCAAATTGAATTTTTCAGATTAATGCGCATTTGATATGCTTCTACACTGTTAACCCTTTACCTCTTTGGCTATTTTTAGTCTTGGAATAAACCTACCGAAAAGGAACATTAACTAGAGAAAGGGAAATTTTTATAATTGTGTAGTTTTGAAACCATTGTAATAAAAAGAGCATTCTGTGGAGTAAATGCTCTATTTATTAATCCCCCACCGCATAGCGGAGGGGGGGTTATAGGAATGGCCTTCGTCTGTCTGTCTGTCCGTCCGTCTGTCTGTCTGTCTGTCTGTCCGTAACAATTTCGTGTCCGCTCCATATCTCCTATACCCCTTGAAGGATTTTCAAGAAACTTGCCTCAAATGTTAACCAAGTTGAGACGATGTGCAGAACATATGTGGCAGATATGTCGGCTCAAGGTCAAGGTCACATCTGAAGGTCAAGGGTTTTAACCTTCAATTTCCATTGCATTTTTGTGTCTGCTCCATATCTTCTTAACCCTTTGGAGGATTTTCATAAAACTTGAGTCAAATGTTAACCAAATTAAGACAATGTGCAGAACACATGTGGCAGTCATGTCGGCTCAAGTCAAGGTCACATTTGAAGGTCAAATGTTTAAACCTTCAGTTGCCATTACAGTTTTGTGTCCGCTCCATATCTTCTAAACCCTTTGAAGGATTTTCATAAAACTTGAGTCAAATATTAAATGAATTGAGACGATGTGCAGGACCCATGCGGCAGTCATGTTGGCTCAAGGTCAAGGTCACGTTTGAAGGTCAAGTGTTCTAACCTTTAATTTCCGTTACATTTTTGTGTCCGCTCCATATCTTCTAAAGCCTTTGAAGGATTTTCATAAAAGTTTAGTTAAATTTTAGCTAAATTGAGACGATGTGCAGAACACATGTGCCAGTCATGTCGGCTCAAGGTCAAGGTCACATTTGAAGATCAAGTGTTCTTACCTTCAATTTCCATTATAGTTTCGTTATCTCCTATACCCCTTGAAGGATTTTCAGGAAACTTGCCTCAAATGTTAACCACGTTATGCCCCTGCCTTTAGGCGACGGGGGCATTAAGTTTTACCCTTGTCCCGTCCAAAATTTCCGTCAAGGATTTCTTGGCTTGTGTGAAGTGGAATTTGGTCTAAAGCATTATCATAGCCAGTTGTACCGTGTCTCCCCTTTTCAGGTCTGTCGTCCATCTACTTCCTTTTTGCCGACACTTTGATTGAATTTTGGTGATTGTTTAATGACAAAAAATTTCGTCAAAGATTTCTTCACTTGTGTAAGCTGTAATGATTTGATATTTGGTCTGAAGGATAATCATTATTTCATAGTGAGCTGTACTGTGTCTCCCCTTTTCATGTCTGTCGTTCATCTACTTCCTGTTTGCCAGCGGGGGCATCCGTGTCCCATGGACACATTTTCTTTTAGTTTTTGCTATTTCAGTATGCAAACTGTTAGCTGTCAGTGGCTCGGACCTGTCATACGCAGCGCGCCTACCCTCAAGAGAATGTTTCAACAAGCTGGTTGGCATGGGTCTGTCATATCTACAGTGCAGAGGTAGCATGTGTTTTTAATCTTTGCATTTGAAATATTTGTAAACTACTTGAAAGCTTATTTCGTTTTATATAATCGTAAAACTAGAATAAGATCAAGTAGCTTGCTGTTGAGCGTAGTTTTTGTTTATATTCAGTACTGAATTATTCAAGTACATTTTATAATTATATAATGAAGATTTTAGCAACTAATCCAGGCATGGATTGTAAGGGAATTAGGTTTTTTTTAGATGGAGAATAGTCAAGGTTGTTGTGGGGAAGGTCATTTGTCCAAATGCCTTTGTAAACCTAAGACATCTTTGCGGAATAATGCAGTAATTAATACAAGATGCATTATAAATATCAACTAAATTATTATTGTTTAATGGCTTTGTCACTTAAGTCTTTTGTCATGAAATTTTTAGAAAACATAACATTACATATTAAAGTTAAATGAGCATAAATACAGCTTAATGTATGATTTTAGCCAGCAAGCACAACACACTGGTATTGAGATCATCCTACTAATTAGACGACTTTACTCCATGAATATACATGGCATATGGACACGAGAATTTTTTGCCCTGACAGAAACTAGTTCCTATTTGAGCCGTCTGATCTGAGTTTACCTTGTTTGCAAAGGTATAAAAAGGCGTATTTATGGAGTAAAGGGTTAAGGTGGTCTTAATAGAGGGTTTTACCATATTACTGCTTGAATTTACTTTGAGGACATGGTTGCATAGTTACAATTTATTTGGTGATTTTTATGCCCCCAAAGCTAAGCTTTGGGGCATATAGTAATTGAACCGTCTGTCCATTAGTGAAGTCTCCTACACTATACTTCAGCTAGGATACCAAATATGGTGTGAGTACATCTTGGGATGGGTGTGTCAGTGTGACTTTGACCTTGGGCCTCATTTACAAAAAAACTTGTCCGAAGCATACCTCCTATACCGAATCAGCTAGGATCACCTTATGTGGTGTTCATCTTGGGATGTCGGAGTGTTACATACTAGTTTAAGGTCAATGTGACCATGACCTTGATCTTTGACCTCATTTACAAAAAAGGTTGTCCAGAGCATATCTCCTACACAACTTCAGCTAGGTTCAACAAATATGGTGTGTGAGTACATCTTAGGATGCTCGAGTGTCGCATACTATTTATAGGTTAATGTGACCTTGATCTTGGGCGTCATTAAACAAAGACAGGCCGTGTGGCTCAGTGGTAGAGCGTCCGCCTGCGGTACGGAAGGTCGTGGGTTCGATCCCCGGCCATGACAGACCAACAGTCGTTAAAAGTTGTTACTAGTAGCTCCTTTTCTACGCTCGATATTAAAGGTGTAGTTCTAGGACTGGTTGGCCAGGTGTCAGGATAATTTGACTGGGTGGGGTGCCCTTGCCATGTACCTGCTGCAGGGGTATTCCAGTGAGGCAGCACTATAACCTGTCTCATGCGGGTGCCGTCTGCAAATAACTGAAATACTGTTGGTCGGACGTAAAACGCAACTCACTCACTCATTTACAAAATTCACTTGTCTGGAGCATACCTCCTATACCGAATCCGCTAGAATCACCAAATATGGTATGTTAGTTCATCTTAGGATGGTGGAGTGTCACATACTATTTTTAGGTCAATGTGACCTTGACCTTTGACATCATTTACAGAAATAGCCTGTCTGGAACATATCTCCTACACTACTTCAGTTAGGATCACCAAATATGGTGTGTGAATTCATCTTGTGATGGCAGAGTGTCACATACTATTTTTAGGTCAATGACCTTGACCTTTGACCTCATTTCCAAAAAAAATGTCCAGAGCATATCTGCTTCACAACTTCAGCTAGGATCACCAAATATAGTCACAAGTGTGTGAGTACATTTTGGGATAGCGGAGTGTTGCATACTATTTATAGGTCAATTTTACCTTGGGCTTAATTTATGAAAATAAAAGCTTGGCCACAGCATATCCCTACACAGAATCAGCTTGAATCATTAAATATGGTGTGTGAGTTCATCTTTAGATTGCGGAATGTTGCATACTATTTGTAGGTCATGTAGTTATGACCTTTACCTTTGACTTCAATTACAAAAACAATGGGGTACATTGAGTTCAAATTCTTGTCATACTATGCAATCTTTACTTTCATTTTGCAGTTACATATGCACGCTTGCTTACTTAACACAATTCATTGTCAGTGCTTTGCTGTGGGGGCATTTGTCACCTACTGTGACACATTTCTTGTTTTAAGGATTTGACCGGGTGACTGCAGCCTTGTGTATGTGTGTCAATACAATGAGCTGGATTCATATCAACCAAGACATAGACTCTTCTCATGGCTTAGAGAAATCCAGATTAGCTCAAGACTTCATTGATGCAACAGGAACCAAAGACACGATAGAGGTATTCAAAACCATAGAAAAACAGCATTACATTTCTGTCTAATTAGGGGGCATGAATAGTGTTGCATTTTTAATAGCTGCTCATGAACAGAATCAATAAAACCAAGTCTAAAATTTTCTCGTTTCGCATTGCTGCTTTTGTTTTTGAAGGGTCTCCTACTTTCAGAATTTATGCTTTGACGTGAAAAAAAAAGAGGCGATTTTTAGCTTGTCTGTTTCCAAGAAATGTCGAGCTATTGTGATCACGGGGCTGTTGGCGTAGTTGTTGACGTCGTCGTTGGTGCCAGTGTGCAAAGCTTTAATGTAGCTTATTACTGGAAAAGTATTCAACATGAAACTTCATAGGTTGGTAGATCTCATTGAGAAGAAAGAAGAGTTATTGCCCTTTTTTCCCAAAGTTTTAATTTAGCTGACAAGCATAAAATCAGATGAGCGTTGGTGCCACACACGACTCTTGTTTTTGTTTTTTTAAAAATTACATATTGTATCGTGCATAACTACAAGAATATTTGACCTAGAATTATGTGAACTTTCGCACCTAGGATGTGGATTTAACCCATTACTCCATAAATATACCTTTTGCAAACAGAGTAGACCCAGATCATATGGCCCCTATAGGGGCTGTCTGATCAGGGTCTGCTCTGTTTGCTTTTGATATATTATAGATCCAGATCATATCACCCCTATAGGGGCTGTCTGATCAGGGTCTTCTTTGTTTGTTTGCCTTGAAAAGTGCTTGAAAAAGATAAATAAATGCTTGACAAGTGCTCAAATGTTGGCCAATCCTAAAAAGTGCTTAAGAATCTTCAGGAATGTCCTTGAAAACTGTCCAGGCAGAACTATTGCCGCTACTATAGATTTTCGATGGTAGAATCTTTGACATTTTGGAGATATGTGACTTACTTATTGAAGTATAAATGTAATGCAGAAAGATCCTGTAAGAACCTTCTGCATTACTCTTACACTTAAGCTATTTCCTGCTTGTGGTTGCTTTTAAATGGGCATTTTCAGTGTTTGGGCAAGACAGATTGTGTCACTAATAGTGCTTGAATTTTGAAATAAAGTCCTTGAAAAGTCCTTGAATTTTCCCACCAAATCTCTGTATGAACCCTGAATTACAAAAAAAATTTGTTCATAGTGCCATTATAAAACTTCAATGAATTCATATTCATGACGTCATTATTTCTTGTCTGAATATCCGTGGAGTAGAGAGTTAACATGCACTCAATGACACTAGAATTGTATCCATGTTACAGGCCACGCCATAATTATCTACAGTGTCATGTATAAGCTTAACCCTTTATTCCATTAATATTCATGAATATTCATTTGTTATGATGGCATCATGAATATTAATTAGATTTTATTTTTTAAATGGCATATTAACTCATGAACTTTTTGTGAAAGTAGCAACTATAGGATCAGATCTGTTTCATTCCGTAAGTAAACAGAGCAGACCCAGATCAGACGGCGTCTGATCTGGGTCTACTCTGTTTGAAAAGGCATAAAAAACCATACTTATGGAGGAAAAGGTTAAGTGCTGGTGTTTCTATACGCCCACCTAATAAAGGTGGTCGTATATTGTCGTGGCCCTGTCCGTCCGTTCGTCCGTCAACATTTTGTTTGTCCGCGGTTTTCTGGGAAAACTATTTGACAGATATTAATGAAACTTCACACAGATGTTTAATGCATCAAGATCTGAAGCTGAGTTGATTCTGAGGATCATTTGATTTTTCGTTTCAGAGTTATGGTCCTTGTCCTTAAAAAATAATGCAAATAGTTTGTCCGCTGTTTTCTGGGAAAACTATTTGAGAGATATTAATGAAACTTCACAAAAATGTTTAATGCATCAAAATCTGATGCTGAGTCGATTTTGAGGTTTATTTGATTTTTCGTTTCGGAGTTATTGCCCTTTTACTTAAAAAATAATGCAAATATATGCATATAGTTTGTCCGCTGTTTTCTGGGAAAACTGTTTGACAGATATTAATGAAACTTCACACACATGTTTAATGCATCAAGACCTGAAGCTAAGTCGATTCTGAGGATCATTTGATTTGTTGTTTCGGAGTTATGGCCCTTGCACTTAAAAAAATAATGCAAATCTATGCAAATATGAGGATGGCCATAACTTTTTCATTTGAAATATTTACTTCAATTTTTTTATATGGTTAAACCTTAATGTGAATTTTCACATATATTGCGGGGGTTTCGATATGTCATTTTATTCTAAAGTTACGGTCCTTGAACTTCGTGTGTTCGTTGCTTTGTTAGTAAGTCAACTTTTAGTTTGTCTATTGTTTTCTGGGAAAACTATTAAAAAGATATGAATGAAACTTAACACAAATGTTTTAAGCAACAAAATTTGGTTTTAAGCAACAAAATTTGAAGCTGAGTTTATTTTGAGGTTCATTCAGTTTGTCTTTATAGAGTTATGCCCATTGCACTTTACAAAAATCTGCAAAAATGAGGTTTAGCTGTAACTTTTTTTATTTAATAAGATATTCACTTCATTTTTTAAAAAAATAGTATCACCTTAATATGGAAATCAAGATCCGAAGCACAGATTAGAAAATGTCAACACTTATAAGACATGTTGAATCTGAGAAAGTTTGCAAGTGGGCGTATTGTGTACCGTTTGCGGTACTCTTGTTCAAATTTTTATATTTATATCAAGCATGTACTTGAAATACCTATGGTAGGCAGGCAGTGTCCACTGTTGTGCTCTCTAAATTGAGCCTCTATTGAATCTTTACTTTATGAATATTCATTTAGCAATAATGAATGTATAAAATATTATAAAAGAGATTTATTTTAACAGTGGCATGGGATTTTTGACCATGTTACAAACACAAGAATCAGATCTATATTATTTCATAAAATCATTATCAGACCCTGAACAGATTGCTCCCAGGGGTCGAAAATTCTGAAATTTATCACTCGTCCTGCATAAAAGATAATGAAGGCAAACCAAAAAATTTAAAGAAATGCACTTGTCCTGCACATTATGATTAGACAAAGAGGGGAAAATCATGCTGGACGAGTGGAATTTTCGACCCCTGGGCTCCTACAGAATCCTTCTAATCTGGGTCTACTCTGTTTGCAGGGGGGGGGGGGGAGGGGGGGGGGGGACGACAGCCTTTTAAAAATACCTTGGTGGGGGTGCAAAAGAAATTTTAATTCTGTTGGTGGGGGTGGAAATTTGATTAAAGTTCGATTGGTGGGGGGTATTTCAACATCAGAAATTAAATTGATGGGGTGGTTTGTCAAGTTAAACGCTTCATGCAAGCGGTTTTCTTCGACAATAATGAAATTTAACGGAAAAACTTTTTCTGACAGGAACTCCCGCGAAATTCCATTGTGTGAATATTGTGCAATTTTTCGTCCTGATCATCTAGACGCTTATCTGATCACACTTCCATAATGAGCGGCTGATTGATTCAGACTAGACCGTGAAAAAGTACTAAGACACCGGTAGTCTCAACCAATCACTGCTCTTGCTTCTCAATGTAAAAGCCAGGATGAACAAAACAAAATAAATAAACCGAAAATATACCTAAATAACAACCAAAAGACATTGACAGGATTTTTTTTAATAAAACACAGAGTCCTAGCAGTAGCACAGGTACATGTAGTGAATCCAAGGTCGGCGAAGAGAAAACTACTTGCAATAACAGAACCACGAAAGCATGTATGATGTCAACAGAGCGAAATGAAAGACTGTCAGACTAATGCACAAATGTGGCAATACACTGGGCTGTCATTTGGGTTTGCAAGTCGGCTTGACAAAAAGTAATTGCATAAATGAAAAAATATATTTATTTATTTGGATTGGGGGGGGGTTAATTTTAATTCTCTAGGTGGAGGGTAGATTATGAATTTTTATTCTCTTGGTGGTGGGGTAAAAATAATTAAAATTCTATTGGTGGTACCCCTAATTTAGACTTTCGTTCCTAACCCCCCCAGGGAGATTTTCCTGGAATAGCCCTTGCAACACTTCTTGATTCAATATCTGGCCAGGTTTTATATTGAAGCAACCCCCTGCTGAGGGAAAAGGTTGAACTTGTCTAATAGGATTGTCTTGTAACAGTGAGTATTTCTTGCAGTCTGAAGAGGTCTTAGTGCTGCCGGTGCAGGCTGATCAGCATGACTTGGCCCTGACTCCAGCGGTACATAAGGACTGGACCCTGTTCCTACAGGCTGCCTGTCTGTATAGATCAAAACTCTGGTCAGATTGTCACAAGTGCCTCCAGAACATCAAGGATAGCTCTGTCCAAGTTGTGGCTAACTTTCTGTCAGGTGACAAATCTATAATCTATCTTGGTAAACTAGAGTAAACTGGTTGTAAACTGGTTTCTTTTGCACACACTTTTGAGGTGTACAGATTTGCCCCTGTCTAACCATCTTACTCCTTTATATCATGCAAAAGCCATTCATTCATCCATCCACCCATGTGATGCAGTCAGCTAGAACAGAATAGATGAGAAAGTACAGATCCTACTGTGTCTTAGTTTATTCTATAAAGTTGAAATAAATCCAAATTTCATTATTTAAAGTTTGCAAGTGTTAAAATCACCAGTTTATCACACTTGATGGAATATTGGTTGAACTTGTTTCAAATTGAAATTTTTTGCATAACCTGTGGTGTGGGATTGCCAAACAGAGTGCCGTAAAGCGCAGAAATGCACGAGTTAATTTTTAGCTTGACTGTTTTGAAGAAATCACGAGCTATTGTCGTAACTCCGGTGTCCGCGTCATCGTTGTCTTCGTCGTTGTCCGAAATCTTAACATTGATCATAACTTCTTAAATTTTTCATTTACAACCTTCATCTTTGGTATACATGTTCATCTTGACAATGATGACAATCGAGCATTGGCACCCGCTTGTGGTGCTCTTGTTTAGGTCAAATTAGCAGCTTGAATCCGGTCGATAATGAATCTGCAGAACCAATGCATGACATATTTAATAGCGTTGCATAACAGATTCATGCCATGTGCGTTGTCTTGTATTACTATGCTGTTTGTAAACAATGACCGAAAAAGCTGTCATCTATAGCCTGTTTTACTTTCTATGGCACTTTTTAAGGGTTATGTGATAAAAATAATCTTACGTTTGTGTTCATTTCAATTTGTTTTATTATTTTTTTTTACTTTAATAAATATGACATTAGCTAAAGCTTTCATATAAACAAACTGTAATGAACACTTATGTATAAGATCCTCTATGTTTGCCACAGGCTGTATTACCATCAATAATATTGATATCATGATGTTACTCTGGGCTATACATGAATTATTGTTATTAATTGCTTCACAATTTGTAGAGAGGGTGTATTACTTAACAAGATGGTTCTCTTGTGCTGAAAAGTTGTTTGACCTATAGCTGTACCTCAGGAATGTGGCATAATAAGAATAATAATTATACTAATTTGAACACAGAACTTTTTTGTCCTTGGCAGAAACTGTTAATTCAGATTTATATATTATTATTCTATAAGCAAACAGCACACCTTGACCAGACGTATAGAGGT
The DNA here is from genome assembly GCA_963576725.1 of Azorinus chamasolen. Lineage (NCBI taxonomy): Eukaryota > Metazoa > Mollusca > Bivalvia > Cardiida > Solecurtidae > Azorinus > Azorinus chamasolen. The sequence goes on along the minus strand of OY755237.1, from coordinate 83,182,417 downwards.
GCCGTCTGATCTTAGTCTTCTGTGTTTGCAAAGGTGTGAAAAGGTGCTTATATCAGCTAAAGGGATAATGAAGGCTGTTGAAAAGAACTAATGTACAAATTGGATGTATAAGACTATTATTGTGGACTTGTTATTCTCAATGCTTTCCCTGTGAAACATTTATGCATGAATTGATAATTTCTTGAGTATTCATTAAGGGCTGTTCCAGGAAAAAAGGCGGGGGGGGGGGGGGGGGGGACGCCAGCCAAAAATAGGGGTACCACCAACACAATTTTATTTTTTTTACCCCCCTAAACGAGAGAATTAAAATAAGTCAAATACCCGCAACCACTAGATTTATATTTAACTTAACACCCACCACCAAGAAAACAGAAATTCCTGGTTTAATAGCACTTTCTAGGTTTTTTTTAACGTCTCAAACTTTGACAAGTTTTACTATAAATATGAATATGCTGTTTTATGCATATAGCATTTGCAACTAAATTGTTTTATGCATGCAATTCATATTGACAGCATATATTGTTTACTGTTATATGTTATTCAATGACAAAAATTATTCATTGTAAATTTCCAGAGTTTACAAACTCCAGGAGCCTCAGCAGGACCAAAATTTTGGCTGTGTGCAGAATATAGAATAATTTCCTGTCAATGAGACAAGCGATGACATTTGTCAGAAATGCAATGAAAACTGTCTCGGTTAGATTTAAATTTTATTTAATTAAAATACACTAATCTTGATCAGACAGTCTCATTTAGATATCGTTGAAAAAAATTCAAACTCACTGCCCCTATGTCTTTCAAATTTTCGTCGATCTAATCTCTGGGTGTAAACAAGGGTTTAGTATTGTGCTTTAACTGGGCTGTTTTATTTTTGTGTGGCATTTCCTGCTCGACTGTTTTATTTTACTTTCCTTCTTTGTATAAAATTCTGTCAGACTAAACGAATGTCTGGTAGGTCCTGAATGTATAAGTGAATCTGCATGATACTTCGTTGTTTGTTCATTTTACACCCCCACCCACCAAACATAGCATCTTGTGCCCAAAGTTTCTGTCAGAATGCTGATCAAATTACCGTTTTTAATGCCCCCCCCCCCCCCCCCCCCCCCCCCAAGATTGGAATATGTAATAACCCCCAATACAACACAATCACCCCAACCAACACAAATTTATCTCTATCATGCCCCACCCACAAAATTTTAATTCATCGGCGTTCCTACCCCCCAAGGCCTTTTTTCCTGGAACAGCCCTAACTTAATTTTCATAAGGTGAAGTTTAAAAAGAGAATAGTTGGCTACGACAAAAACTGTAGAATCAGATCTATTATAATTTGCTTTTGACCTCACGTGTTACCATTTCCATTGCAGGTTGGGCGTTGTATAAAGGCAGTCAGTACCTGGAGAGTGTGGCACTGATGATGGAAACGCTGAGAAGTCAGCAGCCAGTAACGCAGAGACTGAAGGCCAGAATCTACAGTCTGATAGGCCTCTGCTTCAGTGAACTGGTTAGTTGTTACACAGAGTGATGAGAACAATGGTGCTTATCAGCTTGAATGCATCTCAAAATTTTCATCTTTTAAGACAACTTGAGACAAATCATAGTTTCTATGGTAGCTTACTGTGAAATTATAGGTAAAGCAGGATATATGGAAAGTTGGATCTGTTCCACATTGGTTGAACTTTTGTAGAATTTGCATTATTTAATTTTCTTAACCATTTCCTTCATATAAATGCCTTTTCACACTTTTTCAAACGCAGTACACACAGATCATGAACCGTCTGATCTGAGTCTGCTGTGTTTGTGTAAGAAATTATAATAGATCTGACTCAGCAGTTTTCTCCAATCATGGCAGTTCCAAAATATGCCATTATAATAAAAACAGCTGATAAATATTCATGATGCCATTGTTTCTTGCATGAATATAAAGGTTTAACCTGATAAATTTGAATTGTGGAGCAAAAGGTGGAGGGCATAATTATGGTGTTGCATAAATTCATGAATTATTGCTATTTTTCATTTCACTTTTGATGCTGAATTTTCAAATGAACAATTCCAAAATTCAAAAGGGTCCAGCTTACTGTGAATATTCAGGGATTTTTATTTCAAAAATATTTAACATGACAAACGGCCCAGCTCCTGATGGTCTGATTTTACAGGTTTTGTCTAAGCAAAAGTTTACATTATAAAACTAAACCCATTCCCTCATAGGCTATTTTTAGATCCAACCTCTTTTAATAAATCTACCAAAAAGGAGCATTAACTACAGAAAAGGAAAATTTTAGAATTTTGTAGTTCTGAAACCATTGTGATAAATAGAGCATTTGCTCCTTAGGAGCAAATGCCCTATTTATCACAATAGTTTCAAAAAGTGATGTTTACAGAGGCGTAGAAAGACATATTTATGGAGGAAAGGGTTAAGTCCATGAATATTCATGAAGTGACCAAATTTACTCATAAAGGTTAATTTGGGAAAGGGGTAAGGGGGTTCTTATGTATTATTAGTAGTATATCTATTTGACAGGACAAAGCACAGTTGGCCATACAGATGTATAAGGAGGCTCTGTCAGCAGATTTTGGCTTCTTGCTTCCTTTGTACAGAACATCGGAGCAGTACAGAAAGCTTGGCCAAGGTGACAAGGAGCTTGAGTGCCTCAACCTCTTGATTACAGTAAGAAATGAGGGGGTTGGGGAAGGGGGAGGGGGATTGTGTTTCCTTCATATAAACACATTTTCACACATTTCATTTATGAGCAGGGTAGACCCAGATCAGATGGCTCATAGGAGCGATTGATCAGGGTCTGCTCTGTTTGCTAATGGAATTTGAAATTTTGTTTCTTGACTCTCTAAAATGCCCACAATATTCCACCTTCAATATTACATTACAACTATTATGGCCATTAATATTCAGTAGGTATTTAAATTTGGAATAAACATAGAGCTCGTTTTATCCAGATGATTCTGTAAGATTAACCCTTTACCTGACACGGATGGCTTTTAACCCTTTCCTCCATAGGCTATTTTAGACCCAACCTCTTTGAATGAATCTACCCAAAAGGAGCATTTACTAGAGAAAGGTAAAATTTTAGGATTTTGTAGTTGGAAACCATTGTCACAATGGTTTCAAGAAGTGGTTATTACAAAGGCGTATTTATGGAGGAAAGGGTTAATGTCTTTGCGAACAGACAAATCCTGATCAGACAGCTCCTACAGGAACTGTGATCAGGAACCGTACTAAAAGAAATCTTTTTTCATCAATTGGTCATTATACAAATTCAGTTTATGAATATTTATGAAGTCATAAATTATTGTATGAATATGCATGAGGTAAAAAAGTCAGTTTACTTTGGTTTGCAGGCAATTGAGATGCGGGAGCCCTCTGACCCTGCGATGAAGAGGTTGGAGCTGCTAGAGTTGCTGGACTTGGATGACAGAGACGTGCCCTACTCCATGGTGCTGTACTCTATGGCATCCAGGGCTTTTGCACTAAACAAGTAGGACTACTCTTGTATCAAATTCCTGCTGGTCTGTGCAAACAGTTTGGATCCAGTTTATTTGAGACTGATAAAGAATTTGAAAAGAAATAGCTTAAATATACACATTAAAGTATATTGAATTTTTCTACAAAAATGCAATCAAAGAGTCAAACAGGTTGGATCCTGATCAGATTCTGAGCTACTTGAAGTATGTCTGGATCCAAACTGTTTGCAAAGATTAACATGGATTTGTATGCATTATGCTTAAGATTAGTATTTATAGCTATGGCCAGTATATAGCTGTCTTGTATTTTGTTTTAAATGTTTCCCTGTTCTATATTTATTCCAAATTTCAATATCTGCTGAATATTCATGGACAAAATAGTGGAACATTGTAGCCATTTTAGAAAGTAAAGAAACAGATCTATCAAGTACCATTAATAGCAAACAGAGCAGAACCTGATCAGACCGCTCCTTTCGGATTAGGGTTCGCTGTTTGCATATGGAATTATATAGATCAGATTCTATTTTTTCTGTCAATTCCAAAACTTCATGTATTCATAAACCATTTTTGAAAAATTAGCTTGTGATATTTGTAATGTAATTAGTTTTTACATGAATATTCATTAGATAAAGGTTTAAGTGAATCTAGACAAGTAAACTAGATTGAAGACATTTGGTTCATTTGATAAACTTGTTGTTTTGTTTGATTGACTGCATTCATCTTCCATAAATAAGACATCATCATGGTATTTGGAAAGTTGTGTTTTCTTTTATTGCAGGTATGAAGAATCTGCTGAGAGGTTCACCCAGCTTGTAAGCTACCTGAAGTCCTGGCAGGCAGAGGCTGAGGTAAGCTATGTGCATATGTGATCTTGGAGATATAGCTAGCTTTATCCTAATGTGGGAATTGTAGTCTTCTCAAACTTATTTCGTTCAGTGCCATTTGATCTTTTACTTCGAGTTTACTGAAGTTTGAGTGATCCGAGTTTTGAGTTATCGAAGTTCAACTGTATGTAATTGTAATCGAGAGCACAGATATGGAAATGGAATTAAGCTATTTGTTCTAGAGTTCAACAAAGTGGGACAAACTCTTGATGTGTAATAATCTTTTAAGTTTTAGTTTTGATTTTTAGCTAATCTCTCTGTTGATAAAGTTGAGGTTTTGCTATAATGTTGGTGTTGTCATTTCATCTTGGGTACAGCGGAAAAACATCAACTTATCATGCTTTCAACATAAACTATCTCTATCAAACTTCATACGGTTGTTAACCATCACTGGTGCTAATATGTGGTAAAGGCCCGAAACTCAATCGTACATATTTAATCCATTCCCTCATATTGATGCCACTATAAAAATCACTTTTTAACCAGGTTTTCAAAGAAAAACCTGATTATTAGATTGGCAAATGGCGGGGGAGAGACTGAGAGCGGCAGGCTGTGTCAAACAGCTGGTTTCCGGTCGATAACTTAAGTTTAGATTGACCTATTTAGACCAAACTGAACCCTTAACCTTTTTACTCTTCGAATATTCCTTTCAGAAATAAAGACATGAATAAGCTGAATTGTTATAATGGCATGAAAAATGCCATGGTAGAAACTAGAATCTGATCTGAATTAATGCATACGCAAACCAAGCAGGTCCTGATCAGACGTGTCCTACAGGAGCCATCTGACCTTGGTCTTCTCGGTTTGCAAATGTGTATCAGTTGAGTAAAGTGTTAAGAATTAGATAATTGTATTTTTTCTAGGCATTCAAATGCTTACCACCTGTGGAGCAGATTTACAAGGAAGCTGTTGAATCCTTGTTGAAGTCCGAAAGATACTCAGAGTGTGTGTCTATGTGTGACACTGTTTTATTAACTAACTGTGGACAGAACAGTGTGTTTGACTCTAGTATGCTAAATGACAGCAGTCTTGTGAACTCTAGTGCTTTATCCACCAACAACAACAAGGACGATTCAATTACCATGATGTTATTAGAGGAGGATTCTCAGGGTGGTTCAGTGAGTAAGAAGAGGAAATTTAGTGACAGTCAATGTTTGAAGGGGAGTGGTTTACATGAATCAACATACACAGAGGTCGTGACCCTGAAGATGAAGGCCGAGGCCCTGGTAAAGCTGGGAGACAGTGTTCGTGCCCTGAGTTGTTTGGAAAGGTAAGTGGTTTGGGCTTGTGTCCATTTGCACTTATAACAACTTATCTAATTAATATTCATGATGAAGTCATTATTTCTTATATAAATATTCATGGAGTAAAGAATTAAGAATTCATTACCATATGGATATTCATGGACTGAATTTTTATAATTATACATTATTATGGGAATTATTTGACTGGCTGAAACTGTAGAATCAGATCTATATTCGTCTATAAGCCAACAGAGCATACCATGATCAGACAGCGACTACATTATATTACTGTCTGGTTTGTGTCTACTCTGTTTGCAAAGGTGCCAAAAGTTCTCTGTATGAGACCTTATTCTGATTCCAAGAAGAACTTTGCACTGATTTCAGCTTGTTTCCCTCTCAAACAAAATTAGGGCTTGTCATAGCATTGGTGTGCAGTGTTTTAGCTGAAACTCCACTTGTCAACTTGATGTGCATATTGCTACTTCCAAACATCCAAATTACCTCCTAGTGACACATTTTTGTGCCTCTATAAAATTCACATTGTGAAACCATTGTGATAAATAGAGCACTTGCTCCTGTAGGAGCAAATGCTCTATTTATCACAATGGTCTACAAAATTCTACAAAATTTCCTTTTCTCTAGTTAATGCTCCTTTTCAGTAGATTAATTCAAAAAGGTTTGGTCTAAAAATAGCCTAGGAGAGAATGAGTTACAGGTATTCTAGGAGAGAATGAGTTACAGGTATTGTCAAGGTGTGACTTTGATGTCAATAGCCAACAGGATTCTTCATTAAAATATAACCCCTATACTCAGAAGAGTAGACCCAGACCAGATTGCTCCTGTAAGAGATGTCTGATCAGGGTCTTCTCTGTTTGATTATAAAATAATATAGATCAGGGTCCATGCTTATAAAGCTTTTAGTTGAGTCTGAGTTCGTTCTCAAGTTTTTGATTGGTCAGATTTGAGCCTATCGGACCAATCAAAAGCTTGAAAACTCAAATCTGACCAATCAAAAGCTTGAGAACGAACTCAGACTCAACTAAAAAGCTTTATAAGTATGGACCCAGATTCTACATGTTTCTGCCATGGCCAAAAGTTCCTGTGTTCCCATGACAGTACAAAAATTCATCCAATTAACTCTTTCCTTCATATAAATGCCTTTTCACGCATTTGCAAAGAGGGTAGACCTTATAGGAGCTATCTGATCAGGGTCTGCTCTGTTTTTAGCTTACCTGAGCAAAACTGAGGGTGAGCTTTTGGGAGACGAATATCCGGCGTGTGTCATGCGTATGTGCGTCGTCAACAATTTGCTTGTGAATACTCTAGTGGTCACAATTGTAGTCCAATCTTCATGAAACTTGGTCAGAATGAATGTCTTGATAAAATCTCGGACGAGTTCGAAAGTAGGTCAAGTTGGGTTAAAAACTAGGTCACTAAACTTGGGCTAAAAATGTGACCTCTAGAGGGTTCACAAGGTTTTCCTATTTTTAGCCCAATTTTCATGAAACTTGGTCAGAATGATTGTCTTGATAAAATCTCCGAGGAGTTTGAAAAGTGGGTTACCTGGGGTAAAATACTAGGTCACTGGGTTAAACAGTAGAAAAACCTTGTGAACACTCTAGTGGTCACAATTTTAATCCAATCTTAATGAAACTTGGTCAGAATGAATGTCTTGATAAAATCTCGGACGAGTTCGAAAGTGGGTCAAGTGGGGTTAAAAACTAGGTCACTAGGTCGGTCAAACAGTAGAAAAACCTTGTGAACACTCTAGTGGTCACATTTTCGTCCAATCTTCATGAAACTTAGTCATAATGATTGTCTTAATAAAATCTCAAACGAGTTTGAAAGTGGATTATGTGGGGTTAAAAACTAGGTCACTAGGTCAAATAGTAGGAAAACCTTGTGAACACTCTTGGGGTCACATTTATAGCCAAATCTTCATGAAAATTGGCCAGAATAATTGTCCTAATAAAATCTTGGACAAGTTTGAAAGTGGGTTATACGAGGCAAAAAAAGTAGGTCACTGGGTCGTATCTTAGAAGAATTTAGTTTACACTCCAGTGGCCATATTTTTAGCCCAGTCTTCCTCAAACTTGCTCAGAGTGTTTGTCTTGGTGATATCAAGGTTGAGTGTGATCATGGGTTGGGTGTGAATAAAAAGTAGGTCACTTGGTCAAATCTTAGAAAAATTACTCTAGAAAGCACATTTTTAGCCCAATCTTCATTGGTCAGAATCATTGTTTTGATAAAATCAATATACTAAATCTTTGAAAATCTTGTTCTGCAGAGCCACTGCTCATGATCCACTATCAACATTGTTCAAATATTGTCCCTAAGGGCAATATTGGCCCTACCCATGGGCTACTTAGCAAAAAAACTTTAATCTATGGTAATCAGGTGAGCGATTAAGGGCCATCTTGGCCCTCTTGTCTTAAATGGTATAATATTGATCTGATTATACAGCTTTTGCCTGTCAGAGCCAATACATCCTTTGAACATTATGCTATCATAATATTCAGCATATAAATATTCATGATGTCATTGTTTTACATGAATATTTAACAGGGAAAGGGTTAATCATTATTTTTACATGAATATTCATGAAGTAAAAGATTGAGGTGTATTTACAGGGCTACAGATACTGTTACAAAGTACAGGCGGTGTTTGTTGCAAACCCATACCCAGGACCAACCAGCATCCAAACGGCGGAAGGTAGAGTCGGTAAGTTGTAGTGTCTACAAGGATGTGACAAGTGAGAAAACTTTTGACATTGAAGGTGACATTTACACACTGACTGCGAACATTCTTATTGCTCAGAAGCAACATCAAGAAGCTCAGCATTTCCAGCGACTGGCAGCCCAATTGACAGCAGCATCAACCAGAACTGGTGTAAGGTAACTCTGCGACGTATTGGACAAGGAAGTTGTTTGTGATACTAGTTACTGTAGTACAATGAAACCATGCAAAAAATCTTCAACCCTTTACTTGATCAGTATTCATGTAAGAAATAATGACATGAATATTTATATACAATGAAATATAAACTCTTACAGTATTTTTTGGCCATTGCAAAACTAGAAAATCAGATTGATATAATTCCATAAGCAAGCATTGCAGACCCTGATCAGACATTTTTCTGATGCTGTCAGGTCTGGGTCTTCTCTGTTTGCATAAGCATCAACATGTCTATATCACGTAACGGGTTGAAAGCCCGCCTACATTTTAAGACTCCAGTGGTTGCTTAACCTGTTACTCCATGAATATTCATGTAAGAAATAATGACATAGTGAATATTAATTTGATTATTTATTATGATTATAGCACATGGACACAGCAATCTTTGGCCATGGTAGAAACTGTGAACTCTATCATAAACAGAGCAGACCCTGATCAGACGGCTTCTACAGGAGCCATCTGATCTGGGTCTACTCTGTTTGCAAAGGTGTAGAAATGCGTGTTTATGGAGTAAAGGGTTAGCACTTTGCATGCTAATGGTGAAACCGTGATTACCTATGCAATCAGTTTGGATCAAAATGAGACACAGTATAATGGGGTATCTCATCAGGATCCAAACTGTTTGACTATTTGACCATACTTTTGCAAAGAAATGAGAGAAATTTTATTTTAAGAATTGAAGCAGACGACAATTGTTGCAGATGAAAAAATACTTAGCTTTGCAAAGATTTTGCTATATGTTAAGTATAGAAACAGGTAGATGTGAGAAGATCTAGTCATAGTTTAGCTTTCAAAGCAGTTAGATTGTAATATATTCATATAGAGTGTGTATAATAGGATGAGACCTGATCTAAATATTGTACAGAGATACAATGGTGTGTACCCAAATACTAAAATCGTCACTTCTCCAACAAACCCAATACTGTTATCACTCTTTAGAATCGTCTCTTCGAGACGATTCTAAAGAGTGGTCACAGTATAGGGTTTGGTGGAGAAATAAAGAAATTATTCTTGAAAATGTTTAAATTTACGCATCTTATCTGGACCTCTGTGTTGTATTTTAACCCTTTACCTGATGAATATTCATATTACTAGTTGGATTGGGTACAAGCATTTTCAAAATTGGAATAATACACGTACAAGAAAATAGAGCCAGTCAGTCAGTCGGCAAGCATGTTTCCATGCACCTAGCATCTAAAGCAGCTTCTCCTCATAAACATGTTTATTGGAGCCATCTGATCAGGGTATTATAGTATAATATAGATCTGATTTTGCAGTTTCTGCCTGAGCCAAAATGTCCTGTGCTCATGTGCCATTCTAAAAAGTAATCGAATTAATATTCATGATGTCATTATATCTTACATAATATTCAACAGGGAAAGGGTAAAAAAAAAACCCACCTAGTATGACTGCAGTAAAACCTCCCTACAGCAGTCAGTTGTTGGAGAGATGTGATTGTATTGGGTTTACATCACTTTAACAGTGTTTCATTCATATTGTGACATCCAGCTAAATACAGATGGAGGAAGACCCCAGTGGTTCTTCAGTGGTTTATGCATTGGTCCATTCACTGAATGCCTGGGTATAACCACTGAGATACAGCAAGTGTTACCGGATTCTATAATTGATGTCTCTATAAAAGAAGAGAAGGCGACAATCAGTTTACGCGGTTTTTAATCTCTCTCGGGCGGAAGTGTGCAATCTGGAAAGCGCATATTCATCTAACACGTTTCTATACTCTCATTAATTAGACAGCTAATAAATATCATCATCAACTCGTTGGTTGAGTAGTACATGTTAAATCATTGTCCAAACAATGTAGATCCCGATATAATAAATCTGGTTCTACACAGTTGACATTTAACCTAAACGTGTCAGATGAATAGTCAACATAACATACATGTACACGTTATGCAAATAAGTATCTTTAAATAAAGTAAAATGCCGATTAACTCTATATCACGAGCCATGTGCACCTTACACGGTTCATGACAGTGAGATTGAGTTAATCAAATATTGCAAATATTAAACTTCATGTATACTTTAAGATTTCATTGTCATTCATATAGTTATGCACTTTGAATCAAACAATCATTATCTAACAGCAGAGTTTCCTTATTCAAAAGCATGTGCTACGTGTCTGGTACTTGACAGTGGAACAGTAGGATTTATTCAAAAGCATGTGCTACGTGTCTGGGTCATGACAGTGGAACAGTATAAATCTACAGGATCTTGATTAAACAGAATCTTCTCACAGATTCATTAATCTAAACCAAATTTGAACACAAAAGTGAATACTTGAATGTATTTAGACTCATTAAACTTGTTGATAAGTAAACAAACAAACCAACGGTGGCAAACCGCTAGGATTTCAATACAACACATCTGTTGATGTGTTGATCAAGCTCTACCAGGTTTGCCAAACAAATAAACTATCATTATCAATACTTCAGTTCATGTCACACCACTTAACAATCAAGATTTATAGCAAATAAACACAATATCATAACACCATGTGGGTTTCGCGCGAATCGCGAAGACCCAAGACAAACTGTTTAACAAATTGATATGGTCGTTGTCAAGTCTTTTAACCTTGGAATATCAGAAGATTATACATTATGAATTATAGATATTCACTCATACAACATGGAAATGTGTCTTAACTCACCTATAAAAGAAGAGAAGGCGACAATCAGTTTACGCGGTTTTTAATCTCTCTCGGGCGGAAGTGTGCAATCTGGAAAGATCGATAACTCCCCCCGAAGAGTATTCCCGCCCCTCGATTCGCCCCTCTCAGCTTTGACCAGACATTTCCTTTAGTTACGAACTGGACGGAGTACACCTAGCACCGTAACGACATCGTAACCCAAAATACAGTACGCAATGGTATATTATTAAACAGTGGAGAATGATATAAGCGTTTAATAGAGAATTTTAAGTACCCCCCTTTTATACCCGTAACACTCTCCCCCCACTTGAAAATGTCGTCCCGACATTGACTAGAGTATCATGACTAGAGTATTATGCATCGACTAGAGATTTCTACTACATATAACAAACATACCGCAGTAACCGCACCCTTTTTGACTCTCCCTACAGGTCTGGATCAATATCAAACCGTCGGTATACCTACCTCTATTAGTGAATTTCCAGTAATTCAATAATAACAGTCAATGACTAGAATTGGCTGATTCTAATCACCTACATGCCTACTGGCGACTGTGACCGTTTGATAATAAGTCTGCGACTTACCAAAGAAGATGACGTCAAATTATTGGTCCGTCCTTCGGACTGGATCCGCAAGCTGACAAGCTCTCCCCATCTGAAACGTGCTACCAATTAATCAGGTACGAATCTCTACATACGGATTTCAATCAAACATGTATAATTACTAATACTGATAATTAGAGATAATACTGATATGTGGCAAATATTGCCAGTAGCCACCACAGCTAATCTGCAGTATACCACGGCTGGCCTATCTTGTCATAGGTCAACCTGTACGGTGCTCTTCTGGTTCGAGCTGGTCTCTGCTCCCTTTCAGACATGTCGCCGTCAACACCAGAGCTCTCATCTGAGGCAGTTTCGCTACCAACTGTGGATCCTTCCGAGTTGGTCCTGTCTGTCTCCTCACTTTGGTTGTTGTCGTCAGCCGACATCCATTTTTCTGGGGACTGTCTATAATCCTCACTCTCACCAGAGCTTCGTACACTGTCTCCATTTTCCTCAATTAAGCCCTCATCGTCCGTGAAGTCCTTCAGCAGAGCATGGGCTTCCCCACGAATTTCGTCTTCCCTCAGCCCTGTAGACACGCTGTGGCGGAATTGGTGATCGACCAAGTCGTGTTGATAACTGAGCGTTGCTGATTCCTTAGACGCGAATAGGATTTTCTGTTTCAGTTCCAAAGCCCGAAATAAGAAATCTTGGAGTGATTCGTTCCCATTCTGACGCAGTGAGCAGAGTTCTTGGTATAGCTCGGTCGAGCTGTTCTCTTTGTAGAAGGCACGTATCACTGCCTGGAGTTTAGGGAGCGGCAAGGATTCTCTACCCTCCAGGTACCCCCTCAACTTGGATCCTGCCTGAATGGCGCGAATTACACCATCAATTAGATCCCTGTCATTGTAACCGTTCTTTTTTCCACTTTCAAGTTGCCTTACAAAACTTAAATACCCTATACAGTTCCCACCATCACCTATGCTTCCCGATATTTTAAACTCTCTTCTTAGTGTTTTTAACATTTCACTGTCAGACAGTTCCACCTTGGTTTTAGAGTCTGCGTCACCTGATGTCGGCTCTTTTTTTTACTTCTGCCGGGCTGGTGATGGCTGGCGATTTAGATTTGAATGCCGCCAACAGTTCGGACAACTTGGAGAGGCAGTCCTCTTCCTTTAGAACATGGTCCGTAAGATAGGTTTCAAAAGCCAGAACTAGCTCAGTCCTAGATGATCCCTCGCCGAGCAACGGTAGATATTTCTTTGTCCAGGCCCTTAAATATTTTCTCCTGCCGTCCAAAGCTTTGTCTTGACCTCCACTAACCGACCCTTCTCCTCGTCGTTCATCTTCCTATTGGCGTATCCCGGACGAGCCCCCAAATGTTACCGGATTCTATAATTGATGTCTCTATAAAAGAAGAGAAGGCGACAATCAGTTTACGCGGTTTTTAATCTCTCTCGGGCGGAAGTGTGCAATCTGGAAAGCGCATATTCATCTAACACGTTTCTATACTCTCATTAATTAGACAGCTAATAAATATCATCATCAACTCATTGGTTGAGTAGTACATGTTAAATCATTGTCCAAACAATGTAGATCCCGATATAATAAATCTGGTTCTACACAGTTGACATTTAACCTAAACGTGTCAGATGAATAGGCAACATAACATACATGTACACGTTATGCAAATAAGTATCTTTAAATAAAGTAAAATGCCGATTAACTCTATATCACGAGCCATGTGCACCTTACACGGTTCATGACAGTGAGATTGAGTTAATCAAATATTGCAAATATTAAACTTCATGTATACTTTAAGATTTCATTGTCATTCATATAGTTATGCACTTTGAATCAAACAATCATTATCTAACAGCAGAGTTTCCTTATTCAAAAGCATGTGCTACGTGTCTGGTACTTGACAGTGGAACAGTAGGATTTATTCAAAAGCATGTGCTACGTGTCTGGGTCATGACAGTGGAACAGTATAAATCTACAGGATCTTGATTAAACAGAATCTTCTCACAGATTCATTAATCTAAACCAAATTTGAACACAAAAGTGAATACTTGAATGTATTTAGACTCATTAAACTTGTTGATAAGTAAACAAACAAACCAACGGTGGCAAACCGCTAGGATTTCAATACAACACATCTGTTGATGTGTTGATCAAGCTCTACCAGGTTTGCCAAACAAATAAACTATCATTATCAATACTTCAGTTCATGTCACACCACTTAACAATCAAGATTTATAGCAAATAAACACAATATCATAACACCATGTGGGTTTCGCGCGAATCGCGAAGACCCAAGACAAACTGTTTAACAAATTGATATGGTCGTTGTCAAGTCTTTTAACCTTGGAATATCAGAAGATTATACATTATGAATTATAGATATTCACTCATACAACATGGAAATGTGTCTTAACTCACCTATAAAAGAAGAGAAGGCGACAATCAGTTTACGCGGTTTTTAATCTCTCTCGGGCGGAAGTGTGCAATCTGGAAAGATCGATAACTCCCCCCGAAGAGTATTCCCGCCCCTCGATTCGCCCCTCTCAGCTTTGACCAGACATTTCCTTTAGTTACGAACTGGACGGAGTACACCTAGCACCGTAACGACATCGTAACCCAAAATACAGTACGCAATGGTATATTATTAAACAGTGGAGAATGATATAAGCGTTTAATAGAGAATTTTAAGTACCCCCCTTTTATACCCGTAACACTCCCCCCACTTGAAAATGTCGTCCCGACATTGACTAGAGTATCATGACTAGAGTATTATGCATCGACTAGAGATTTCTACTACATATAACAAACATACCGCAGTAACCGCACCCTTTTTGACTCTCCCTACAGGTCTGGATCAATATCAAACCGTCGGTATACCTACCTCTATTAGTGAATTTCCAGTAATTCAATAATAACAGTCAATGACTAGAATTGGCTGATTCTAATCACCTACATGCCTACTGGCGACTGTGACCGTTATTAAACAGTGGAGAATGATATAAGCGTTTAATAGAGAATTTTAAGTACCCCCCTTTTATACCCGTAACACAAGCCAGCTTGAAGGCTTTTTCACATTGAAAACCCCAAATGCCCAGGCCGGGGGAGAAGGAAAGTGGCTGTTATAGGCAGGGTTGTCATTAGTAACCGATTACCGATGCAAACCATCGGTTGTTTTCGTCGCTGCATCGGTTGTTTTTTGTGCCGAGACAAAATTATAGAAAAGTAATTTTACGTGAGCACCGGTTATTTCTGTCCGAGTCGTTGCGTATACGGCGATGTACTCGGCTCTTATCGTTACGATCCTTATACAGAAAGTCGGTTCATCACAGCAATGGAGAACAAAACAAAACGAAAGCATTCTAGTTTATTCGACTTCGGTTTCAAGCCGAAAGGTGATAAAATAAAGTTGAAACAGTTGTTGTTCCTCTGTTTATTCTGTTTAATTGTTATTCGCCTTTGTTACCGTTCTAGCGCTTGAAAATTTCGCATGGTGTTTTCTAGTTCAATATTTTCAATTCCGACGTGAAACGTTCGATCGCCCCGTCGACCGATGCATTCTAATACATCCCATAGTTTTCTACCCTCGAAAGAATCACTTATGATAAATCCAACAACGTGGACTGATATCAGAATATACAGTTGTTGATGTTATACTTCCGATTGCTAATTCTCGCGATGTTTCGTATCACGTTCAGGAATTCGGACCTGTTACCGTTCGTACACCTACAGCTCAAACCATGTTTTGAAGAACGGAAAACACTTGAAATGCACAAAATAACTTATTATATTAATAAAATAACAATTTCATGAAAACATTCTCACAAGAAAAGGTCTCATTTAAAAATGATTTCCCTTTCCCTTGTGCACATATTCAAAACTGGTAAGAGCTTGTTGGTAGTTTTCCATTTGGTGTTAGTCAAGTTCTTGTTTGACTTTAGCATGCAGTTCGATGAGTTGCATCATGTTTATGGTAAGAGCCTAATGTTTCTTTGCTATTTATTTTACAAGGAAATAAAACATTGCATTGATTTACTTAAAAAAAAAAAAAAGCTTGGTTGCTACTTTGGGGGCATCACAAACACTTTTTTCAAAATGATCTCTGTTTATGTACTAAAGAAGATTATTTTTGAACTAAATAATATGCAGTGAAAATTCTAGATTCTTAATCTAAATTAAACAAAATTCACACTGGTGAATACCTAGGTTTCATCATTTTAACTAAGAAATATTTTGCTTATATTAGATTAAATTTATTTGTCAATAAACTGTATCTAGATCTACTCAACATAATAGAAATCCTGAAAAACTGGCACCAATTTTTAAACGATTTTAATTTACCAAGCATAACTGGAGGTTGAAGAGGTACATGCATGTTTATCAATATAGGGTATAACTCACAAACTGTATACAATACTACGAAGCAAAACATTTCAAATATGATTTATACCTTCACTTTGTTGTAAAACAGTTCTTGCATAACACATACTAGTTGTCAAAGACTAATGTTATTCTGTCTAATATAAGATCTGCTTCTAAAAGTTGGCAAAATACAGTTAATTAGAGTGTGAAAATTGGCCAAGGAGAGCTCTTCCTTGGGGTGTCCAAATGCTTAAAATCGTTTTCGGTCGGGGGCAAAGCCCCCCTGGCCCCCCTACCAGGGCGTTGCCCTGGACCCAAAGGGGGGCCTAAGCGGCCCCCTCGACCCCCGGCTAAATCGCTTGATTCTCTATAAAAATCTGTTGTTCCAAAACTTAATGACAACCCTGTATAGGGCAATGGCTGTTATGGGAGGATCAATTTTAATTATGACAATGTTTAGACAGAAAACATTCAAATTGTCAGGAAATAGGGTGTATCACTTGACATGTAACAGGCAGAAATAATCCGAATAATCATAGTATAGTTCATATCAATAAATTGGTGAATGATATACAGTCAAACCTTGATTAATCCAACACTAAAATACGTATTATTATCGATCTTTAAGACAGGTGGTAGCTTTATGCACGGTGAAAGTCATGCAGAAAGCTCCTCTAGGAGCTTTCTGCATGACTTTCACCGTGCATTAAGCAGCCACCTGCCTAATAGGATAAAAATTCGTCTATACAGAAAATTCAGATTTTACTGTATTCTGATCAAAATTCATTATCAACCTACTAAGAGATACACTGTATTCATACATGTGATAACTACCGACGGTAGGTGAAATCTACCGTTTTCAGAGGTGGTCTACCGGCCTACCGATTCGATAGACGATTCTACCGCTTTACCGCTTCTGCTACGGTAATTTTTTAGTGAACTATATTTTCATCTCCCTGGGGAAAATTATCTGTTAGTTCTCTACACACACAAACCGCCTTTAGCATACTGTCATGCTGTGATACACGCTTGGCCCGTTTTGGTGTGTATCTCCCGCGGAGAACACCCGAATATTATGTAATCTCAAGTTGGTTCCCGCTTGCGCTGTACTGGAGTTATCAAATATTTTTTTCGGGAACCAGTCGTGTCAAAATGCAAATGGCAGCATGCGCCTTTGCGGGATTCACGCATACAAATCAGACAGAGTTCCATCCTAAGGCAATGCCGCCGCATAAAATCCCAAATTCCCCTCTCTAAATAGACAATTTAATCTGAATTCACATCGGGATGTTTTGTTTTCATTTCACGGTCGCGAAAGAGTCGCTACTTGTTGCTTGGAGACTGCATATTTATTTCCGGTAGTGACGTCCCCCAGATACAGCATCTGGTGTGAAGTTTTTTACGCGATTTGATTGGTTAATTTATATATCAAAATCACATAGTCTCTCGCGCGAGTCGAAAACGAAAGTGAAAAACATTTTGTTAACAAATGTGATTATCTGGATTTTTCTATACGATAACGAAGCAGTTATGTCCGAAGAAAGACTGAAAGTGAGGACAGGACTTTATTACATTTCTCCACTGGCCCATCTGTCACTCAGTTAAGAATAGACTGACATAGAGGACGTTGTCCACAAAACCACATGCGGCACGCATTACTCTGTAGCGAGGAGACAAAATTAAGACGAGGGGAGTGCGTTATCATAGCTTCAAAAAGCAGTATGCACTCCGACCGTTAACAACAAGTAAAGAACGAATAACTCCGAATATTCGGAACGATAAACAGTTTAGTTTTATTCAGCAACTCGGCAATACGAAAAAAGTACGAAAGATTCGTCCCCAGATCGATTGTACTGAATAAATCAAGATTTGTCAACGTTTTTTCATGGAAATTTTTTTGACTTGAGGTTGGGCATTGTCCTCCAAAAATTGGAGAAAATACACTTTTTTGCTATTGGAAATACATGTATAGCCGAATAAGGGCTATAAAATAAACCTAAAAACCCTGAAACTGTAATAAATTAAGATAAAATGGAATACATTTTTCAGTAATAAATCTTGATTTTTTCATGACATTATTTAATTATAGGAGCTGTCTGATCTGGGTCTACTCAGTTTGCAAATGAGAGAAACATGTTTATATGAAGGAAAGGGATAATGGGGTTATTGATCTCTAGGCATTGTAAGGGTTGGAGATGATGCCATGGATGGCTGTGTATGGATGTAGTCTGTATAATGTATGGTTTGTAATGGTAGATTTATTGTTATAACAGCACATGGACATTTGATTTTTTTGAGCCAAGCCAGAAAGTGTGGAATCATTCCAATATCATAAGCAAAAAGAGCAGACCCTGATCAGATAGCTCCTATATGCATGAAAAGGCGTTGATATAAAGGAAAGGGTTAAGTGTGTAAATGTTATGTGTGTAGTGTAAGGTTTGTAATTATGGGTACAGGTTATACTGTAACAGTATTTATGTAATTAAGGTATTAATGATTATGTGAAAAAGTATAAAAAAAAAAATAAGTATCCAGAGGGCAATTTTTTCATCTCCATATATTTTGTCGTGTCGGTGAAATCTACCTGACAAAAGTCAAATCTACCTGACAAATTTCCTAAATCTACCTGACATGCTCCAACAAGTTATCACATGTATGTGTATTTATACTAAGAACTAAATTTCTAAACCCGTTCAGTTTGATAATCATTGCAAACAGAGAAGACCCAGAACAGATGGCTTGTGTAGGAACCGTCTGATCAGGGTCTACTCTTTTTGCTTATCTAATTAGAAATCGGTGTTTCCTCGAAAACACTGCACTTTTCAATTGTAAACTGCTAAATATAGGGGTGTCAAAAGTCATCTACATGAGGGAATAAGCAAAGTAGTCAAAAGGTGTCTTCATGAGGGAATACACAAAGTAGTCAAAAGGTGTCTACATGAGGGAATACGCAAAGGCATCGAATGTCGTCAATATCCGGTAATTGGTTAAATGATGATCAGAAAATATTTAGGTCTACACTAGTAAATTATTTTTATGCTGTGAATTCTGTAAGAAAATTGCACATACTGTTGAACCTACAGATCTGGACATTTTACCGGTCAAGGAAACTTCACCAAAATCTGTTGTCTAATCATGCTTCCCAACTCTCACGATTTCGTCGGGAGTCTCCCGATTCAGAAGACAAATCCCGATCAACCCGATCATTTGACTAAAAACCCGATTTGAAAAAAAAAATCGAAATTGCGATTATTGGGTGTATTGAAAATTTGAAATCTTTAGCAGAGGTCAGAAAACATTTTGTTTGCTCTTCAGAATTACCCTCATAAACGTGTCAAAGGATTAGCCCAAGGTGGTCCAGATGGTCTCCCTACTATTAGAGTTTTCACAGATAGCCACTCAACCGTAAACGTTTGATAACAAACAGCGCTTTAATCATCCATTTGTTTATACCAGAAATTGGTCATGATGTCGTAATCGGTCATGATGTCGTAATTGGCTATCCTAGTGATGCACATTACTTGGACAAAGACTTTATTCAATTATAACAGAAATTCTATTTTCATAATTAAGATATAAGACATAGAAATGCTTCTCTGCTTCCATGTTACTGACTGCTGTGCTTGGCCTCGTTGTTTCAATGGGCAGAAACACTTCGAAATCATAGCCCACTTGACTGATCTTCATGGAGTTAATTTGTGCACAAAGATGCTTTTTCATGAATATAATTAATGATAAGGACACTAAAGATGTAATTAAAAACACCATGAAATATTTTCTACCATTTCATACCCTAAAATAATAATTACAATATAAATTTGAAATGTCATTGGTTTTCGCGAATATTGTTGATATGGGCTAAAACACGGACCCTTGACCTTTTCGGATTTTAACATTTCTTTGACTGCTAAATGTTTGCAGTAACTAACTTGAACTGACTAAAGTTTAACTACCAACTCATAACCCCCTGAATGTTCAAAAGGACAATGCAAGTTCCTAATAAGCCAGGTCATATTTTGTGTGTTTGATAATGAATTGCATAATTACAAACAGTGCAGACCCATATCCAGGGGGCTTATGTATTTGTCATTTGGTGTGGTTCAACACTGTTTGCATAAGTATACTTTTTATTCACAGGTACTCTGTATATGCCTTACTGGGGTTCAATGGATTAAGTCAGTAATTCTTTTGTTTTGTTATATTGAAGAAAAAAAAAAATATAATTATTCTTTGGTGCCTGGTTTGGAGAAACAAAATTATGTAACAAATTTAAACAATATTTAAAAAAGAAGCTGTGCTGTTTCCTTCATTTACAACACTATAAATAAATGTAGTATAACAAAATCAATGAAAAATGTCGCGACGCGAAAATCTCCCTCTTGAAACCCCAAATCTCCCTCTTAGAAATCATGAAAACCCCTCTTGAGAGTCAAAAAAAGTTGGGAAGCATGTGTCTTAGGGGTTGATGTTGCTTGATATGGCTGAGCTGGCATTGTTGAAACTGTTGGAGATGTAGCCAAAAATGCAGAAGAATAACTTGGTGAAACTGCATGAAGTGGCCTGGGACTTTAATTTCTAAAAAAATAAAATGACAGGTAAAGAAACATTTTCTTTTGAATCTGATCTTGCTTAACTAAAGAGAAGTATGAATTAAACCTTTTTTGTCAGAATGACAACCTTAAATTATAAATCCTTCAAAGAAATGTCTTTATAAGCAATTACTTCCGTCAAGAGATGACTGATCATAGAACTTAATAGATCAGGATGTGTAGTTTCTATCACGGTACTTACATACTATTTTCCAAATCAAAATTTTAAGATTCTGTCAATGAATATTCATGAGCTAATGAAATTCTGAAGAAACAGATAAGGATAGGGTTAAATTATAGTGGAAGAGAAAAGTGAAAAAGTATTAAACAGCGACATTTATAATGGTAGTTACAGTTATCATTGGTAGATGTTTAAAACATTATCAGCTCAAACCATTGTGTACAACAGTTTTGACATAACCTTTGATAAATACACTGAAGGAATGTTTTCAGCAGAAATGTTAGTTTCAAATACTAACAAGAAAATTATATCCATAGGACACAAATGCCTCCTGGCGATATTGCTTGTAAATCAAGCACTTTTATGTTATATTGTGAAGAAAAAGTCCCATTACTCTGGTAAATTTGGTCGAAATATTCCCCGTCTTTACATACACTTTCACATCAATGTTGTTCAGATCTGTGAAATTTTGAAGTAAATCCTCCCAATTGTTTATGATGAGAGCAAGGCTATATGTCTTTCACACGGAAAGCATAACTAATTAAGTATTAAGAATTTCTTAATGCAATATGTACCTCCACTTCATGCCATAAATAATTGAGATTGTACTCAAGATAGGCTGATCTGTTTTGCAATTCCTTGTAGCTTGCTTGTAATCTAAAAAAGTCTTCTTGGCAAGTTGGATGCACTGTGGATTTCTTGGGTGTTGTTCCAGTTTGGTTTATAATATTGACTGACTGACCCAGTAGCTGGGATGATTGCATACTGTAAAATGTGAACTGTTTTACAAAATTATGCTTAGTAGTCTCTAAGAGGGCTTCTTAGAGTATTCAGACATGATGTTGAATGGAAATGCTAACTATGCTTGACTGTTAACCCTCAGATGCCCTTCTCCGATGTTGTTCAAGGCAAACTTTTTACGAGAGTAAGCCTTCAAGGTTCTACCTGGGTGCTTAACTGGACCTAAACTTGGCTATTAGAAACATAGTGCATAACAGCATGTAGGGTGTCACACTCCCATTAGCCAGACATAGTGATGTAACTAAAATACTTATATCAAGCAATGCAAAACCCTAACAAATAACCCTAACAAATAATGTAGGATCTGTCTAATCAGGGTCGGCTCTGTTTGTTTGTGGAATTATATAGCTCTGTTTCTATACTCTCAGCCACAATCAAAACTTCTATTGTTAATAATGCTTTAAAATTGTTTGGCTTAGTTATGACTCTTGTACTTTTTCATCCACTTATGATTGTAAAATTAATAAAGTTAGAAATAGCTATGAAAAAGATTGGACTCTCACAAGAAATGTAAATTTTATACATTCACAAAGGACCACAGCTCTTAAATGAATGTAAGAGTTATGGCCCTTGCACTACATTGAAAACAAGTTACAAGCCGATAGCTAGACAGTTATATATATACAACTGCCTAGTAAATATATATACATATACAATTGCCTACTAAACTTTATAAACATACCTTAAATTGAGGTCTGTCTTAAGGAAATGATTTCATCTAACAAAAGATTTCTTGCCTTTAGTCTGTTGTCTTTTAGGGCCTTTACCACAGCTTTCAGTTTTCTTTGTATAAATTTATACAAACGGAATTATACATATATAAACACTCGCTAACAAATATAAGTGTCATATGAGCATTAATATTTGAATGAACAGGATAAACAGTGAACCTAACCTATTCTTCTTTTCTTTTTTCTCTCTATCTTTGATCTTCTAATCTATTATCTTTCTACTAATCATCTACCGTACTCTAGAACCCGGGAAGACTAGAACTTGTCCTGATGAATAACCATCTTTGTTCCTTTTTCCTTCTTTCTTTGAATTAAATCCTACCACTTTTTTTATGATGAGAGCAAAGGCTATGTCTTCCACACAGAAGGCCTAAAAAGTACTAATTAAGTATAAAGAATTTCTTCATGCAATATGTACCTCCACTTCATGCCACAAATAATTGAGATTGTACTCAAGATAGGCAGATCTGTTTTGCAATTCCTTGTAGCTTGCTTGTAATCTATTTAAGTTTTCTAGGCAACTTGGATGCACTGCAGACGTCTTGGGTGTTGTTCCAGTTTGGTTTATAATATTGACTGACTGGCCCAGTAGCATGGATGATTGCTTACTGAACAAGAGGGCCATGAGGACCTGAAGCGCTCACCTTAGATAACCCCAGGGACGGGGCCATTTTTGACCACAGGAAATCATGTGTACAACCTGGTAGAGAACCACAAGGCAAAGCAGTATGCCAATAATTAAAGGTCTAAGTCTTACGGTTTTAGAGAAAAATAATATTTTATATTTTTCCCATGAAAAAATGATAACCCCTGAGGCAGGGCCAAGTTTGGCCAAGTGGTCAGGGTCGTAAGTTAAACATTCTTGGCAGAGGACGACAATTACCCACAGCTACATATTTGTAGAGGTCCATTATGATAATCAAGCTTAATTCAAAATCACATGACCACCTTCACATATAGATATCAGCTTGAGCACAAAAACTCTTTAATATTGAGCTTTGGCAGAGGTAGTAAATCAAATTGGCACTTCATCTCTGCCAGCAGACACAAGCGCACCATAAACCAGAGAAGTTTCAACAGTAATGACGTCGTCAGTGGCCATCAGGAGTTCAACATCATCCTCATTAAGGGATACACCCACCGCTGACCCACTCAACCTTTCCAAGGGAGCATCACATTTCTGAAATACAATTTTAGCAAATAAATATGGATGAACTCTCAATAAGTAAATTGTATACATGAGTGTTTAAAGGAACACACGTGTCACCAGCTTGCAGGTGACATAAAAACTGTAAATTCGCTGGAGTGCAAAAATCAGAACAAATGGGAATAACTAAAAAAAGTATTGCATGTAGAGAGACAATCAATGGTCCTCAATGAGAGAAAGAAACACATGAAATTTGAAAGCCCAATTATGATTAGTTTAGAAATTATGGCCAAAAACGGAAAGAATGATGGACAGACAGATAGACAGAAAAGTTATCCATAAGAAGGGATAGTTCTTTATCCTAGTTACTCTATCGATAGCTATATCCAATGGACAATAGACTATTGCGATAGTTGCTCTGGCTATCGATAGTTTCGATAGTTCTTTCATATAATTGGCAAACTCAAAGTAATAAACCAGCAATGAGTCTTTATCGTAGAATTCTATTCCGAAAATGTAAACATTGTTAAAGAGTACTTTCCCCTGTAAAGGCCTATGTAATAAACTAGAGCTTGGGTAGACAACCCCTAGCCAGAGTGCAGGCGACGGCTGTCAATGCGGGACAGCTACTTTAATATATGTTAAAGTGACGAAAAGTATACCTACTGCGGTTTTTAAGAATATCAAATTCATTACAAATCACCTAAAGATAAGTTTTCCATGAGTATGTTACAAAACTGGTTTTGTAAAATTTATAGTATCAGGCCTCTTTATGCTCATGTTTTAGTCAAACTGTTGTGTTTTCAAAAAGGTGCTGACCATAGCGGAGACTGAGTTAGTTAAAAACAAATGCCGTAAAACACATGTGGCAAAGAAAGTATTTGGAAATACTAGTACTTCGGACTTTTATTTTATTAATCTATTTCTGCCCAATTCATTTTAAATCATTTCTACAAACATTTTAGTCAGTATTTACAGCAAAGTTATATCTTACACTGTGCAAATTTGCATTTCTACAAGTTTTCAAATCTTGGCAATAACTATTGCAATAGTTTCCAGCAATAGCAATAGTATCGCAATAGTACTTTTAGCAATAGCAATAGTATTGCAATAGTCAAAACTGGCCCCAATAGTCAGCCCTATTCATAAGTGACACACTTCAGGTCAAGTTATTGTATATTGCAGAGCTGCAGATAAATCTGTTTGGTATTAATACTGTACTAAATGTAATGATGCTACATAAATATAGATAGAACAATTTGACCTGGGCACTGACATACTTTTAATTTGCATAAATAAAAATTCATACCATTTCTATATTATCATGGGCATTGCACAAGTTTGTCCTTGTCATGTGACCTGATAAGCAACTATGCATGAACTCACTCATGATTGTATGGTTTAAATTTGCACAGGTTATCGCTCTCCAGTTATTTCAGCGAGAATAGTTCAATATTTACCGGCTAAGTTTTATTTATAGCGTCATCCCTCTCATTATGTATTATGCATACAGGTAAAGGTCCAGGCCAAATTGTTGGAGCTATACCAGATACTTAGCATTTTCAGCGGAAAGTGATCATGTGATTGAATAACATTGCCTGTACAAGTAATAAGAGCACTGCATGCAGCTGCCAATGCTCCACCATTCCATTATACATGTAAATAAATGGGCATAATTTTTTTTTTTTAAAATTTAAAAACAATTTCGAGTTCTGACAAACGTTTCTAACAATGTAGAACATTGCCTATTATGTTTTCATTGGCGTCATAAAAATACAGAATTATTACTGACCTTTATTGTCGAACGACTTGTGGTCGAAAGTGTCGTCTCGGACTTGTAGGTGTTGGTCACTACATCTGTGACCAACACAAAGTCCCCTGGGCGCACATCAGCATTAACTGCTTCCCGCCAAAGAGTGATTTTAGCTCTTGCGCTTTTATCTTCAATGTGGATAGCCTTGATAGGTACATCTTGGCCCCTCACCGTCACGGACTGAGTGTCTCCTTCCTACAGCAAATACAAAATTATATGGTTATGTTAACAAGAATGCAGAAAAATAACCATTTTAACTAATGTCCGTATGACAGGTATTTCACATACCCCTCAAAAGCAACAATTCAGATAATTTCAAAGTCGTATAACTCTGTTAAAATATATTCAGAGCAAATATTCTCTTTTTATGTACTTTTGGCATCAAAGTAGTTCATCTGTGAAAAGTAAATCCTCCAATTAGTGTATTAGCAGTTGGACATAAAAATGTGCAGGACTAACACACAGACATGAATGTAAGGACAACAGAAAGGCTATATGCCTTCCATAAACAATGTTGTTTCGAGATGTCCTTACGATGTTCAGTCACGATTTACCCTTTCCTTCATAAGAACATGTTTTCGCATATCTGCCAACAGAGTAGATCCAGATCAGACAGCTCCTATAGGAGCCCTCTGATTAGGGTCTGCTCTGTATGCTACGAAATTTGATAGATCTGTTTCTAAACTTTCTGAAATTGCTATAATATTTCACCTTCAATATTTGAATATTCAGTAGGTTTTGACCTTTGGAATAAACATAGAACAGGGAAAGGGTTAAATATCATTTCAATACTATGTCTAGCAAATAAGTTGGAAATATGTCCACAGGTTGTTAAATTCAAACTTCTCTATTTAGAAAATTAGCACTTAAACCTGATCAAATTAGTCTACTGATACTGTAACCCTTTCCCTGTTTAACCCTTTCCCTCATATAATCCGTTCAAACTTTTCTTTTTAGAAAACTAGCACTTAAACCTTTTACAAGCATCTTCAAACAGAGTAGACCAGGAGTAGACCCAGATCAGATGGCTCATTTCTCTATTTGCTAATGGAATTTGATAGATCTGATGCTTTAGTTCCTAAAATGGCCACAATGATCCATCTTTCATCAGGTCAGGGTTTGGTTTTGCTCTGTTTGCTGATTGAATTAGATCGTATTCCTTGGTCATATTCGTTAGTTCCTAAAATGGCTACAATATTCCCCACTCCTAATTTCATTATAACTTTTTTCTCCAAGTTTATTCAGTAGGTATTGAGATTTGAAATAAATATAGAACAGGGAATGGGTTAATAATCATGCATGGAATAGTGACATCATTTTTATATATTAATTCTTTCCTCCATAAATATGCCTTTCCATGCCTCTGTAAAAGTCACCTCTTAAAACCATTGAGACAAATAGAGCATTAAAAATGTTGTTCCTACAGGAGCAAGTGCTCTATTTATCACAAAGATTTCAAAACTACAAAATTCTAGATTTTCGTTTTCTCTAGTAAATGGTTCTTTTCGGTAGATTCAAAAAGAGTTTGAGTCAAAAATGAAGGAAAGGGTTAAGATGAATATTTATATTGCAAATGAGCACACAACAATTAAGTATAGGCAGAACAAGATAACATTGAGGTCAGAAACATTGTCTTTTTCAGTGCTTGATTGATCGGTTCTCTTCAGATATACATGTTATGTTTTTTATGCCCCCTTTGACGATAGTCAGGGGGCATATTGTTTTTGCCCTGTCTGTTTGTCTGTTTGTCCGTTTGTCTGTTTGTCTATTTGTCTGTTTGTCTATTTGTTTGTCAGAAACTTTAACATTGGTCATAACTTTTGAGCCAGTATAGATAGAGACTTGATATATGGCATACATATGCATCTCATAAAGCCGCACATTTTGAGGGGTGATGTGTCAAGGTCAAGGTCATCCTTCAAGGTCAGAGGTCAAATATATGGGTCAAATGGCCAACTTTTACATTGGCCATAACTTTTGGACCAGTAGAGATAGAGACTTGATATTTGGCATGCTTGTGTATCTCATGAGGCTGCACATTTTGAGGGGTGATATGTCAAGGTCAAGGTCATCCTTCAAGGTCAGAGGTCAAATATATGAGGGGGCATAGTGTTTCACAATCACATCTTGTTCATTATATAATTATATTCATTATTGGCGCTATATGACCTACTTAGTGTCGCGGTGCCGTAAAACCCAACTCACTCACTCATTATATAAATAAATGATTCAGATAAACTTTTATAAACAAAGTTAAAGTAGAAACTATAGTTTTACTGCTAATAAACAATCAGAACTGTTTTGTTATCTTAATAAACTCTTTCGGTATAATTTTGTTGTTTACCGAAATCTCAAATAAGAAAAAGCATGAATGAAGCTTGCAAAGTCCCTATGAGGACATGGCAACCCTGCTAAATGTAGGCATGTGCAAGCATATGTCTAACACATCTATTTAAAAAACATGTGTAGTAGATCTACACTACATGTACAGACAAACCTGTCTTAACCGAATACGTTATGGCAGCATTTATACATCAAGGCCCATATTCACAAAGGCCGAGTCTGAAACTCAGACTCAAGACTCGAACTGAATATGCTGAAACCTCAGTCATGCCGTGACAAACTGGAATGAGAGTTGAGACAAATATTCCTTTCACTTTGTAAATCAAGTTATGGTAGTTTCCATTCTGTGTATTGAATCTGAGTTTCAGACTCAGCTTTTTGTGATTACAGGTCCAGATGAATGGCATGGATTTGATAAAAGAAGAAGAAAGTATTGGTACAAACCACATCAAAAGGAGCCGAGTTTTCTTTGATGTCTTTGATGGTCATTGTGGGGATTTCTGTTGCTTGGATTTCTTTGAAGGGAAATGTTATTGTCTGTGATGGAGAAGTGATCTTTGACCCTGAGGTGAATTTCAGATCAAACAGCCCTTTCTTGGATTTCATCGTAGATCTACTTGGGGTAGTTTCCATATTTTCAAGACATACTGGTGTTCTGAAGTAAAAAAAAACACAAATTGTCCAGCAACTGTAATGTGGGGGTATTTGCAAGCAGAGAAACTATTTGAAATATTCATATTGGCCAGTAAGTGTATTATCGGTTTATAGCTTTATTGCGATACACACAGGAAACAACATATAGGGGTGTGTATAGGGGTGTGGAAATGTCATTTCTTGCTACTTGTCCAGAGACAAGTAAAATGAAAAAACCTGGTTGTCTACGGCATGGTTCAACTTGTCCTAGTTTATGTATCTTTTTAGTAACTTTGAGGACTATCCATGAAGTAGTGGTAAAGTGCAATACCTACTGCCTGAGAGTCGCACATATTATTCCGTGTCTGGCAAAAATATATTAAAGTTTTTCTAGCAAAATTATAATATTTCAGGTTCTGGTCAGACAGGTCTTCATCCCCCATCTTTCTGCAGTAGTCTATGATACGAACAGGTTTGACGACCGGGTGCATATAAGCATCGACATGGTCTAACAGTCCTGATTAAGCTGTGTGTATTGTGGATAACATAAAAATATCCCTTTTGTCACGAAATTTTACAGCTAATAAATCATCACATCTTGTAAAGATGGCTTCTTTTGCATTTAACTTCACTACCTGAAATGCTTTCGGAACTTCCGCCTATTTTTACGTAGTGTCCCGCATGCATATGTTTCCCATGATGATAATTTGTCATATAATTCAGGAGAGGAATAAATAATTGTCCATATAAATATGGTGACCAGAATGTAAAAGGACTGTCTTTGCCAACAATCCAACAACAAGTTTAGTGGTAGTGTTGCTGTCCTGGTTCAAATCAACTAATTGGGAATAATCTGTCACAGGAGAACTTCGGACATAGACATCAAAGGCTAAACAATAACCACTACTATCCTCACTGTACAATTTTATACCAAAACGATCTGGTTTTGAAGGGTTATATACAAGAAAACGAAATCTGCCCTTCCATGGCCATGTTGATTCATACAATGAAATATCTCTTTCAGGAGTGTACTTATCACCAAAATTTTCATGGCACATTGAAATGAAATCACGTATCTTGTACAGGGGATCATGGCCTTGTTGACCGCTGGGAATTTCATCTGCTGAGTCAGACAGATGAAAGTTACTCAATATAGCGCAAAACCTATTCTTACTCATGTTTTGGCTGAAAAATGGTGTATTAGTGGCTGGATTTACTGTCAAATATGATTCAATGTCATCCTGGTGAACAATTCCCATCACTATAATGAGAGCAAAAAATCTCTTCAACTCGTGAATACTCGCAGATTCCCAGTCATGAAGTCGGCTCTTAGGTTTCAAATTTCCAGCTGCAATTTTTTGTTCAGCATAACCATCGGAAGTGGTCGAAGAGACGTGAATAGCCCAAACAACCTGTGTTCTACTAATGTTATAACGCCCATTAAATGTCAATTTTTTGATAACACATATGAGGAACCCTTAAAGGGGAAGTCCCTACATTCAATGCGTTTCAAATATATCTAAAATCATACAAAACTTATTTGTTTATAAAAAAATTGTAATGAAAAGTAGCATATCTAAAGAAAACCTATCTAATAAATGTCGAAAATGACAACATATTAATGTGTTTGAAATTGACGATCCTGTTTCATTCCCTGATGTTTCCGTTTTATTGGGGTTTGGTTTTAGTTTCGTATCTGTTTGGGCTATTCGCATCTCGCTGACCACTTCCGAGAAAAGCTGTTACGTAAACAATGGAGGGATCGGGTGATCATCGGCAAAACGCAGAAAGTTTGAACGGGAAAGGCCGATAATATTTTGTTGTAGAACAAAAATTACAGGTATTGATTAGGCCTAAAAAACATAGGGTTGTTTCTGGTTACATGCCCCGAAAAAAGTTGGGTCGGTAGGTCGGGAACTTCTTTTTTTTTATTATTTTTTTTTTTGGTCAGCAGTATGCTAAAAATCGAACTGATACCTAAATACTAATATATATTCATAGTAGGCATAGTCTTATATGAATAATCATCAATATTCATCAGGTAATGGTTAATCTGTGGTATGGACCTATTGGCATTTAGCACCCCACTGTAAAACTCCACCATTTACCAAATCGTATTTTCTACAAGGAATGTACTGTACGTAGTTTAACCAAGTAAACTCTTCTTTCAATTTCTGACAGAATTGCCTTTTTTCTTCCTCATATTTTCTCTTCTCCTTACATTTCCCTTTCTTTCTTGTCATCTCCACTGACCGTAAACCCAAATTGAAACTGGCATATATCGCGAGTGTACATAACAGAAAAGTGGTGTTAGTGTGGGAAACCAAGATTTACGACATCTATTTTACGACATATATTTAGGGAACGTTTCATAATGTTTCAAGTGGTGTCATTATTAATCATTTGGCTAATATTTTTTCTGTAAATATATTCCCTTAAAATATAAATTTCCACAAAAACATATTTTACATAAAACCTTAACTGAAATAAAAGCATTAGAATAACTAGAGATTTTTCGACAACGACAGTGTTTTATCACAATACCCTAACTTAATTTGAGACAACCTTGACGTTATGAAGGAAGTCACGTGGTTGCAAGGTGCTCGCAGCTTTCTCTACTTAGAACAATGATAAAAACAAAACAATATTCGAGCGACAGAAGGAGAAATTGAGTGGAAAAACTTGCAAAATGAATGGAATTTTTCTAGAATCGATTATTTCGCACTGGACCATTCGGACCAGTTGAATATTTAATGACTGGACCTGACCTGCACTATACTAGAAATGTCGCTCGGTCTGTGGTTAGTGTCAAACTCCGATGTATCTTTTTAGCGTTTTCTTTGACTGTGGCGAAAAAATGTTTGACCGTTGGAAATGTTGAGATATGTCAACATAATGGGAATTTCTCCATCGGTTTTTTCTTTGAAATTCTTTCACAAAAAGTTGGATATAAAAAAGAGGCTTTTTCGAATTGGGAAGTCCCCGAAGATTGGCCTCTCACCAAACTCGTAATAATCACAAGAGACAGAACGGCGGAAATTTCTGGATGCAATAAAAAAAAAGTGAGTAAAAAATGGACGGTCGGTCGGGTAACCAGAAACAAACCTATTTTTTTTTTTACGCCTTAAATCCGTTTATTTTGTATCACAGAGGCATTTTTCGAAAAAAAATTCAAGTTCAAATTGACAATCCTCATAGTAATGATTGAGCATACCAAATAATAAAAGTTGTATGATTATATTGAAAATATGCATTCATTGTAGGGACTTCCTCTTTAAAGATTATTTAGCAAAATACATTCTTCTATTACAGTCTTCTATTAGAAACTGTTTCTGCAAACAGTATATTATCTCTGACCATGTGTTGGATTCTTCTGACAATACTGGCCTAAATATGCAACAGACTTATGCAACAGACTTCATAGAAACATTAGTGCTTATGATGGGTCTGCAACTTCAGCATAATCTTTGAGTAGAAACTTTGAAGTTCTTTCAGAAACAGTTCTACTTCATATCCGACAACCAATTCTTCAGCCTTCAAAATGTTGTTTTTGTTTTTATAGTCAATCTTCAGTACATTAGTGCAGGCTGTGATAGCCTGTGGTTTTACAAGTCTGGTCAGAATCTTTTTGTAAAGAGCCAACAGAATTCTTTGCAGGCTGTGGTACTAGCTGCATCAAACTGACCCAGCATGCAACCTAGAAAACCCTGTTTTCAACTTTTTCCTTTGTTTTCTTTTGTTGGTTTTTCCTTGCATTGATGGTTTCTATATTTCTGTCTCTTGTTTACAACAGGATCTTTGTTCTTTGGGGTATTGTGAATATCTGTTCTTGCTCATGACTTTACAGAGTCTAGATGTTTCTTTGATTTGCGTTTGCTTTGAACAGTTACATCCCCTGTATTGAACTTGACTAACCTGTCAACAACATCATGTTCATCTGATTTGCTTTTTAGGATTTTCTTGTTCGCCAGTGTGGCATACTCGGTCAGTGTGTCCTCATCATCTGAAAGAATATATTTAATGTACAGTATATTAATGATTGGTGAATATATTCACATTGATTGAGACTTATTGATATGAAAATCAGAACGAATTTTCTATGATGCAATGTATAGTTTACTTGTAATTTGACCCTTTGGTGTGTTAATGTACAGTGTGTTTATTCTTAGAGATTGTAAATAGCAATTTGAAACACTTAAGGGGTTGAATTGTGATAGAACATAACTCAATATAGCATCAATATATTCTAGATTCATATTCCTTTTTGTTTCATTCTAATTCTATCCCTTTTTAGCTCACCAGAGCACAAAGTGCTCAGGGTGAGCTTTTGTGATCGCCTGATGTCCGTCGTCCGTCGGCGTGCGTCGTTCGTCGTCAACAATTTGAACCTTTAAAAATCTTCTCCTCTGAATCTACAGGGTTCTCAGCTTTCATCTTTGGCACATAGCATCATCCTTAGGTCCTCTACAAAAGTTATATAAATTATGCCCCTGGGGTCAAAATTGGCCCCGCCCCAGGGGTGGGAAGTTTTCAATAGAAACATATAGTAAAACTTTGAAAATCTTCTCCTCTGAATCTGGAAGGCTCTCAGCTTTCATATTTGGCACAGAGCATCATGTTCAGGTCCTCTACAAAAGTTATATAAATTATGGCCCTGGGGTCAAAATTGGCCCCGCCCCAGGGGTGGGCAGTTTTCAGTAGAAACAAATAGTGAAAACTTTGAAAATCTTCTTCTCTGAAACTGGAAGGTTCTCAGCTTTCATATTTGGCATATAGCATCATGCTCAGGTCCTCTACAAAAGTTATATAAATTATGGCCCTGGGGTTAAAATTGGCCCCGCCCCAGGGGTGGGCATTTTTCAGTAGAAGCAAATAGTGAAAACTTTGAAAATCTTCTCCTCTGAAACTGGAAGGCTCTTAGCTTTCATATTTGGCACAGAGCATCATGTTTAGGTCCTCTACAAAAGTTATATAAATTATGGCCCTGGGGTCAAAATGGCCCCGCCCCAGGGGTGGGCAGTTTTCAATAGAAACAAATAGTGAAATCTTTGAAAATCTTCTCCTCTGAAACTGGAAGGCTCTCAGCTTTCATATTTGGCACATAGCATCTTGTTCAGGTCCTCTACAAAAGTTATATAAATTATGCCCCTGGGTCAAAATTGGCCCCGCCCCAGGGGTGGGAAGTTTTCAGTAGAAACAAATAGTGAAAACTTTGAAAATCTTCTTCTCTGAAACTGGAAGGTTCTCAGCTATCATATTTGGCATATAGCATCATGCTCAGGTCCTCTACAAAAGTTATATAAATTATGGCCCTGGGGTTAAAATTGGCCCCGCCCCAGGGGTGGGCATTTTTCAGTAGAAGCAAATAGTGAAAACTTTAAAAATCTTCTCCTCTGAAACTGGAAGGCTCTTAGCTTTCGTATTTGGCACAGAGCATCATGTTTAGGTCCTCTACAAAAGTTATATAAATTATGGCCCTGGGGTCAAAATTGGCCCCGCCCCAGGGATGGGCAGTTTTCAATAGAAACAAATAGTGAAATCTTTGAAAATCTTCTCCTCTGAAACTGGAAGGCTCTCAGCTTTCATATTTGGCACATAGCATCTTGTTCAGGTCCTGTACAAAAGTTATATAAATTATGGCCCTGGGGTCAAAATTGGCCCCGCCCCAGGGGTTGGGCAGTTTTCAATAGAAACAAATAGTGAAATCTTTGAAAATCTTCTCCTCTGAAACTGGAAGGCTCTCATCTTTCATATCTGGCACCGAGCATCATGTTCAGGTCCTCTACAAAAGTTATATAAATTATGGCCCTGGGGTCAAAATTGGCCCTGCGCCAGGGGTTGGGCAGTTTTCAATAGAAAAAAATAGTGAAATCTTTGAAAATCTTCTTCTCTAAAACTGGAAGGCTCTCAGCTTTCATATTTGGCACATAGCATCTTGTTTAGGTCCTCTACAAAAGTTATATAAATTATGGCCCTGGGGTCAAAATTGGCCTGCCCCAGGGGTTGGGCAGTTTTCAATAGAAACAAATAGTGAAATCTTTGAAAATCTTCTCCTCTTAAGCTGGAAGGCTCTTAGCTTTCATATTTGGCACAGAGCATCATGTTCAGGTCCTCTACACAAGTTATATAAATTATGGCCCTGGGGTCAAAATTGGCCCGCCCCAGGGGGTGAGCAGTTTTCAATAGAAACAAATAGTGGAATCTTTGAAAATCTTTTCCTCTGAAACTGGAAGGCTCTTAGCTTTCATATTTGGCACAGAGCATCATGTTCAGGTCCGCTACATATTTATATAAATTATGGCCCTGGGGTCAAAATTGGCCCCGCCCCAGGGATGGGCAGTTTTCAATAGAAACAAATAGTGAAATCTTTGAATATCTTCTTCTCTGAAACTGGGTGGTTCTCAGCTTTCATATTTGGCACATAGCATCATGTTCAGGTCCTCTACAAAAGTTATATAAATTATGACCCTGGGGTCAAAATTGGCCCCGTCCCAGGGGTAGCCAGTTTTCAACAGAAACATATAGTGAAAACTTTGAATATCTTCTCCTCTGATTGTCTGGTGAGCGCTTCAGGGCCATTCTGGCCCTCTTGTTTAAAACTTTTTCCCTCATATAAATGCATTTTCATGCATTTGCAAACATAGACTAAGATCAGATGGCTCCTATAGGAGCTGTCTGATCAGAGTCTGCTCTGTTTGCTAATGGAATTTGATATGTTTCTTTACTATCTGAAATGGCTACAATGCACCACCTGCCAGATTTGATTTTGTCCATGAATATTCAGTAGGTAAATAGGTATTAAAATTTGATATAAACATAGAACAGGGAAAGGGTTAATTATACCCCCACAAACAGAGTTTGAGGGGGGTATACTGGAATCAGCCTGTCGGTCGGGCGGTCGGTCTGTCTGCAAAATCTTGTACGGCGAACTCCTCCTTCAGTTTCAACCCGATTCACTTGACACTTGTCATAATTGTTAATCAGGAGTAGTAGATGTGCAAGACACAAATTTCAGGTCTCTGTGATCTTGACCTTGACCTTTGGCCTTGAAATTGGTCTTGAAATTGGCAGGCAAAAGCTTGTACTTTGAACTCCTCCTTCACATTCAACCTGATTCACTTGATACTTGGCATAAATGTTACTCAGGAGTAGTAGATGTGTAAGACACAAATTTCAGGTCTCTGTGACCTTGACCTTGACCTTTGGCCTTGAAATTGGTCTTGAAATTGGCAGGCAAAATCTTGTACTTTGAACTCCTCCTTCACTTTCAACCTGATTCACTTGATACTTGGCATAAATGTTACTCAGGAGTAGTATATGTGCAAGACACAAATTTCAGGTCTCTGTGACCTTGACCTTGACCTTGACCGTTGGCCTTGAAATTGGTTTTAAAATTGGCAGGCAAAATCTTGTACTTTGAACTCCTCCTTCACTTTCAACCTGATTCACTTGATACTTGGCATAAATGTTACTCAGGAGTAGTAGATGTGCAAGACACAAATTAAAAATCTCTGTGACCTTGACCTTTGGCCTTGAAATTGGTCTTAAAATTGGCAGGCAAAATCTTGTACGGCGAACTCCTCCTTCACTTTCAACCTGATTTACTTGATACTTGGCATAAATGTTACTCAGGAGTAGTAGATGTGCAAGACACAAATTTCAGGTCTCTGTGACCTTGACCTTGACCTTTGGCCTTGAAATTGGCAGGCAAAATCTTGTACTTTGAACTCCTCCTTCAATTTCAACCTGATTCACTTGATACTTGGCATAAATTACAGAATTTTCTCTATTTGAACTTTGGGTATTTTTGTTATTTGGTCCTGTTACATGTTCAAAACTTGGATTTGCAATCAAGGCTGCCGTGTGGGGGTATTCATCACCTTTAGTGATAGTTCTAGTTCCTATTGAGTATTCCTTTCTATTCCATTCCATTCCTATGTATTTATATTCAATTCCATTCAATTATCTATTATTTCTATTCCCATCTTTTGTATAATTTAAATCCTTTCTATTCCATTTATACTCTATTCCTATTCCTTTCTAGTCTATTTTATTGAGGGACTTCAATCACCGACCGTGGTTACCCTTGTCTGACTAAACTAAGATCAAATTTACATTAGATTGACCAAAGTGATGTCATTGCTATGCCCTGGGGATGGCATACGTATAACCCAACACAAAACATCTGGTATGAATGTATATTTAATGGTAAAAAGCTGTAACAAAATTAAAAGAAATGTCTTAGTATACTATCAATATCAATCACATATCTCTCTCTCAATTATATGTCCATAATGATGGTTTAGATCCGGAAGCCAAAGGATCTAAATACAAAGGTGTATCTTTAGCAACATGTTCAGACCACGAGTCTAGCATAATGTTCACTACTTTCTAGTCAAACTCAAGAAAATATACAGCTGACATAGACTCAGAATAGATCGATGCACAGTATTATCAGATCTAATGACGACAGCTGGATCCAAAGCCATCATCAATTTGTCACCCTAATGCAAAACTACTGAAGCCGCAAATAACGTTAGTAACCGTAGTTACAATATAATTCTGCATCAAGACTACTAATTATGACTAGAATAATCCACATTTTGTTATATTACTGCGGTAAGAGTAAGTTACTGGTTGAAAAGAATGGTGATGAAAGAGGCGTGTAGGAGATATGTACTTTACGAACTCAAAACAGACTTTGCTGGATGCAACAGTCAAGCTTTACTTACACCGTGTGCCCAATAGGTTTAGGAGCTAAAAACCTTCTCGAAGGAACTTCCCAGACATCTTCCATGCGGGACCCGCGCAAACGCTCTTATTTGTGGAGACACAAAGAGCGAACTGGTTTCCAAACTAAACTGGTTTCCAAACTAAACTGTAGTCTATGAGCGTAGTTTTGCGATATGGGAACCAGTACATTAAAAGTACCCCAAGGTTAGAAATTGACAGAAATGTAATACTCAAAGACAATGTATGTTACATACTCAGACATAACCGAATGAATCAATCAGAAGCCATGACAGTCATGAAAAAATACTCTGGTTGAATCAACCTTATATAACAGTTTCTCTCATTGCCAGATGGCTAATAGAGGTAAGAAACATGATTTTTGAGAGCACAGTTGAGAATAAATAGTATCTTTAAAAGAATACAGTATTAATAATTGATTGTGTCACTAATAGAAAATTGTTTGAAGCCTGCATAAATATCATTTGAAGCGTGCAGAATTCTTCATGTGTAATGAAAAAACATTTAAGTAGGTGGTGGTAGACACATAACACAGGCCCCGATAAATACATGCTTTTGAGTTGTTTTGCCGGTCCTTGGTACTAGTAGGGCCTGCGAGTCCCACTCCCTTGACTTGCTACTATATCTCTTCTTGATTACAACTTTAATTGTTATGGTATAGCCCAAATAAATTCAATTCAAACTTTAATTAAAATTGGTGCATATATAACATTAACTATGTATAACTATTTACCGACAAGAACTTGGTAATTTATTGTGTTATTGTGGAAGCTAATAGTATTAGTTACATGGTTATTTGGCAGGGTGTACGGGCTGGTATGACCGGGTTAGATCCAGTATTTCCTGAGGCGTTAGCCGAAGGAAATACGTGGTCTAACCCGGTCATACCAGCCCGTACACCCTGCCAAATTACCGTGTAACGAATTTATTACCAGTCAGAGAACCGATTTACCTAATTAAGAAAAGAACAACCCTTATTTTACTGACATTAGATCCTTAATTGTATGACGACATGACAAAGAAAACATGACGTCATCACAGGGCAAATACGACGTCGTCTCAGAGCAATTTCGAAAGAGGAATTGAAACTTCATTAATTTTGTAAACATTAACGGTAACACGTTGTACTGATTAAGTTGATAGTGTTAATTTGAGGAACGTATGAGGTACAGTTTTTATACGCCCACCGTTCGTTCGTTCGTTCGTTCGTCCGTTCGTCAACATTTTGTTTGTCCGCAGTTTTCTGGGAAAACTATTTGACAGATATTAATGAAACTTCACACAAATGTTTAATGCATCAAGATCTGAAGCTGAGTTGATTCTGAGGTTCATTTGATTTTTCATTTCAGAGTTATAGCCCTTGTCCTTAAAAAATATGCAAATAGTTTGTCCGCTGTTTTCTGGGAAAACTATTTGAGAGATATTAATGAAACTTCACACAAATGTTTAATGCATCAAGATCTGAAGCTGTGTCGATTCTGAGGTTCATTTGATTTGTCGTTTCGGAGTTATGGCCCTTTTACTTAAAAAGTAATGCAAATACATGCAAATAGTTTGTCCACTGTTTTCTGGGAAAACTATTTGAGAGATATTAATGAAACTTCACACAAATGTTTAATGCATCAAGATCTAAAGCTGAGTTGATTCTGAGGTTCATTTGACTTTTCGTTTCAGAGTTATGGCCCTTGTCCTTAAAAAATATGCAAATAGTTTGTCCGCTGTTTTCTGGGAAAACAAGATCTGAAACTGAATTGATTCTGAGGATCGTTTGATTTTTTGTTTCAGAGTTATGGCCCTTGTCCTTAAAAAATAATGCAAATATGTGCAAATAGTTTGTCCGCTGTTTTCTGGTAAAATGGTTTGACAGATATTAATGAAACTTCATACACTTGTTTAATGCATCAAGACTGAAGCTAAGTTGATTCTGAGGATCATTTGATATTTTGTTTTGGAGTTATGGCCCTTGCACTTAAAAAAATAATGCAAATCTATATGCAAATATGAGGATGGCCGTAACATTTTCATTTGAAATGATATTTACTTCAATTTTTTTTATATGGTTAAACCTTAATGTGAATTTTCACAAATACTGCGGGGTTTTGATATGTCATTTTATTCTAAAGTTATGGTCCTTGAATTTTGTGTGTTCGTTGCTTTGTTTGTCGGTCAACTTTTAGTTTGTCTGTTGTTTTCTGGGAAAACTATTAAAATGATATAAATGAAACTTTACACAAATGTTTTAAGGAACAAAATTTGAAGCTGAGTTTATTTTGAGGTTCATTCAGTTTGTCTTTACAGAGTTATGGCCGTTTCACTTTACAAAAATCTGCAAAAATGAGGATTAGCTGTAGCTTTTTAGCTCACCAGAGCACAAAGTGCTAAAGGTGAGCTATTGTGATACCCCTGTGTCCGTCGTCCGTCTGTCCGTCCGCACTCACCAAAGGGTAGTTGTGTGACTTTTTCTAACTAGTCCCACAAGTAAAATCATTAACCTGGCCATCTCTTGTGACATTAACCTGGCCATTTCTTGTGACATTAACCTGGCCAGTTGTGGGACATAGGGTTAGGGTTAGCTTCCAGATCATTCTTTTCCAAAGTTAGAGCCAAAAATAGTTTTTCTTGTGGGACTAGTCACACAAGAAAAGATCAAAGGAAAAAGTCACACAACTACCCATTTGTTAGCATGTCCGTCTGTCTGTCCGTCAACAATTTCAAACAACTTCTTCTCTGAAACCAACTGCCCAATTGTAACCAAACTTGGTCAGATACATACTGTGGGTAGATGCTTCAAAAGATGTTAAAAGATAGTGGGTGGAGCCATTGGTCTTGTTGCCATGGCAACCGTACACAATATCTAGAAAAATCTTCTTCTCCAGAATGACTTGTCCGATTTGAATATAGTTTTCACCAAAATGTTTCTCAGTTGATAGACATTAAAAGTTGTTAAAAGAATTTTGATCCGGCAAAAAACATGGCCGCCAGAGGGCGTGGTCATTTTTTCCATATATGGTAATATGGAATTTTCATAGGAAAATCTTTAAAAATCTTTTTCTCTGAAACTGTAAAGCCTAGACCTTTGATATTTGGTATGTAGCATGATCTTATGGTCCTCTACAAAGATTGTTCAAATTATGGCCCCTGGGCCAGAAATGGCCCCGCCCAAGGGCTTATCAGTTTTTCATAGGAAAATCTTTAAAAATCTTCTTCTCTGAAACTGTAAGGCCTAGACCTTTGATATTTGGTATGTAACATGACCTTATGGTCCGCTACAAATATTGTTAAAATTATGACCCCCGGGCCAAAAATTGCCCCGCCTAAGGGCTTATTAGTTTTTCATAGGAAAATCTTTAAAAATCTTCTTCTCTGAATCTGTAAGGCCTAGTCCTTTGATATTTGGTATGTAGCATGATCTTATGGTCCTCTACAAATATTGTTCAAATTATGACCCCCGGGCCAAAAATGGCCCTGCCCAAGGGCTTATCAGTTTTT
The DNA here is from genome assembly GCA_963576725.1 of Azorinus chamasolen. Classification (NCBI taxonomy): domain Eukaryota; kingdom Metazoa; phylum Mollusca; class Bivalvia; order Cardiida; family Solecurtidae; genus Azorinus; species Azorinus chamasolen. The sequence goes on along the minus strand of OY755237.1, from coordinate 83,141,786 downwards.
CATAGGAAAATCTTTAAAAATCTTCTTCTCTCAAACAGTAAGGCCTAGACCATTGATATTTGGTATGTAGCATGATCTAATGGTCCTCTACAAAAGTGGTTCAAATTATGACCCCTGGGCCATAAATGGCCCAGCCCAAGGGCTTATGAGTTTTTCATAGGAAAATCTTTAAAAATCTTCTTCTCTCAAACTGTAAGGTCTAGACCTTTGATATTTGGTATGTAGCATGATCTAATGGTCCTCTACAAATATTGTTCAAATTATGACCTACGGGCTAAAAATAGCCCTGCACAAGGGCTTATCAGTTTTTCATAGGAAAATCTTTAAAAATCTTCTTCTCTGAAGCTGTAAGGCCTAGACCTTTGATATTTTATATGTAGCATGATCCTATGGTCCTCTACAAATATTGTTCAAATTATGACCTACGGGCCAAAAATGGCCCCGCCCAAGGGCTTATCAGTTTTTCATTGGTAAATCTTTAAAAATCTACTGAAACTATAAGGCCTAGACCATTGATATTTGGTATGACTAACATGATCTAATGGTCCTCTATATATATGTAGCTGTGGCTTGTGGTCCTTAGACTGCCAAGAATATTTAACTTACGACCCTGACCACTGGGCAAAACTTGGCCCTGCCTCAGGGCATATCAGTTTTTCATGGGAAAAATATGAAATATTATTTTTCTCTGAAACCATAAGGCTTAGACCTTTAATTAATGGCATACTGCTTTGCCTTGTGGTTCTCTACCCAAGGTTGTCCACATGATTTCTTGTGGTCAAAAATGGCCCCGCCCCTGGGGTTATCTCAGGTGAGCGCTTCAGGGCCTCATGGCCCTCTTTTTGTTTGTTTACAAAGCATGTCGGTTGTTCACGCCATATTAATTGGGGATTTACCTTCTACTCGGAATTCCCCAGGAATGTAATCACGCGTGAACTAGCTGGTTCCCGACTTCTGCTGTATGAGTTAGATGTTCGCGGACAGAATATTCGGGAAACCAGTCGTGTCAAACATGGCTACACAGTTAGAAGTTACACCCTGAAGCCAAATTCGAATAACACTGGCACGTGTATTACTCAAATGAAAGAACTGACACTTATAAATAAGGGACAAAAGGTTGAAGAACGACAAACAAGGCAATTAATTCGATATGACTTGCAATTATTACGGACACTTTAGGTCAGAACGGTCTTTATACATATCAATTAGTATACTGGTCTGCTGTACACATAATACATGTCTGTCATAATTACTCGAAAGCATGCTTGGTAACATGCACCTGGTTTAGGCGGTCACCTGCTGTAAGCAGCCAAAATGGCCACTTCCCTAGACTGACCGCTTACAGCAGGTTGGACTGTAGTGACAACTTTGAAAATCTTCTCCTCTGAATCTACAGGGTTCTTAGCTTTCATATTTGGCACATAGCATCATGTTCAGGTCCTCTACAAAAGTTATATAAATTATGGCCCTGGGGTCAAAATTGGCCCCGCCCAAGGGGTAGCCAGATTTCATTAGAAACATATAGTGACAACTTTGAAAATCTTCTCCTGAATCTACAGGGTTTTCAGCTTTCATATTTGGCACATAGCATCATGTTCAGGTCCTCTACAAAAGTTATATAAATTATGCCCCTGGGGTCAAAATTGGCCCCGCCCAAGGGGTAGCCAGTTTTGAAAAGAAACATATAGTGACAACTTTGAAAATCTTTTCTTCTGAATCTACAGGGTTCTCAGCTTTCATATTTGGCACATAGCATCATGTTCAGGTCCTCTACAAAATTTATATAAATTTTGCCCCTAGGGTCAAAATAGGCCCCGCCCCAGGGGTGGTCAGTTTTCAATAGAAACATACAGTGAAACTTTGAAAATCTTCTCCTCTGAAACTGGAAGGTTCTCAGCTTTCATATTTGGCACATAGCATCATGTTCAGGTTCTCTACAATTTGTTTATAAATTATGGCCCTGGGGTCAAAATTGGCCCCGCCCCAGGGGTAGCCAGTTTTCAATAGAAATATATGGTAAAACTTTGAAAATCTTCTCCTCTAAATCTACAGGGTTCTTAGCTTTCATATTTGGCACATAGAATCATATTCAGGTCCTCTACAAAAGTTATATAAATTATGCCCCAGGGGTCAAAATTAGCTTCGCCCCAGGGGTAGCCATGTCTCAATAGAAACATATAGTGACAACTTTGAAATCTTCTCCTCAGAAACTGGAAGGTTCTCAGCTTTCATATTTGACACATAATATCATGTTCAGGTCCTCTACAAGAGTTATATAAATTTTGCCCCCGGGGTCAAAATTGGCCCCGCCCAAGGGGTAGCCAGTTTGCAATAGAAACATAATTATAGTGTCAAATTTTAAAATATTTTCCTCAGAAACTGGAAGGTTCTCAGCTTTCATATTTGGCACATAGCATCATGTTCAGGTCCTCTACAAAAGTTGTATAAATTATGCCCCTTGGATCAAAATTGGCCCGCCCCAGGGGTGGCTAGTTTTCTCTAGAAACATATAGTGAAAACTTTGAACATCTTCTCCTCTGATTGCCTGGTGAGCGATGTCAGGGCCATTCTGGCCCTCTTGTTTATTATACGCCCACCTAATAAAGGTGGTCGTATATTGTCGTGGCCCTGTCCGTCCGTTCGTTCGTTCGTGCGTGCGTTCGTTCGTTCGTTCGTCCGTCAACATTTTGTTTGTCCGCTGTTTTCTGGGAAAACTATTTGAGAGATATTAATGAAACTTCACACAAATGTTTAATGCATCAAGATCTGAAGCTGAGTTGATTCTGGGGTTCATTTGATTTTTCATTTCAGAGTTATGGCCCTTGTCCTAAAAAATATGCAAATATTTTGTCCGCTGTTTTCTGGGAAAACTATTTAAGGGATATTAATGAAACTTCATACAAATGTTTAATGCATCAAGATCTGAAGCTGAGTTGATTCTGAAGTTCATTTGATTTGTCGTTTCGGAGTTATGGCCCTTTTACTTAAAAAATAGTGCAAATACATGCAAAAAGTTTGTCCGCTGTTTTCTGGGAAAACTATTTGAGAAATATTAATGAAACTTCACACAAATGTTTAATGCATCAAGATCTGAAGCTGAGTTGATTCTGAGGTTCATTTGATTTTTCATTTCAGAGTTATGGCCCTTGTCCTTAAAAAATGTGCAAATAGCTTGTCCGCTGTTTTCTGGAAAAACTATTTGAGAGATATTAATGAAACTTCACACCAATCTTTAATGCATCTAGATCTGAAACTGAGTCAATTCTAAGATTCATTTGATTTGTCGTTTCGGAGTTATGGCCCCTGTATTTAAAAAATAATGCAAATACATGCAAATAAATTGTCCGCTGTTTTCTGGGAAAACTATTTGAGAGATATTAATGAAACTTCCCAAAAATGTTTAATGCATCAAGATCTGAAACTGAATTGATTCTGAGGATCATTTGATATTTTTCTTTTCAGAGTTATGGTCCTTGTCCTTAAAAAATAATGCAAATACATGCAAATAGTTTGTCCGCTGTTTTCTGGGAAAACTATTTGAGAGATATTAATGAAACTTCACAAAAAATTTAACGCATCAAGATCTGAAGCTGAATCGATTTTGAGATTTATTTGATTTGTTGTTTCGGAGTAATGGCCCTTTTACTTAAAAAATAATGCAAATATATGCATATAGTTTGTCCGCTGTTTTCTGGCAAAACTATTTGACAGATATTAATGAAACTTCATACACATGTTTAATGCATCAAGACCTGAAGCTAAGTCGATTCTGAGGATCATTTGATTTGTTGTTTCGGAGTTATGGCCCTTGCACTTAAAAAAATAATGCAAATCTATGCAAATATGGGGATGGCCATAACCTTTTCATTTGAAATGAGATTTACTTCAAAAAAAAATTATATGGTTAAACCTTAATGTGAATTTTCACATATATTGCAGGGTTTTGATATGTCATTTTATTCTAAAGTTATGGTCCTTGAACTTTGTGTGTTCGTTGCTTTGTTTGTCGGTCAACTTTTAGTTTGTTTATTGTATTCTGGGAATACTATTAAAATAATATAAATGAAACTTAACACAAATGTTTTAAGCAACAAAATTTGAAACTGAGTTTATTTTGATGTTCATTCAGTTTGTCTTTACAGAGTTATAATAAGATATTCACTTCATGTTTTTAAAAAATAGTATCACCTTAACCCATTCCCACTTAGAACAATAGCCATATCAGCTATCTCCAGTGCATAACTAATGATGCTTATCTATAATCAGTAATCAGTCCTAATAAGGTAATCTTACATGCACTGTGTGCATAGGGATTATTGGATAATTTAACAGTGTTGACACCTGTGTTATATAATATGTATTTAAGACATTTTGTACTTAACTGACAGTAAAAGTGTAAATATGTTTCTTGTTGGAAATTAAATTTCCTTTTTAATGGTATATTTCATTTCCTTGTATGTATAGTATTTTTCTTCATATAAGGTTTGAAAGAGCAACAACAACAAAAATAACTGTTAAATTCAGGTTTTATTTCTATTTCTAAATAGAAATGATGCCTAATTAAGTACTTTGTTCCATTATATATACAAATAGAAATAATTGACAAGCCAATCAATATCTCTACCAAAATAATGAAAATTCAAAACAATGTAATAAATTAGAAAAGTGGTCATATCATCACATATGTCTAAACAGCTGAGTATGCAGAGATCATTTAAACTTTGAGAAATTAATAGAAATTGTTTTTACTTACTGTGCTTATATAACCCTTTCCCTCATACAAATGTTTTTTCATTACTTTTCATACAGAGTAGATCCAGATCAAAAAGCTCTGACAGGAGTTGTCTGACCATGATCTTCTCTGGTTGCTTATGAAATTATAATAGATCTGACCCTAGTTTTTATACGCCCACCAAATAAAGGTGGTCGTATATTGTCGTGGCCCTGTCCGTCCGTTCATTCGTTCGTTCGTTCGTCCGTCCGTCAACATTTTGTTTGTCCGCTGTTTTCTGGGAAAACTATTTGACAGATATTAATGAAACTTCACACAAATGTTAAATGCATCAAGATCTGAAGCTGAGTTGATTCTGAGATTCATTTGATATTTCATTTCAGAGTTATGGCCCTTGTCCTTAAAAAATATGCAAAGTTTGTCCGCCGTTGTCTGGGAAAACTATTTGAGAGATGTTAATGAAACTTCACACAAATGTATAATGCATCAAGAACTGAAGCTGAGTCGATTCTGAGGTTCATTTGATTTTTCGTTTCGGAGTTATGGCCCTTTTACTTAAAAAATAATGCAAATACATGCAAATAGTTTGTCCGCTGTTTTCTGGGAAAACTATTTGAGAGATATTAATGAAACTTCACACACATGTTTAATGCATCAAGATCTGAAGCTGAATTGATTCTGAGGTTCATTTGATTTGTCGTTTCGGAGTTATTGCCCTTGTCCTTAAAAAATATGCAAATAGTTTGTCGGCCGTTTTCTGGGAAAACTATTTGAGAGATATTAATGAAACTTCACACAAATGTTTAATGCATCAAGATCTGAAGCTGAGTCGATTCTGAGGTTCATTTGATTTGTCGTTTCGGAGTTATGGCCCTTTTACTTAAAAAATAATGCAAATACATGCAAATAGTTTGTCCGCCTTAGTGTGAATATACACATATATTGCGGGGGTTTTGATATGTCATTTTATTCTAAAGTTATGGTCCTTGAACTTATAAATGAAACTTAACACAAAAATGTTTTAAGCAGAGTTATGGCCGTTGCACTTTACAAAAATCTGCAAAAATGAGGATTAGCTGTAACTTTTTTATTTAATAAGATATTCACTTCATTTTTTTAAAAAATAGTATCACCTTAATATGGAAATCAAGATCTGAAGCACAGATTAGAAAATGTCAACACTTATAAGGCATGTTGAATCAGAGAAAGTTTGCAAGTGGGCATATTATGTACCGTATGCGGTACTCTTGTTACAAATAGGAATAACTCCTGTGTACAAATGGAATTATGAATATTCATCTAATAAATATTCATGAAGTCATTAAGTCTTACATGAATATTCTACAGGGAAAAGGTTATTTACAGACACATGGCCTAAAGAAAAACAATACAACTTACTCGTGAATGCATGATCCCTGCATAAATCTCCACTAATAATTCAGAATACACAAACACACACACACACAATAACACCTACTTTATTTACACAGCTATAAAGCAACTATCAAATATTAAATTAACAGTGTAGACCTAGATCATACATTGAGATAGACTCCTGTTTAGATCCAAGGTCAACACTGTTCCCAGAGGTAGAAAAAATATTGATTTTTTATAAAAGATAACTGAAAACTGTTCATTTGTGACAAACAGTGTAGACTCTGATCATATGCCAAAATACAAAGTTGGGTCTGATCTGGGTCTACAGTGTTAGTAATCTCAGATAGTTGCTTTTATTCATCAGCTGAGTCACACTTCACAACACTGAACAGGATTCACAAGTTGTGGAATCTGGCATGGCAGCCATCCCGGCACAGATGCACTTTGCAAACTGAACTGCCATAAAATGTTTCCTTGCGGATGCCGCCCATGTGCTTGAGGTGGTAGCGGCACCTTCCTTTTGGTCTGTTCAGTTTGCAATTGATGTGACCGTTGATATTCTGGGCTGCCACCATCCCCACATTTTCCATGTCAGACACTTTTCGCTTCCTGTTGCTGTATCCAGCGATCAAGTCACGTGCCACTGCCACACGGAAGTCCAAATGTGTGAATCTCTTCTTTCGCCTTGGCACTTGGGAGGTCTCCTTGAAGATGATGAAGGCATTCACCATAGCACTGTTGATGAAAAACCAAAACAGATACCTCCACCACTTCTTAGAGTTCCTCCCAACACCGTAATTTAGCCTCAGCTGGTCATGTTGATCAACACCACCCATGTGCTGGTTGTAGGCACTGATGCTTGCTGGCTGCAAAAACACTTCCATGTTGGGGCCTACTCGTCTTTGCACAGGCACAATATCATCAGCTCTGCTTAGTGTTGACAGAGTGTGTACCAGTTTTCTGTCCTTCCACACTGAAGCAGTCAAGTTCGATTCTCCCTTCTGGAGGACACGCAGGTTACCCCTCTGTTTCACGTCCTTGGGTTTCTTCAATTCCTTCGGAAATCCCTTCCTGTTCACACGAACAGTCCCACAGGCATATAATCCATTGCTGTGCAGGTCCTCAAGTAGTGGCACGCTAGTGAAGAAATTGTCAAAGAAAATATGCCTGTGGGATCCATGCAAGTTATCTGTCAGCTTGGTCACAACGTTGTAACCGAGGCCCTGCTCAGGTGCTGTTTCATTCCGGCCAAGGTATACCTGGAACCTGGATAGGTACAAAGAAGTGGAGTCACAGGCTATCCATACCTTGATGCCGCGCTTGATGGGTTTGGCTGGCATAAACTGTTTAAAGGATAATTTTCCGGTGTACTTCACCATGGCCTCATCAATGGAAGCACACTTTCCAAGAGTGTAGTTGCGAAGGAATGTGTCGCTGACGTGGTCAAGGATCGGCCGCACCTTAAATAGCCTGTCATAGCCCGCCTGGCCTCTGACAGGTTCCGCCTCTCGGTCTGACACATGAAAGTACTGCTTCAACTTCTGGTAGCTGAAGAAAACAACAACACCGTAAGTATGCATAGAATATGATTCATGCATGACCATGTTTCGTTTTCTTTCAACCGTTGCAAACGGAGTAGATATAGATGAGACTGTTCCTGTAGACCAGTCTGATCATATTCTGCTCTGTTTACTAATGCATGTTACTGTAGACCAGTCTGATCATATTCTGCTCTGTTTACTTATGCATGATATTGATCAGATTCTACAGTGTTTGTCAAAAGCAAAACATTCCTTTTGCCATAGTTCAACCACTTATTTTCAACAGTCAAGCAATATGACAACATTCATGTGTTTTCATATGAAATTTCTCTTTCAAATTTCTTTTGTTTTTCTCCCTACCAGGTACTGATTTACAGTCATGACTGACTAGAAGCCAGGGTTGACTATGAAAAAGTTTTAGATTACAAAACAAATTAGTGTTTCAAAGGAACACATGTGTCACCTCTGGGAGAAGTGTTAGAATGAAGAAAATGAAAGTGTGATGGACAGACAGATGGACAGACAACGGAAAAGTGATCCCTAAGTGACACACTGCCTCTCGGTAGGCAACACAAAATCAGCTAATAAATATTCTTATATGAATATTCAACAAGGAAAGGATAAGCTTTCATTTTAAAAAGAATTAACCTGTTCCTCCATAAATACATCTTTCTATGTCCTTGCAAACAGTAGACCCAGATCAAACGACTCCTAGAGGAACCGTCTGATCAGGGTCTACTCTGTTTGCCAATTATATATATGTTTTTACAGTTTCTGTTACAGCCAAAAATGCTTGTGTCTATGTGCTATGATAAATTAATCTAATTAATATTCCTTATGTCATTCCTTTCATGGAGTAAAGGGTTAAAAAACCCATCTATGTGTACCTTTACTCTAGTTCAACCCTTTTACTTTTCCAAGTCAAATAATTCAAAATTCATGTATTGCTTTAGCTTACAATTTTACTTTCAAACTTTAATTTTTCTACTCTCTACCACATACCGGTTTACAGTCATGATTGCCTGGATGCCCAAGTTGCCAATGTATAAGTCCTTGGACCAGTACTGACATGCATCAGGCAGAGGGGTGACTCCCTTCAGGATTTCCATTCCTATGAAGGCACGGATTTCACTGGCTGTCGTTTCCATCCAGTAGGGGTCATGGGTCCCACTTCTTGCCATTCGCCATCTTGCATAATTGTTGGTGTGATGTGCCATCTCCACCATCATCTCTGCGTTGAACATCAGCCAGAAGTAGTCCAGAGGGGTTGCTGTAAAACCCCCATCAAACCCCTCTGGCAGACATGCTCCCGACACAGCTGTGAAGTCTTCAACCTGAAAAAAATATATGACAAGTCTATAACCTACATACAATTAAAATTTGTACCATGAAGTACAGTCTCACTTACATCTGTTGTCCCTTTTTACTAAAATTATTTGTGTACTGATGCCGTTAACCCTTTCCTTGTTGAAGATTTTATAACTAAATTTGGATAGTCTATATGATTGTTTTTGGTATTGGTAGAAACTGTAGTCAGATCTATTGTAATTTCATAAGCAAATACAAATACTCTATTTACAAAAGGTGTGAAAAAAAGTTACTTTGTATGAAGGAAAAACCTTGGATCTAACTAATTTTAGTAAAAAAGGACAACAAAACTAAGTAAAGTTATTTCAAATTCTATCATATAAAACACACTTCCATACCTCGTTTCTTCTCTCTAAATATTTAATTGTGACTGTTAATCTGCTTCTATATTAATACAGTTTGAATTGAATATCTACGTTTTGTAAAAATAACGTTGAATTGTTTCGCGAGGATGATAAGGTCATGGCATAAAAAGAGTGGGCATGTTGTGTTGAACATAAAAATATATAGCCATGGTGACTGGGTCTACTCTGTCAATTTCGAAGTTTTAACGCTGTACATATCTATTGGACATGTTAATATGATTATTGTCCAACGAGATTTGTTTATATTTTCGGAAATTAGGTCGACGTGTACAAACCGTTATTTCCGAAAAACGGCTGGTCCATTCTGTGTTGGCGACAGGCTCATCTTCACCAGACTCGTCGCTGGCGGAGTCTGGATCACTGGCAGCGATGCTGATGTCGGATTCATCAGAAAACCCTTCAAAATCTGACTCTTCCTGGTCTGTTTTGGCAAAAATTTCTCCTATTGTTAATCTTCTTGCAGACGCCATCTTTTGCTCTTATCATGTGATTTATGGGAAGTGACGCGAACACTACGCATATAACGCTGCGCAGGTGAAAGGTCACATGCTCAGGTCGCGTGATATATGGAGCTTTTGATTGATTGATAATTTTAAATTAAGCTAAATATAGCGATTACTGTCATTTTCGCATCCGGGAACTCTCGGAATTTGAATATTACAGAAAAGGCTGAGTAAATAAACAAGCACCCTGTGCAAAATGGTTGTTTTTAGAAGCAAGGAATACCCACCTTGGCACGTCCGCGTGACCTATGGGTGTGTTGATTGGATGGTTATTTGTGGCATAACTTTAAATAGTAACCATGTGCTTTTTCAACGGAGAATGTTTGTTTACATATCAATTCAAAGAATGGATAGAAAGTTGGCGAGGTAGGTGTTGCGGAAGACGGAAGAACAGACACAAAGTTTCTTTACTGACATTTATTGGGACAGGATCCAACTCTATGACAATGACGTAGAAACTGAAAAGACAGACAATAAACTTAACAAACACAGAGTACAGACAAACCGTGATCTAATCTTATATGGAGCAATGTAAGTGCACACCGTACGCAATACAAAAACGCAAGTCAGAGCAATAAATAGACATCTGACGCACAATATAGAATAAACGCATATAAAGAGAAAACCAAATACCTCTTTGCGCCTATATTCTCGCATACATTGATCGCAAATCGCAGAAATTATCAAATCTTCGTATGGCAATCTAAGCCCCGTCTAGCTTTTACATCGTTGACATCGCATGTGCTTTTCCGCGGGAAACACCGTAAAAATTACTATATCGTAAGAATGAGACTAGTAATAAACAAGTAGCGATTCTATAAAAAGAGTTGCAGCTACATGGCTCCCCAAAATTAGATCACTAATTCTACAAACAGAAATACCTGAATTCACAATACATACATAATTCTTAGTTATCGCACGGTCCAACATATTCTTAGCAACACAAGCATTATTATTGTGTAAGTGTAGGAAAAGTGTATACGCAAAGGTTATTAATTAGAATGACTATATTAATACACTTTATAGAAAAACGCAGTAACTAAGATACACGTAATTTCAAAACATTTGCACGAAACTGACTGAAAGCTTCTTAACAAAGACTTACTCAAAATAAACAAGCTTAATGTCAGTCTCCTGATCATATGTCGCAAAAATATAAACTTGTGTGCACGCAAATACCCCAAAATGCATAGGCAATTGTTACATGAATGTACATCTAAATGATCAACTTATACCACTGGAATAATACATCTTATTATCACATTGATACCTTTAATTGCCACATAAACCTTTAAATGATCAAAGATTTCCATTTTGTAACAAAGCCATCTAGTTTGTCATAAAGACAACAAAGTGTACACACAATGAATTGAAACTTAAAAATTATACAACAGTACAAATAGAAATGTCTTTGTATGCATCACTTTTGATATATTGAATGAGTAAAACTTCAATACAAATCTGATGCAGTATTCCAATGAAAATGAAGAACAATACTGTACCAATGAACATGACTAGAAACAAATTGCACTTAATAGTAAAAGGCAAGCTAGTTTACATAATATCATAAACTTGCATTTTACTTAATATGTGTTTTTTACCAGAATAAAGTAACACTACAAGGAAATATGTGTTAATGAAATGAATGAAAAAGTACCAAATCATGAAAACAATTACATAGCAGAATACATTGAAGATATTCTAGTATCTCTGCTGCTAAGTCTTTTCATGATGTCTGACACAATTTAAGGCTCCTCGACGGGAATCTCCTCGGACTCCTGCAGAAGAACTATCTTTTGTATTGGTCTTTCCAAGATGGTGACAGGACATTTACGTTTACCCTTGCTATCAAGATAGCAGTCTGCAATAGCAACCTTGACCTTACGAACAAGACCATCATCATCAACAGTTGTTTCGACCAACCTACCGAGTCTCCACTGATTTAGAGGTACACTTTCCTCTTTAAGAATGACTATGTCACCTACCTGCATGTTGCGCCTTGGTAACAACCACTTGTTTCTTACTTGTAAATTCTGAAGAAACTCAACTTTCCATCGTCCCCAGAATTGGTCTATCAGATATTGAGTGCGACGCAATCTCTTTCTCAAGTATAAATCTTCCCTTTGGAAATTTCCAGGTGGCGGCAAGATGACTTTGGCTTTCAGGGTAAGTAACTGATTGGGAGTTAAGGGCGTTGGTGATAGAGGATCATTCACATTCTGTATAGTTAGGGGTCTGCAATTGACAATTGTAGCAGCTTCAGACAAGAATGTTCTTAGACTCTCATCATCCAATTGTGAACCATGTGTTTGTAGCAAGTATGCCAACACACTACGAATTGAACGAATTTGCCTTTCCCAGACACCACCCATGTGACTTGCTGCTGGAACATTCATTTTGAAATTAAAGAAGTCACAACCTTGTTCCAGCAAGAATTGATGGATTCTTCCATCATCTAGTTCATTCAGAGCTTGATTAAGCTCATTTTCAGCCCCAACAAAGTTTGTGCCTCGATCAGACCGCAACTGTCTCATTGGGCCACGAACTGCAATAAAGCGACGAAGACAATTGATAAAGGAATCGGTCTCCAAAGAATTGACTGTTTCAACATGGACGGCTCTGCAAGCCATACATGTGAACAGAACCCCATACCTCTTTAACTCCTTTCGGCCTTCTTTCACATAGAATGGACCAAACAGATCAACTGCGCAGAATGTAAATGGAGGGGACGGTTCGAGTCGATCAGAGGGCAGCTCAGCCATTTTCTGTTCTTGAACTAAAGCATGAAGCTTTCTACATGCTACACATTTTGCCAGTACGAAAGAAACCAGGCTACTACATCCAAGTATCCAGAAACCATATTGTCTGATAGCATTAGTAGTGATGCCACGACCCTGATGCAAACTTTGTTCATGAAAATGGCGGACTATAAGCTCAGATATGTGGCTCTTTTTAGGTAATGTAATAGGGTGTTTGACAGAACTGGGTATGTTAGCATTCTGAATTCGACCCCTTACTCTTATGATGCCCGAGTCGTCCAAAAACGGGTCAAGACCACGAAACCGAGATGTCCTGAGCTTCACCCGGCGACAGGCAGCTTCCTTTCTATCAACTGGCACCCCAATGATTTCACCTGCCTTCAGTTGCTTTGATTCATTGGTAAGCGTGTCCGCTTGGACAATCTTACAAATCTCAAATTCTGCCCTTTCCAGTTCATGAACTGTCGCTGGTTCATGTCGCAAAATGGCTTCCTTTAACAGCACATCTGACACACCTTTTGGTTTCACAGCCTTACCGTGAAGCAACTTTGATTTCAACCTGAGACATAGTGCAACAGCAACCTTTGATTTATGCCAACTTGAAAACCTTTCAAGACGCTCAAGGATTGAGGGAAATGGAAGAGAACCATTGTTGACATGGAAAGACACAGCCTTCTTGACCTGGATCGCTCGGATCAATTTATATCTTTGCTTCTTCTTGTGGCAAATCGTGGTGCCAAAGGAAATCAGGACCACTGAACCACAGGCTAGAGTTCACCAAGATTTTCGCTTGAGCACCTCTGGATGCAATATCTGCAGGATTTTCATTCGTCTCAATGTAATGCCATTGAGACGGCTCACTATTGCTTCTTATTTGCTGAACACGGTTAGCGACAAATATGTGAAAACGACGTGACTCATTACTAATGTAGCCGAGTACTACTTTGCTGTCGGTCCAATAAATATGCTCTACTCTGTCAAAATCAAGTTCTTGCTGAAGCAAGTTCCCAGCTTTTATTGACAACACAGCAGCAGTCAATTCCAGTCTTGGAATGGTAATAGGTTTTAAAGGTACAACCCTTGACTTTCCCATGAGTAGAGAACAGTGGACATTACCTTCCAGACTAACCAAGCGAACATATGAACACTGACCATAGCCAACATTACTCGCATCAGAGAAATGATGCAACTACACGGTAGCAGTTTCACCGAAGTTCTCTGGTTTCATGCATCTTCTGATATGCAGAGCCGACAGGTGTTCTAAACCTTCACGCCACTGTTGCCACTTTGAATGAAGGTGTTCTGGTAATGGATCATCCCAGTCTGATTTCTCCGCACACATCTGTTGTAGTATTTGTTTGCCCTGGAGTACCACGGGAGCAATGAGGCCAAGAGGATCATACAGACAACCAACGGAAGACAAGATTCCTCTCCTGGTTAGAGGACGATCCTTTAAGACAATTCTGAACTGGAATGTATCAGATTCAACACACCATGATATTCTGATAGCTCTTTCAACTGGGAGCTTATCACTGGTGAGATCCACATTTTTTAGATCCTTAGCAAGATCCTTTGGATCTAAAGACTGTATGACATCCTTTGAGTTGGATACAAATTTATGGAGTCTCAGACCAGCTCTACTACACATGGCCCTTGTTCTGTCCAACAAGTCCACCGCTGCACTAGCTGTGGGAAGTGATTTCAACCCGTCATCTACATAGAAATCACGGTCAATGAATTTGGACGCATCCTTTCCAAATTCAGCCTCATGCTCCCGTGCCAATTGCTTCAGTCCAAAATTGGCGCACCCGGGAGAAGAGGTAGCACCAAAAAGATGAACAGTCATCCTATAGTCCACTGGATCCATGGAATAATCATTGGAGTCCCACCAAAGAAACCTCAGATAATCTCTGCATTCGGGGGATACTTTGAATTGGTAGAACATCTGTTCTATGTCGCATATTACAGCCACAGGCTCCTTCCGAAACCTAGTCAAAACGCCAACCAACTTGTTAGTCAAGTCTGGGCCTTGCAACAAATGCTGGTTGAAGCTATGACCTTGGAATGTTGCACTGCAGTCAAACACTACACGAATTTTATCTGGTTTCTGTGGATGGTAAACTCCATGATGAGGTATATACCAAACAGATTCATCAACAAATTGTTGACCTTTGACCCTTTCAGCATGACCCTTTGTCAACAGTTCCGACATGAACTGAGAATAATGCTGACGATATTTCTCATCGCCAATGAGACGTTTCTGGAGATTTCTGACCCTCTTGAGGGCATAAGACCTATTGTAGGGTAGCACTGGTGGTTTTGAACCTTTAAAGGGCAAGGGCATTTCATACTGACCATCTGCAAATTTGATACCATTACCAACCTCAGAAAGGAACAGCTGATCCTCTACAGAAAGTGAAACTGCACCGATTGACACAGGGTCATCAAAGTCTCGTTCCATAATCCGCAATACATCACTGCTAACCACTTCTTTCACCTCAGTTCGCAGAGAGAACAAGACGGAATGTGTGCAATTTTCCTCACCACCAATCAAATCCGAATGAACTTCATGAGCTAGAAGACGATGACTTATACCAATAGAGTCCTCTTCGACTTTACCGTGTCGAACAACTCCAACTATAGTCCAACCAAGATCAGTTCTTTGACCAAAGGGACCATCCCCTACTGGAGGAATAACTTCACGAGGTAAGAGGGCCTGAGAACAATTATACCCTATCAATAAACCTATCTCGCATGAATCCAAGGGCATCAAACTTGATGCAATGCGCTCTAAATGAGGCCAAGCTCTTGCAGTTTCAGGTGTAGGTATATGTGAACGATTTGCAGGCATAATATTCCTGGTGTACGCATCAGGCAAACAGAGTCTCTCACAACTATCATAGCCACGTACTACAAAGCCTTTAACCTTTTGACTACTGATAACCTTATCTTCTGACAGCATGGTAGACAGGGACAACTTCACCGAAGTACCCGATACACCAAGAGCTTCGGACGTTTCTTGTAAGATAAACGTGGTGTCCGACTGAGAGTCTAAGAGAGCATACACAAGTCTCTCTTGGTTAGGATTACTGACGTGCGAAACATAGACTGGGACAATAGCAGAGCATTTGCTCTCAGCTCCAATGTCACTAAAAAAGGTAACTCCTGTATTCACCCTTTCTGGCTTCAAAGATGGGTTACTCACATGAGTATCTCCCCTTTGAACTGGGAAGTCAGCCTTATCACCATGGAAGGCGGTTGGATGAAACCTTGAGCAAACCTTACATTTCTTTCGTTGTCGACACTTCCTAGAGAGATGACCTGGCGCAAACAACCAAAACAAAGACTCCTTTCTCGTGCATAAGCCTTTCTTTCAGGCATTGTCCTCTTTTCAAAGAGTCTGCAATCGTCTTGATCATGAGAACCCTTACAAAGTATACAAACATCACAACGACTAGTGGTTGAAACACGATCAGATATATTGGTCGAGGATTGGTCATGAGATTTACACTCCTTGGACCCTGAAAGAAACGATCGGCTTGAAGGTATGTGTCCCTCACGAGAACCCTTATGAAACTTAGCATTTTGTCTACCTCTGGGATCTGAACCATGGGACTCTTTCAATGAATGAACAGATGTAACAGGATCTGAGGCAATCTTGGACTCTTTGCCGACAAATTCTACAAACAGTTTGAATGAAGGAAATGTACCCTTCTCATGCTTGTGACTATAAACTATCCTATTCCATCTTACAACTAGCCACTCTGGCAACTTTGACAACAATTTACGATTCTCATGGCAGTCATTTAAGATTTGCAAACCAGGGGTGGATTCCATAGCAGTGAGACATTGTTTGAGAAAATCACTTAATTTCATCAAAGAAGCAGCATCTCTTGACTGAACCTTTGTCCAAGAATCAAGTTTATCCCTGAAAGCTGAAGCCACAACAAAGGGATCCCCATATCTTTCTTCAAGAAGTTCCTTTGCCTTTTCATATGCATCATCGGAAGGAAGTAACAAGTAGTTTTCAATTACTTGCCTTACCTGGCTACCAACATAACACTTCAAATAGTGTATGCGTTCGCCGCATGGAACATTTCTTTGATCTATCAACGTTTTAAAAGCAGTTTTCCACGCAGGAAACTGAAGTGGATCGCCATTGAAAACATTTGGCTCAGGAGGAGGCAATCGGTGCAACGACACCTGATCAGCAAGTGTTTTGGCAAGTTCAATCAGACTCAGATTGACCTGGGAGGGATCTGGGTCAGACAATTTTGAATCAGGGACAGAGGAATTTTCATCTGAATGGATCGCAGATACAGAGGAATTTTCATCCGAATGGGTCGCAGATACATGTTTCGGAATGAGATCCGACGATTGATCAAATGTGGTATGATTTGGTTCTTTTGCATTCGACTTACCTGCAGATTCAAAACTAGGAACAGGATCACTCACGCCATTATCAAAAATTGTATTCCTGATTTTTGCAGACTGACTTTCAATATATTGATCAATGAACTGAGCTTTGTCATCCTTAGGTAATTCTAACTTTCTTACAGTAAAATCAGAATAAGGATCCATAATGTCAAGTGCTTCTGCTGCAGCTGAAGCCATCTCAAGCTGTTGTAAAGTCTCTATTCTCTCTAAATCAGCCTTTGCCTTTGCTTCAGCATCTATAAACCTTAACTTTGCTCTCAAACTTGCTACTTTAGCTGCTGTGTCAGCCCTTTGAGAGCTAGCAACGGAAGAAGATGACGTTTTACTTGAATGGACAGAGCCAACTTCTAATTCAATAGATCTTATTGTTTCAGAAGTCAAATTCATGATTCGCATGTGCTCATTTTCAATGAATTCATATTTTCTCAAAAGTTCATTAACCTCATTTGTTTCAAAGGCATCAAACCTTCTACAAATATCTGACAACTCTGCGAAACAGGAATCCAATTTTGACCTTGCTATCCTTAATACTTTACAGTCAACAGTTTCTGAAAGTAAAACTGACACACAAGTGGCCTCTTTCTTCCAAAGACTTGAAAAAGTTCTAAACTTACCTTGAACAACTTTGAGTTGCCAGTCTTTGCCTTTCTCAGTTAAGGTCGGCATTCTACGTGTTCTAGTTTCATTATTATTATTTATTATTATTATTATTAGTTTCCTCCATGTATGGAGATCCATAACATATATACAGGTATCAATACATATAAACATGCATGTAACAAGGACACAGGTGAATAATATTCAAATAAGCAAAAACAAGACAGGTGGCTGTCCAAAGCAACGCGACAGCAAAACAGAGAGCTCTCTTATAGGTTTTCCGCCTTACACTCACCCAGTTCCAAGCCACAACTTGTCTCCCACACACCCATTAACCTTCTACATTGAAACAAAATACACCCATGTATACTCTCCAACGAAACGAAATTTGGAAAAGTAATTCAGGTGCAATAACAAGACGGTTGGCAATTGAACACGCACTAATAACTTATATAAGCAAGCAGTTTTGATCCATGTCAGGCGCTACGTAGCATGGCGTCTGATCAGAGTCAAACCCGTCTTACGCTCGCCTTAACCAGGCTATAGTCAACCGTTAAACAACTTAAACAGGATGGCACAAAATCTCCCATTCAGAGGAATCATATAATTACCTATCAGTTTCCAACGAAATATGCGAAATAGGGAAAAGGATAAGATATAATTATATAAACCTGAAACTACTCTTAATCCTTATTTCGCCGTAGGCCTCAAGCCGTGTGTCAAACAGTTTGGATCCAAATCGGACTCGCGGAATCCAATCTCGATCCAAACCGCTTGCAAATAACAGTCAAGTCGCGATCGACAGGATAAGGGTTAATACAAGTCAAATAACAACCGAACGGGCATGACCAAAACAGTGTCTTTACCGCTAGAGCATACAAATATCCAGACATCCCGTAATACCTATACGCGTTCATCAACAGATAGTGTACCTGTGAATAGTATATACGTACTATGCAAACAGTACAGACCCGACTAGAGGGTATGCTCTGTTTGCCATTTTGCTATATAGTGTTAAAATCAAACATAATACATATGTACGAATGGACTAGAATCTGATGAAACTGAACTGCTCACTAGAACATTGCTATTCGGCGTTCATATAAAATCACAATAGCCGAAACAACACACTATAATATCTAGACGGTCAAGCTCGTGTTAAGCGATAACCGATAGGAAGCATGGCGGTTCGTACATACAGGCGACCAATCAATGCAAGACAAATGCGACGGCGAACGGTTTCTGCGCCCAACACCACTTCCGTCCTGCAACAAAATACCGCCATCACAAAGACTACACACTTTCGATAATCGCCAAACAAAGCCCGACCAGTCGATATAAAAGCTCGGCCTTATTTCCGTATATCTATGTGACTATGACATAACGGTAACACAGTGAGACCTATGTTAAGCGACCACCCAATAGAGAAGCAAAGAGACTCCATAAAGCCAGGTGAAGGCCAAGAGCAGCAAGGAAGGCTCATTACGGCATTCCTCACCACGCCAGCCCCTACAAAGCTGCCATCTGCTGCTTAGCCTACGCAGCAATATTCTACTGGGAAGTCGCTAACACAAGTCTAAATGCATGTGACAACATGAAGAACTAAAGGTCAAACAAGCTATCCGATGGCACTACAGTTGATGCAAGCTCTACAGTACGAATATACACGTATTACCTACATACAGTTCAACCTCCCCATAGCGACCACCACAAAGAAGGCCAACAGAGTTTGAAAACAAAAATTAAAACAATAATAAATAAATAAAACTAAAAGGACAGATGACAGCCTAAAGCACGGCGAACACAAAACAGAGACTTCCTAAAGGAGTCCTCTGTTTCATTCCCTACCGCTCCAAGATGCCACCTGTCCTAAACCCAATTCAACCAATATAATGACGCGGTCGTAATAGAGGGGTATAACTGTATATTGAATCTGTGTTCAGCGGTTACCAATGAGTACCCTGAAACAAACCCTGTCTAACGCTAAATACCCTCGCCATACTTCCGGATATTCAACTTTCTATCGACCGCCCAAACAAGGTTTCACTGTATACATTTACTTGCTCTCTACATCCGTCAACACAAAGTTTAATCCCGGAAGATGCTCCGAAAGATTGCTTGCAAACTTTGACTGCTTATTCTACTACATACCAGCGACACACGTATTCAAAATACTTAAGCACTGTTCCCGGATAGGCTTGTGCATTAATCTTAAGAACTCATCTTTACCCCTATACTCAATCACAATGTCCCATAAGGCGTGCACATGGCCTGATGTTCTGTCACAGAAGCACATTAAATGTTCTACAATGTTGTTGCACAACCGGTTGCATTTCCTACATGTCCATAGGTCCTGACCAGATATTAATAGTCCTATACCGGTAACCACTGCGCTACACGTATCGCGTATCCACGGTGCGTCCCTAGCCGCCTCCCAAATACCCGATACTCCCCTTTCCCTCACTAGATCACTGTCGGAGAGTATACCCAACGATTTGCGTAATCTATTCAACGTCCTGACTTTCCATGGACGATCTATCTTGTCACAGAGAGTCCGCTTCCAAGCATATTTAGATGGAAATGTCCCGAACTTGACAAAATCGTTGATAACAGTTTCCATATTGTATTTGTTCAACAACCGGTAAATGTCTGGCATAAATCCACGTGACTGTATATCTGCATTAAGGTATCGAATGAGGCGATTGACGAAAACTCTCTTCGACAAATATCTACATGGCAACCGACACAGCTGACCAAAGAAAAGTAGCTTCCTCTTATCAACGAGAATTTCTATAGGCGCAATATCAAGCAGTACATGGGCAAAATCATTATTGCAATTCCTGGGTAAGTTCTGCATGCGCTTGATACAAAAGCGATGTGCCCTCTCTAAAAGCATAATGTCAGTAGGTGAGTAAGAGTCCCATGATTCACAACCATACAAAGCCTTCGGCAGGACCGCTGTAACATATAATGTCTTCAGAAGCGTCGGCGATAGCTTCTTCGACTGAATTCCGTTGTGCACAATATTGAGATAGGTACCGCGTAAGGCAACACTGGCGTCGTACATCTGAGCACTACAAGACAGATTTCTATCACAACTTATACCTAAATGTGTCTGAGAGTCTGTTTCTCTGATAGTTTCATCACCTAATCTGTATGTCCTTTCCGGACATTGGTCGCGGTTACCATTGAATACTATCACAGCACACTTAGCAGCATTATAAAAATAGCGCCATTTCCGCGAGTATTCCCAGCAGATGTCCAACATTCTGTCCATACCTACTTTGGAGAAAGAAAGCAAAGTCATATCATCTGCCACGGTTGGAGAGGACACTTTCATTCCATGAAGGCAAACACCTAGTCCGCTGGCTTCGATCTCCTTTATAAGCCCGTCAATGAATACCAGGTACATAATCGGGGAACTTTTCCCCCCTTGCTTCGTTCCTTGTAACACTGGAAATTCCGCTGATCGGAGCCCGCTAACTCTAACCAAGCACGATGCATTCCTGTACATTTCTCTCAAGGCAACCATGGTGTTTCCGTCTACATTAAATTCCTTCAGTTTGAAAAATAATCCGTCATGCCATACGTGGTCAAAGGCCTGTCGACCGTCTAAAAAGCACACAAACACCTTTGATGACTGCTCCCGGGCGTAATGCAGTGTTTCACGTAACACAAATGACGTCATAGAACACCCCAACTGTTTCTGAAACCCACCCTGCTGAATGCTCAATTTATCGATAATTCCATCTTGACAGCGATCCAATAACACCATTTCAAACAGTTTAAGAATGACAGATGACAGAGTAATAGCTCGATAGTTATCCGGGTTATCTTTCACCTTCTTCCCTCCCTTGTGCAATGTAATTATCTCACCCTTTTTCATCTCAGACGGTATATACCCATATCGAATCATAGAGGTAAACAAACTGGATAAAACAGACGAAATAACATCTATAGAAAATATCAAATGTTCATAGCAAACTCCATCTAGCCCACTGGCTTTCCCTTTAGGCAGTGACCGTATGCTCTTTGCAATGAGGTCCTGACTTACCGTTATCGTACTGTCCATTGTCACACTACCAAGATAATCTGTTACGGATGAGTGCACAATCCGTTCCCATGCCTCGTCAAAGTATGGAGAGTCAGATGGGCCATATAAATTACAAAAATAATTTCTCCACTGCTCTGTCAAATCCCTCGTATCCCTATACAGAACCCCATCGAATTTTATCCCTGCTCCAAGTGTCGACTTACTCTTGCCTCTCCGACCTTTAACAAGCTTCCAAAAGAGAGCACTGTCGGATTGAGCAGCGTATTCAAGTTCTCCGTCCAGCGAAGAAAGATACCTCAGGACACACCGTCTGTGTGCCCGTCTAAATTCGGCTTTCTTGTCCTTATACACCCGGTATTCTACCACATTGGGGTCACGCGGTCTGCCTGCTCGACACCAGGACGCACGAGCCAATTTCATGTCTGCGTGTAAAACGGTTAGCTCGTCGCACCAGTAAGGCTTAAGATAGGATCTGTACCTTTTGATCGGGAAAGCTCATGCTGAACATTTTCACCTGTTACCACTCCTGACTCACCACCTTTCTCACTCATTTTGTGGAATACTTACATTAACGAAAGCTTAATACTATTAAAATAATGCAAATGCAATAAATACACATCTATCAATGAAACTATTGATCTGGCTTAAATTTCTAATGACTTGCTTAAGAGTGGCTGGGCTTTCCCTGCCTTCACGATATTCGTAAACAAGTGTTCAGTGTCAATTAAAATGAATGTATTAGTGCGGCTGAGCTATCTCGGCCTGCAATGTCAATTTATGAGAGCACCAGTGCGGCTGAACTATTTCGGCCTGCACTAAACATCTGTCACACACAAACCCTTGAAATGTTTATCAGCAAGGATGTTAGCCAAGCTCTCGACAAGTTTCTGCCCGGGTGAACACCATCTGTAAATAAGTTGAAGTTCAGAGAGTATCGTGCTGCCTTTCCTTTGGATTTTCTACTGTATGTAATGTCTTGGTTAAATTTAGGAGACGACACATTTAAACCACTTGCACTGTCGATAACTGTGTTCAACTGCTTGTCATCTTCGATAAACACTGAGGGATTGCCATGGCCTTTTGATTCATTCCATAGTCTGATTGAATAGTAAGGAATATGAAGAAATACAACTTTGATCTTCTTTCTTTCACAATAACTTTTGATATCATTGTAATTCCTTTTAAACAATTGCAAAGTTTCATCTAATTGCTCATGTAGAAAAGTATGCTTGCCTCTTTTCTAGGTAAAATCACATGTTCCAAACCATATGTACAGGCATACACAATGATGCTGTCTAATTAATTTGTCAGCGTTTCTTTGAATCCATTTCAAACTACCTGAAGATGTTGAGCCTCCTTTAGAGTACCATTCAATTTTCTTTTCTGTAACTGATGTCTTGTTTGAAAGCCTCAAGTATTTATGTCTCCCCCCATATTTATATTGGGGAGACATATTGTTTTCGTGAGAGTTGTCTGTCTGTCTGTGTGTCCGTGTGTCTGTCTGTCTGTCCGTCACACTTTTTGTCCGGACGATAACTTCAATATGCCTGATGCCAGTTGATTGAAACTTCATAAATGGAAAGAGCATAATGAGAGGAAGCGTCATGCACAAGGTCCATAACTCTGGCTTCACTAATATTGGAGTTATTGCCCTTTGTAAAAAAAAAACCACAATTTTTTGTCCGGATGATTACTCCTATGTGACACATGGCATTGGAGTGAAACTTCATACATGGAACGATCATGATAAGAGAAAGTGTCATGCATAAGATCCTTAACTCGAGCTTCAATAAATTTAGAGTTATTGCCCCTTGTACATTTGTTTAATTCTTTCTTGTCCGGACGATAACTCGTAATGGCTCTTGCCATCGTATTGAAACTTTATACATGGAAAGAGCATGATGAGAGAAAGTGTCATAAACAAGGGCCATAATTCTGGCTTCAATCCTTTTGGAGTTATTGCCCTTTGTTACATTTTTTGGCCGATCAATAACTCCTGTTCGACTGATGCTATTGGAATGACATTTTATTTTTGGAAAGAGCATGAAGTAAGTGTCATGCACAAGGGCCATAAATCTGGTATCAGTATTTTTGGAGTTATTAGCTGTTATCGTTTTCTTCTTGAAAAATGTAGTGTGGAAAACGCATAATGAGGGGAAGTATCATTCATCAAGACCATAACATTTTTAGTGATTTCCCTTCACATATTGTTTTTATTAGATGGGAGACATCCGTTTTTGTGACAAAAACCTCTAGTTATGTCTCCCCCCATATTTATATGGGGGAGACATATTGTTTTCGTGAGAGTTGTCTGTCTGTCCGTCTGTCTGTCACACTTTTTGTCCGGACGATAACTTCAATATGCCTGATGCCAGTTGATTGAAACTTCATATATGGAAAGAGCATAATGAGAGGAAGTGTCATGCACAAGGTCCATAACTCTGGCTTCACTAATATTGGAGTTATTGCCCTTTGTAAAAAAAATCACACTTTTTTGTCCGGACGATAACTCCTATATGGCTCATGCCATTGGATTGAAACTTCATATATGGAAAGATCATGACGAGAGGAAGTGTCATGCACAAGGTCCATAACTCTGGCTTCACTAATATTGGAGTTATTGCCCTTTGTAAAAAATATCATAATTTTTTGTCCGGACAATAACTTCAATATGCCTGATGCCAGTTGATTGAAACTTCATATATGGAAAGAGCATAATGAGAGGAAGTGTCATGCACAAGGTCCATAACTCTGGCTTCACTAATATTGGAGTTATTGCCCTTTGTAAAAAATATCATAATTTTTTGTCCGGACAATAACTTCAATATGCCTGATGCCATTGGATTGAAACTTCATATATGGAAAGATCATAACGAGAGGAAGTGTCATGCAGAAGGTACATAACTCTGGCTTCACTAATATAGGAGTTATTGCCCTTTGTAAAAAAAATCACACTTTTTTGTCCGGACGATAACTTCTATATGGCTCATGCCATTGGATTGAAACTTCATATATGGAAAGATCATAACGAGAGGAAGTGTCATGCACAAGGTCCATAACTCTGGCTTCACTAATATTGGAGTTATTGCCCTTTGTAAAAACAATCACAATTTTTTGTCCAGATGATTACTCCTATGTGACACATGCCATTGGAGTGAAACTTCATACATGGAACGATCATAATAAGAGAAAGTGTCATGCATAAGATCCTTAACTCGAGCTTCAATAAATTCAGAGTTATTGCCCCTTGTACATTTGTTTAATTCTTTCTTGTCCGGACGATAACTCCTACATGGCTCTTGCCATCGTATTGAAACTTCATACATGGAAAGAGCATGATGAGAGAAAGTGTCATGAACAAGGGCCATAATTCTGGCTTCAATACTTTTGGAGTTATTGCCCTTTGTTACATTTTTTGGCCGATCAATAACTCCTGTTCGACTGATGCTATTGGAATGACATTTTATTTTTGGAAAGAGCATGATGAAAGTAAGTGTCATGCACAAGGGCCATAAATCTGGTATCAGTATTTTTGGAGTTATTAGCTGTTATCATTTTCTTCTTGAAAAATGTAGTGTGGAAAACGCATAATGAGGGGAAGTATCATTCATCAAGACCATAACATTTTTAGTGATTTCCCTTTACATATTGTTTTTATTAGAGGGGAGACATCCGTTTTTTTGACAAAAACCTCTAGTTGGGGTTTGGTTTTAGTTTCGTATCTGTTTGGGCTATTTGCATCTCTCTGACCACTTCCCAGAAAAGCTGTTGCGTAAACAATGGAGGGATCGGGTGATCATCGTCAAAACGCGGAAAGTTTGAACGGAAAAGGCCGATAATATTTTGTTGTAGAACAAAAATTACAGGTATTGATTAAATTGGTTATTTTGTATCACAGAGGCATTTTTCGATATAAGTTCAAATTGACAATCCTCATAGTAATGATTGAGCATAACAAATAATAAAAGTTTTATGATTATATTGAAAATATGCATTCATTGTAGGGACTTCCTCTTTAAAGATTATTTAGCAAAATACAGTCTTCTATTACAGTCTTCTATTAAAAACTGTTTCTGCAAACAGTATATTATTATCTCTGGCCATGTGTTGGATTCTCCTGACAATACTGGCCTAAACTTGCAAAATATGCAACAGACTTCATAGAAACATTAGTGTGTAATGATGGGTCTGCAACTTCAGCATAATCTTTGAGTAGAAACTTTGAAGTTTTTTCAGGAACAGTTCTACTTCATATCCGACAACCAATTCTTCAGCCTTCAAAATGTTGTTTTTGTTTTTATAGTCAATCTTCAGTACATCAGTGCAGGCTGTGATAGCCTGTAGTTTTACAAGTCTGGTCAGAATCTTTTTGTAAAGAGCCAACAGAATTCTTTGCAGGCTGTGGTACTAGCTGCATCAAACTGACCCAGCATGCAACCTAGAAAACCCTGTATTCAACTTTTTCCTTTGTTTTCTTTTGTTGGTTTTTCCTTGCATTGATGGTTTCTATATTTCTGTCTCTTGTTTACAACAGGATCTTTGTTCTTTTGGGATGTTGTGAATATCTGTTCCTGCTCATGACTTTACAGAGTCTAGACGTTTCTTTGATTTGCGTTTGCTTTGAACAGTTACATCCGCTGTATTGAACTTGACTAACCTGACAACAACATCATGTTCATCTGATTTGCTTTTTAGGATTTTCTTGTTCGCCAGTGTGGCATACTCTGTCAGTGTGTCCTCATCATCTGAAAGAATATATTTAATGTACAGTGTATTAATAATTGGTGAATATATTTACATTGATTGAGACTTATTGATATGAAAATCAGAATGAATTTTCTATGATTCAATGCATAGTTTACTTGTAATTTGACCCTTTGGTGTGTCAATGTACTGTATGTTTATTCTTAGAGATTGTAAATAGCAATTTGAAACACTTAAGGGGTTGAATTGTGATAGAACATAACTCAATACAGCATCAATATATTCTAGATTCATATTCCTTTTTGTTTCATTCTAATTCTATCCCCGTCTTCTTTATTTAAACCTTTTCCCTCATATAAATGCATTTTCATGCATTTGCAAACATAGACTAAGATCAGATTGCTCCTATAGGAGCTGTCTGATCAGGGTCTGCTCTGTTTGCTAATGGAATTTGATATGTTTCTTTACTATCTGAAATGGCTACAATGTACCACCTGCCATATTTGATTTTGTCCATGAATATTCAGTAGGTAAATAGGTATTGAAATTTGATATAAACAGAACAGGGAAAGGGTTAATTCCTATTGAGTATTCCTTTCTATTCCATTCCATTCCTATGTATTTATATTCAATTCCATTCAATTATCTATTATTTCTCTTCCCATCTTTTGTGTAATTTAAATCCTTTCTATTCCATTTATACTCTATTCCTATT
Source organism: Azorinus chamasolen (assembly GCA_963576725.1). NCBI lineage: Eukaryota > Metazoa > Mollusca > Bivalvia > Cardiida > Solecurtidae > Azorinus > Azorinus chamasolen. Next base: position 83,114,634 of record OY755237.1, on the reverse strand, counting down.
CCTTTCTAGTCTATTTTATAGAGTGACTTCAATCACCGACCGTGGTTACCTTTGTCTGACTAAACTAAGATCGAATTTACATTAGATCGACCAAAGTGATATCATTGTAATGCCCTAGGGATGGCATACGTATAACCCAACACAAAACATTTGGTATGAATGTGTATTTAATGGTAAAAAGCTGTAACAAAACTAAAAGAAATGTCTTAGTATACTATCAATATCAATCACATATCTCTCTCTCAATGATATGTCCATAATGATGGTTTGGATCCAGAAGCCAAAGGATCTAAATACAAAGGTGTATCTTTAGCCACATGTTCAGACCACGAGTCTAGCATAATATTCACTACTTTCTAGTCAAACTCAAGAAAATATACAGCTGACATAGACTCAGAATAGATCGATGTACAGTATTATCAGATCTAATGACGACAGCTGGATCCAAAGCCATTAATACAAATAATATCATTAATTTGTCACCCTAATGCAAAACTACTGCAACCTCAAATAACGCTAGTAACCGTAGTTACAATATAATTCTGCATCAAGACTACTAATTATGACTAGAATAATCCACATTTTGTTATATTACTGCGGTAAGAGTAAGTTACTGGTCGAAAAGAATGGTGATGAAAGAGGCAGGTACGAGATATGTACTTTACAAACTCAAAACAGATAAAACCTTTACTCTTTAGGTAATACAGTACAGGAAACAGTCTTAGCTTTACCTACACCGTGTGCCCAATAGGTTTAGGAGCTAAAAACCTTCTCGAAGGAACTTCCCAGACATCTTCCATGCGGGACCTGCGCAAACGCTCTTATTTGTGGAGACACAAAGAGCGAGCTGGTTTCCAAACTAAACTGGTTTCCAAACTAAACTAGTCTATGAGCGTAGTTTCGCGATATGGGAACCAGTACATTAAAAGTACCCCAAGGTTAGAAATTGACGGAAACATAATACTCAAAGACAATGTATGTTACATACTCAGAACTGGCAAACCGAATGAATCAATCAGAAGCCATGACAGTCATGAAAAAATACTCTGGTTGAATCAACCTAATACAACAGTTTCTCTCATTGCCAGATGGCTGATAGAGGTAAGAAACATGATTTTTGAGAGCACAGTTGAGAATAAGTAGTATCTTTAAAAGAATACAGTATTAATAATTGATTGTGTCGCTATTAGAAAATTGTTTGAAGCCTGCATAAATATCATTTGAAGTGTGCAGAATTCTTCATGTGTAATGAAAAAACATTTAAGTAGGTGGTAGTAGACACGTGACACAGGCCCGATAAATACATGCTTTTGAGTTGTTTTGCTGGTCCTTGGTACTAGTAGGGCCTGTGAGTCCCACTCCCTTGACTTGCTACTCTTCTTGATTACAACTTGAATTGTTATGGTACAGTCAAACTTGTATTAAGAGACCACCCAAGGGATGGTCAAAAAGTGGTCTCTTAATAAAACGGTCTCTTAATACAAAACCCCATCAAGTGTAGTAAAGAAAACATGTACATGTGTACTTAAACATGCAAATGTTTTCTTTTCAGTTTGCAATGTTAATTTATATACATGTATATGTGCCTGCAGATGTATGTAACAAAGCATAAAAATATTTCATGTTTGTTATTTCTGAGATTAAAGAGATACCATTTCATTGTTTGATTTGGTTTATTCATCAAAAATATGTACAGCATATGTCTCCCTACCTTTAACCAAATTAGCAGTTTAAATGTCTGAATTTGTCTCCCAGCTCCTTCCAGCTGGGAACCAAATAAAGGCCTTAAATGTTACGGGTTAACACTTTCCCTGTCTTATTTCTGAATGAAATTAAAACAAATTAACCAAAAATCAGTCACTTCTTTCAAACAAATTACTTAAAGAAATCACTGATTTTGGTTTGTTTGTTTTCAAACTCTGCCCTGCTGCTTGTAAACATGCTTTCCAAGCTCATTATACTCTCTAACCAATGGCCTTTTCCCTTATGCAATGCAAATCTTAAGTGTGAAAACTGACAACTATTAAATCGTATAATTATATGCCGCCATGAATGTAATACACACAGCTGATGACCGGCTCGTATCATGCGCATGATGCCCTAATAGCAAGGGAACCAGTAAAATCTTAACTGCATAACTTTGGTTACAAATTAATTGTGTGTAATTAAGATGGGCGTGCACTGAATTTTTTCACTGTCAAAGCCACCGAAGTTATCACTTTAATTATGAAAAACAAACATCATTAGAAATCTAAACCCCTAACTCAGTGCGGGGTTGGAGGTTATATGCTAATGCAGAAAAGGGTGTGCACTCTTTGACCAATCAAATAAAATTTAAAACCCCAATAAATCACACGCGACATCACATGTGACTTTTCATTTTCAGAAAACAGTGACAGCCATATTTATTATGTATAACTATTTACCGACAAGAACTTGGTAATTTATGGTGTTATTGTGGAAACTAATAAGATACTTTATTGTGGAAGCTAAAAAGATACTTTAATTAATAGTCCTTAATCCTTTACTCCATAAATATTTATTCTTACCCATCATAAAGTGTAAACGGTGAAGATCTATATCAGATAACTGAACTCCTACTGGAACTGTCTGATCGGGGTCGGTTCTGATTGCTAATACCCCCATTCCACTGGCGGCGTTTCCACTGCACTCATGGCGCTTCTCCAAAATCTTCCAAATCGCAGCAGAAGCGCCGTCATGTGCCTAATTTTGGGTCTTGGGCGTTTCTAGTACGCTTATAGTACGCTTCAAGAACGATCTCGCTGCGCTGTTTATGATCCTGTCGCGATGTTGCTGCGCTTTTACGGCGCTTGAAGTCTCTCCAAGACGCTTCTACTACACTTCCAATACGAAAAGGGATTTCAGGCTACGCTTCGTCTACGCTTAATACGTTGCTGTTACGACCTTGCTTCGACCTAGGCGCAGGAGCTGCGCTTCTATTGCGTTTGTGGAACGTTTCTATATAAAATGGATGATTAAACTGATTCCAAAGTAGTTGACCATCATCCTTCGAAGTAAATTGATCAAATTGTTTTGAAGACCCAGATCAAGAAAAACACAGTGTTGGGCCTGATCTAGGTCTTCTTTTTGCTAAGTCTTTCATGGGGTGACTCAAGCATTAACATTTTCCCTGTTCAATATCCATGTAAGAAAGAACGATCTTATGAATATTTATTAGCTGTATTTTTAAAATTTAACCTTCTTAAGAAATGGTTTTGCTTTGACAAAAACTGTAGAATCATATTTATATCATGTTATAAGCAAACAGAGCAGACCCTGATCAGACGGCTCCAATAGGAGCTTCTGATCTAGGTCTACTCTGTTTGCAAATGTGTGAAAAGGCATTTGTATGCGGACAAATATATTGGCGCTTTTGTTGCGATGCGAATGCGCTACGTTACTCAAGCTGCGGCTACGATACTGCTGCGTTCATGAATTTCTTACTACGCGTCTGCGGCGATTCGAGTCCACGGCGATGCCACTACGATTGTTTTGAGTAAGGTCAAAACAATCGCCGTGAATGACGATCAAGAAGCTTCTGTTACGCTTCTACTACGATCAGGGCGCTTCTACTGCGCTGTTGCCGCTCCTGCTACGATTCGCGGCGTTTTTACCAAAATTTCGAAGCGTAGCGGAATCGCCGCTCAGTGGAATGGGGGGGTATTAAGGAATTCTGAAGACCATTTTCTATAGTCCTTAATATTATGTAAAATTGTATTGCAAATTATCAATTATGAAAAAACCATGTCCATGATTATATAAGATGTCATGAATCTTTCAATAAATATTCAGTAAAGGGTTAGGGTAAAGTGCTCGTGAATCGGACACCTTTTCCATGAACCTCATGTCAATCGCTCATGCGTTAAGCTAAACACTTTCAGTCTTCACTGGTACCTGACCCGATCTCTTTGTAAGCTTTTCCAGCGCATTATATGCATAAAAGACACATGTAACAGGGCCAAAAAGAGCGAGAAGATAGATAACCCTAATTTGATGGTGAATCAGACACTTTCGATAGTGAGTCGGACATTTTGATATTGAGTCGGACGATTTCAGTTTCTTGAAACATACGCCATTTGATACTTAAAATGGGTACTGAATGTTAGATTTCTTACAATAATGCGCTATACAAATATAGATCAATCCCTAGATCGACACTTCATACATTTCGCTTCATTACTGGTGATAAATTGAATCGGTACAATATTCCATATCAAAATCATGAAGTTTTTGTGTTGTTTTGCCAGGAATAATGAAATGCGGAGGCAGACTTTAACCAGCCGCATTGCCACAGGCAATTACGGTGATTGTCTCTCTAGATATACTCGCCCTGCCATGAACAGTTTTGGAGCCTTGTCGGCCAGTACTTTAGGTGGTTTATGAGACATTGTAACACCCGTAGCATCAGTGTGGGATATTACTGATTATTTACTAATTTCTGCGTAGTGACAGATTCCATTTGAAAAATCCCCTTTTATATACTCAGTAATCCTATACCGTTGGTAAAACAACCACTCAATGAAATGTGTCTCATGTGAGATGTGACCAAAAAAAACATAAAACAGACAAGCAAGAAAACAATGCCTAAAGCATGCGATACAAAACGTTTGTTAAGCTCCAGGAAAATCTCAAGTCAAGTACTTTTTCAAATGCTGATTCTTATTACCAAAATGTTTACATAAGCATATATATTACATAAGTATACGTATATCATGATAATAATAAGTGAAAACAAGACAAAATTAAAAGCCTGATTTGCAAACTAAAGGCCAATGAATATCCTTCGGCATTTGCATATCAATGTTAAAAGTATGAAAAACAAAAAATATTTCTGACTGAAACAGTGTTTCATCGGTTATATTTAAAACCCCTTTCCATTTTACCAAAACTTATGTTTGCAAACCATTACCTGTAACAAGGTCCTGACGTAGCACTTTCAGCTGAACTCTGGCTGAAGCTTCTGATTTTGTTCCTCCAGATCACGTTTTTTTTCCCACCAGTTTCTGATTCTGCTCTTGGAGTTCACTAAAAAGCATAATTGTTATGTATTCCTTGCAAACTAGCTGTGATGTTTCAGTTTTCTATTAGAACGTTTTGATTCCAATGAGATGTTTCAGTTTTCTATTAGAACGTTTTGATTCCAATGAGATGTTTCAGTTTTCTATTAGAACGTTTTGATTCCAATGAGATGTTTCAGTTTTCTATCAGAACGTTTTGATTCCAATGAGATGTTGAAATACCCAGCAACTCATCAGGATCACACTGCTGGATACTGCATATCGAGGGTTGAGCGCAAGACTGTAGTAACTCTATTTTATGAAAGTTTACAGGAGAAGCAAAAAACATCCTTATTCGTGTAAAAATCGTAATAAATTCAAAACCTTTGATATTCATGCATTAAATGAGAGATAAATAAATCCAGGCTGAGTTAAATAAATAAAGCTCCAGTACTTTTTGATATTTCTGTATCTTGATGAGTTACTACAGTCTTGCGCTAAATTTGGAAAATATTGGGGGTTTATTTGCCTGCAAGACTGTAGCAACTTGAGTTACGACAGTCTTGCATGCACAGCTTGACAAGAATAAGACAAATAAAGTCATGCAAGACTGTTGTAACATTTTGATAAAAGAGAAAAAAATCCATCAGGGCACTTTATTTAGAAAAATAAACTATATTTTAAATAACTTTGGCTGTTTTTTCAACATATAAACATCAGTTTTATTTTGAACAGCATGTCATTCCCTTCGTGAGCCTAAAAGTCTTAAGTTTTTATAACCATCTTTTAAACACATACACACACACTAAGTAATAGCATTATATCATATACATTTGTTGCTTGATCAAATGTTTGATGCTAGTCCTTATTTCACTACCAAGCCCTATGGTATGGTGATTCTAACATCTCACACCCTAGGATTTGGTGAAGCAAAAGAAGGAAATATGAACCCATTCCGACATTGTATTATGAGTTGCAACAATATATATATAAGCTCCTCCCATATAAATATATAACTCATCTTAATCATTCTGATGCTATTAGCATAATTATATTCAAGCTAGTACAAATAAGTTTTGACCCTGATCAGAAGCTCCTGAAGGAATTGTCAGACCAGGCTCTGCACTGTCTGTATATAGAGGGCTTGGTGTAAATATATTGCAACTCCTTCACTAAAGTCAAGGAGTTACAATAGTTTTCCACCAAACCTTTGGAGTTACAATAGTTTTCCACCAAACCTTTGATATACAGTCTGTCTTATCCAAATCTTAACTTTAAACTGAAGAAACAAAAATATCTAATTATTTTAGTAATGATGATGAGGCATGTGTCAAAAATAGTTGGAAGCTATTTTAGCTGCTAGTGTGTGGCAGAAAACTACCAGACACTATACTTATATAAGCAGAATGGCTGATCTGAGTATACACTGTTTATGACATCCAAAATTAATGCTGTTTTTTTAATATATATATATATTTAGGCATCTTATAAGCAATTCTATTGTCTGGTTATAAGCATTTTCTTCATTTATCATCTTTCCTGTAAATCACACAGAACCTTAAAAGCTTACTGATGAGGTAGAATTAGTATTGTGTTGTTGGAATAATGGGCGTCTTTTGTCGGTTATCTGTCCCTGTCCAACTAGGTGACGCTGCCACTGAGTAGGTCCTTTGATACACTTTTGTTATCCATTATTGATTGATTTTGAACTGATTACACACACAATTCAATGTCGAGAATAACTAAGGATTTAACATTATAATTGTATGCATTTTCAAGTTTTATTTTGTTATCTTGCATGTTTTTAAAAATGCAGATAAGTGATCAGTTTTACCCAAAACCAACAAAAATACATGACTGAACTGACTAACCACATTTCAGACCGCTACTTAAATGTTGAAATTTCTTTTTTAAATCATTTAACCCATAATATGCCTTTTAATGACTATGCAAACAGAGAAGACTCAGATCAGACAGATCATTAGGGAGCTGTCTGATCAGGATCTGCTCTGTTTGCTATGATATAATATAGATCTGACTCCACAGTTTCTGCCATGCCCAAAATTTCCTGTGTTAATATATGATTACAAAATTAATTTAATTAATATTCATAATGACATCATTTCTTACATGTAAATTTATGAAAAGTTAGAAAAATTAATACAATTTGGATACTATCAGAAGCTATTATAATAAAAAGTCACCAATAAGAATGATAGTCATAGAATGACTGAAAGAGTTTAATTTTAATCTAGAGTGTTGCAAGTGAATGATGTTTACAAAACAAACAATGCAGACGCTGATGAAAAACCTCTAGAAAAGCACTAGTCAGGGTCAAAATTAGTAGATGTCTTATAGACTGGTGTCCTACATTTTGAAAGGGTTAAATATTTTAATTTTATTTGATATCTGAGGTGATTCTGATATAAATTAAGGTCGTGGGTTCGATCCCCGGCCACGAAAGACCAAAAGTCGTTAAAATTTGGTACTAGTAGCTCCCTTGTCTACTCTTGACATTAAAAGATGTAGTTCTAGGACTGGTCAGCTCGGTGTTGGGGATAATGTGACTGGGTGGGGTGCCCTTGCCATGAGCCCACGGCAGGGGTATTTCAGTGAGGCAGCACTATAACTTGTCTCATGCGGGTGCCGTCTGCAAACAACTGAAATACTGTTTGGTCGGACGTTAAACCGAACTCACTAACTCACTCTGATATAAATTAGAAAATTAGAAATATATTCGGAACACAGCAAAAGCACAGTGTAAGGTCAAATAGTATGAATTTTAATCAGTCTTAATACTTTTTTTACAATCTAATCTGGATCAAACTGCCTGAACATTTTAACCATTTACTCCATGAATATTCATGTAAGAAATGATGGCATCATGAATATTAGATTAATTTTTAACTGGCATGAATGTTTTGCAAAAGTAAGAACTATAGAATTAGATCTTGGTCTACTCTGTATGCAAAGGCATAGAAAGTCTTATTCATGGAGTTAAAGGGTTAACATAGTTATTTTTCATAATGTTATATATTATTTAAGTGTATTATTTGTAAAATTTCAATGTGTATTTTTATCGCAATTTGCATGTACTATTTGTGGGCGAATTTCACCCAATAATTTCCATACAAACTGACCAAAGTTTTACTTGTAATAATTAAAGTATGGACTCTCAAATGAACAAACATGAAGAAATATTAAAATAAAAGCTATATCTAACAAACAAGGGCATACACAATATCATTGAAGACAGATTTTACATTGTGACAGGGGAAGTGTAATGTCCAGTCCTAAAAGTGTAATGTAATGTCTAACCCCCCCCTTTTTTTTCTCTGTTTGTGGAAAATGGTTAAAAGAACTGTATTTATGTTCAAAATTTAGGAAGTTTTCATTTCATCTACATGATTTAAATCATTTTGTTGATCAATCTTATCATGAATAAACACATACAATGACGATTGATAAAATCAGAAAATATCTGGGTGTGGGACCTGCTCGGTGCATCAGCACCACCTATAATTGAATTTGGGGAGATAACCGACAAAAGACGCCCATTCAATGTTTCTGCATCAGTTGGTTCAACTTATGCTCATGTTCTACATGAGAATTAGTCATCATTAAAATATAAGTGATATAATAATTAGTATATAATTATTATATCACTCACATTCTACAAATGCTTAAGTTAGTTAGATTAGGTTTGGTCCTGATTATTAAAAATCTTATTCATGTGGCCCTACTTAGACTTTTTCAACATAAGGTTTACAAGATTTATTCACTATAATCAGGCTTGAAGAATTGAGTAACATATTCCATTTTAAGATACTTTTTGTTAAATTTATAAGGCAAACAGTGCACATCCTAATTTCAGGGCTCATTCAACAAGCTTTAAATCTGGATATACACCGTTTGAAAAACAACAAATTTTTCTCAAGGGTAGAAGATAAAAGAAGGACAGGCATAATAGAGCTGAAAGAATGTAGGTAAAAATGCCATAGGTAAAATGCCAGAGGTATATAAATAAACAATTTGGGAACATTGTATTTACATGTATAAAAGGAAAACTGTGTGAAAAAATATGTTATAATATCATATAAAATTATGGTAATAATCAAATTCAGTAATTTAAAACCATTTAAATGTTATATATAAAATCATTTTTATTATCATAGATTCAGACCCCAAATCAAAGGAACTGATCTATCAATGTACTACAGATTACTTGCAAACTGTGAATTTGAGGGTAAAATATGAATGGGGATGTCTATTAACCTATTCCCTCATAATCCCACATTTCCCCGCACTCAGGAAACAGAGAAGACCCAGATCAGATAGCTCCTATAGGAGCTGTCTGATCAGGGTTTGCTGTTTGTTTGCACATTGGAATTGATAAATCTAGCACTGTCTAGTATCTAACATAGCTTAATTATTCCATCTTCCGTGTTAAAATATAAGATTTTTCTCCATGAATATTCAGTAGGTATTTGGAAATCAAAGTAAATATAGAACAGGGAAAGAGGTAAAGATCAAATCTAATTATGTTGTTCGGATTAAATGCAATGTGTTAAACTTAACCTTTTAATGAGTATGATGTTTTCAGATTTAAGCCTTTCCCTCATATAAACGTGTTTCCATGCATGTGCAAACAGAGTAGATCCAGATCAGACAGCTCCTATAGGAGCCATCTGAAATGGCTACAATGTTTCACCTTCCATATTTCATCATAACTATTTTACCTATTAATATTCAGTAGGTATTGAAAATACTGCCACACATCATTCATACACTGTTTTTTAGGGGTATTTATAAGAAAATGAGAGATCCAAAAGCAAATGTGTAACAGTAATCATAGGTTTCATTGGTTGGTCAATTTGCTGGGCATTCTGGACCAAAATGTTGCCCCCACCCCTATCATTTTCCTCAAGTATACCATTTTAAACAAACAAAATTACTCAAAACTTAAATATAAGTTTTCCTTTTATAAATTCAAAATACAGTGTTACCAAATTGTTTTTATATATATCTGGCATTTTTACTTATGGCATTTTTACCTCTGGCATTTTTACATATGGCATTTTTACCACTTTACCTATGACATGTTCACTTAATACCTATACAATATATGTATATGGCATTTTTACCGCACCCCAGCTAAACTTACCAGTACCTCAGAAGTTATGTACATTACTTGTTTAGAAATACACAATCAATCATCTGGCCACTACGCTCTTCTTGTTCAGTGCAATAGTGTCAGTTTGATAAACTCTGATAAGATGAGATCCTTCCAAAGTAAAAACAGTAAGCAAAAAGAGAAAATTGCAGACTCTATTTTGTTCATGAACAGTAATTAATAATTAGTGCAACAACGCTCATGCCCCCTAGCATCGGCTTAAGTGGTTTCAGTTTTCAATACTTAAAGCACTGAAATTGATGATCCCGAAGGACCAGAATGTATATAACAACACTGAGAATGAAGTACGGGGTGACCTTTTTATGGCCACCACACAAGCACTGCTGTCATAATTTAATAATTATGATGTCACAATATTAAGTTACTACACTTTTGCAAGTTAGTTAACATGTATACTTGTAGCCTTTGTGCCTGCAATACAGTAGCAACTCAAGTTACTACAGTATTGCAAGTCAAAGTTTGTGTGTTTTATTACTATTGTTCTTGCAAGACAGTAGTAACTTGAGTTACTACTGTCTTGCATGCAAGATGTTTCTCTGTTTGAGTTACTACATTTCTGCATTTTCAGAATATCTATCTAAATAATGGGAGAATAGCTCTGGAATTTTTTCAGGTTATGTACTACTATAAAATAGTGTAAAAAATCAAAAAAAGTCATTTTTAGTAAAAAGTGCAGTTACGACAGTCTTGCGCTCAACCCTCGATACTTGAACATAAATAAATACAGTAGAACCCCTCTAATGTGACCACTTAATGAGTAAACATGGGTGTCTTTATAAACAGTTGGTTGCTTACTGCTGGGCAAAAGTAATGCAGAAAGCTCCTAGGAGCTTTCTGCATTACTTTTGTCCTGCATTAAGCTACCACCTGCATCTAGCACCCAGAATTATACCTCTTTTAGGTGGTCGCATTAGTGGGGGTTTACTGTTATAAACTTTTTAAATGAACTTTGGTTTCCTCTTTATCTTCGGCCTTGTTGCTTTTATCTTCACTATAATTCATCATGTAAATTATGATCATCTTCCAGTTTGTGATCATTTTTGAGGCTACTCTTAACTTGTGATCAACCCACCTGGTGCCATTTGCTTTATAGCGCACCTGGCATGAAGTGCCAAGGTGAGCTATTGTTATCGCCCTGTGTCCATCCATCGTGTGTTGTGTGTCCTTAATCCATCTTAACACCAAATATTTCGATTGGGGTCGTCAGTTTCCCTTGGATGTTTTATCAACAATGCCACTACACGACCACTCATCGGAGAGTTTGGGGAGATACGTCGGCTGGCTGTAATTTAGATGTACAGCCCCCAGGTATGATGCACAAGGTTTTTACTTTCATGGAGCTGGTAATATTCCCTCAAAATGCATCCCAATCAAGTAGCCTACAGACTACAGCATTGATGTAGCCTACAGACTACAGCATTGATTTTTTTTCCCCTAAGTTTTTTTGCCAGAATTTGATGCTGGTTTCGTCAGCCCACAATTTCTTACCAGCACCGCACATGTAAATAATAATCCCACTAGTGTATGGGAAGGGGTCTTACTCCAGATAGGTGTACAAGTGGCAACATCTTTGTTCCGTCAGCGTAGGCCCTTAAAGTAACAGTTAAGTTTTAGCTCGTCTGTTTCGAAGAAAAGTCGAGCTATTGTGATCACTGGGTCGTAGCGTCGTCTGCGGCGTGCAAAAACTTTAATATAGCTCATTACTCAAAAAGTATAAGAGGTATCAACCTGAAACTTCATAGGTTAGTAGATATCATTGAGGGAAAGGCCCCTACATAAAAAGCATAACTCTTGATTTCAAAATTTTGGAGTTACTGCCCTTTATTGTTTTAATTTTTTTTAAATTTAGCTGGACAAGTACCAAATCAGATGAGCGTTGGCGCCGCACGCGGCTCTTGTTGTTTCTCGTGTCCAGTACTGCTAACATGAACTACAGCTCCCTCCTGTCTCCCTCAGTTCTCGAACAGTCTTTGACCTGTAAATCCTCGCTTTCGGGGGGTTAGCTTTTCTTCAACTTGGGGCCCCGTCGTCGCCCTGTTTTCGTTTTCTTGATTCCACCAGGTGCTTGGAATATCCCTTCTTACATCTTCTGATGGTGCTTTCATTTAATGTCCGCTCACTTGTACTGTACTTCTTTATAGCTTTTGGTGTTCCAAATTCATTAGCGTACTTTCTGATTTCAAATCTCAAATCAGGAGAATAAGCATCAGGTTTTGGTGACTGACCTTTCTCCACCGCATCTTTAACAAGCGTTTCCACAATCTCCTTTGCTTTTTTATCCTGACATTCTCCAGGTTTTGATATTTTGACATGTTGAATGGCACTATCAATCTAGACCAACAAGTTATGACGGAATGAGATAGGTTAGTGTAAGTTTAATAGAAAAAAAACAAGCTAAGTTTGAGTGAGAACTAGTCCGTTGAAATCACTGGTCTAGGATGTTTATGTTTATCGTATGTCGAAAGTTGTTGTCTGCTGTATGGGATTGGAAAGGAAGGAATTTTTAGCGAATTATATTTATGCATGTTTGAAGGACACGCAAGCATAGTGAAAATTTCCTTCTTTCGAAAAAATCCACTTCTAATCTGTTACTTATACAAAACATTTACAGTAAAGATTTGATAGAATGTTCTTGGTTAATACGTTTAGATTTGGCGAGTCCCGGTGTTATCAAAACGAAATGTATATGTAATATGCGAAATGGATCTGGCATGAAGGAATGAAAAAACCCAGTTTGTAGTGTCTAAATTGTATTTAGAAAAGTGCAGAATGGATAATATAATGGATAATATATGTGACTCGAATTCGAAAGTAATAGAATACTCGTATCAGTAGTACATACATGAAATCGTGAAAAGATAATTTTTTAAAAATATGAAGCAATTCTCCTATATACAACCTAATGTATTTTTTATTTTTACGGTATTTATTTTTTTCACATAATTTTGCGCATTTTCTTTTGTTATTTTCCTTTTAAAACTTTGTGATACTTTGAAATCATGATAGAATGTATTAAACTAGTGAATCAATATTATGAACGAATATACATGTAACAATACTTTATCATGAACGGAAGCAGTTTGATAAAGAACTATGAGGTTGAATAAAGCATAAATCTAAAGTTTACAAGAAAATGTAAATCGAGAATTTTCAGAACACATATAAAAATACATCAAAGCAACTCCCTGTATAAATCATGAAATACTGTAAATTAGCTCGCTGTAGATAAATTTTCTAAACAAAAATATGTATTAGTGTCCAAATCCTTGTATTGATTGTCCACTTGTAAGTTTGCAGAAGGTCCAAAGTTTGTAAGTGTAACGCAACACGATTAATGTAATACGGCTTCTTGTAGAATCGTTGAGGAAAGTTCATAAATGGGGAATTTAGCTCATGTCCAAAAAAGTTCATCTCCGCACTGATATTCTGTTTCTAAGGAAAGTCCAAGTAAACTCCATGTGGTAATCCAGCATGTCGAAAATGGGGAAAATTAGCTCATGTCCAAAAGGTTCATCTTCGCACTGATCTTCGGTGTAAAAGGAAAGTCCAAAGTAAAAAATCCAGCATGTCGAAAACAGGGAAATTGAATATAGTTCACTCGCTTTGTGAAGGTCCCGAAGAAAGTGTACAACACAAAATATATGTGTGCACCCCGGATTCTCATACCAATTGTTGTTATCAAGACGAAATGTATTATGTAATATACGAAATGGATCTGGCATGAAGGAATGAAGAAGTCCAGTTTGTAGTTTCCGTATTTTATTTAGAAAAGTTCCGAATGGATAATATAAACACAGTAACTGTTGCAAAGTTCATCTGAACAAATTCAGTATCCAAGTTAATGTCATGTATGGAAATCCACACTAAGAAGTGTGTGTGTGTGTCGGAATTCCGAACACAGAAGTAAAATGGTGGCGGATGCCACCCAGTAAAATGAACTACATTTTCTCGGCCGATGTTTTGCTGTTCATGTTAACCCAAAACTTCGTACTTCTCTTTTCAAAGGCTTAACTAGAACTCCTTTTGTTTTAAAAATGTAAGTGTGGTCTGAGGGTGGATTGGACCACGTGACCTCTCTGCAGAAAGGGGGCCGAAGGGATTTAGTACATCACGTGACTTTTGACAGGTAAATTGTACACAAAGCTTATCGCGTCTTAATGGATTAAATCTTGCGTAATAGCTATCACTGGGCAGGCGCTATGTGGACAGTTATTACGCTAGATAAATGTTCTGGAGAACAACTATAAATATGAAGTGTATGAATTTACAGATGTAATACTGGCCAAATGCCTTCTTTATCTATATTGCAAAAGATAAGATACAATGTTCTTGTTATGAACTTATTTCCTGTTTTGAACTTTTGAAAGAGTTTATCCCAAACCGCTAATAGCTGTAATTAGAACGTTTTCCTGTAGTGTAGCGATGACAACGGTCATGCGTCGGAATCGATTAACCGTGAAAGTTGCTCGAAAAGCGTGTTTGCAAGCATTTTAGCGAATGCGCAAACTTAGTCATAACTTGTCACCTGATTGTATGGCATATTTCGTTTAACCTTGAGTAAATAGAATAAGAAATTAATATCAGCGAATTGCTGCTTCTTTTTAAACCATTCGCTTTCTGTTGAGATTCGGTCTGGATTATTATTACTGCACCATTGAATCTGATCTGTCAGATTTATAGCTACTTTCGTGCTTTTCTTAATCTGTATACTGTTAAAACTATGACTGTTTGGAACCTGATCTCGATCCAATTTTATAAGACATCAAATTCTAAGAGCTTTATTAACCCTCAGAAAATTTCGGAAGTTCCGCTCAACATCATTTGTCCACCATTTGCAATTTGAAAAGAAGATGTTTACAATAGGGAAATATTTATTTTAACATGCAATCATGGGAAACGCGGACACAGGGTTCCTAAATACAACAACAAAGTGATTTAAACTTTATCTCAATATGGTAAGAAATAGAAACAAATAGGTCTATCGATTCAAAAGAAGTAATGGAAGTGTGTGAAAGGCTCGATGGACACAGGTAGCTTGTTGCTCAGAATGAAAGATAAAATATTTATAACATATCTCTGTTATAACGTTTTCTTTACGATGGTCCCTTGCGATATGTTATAAACAATCTTTACTGTAATGTGTTATGAACTTCACTTTTGTGTGGCCTGTTTGTATACCTGGTACTTATACAAAGAATGATAAACACAGGGCTTTAAGATTTGAGTACATTTCAATAACCATTTCCCTGTTCTCGGTTTATCCCAAATTTCAATACCTACTGAGTATTCATGGATTAAATAGTTATGATGAAATATAGAAGATGGAACATTGTAGCTATTTTAGACAGTAATGGAATATAACTATCAAATTCCATTAGAAGAGCAAACCCTGATCAGACGGCCAGGGTCCTTGCTTGGATCGAAAATGTTTGAGACATTTGTCCCATTGACAGTAAGAAAGTAGGGACATTTTCAAAATCTGTGAGACACCAATAAGTGTGAAAATCATTTTTAAAATGCTGTGTTTATGAATCTGGATCTATGACTCATTTCCTTAATATGAAATTATTTTCTTTGATCATATTAACAGTTTGATTTGATCTCAATCTACTCTGTCTACTTTGGACTATTCTAGTACGAACTGACAATTTTTGAGACATATGTCCCAATGACAGCAAAAAGATGGGGACATTTCTAATTTTGAGGCGTGAATGTCCCAATTTCTCGCCCTTGCAGTTCTTGACGGCTCCTATAGGAGTCGCCTGATCTAGGTCTACTCTGTTTGCAAATGCGTGAAAAGGTGTTTATATGAAGGAAATGTTAAAAGCTTATCCTGCTTTTCATTCAATAATTTCAGTAATAACATCACACCAAACTTACCGATATCCGATGCACCAGACTTAAAACTTTGCATCCATATGCAAGATTGTATCATTTTTGTAGAGCAATGTCATGCAAATCTCATTTTGAGAAAAAAAATCAGCAAAGTAAACTATGTGATCTACTATTGCTATAAAGACCACGTTTTGATTAATCACCATCCACTGGAGTTAGGACTATGCATGGAATACAAATTGCAGATTCCAGTCAACCAGCCGTCAAGGTACATGTAGTTATTGCTCATTGTGAAAGTTCTATGCATGAGACAGCGAATCATAGAAAGGGTGGTAGTCCCCGGGGATACAGGATTTCAGCTGTTGAAGGTTATTATATTTAGACTTTGATCTGCAGTGGCCGTGAATACAGAGGGCAACCATTATCACCATCCTGTGGTTGTTTGAAATTTCGAGGTTTGGACATTTCCTTAAACTCCTTGTCAAAACTTAATTTGTACAAAATTGTACCACTTGATAAGTATCGGAGCACCCTTATATCTGTTACTACTGGGTCACCGACTCGCCTACCAGGCCTGATGGTGTCATAATATTTCAATTCCCTGTAATCCTGAAAGAAGTCGTGAGTAAGATACAGAACCTTGTACGGTTGATTTGGCCGTGTTTGTGGTATATGTTCCACATAGTTAGCCGGGGAATATACTGGCACTTTTCGAACTTTCCGCTCTATGCTGCTATGTACGGAGTCAACCTCCATCTGTGTGTGGCCACGTTCTAAATATTTCTGAGTTAATGTCACACTGTGTGTAACAGATGTATGCAATAGTGCATTGGCAAGAGCAATATTTCTATTCTGATAACAACATCCATCTGAATATAATTATCAACTCATCAACATTAGGACTCAGAACATCTTTCACAAGATTCACAATGCAAGAGGCAAAGTTATTTGCAGTGAGGCCCCCCTCTCCCTCATGCCAGAAATAACAGCTAACTTCCTTTGATGCCAAATAATAAGTGGTGAAATTATGGCAGGCTAGTTTTGTTTTAAAGTAAACGGCACTAGCCTAATTCGCTGGACATCCATTGTAAGTACCTTTACATTGGCATTATCAGTGGCAATCTGTTTGTCTTTGGCCTTTTCATCTCAAGCCATATCTTTCCTCTTTATGTGGAAATGATATTCATCGTCATTTACATTTTCCGTTTCATGAGCCACGCAGAGACCACACTGATCCTTTTTAGGTCTAAACAAAGACAAATTCATATCTTGAAATAGATCCAATAGCTTCTGTCTCGATACTGTGAGAATTCTCCTTTCATCACAACTACATATGTAGGCTCGGTAGAGATCTGAAAATGATCCAAATATCGGTTCAACGTATTCCTTATTTGTTGAATGCCGACAATAATGGGATTCCATTTTAGGAAGGTCTGTTAAATACTGTCTCTCGTTCTGAGCATTCTCTCTTTCAGGTTTGGATTTGCCTTCCTGTGGATTTGAGCGAGGGCTAACTGGTATACCTTGATCATTCGTCGTGTTAATTCATGAATACAAAGTGTATTCACCAATTCCTAGTGTGGACAGGAACACATTTTTGCATACAGGTACCCTGTCTTCTCCATTTCTATGATAGTATCTGTAGGTGAACACCCTTCGGCTTTGCTTTCCCTCTGACAGCGTAGATTCTGCGGTATAACATCTATCAACCAAACCTGAAACATGAACTTTCTTCTGATCCCAATTCATGTTTTGCCAGAATGCTCGAAATATGTCTTTACTTGTATCAGCTCTCATACTAATCTGATGACACTTTCTTACTTTCCTGCATCACATTTTGGTGCATCAAGCATTCTTCTCTCTTGTCGGTCTACACATTGAGACGTTTTACCACGTTCACATTGTTTTCTAACTCCTTTATAAGCTTTTTCTTCCATACGTAGTCTTTTGTTTATGTTCCTTGACCAAGTGTTCGGGTCACCTTTTCCTTTTTTGGCTTTTGTTCTCTTTTGACTAGTTTCCTGGCTCTCTATATTGTTTTCTGTATGAGATACAACTTCTTCCTGGTCAATTACATTAGGAATAGAAACTTCCTCTGTATCGGAGTTCGTCACAGCTTCATGTGATCTGAGAGCATTAACTGAATTGTCGGTTGCATCACCAAGAGTTCTGGTATCTTGATTTACTTTTTAGCTCACCTGAGCTTGCTCAAGTGAGCTATTGTCATGGTGCTCCGTCCGGCGTCCGGCGTCGTGCGTCGTGCATTGTGCGTCGTGCGTCGTGCGTCGTCAACATTTGGCTTGTGAACACTCTAGAGGTCACATTTGTAGCCAAATCTTCATGAAACTTGGTCAGAATGATTGTCTTGAAAAAATCTCGGATGAGTTCGAAAGTGGGTCATGTGGGGTCAAAAACTAGGTCACTAGGTCAAATTATTCAAAATCTTTGTGAACACTCTAGAGGTCACATTTTTAGTCCAATCTTCATGAAACTTAGTCAGAATGATTGTCTTGATAGAAACTTGGATGAGTTTGAAAGTGGGTCACATACGGTTAAAAACTAGGTCACTGGGTCAAATTATTGAAAAACCTTGTGAACAATCTAGAGGTCACATTTTTAGTCCAATCTTGATCAGACTTGCTCAGGATGATATTCTTGATGATATCTCGATCAAGTTCGATCATGGGTGGGGCAGGATTAAAAAGTAGGTCATTAGGTCAAATCTTAAAAAAATCTTGTTTACACTGTAGAAGCCACAATTTCTGCCTAATCTTCATCAAACTTGCTCAGAATGATAACCTTGATGATATCTTGATCGAGTTTGATCATATGTGGGCTTGGGTCAAAAAGTAGGTCACTAGGTCAAATCTTAGAAAAATCTTGTTTACACTCTAGAAGCCACATTTTCTGCCTATTCTTCATCAAACTTGCTCAGAATGATGACCTTGATGATATCTCAATTGAGATCCATCATGGGTGGGCTGGGGTCAAAATGTAGGTCACTAGGTCAAATCTTAGAAAAATCTTGTTTTTGATATGGCAGAAACTTTAGAATCAGATCTGTATTATTCATTCAAGTACAAAAAGCAGGCCTTGATCAGATGACTGATTTGGGTTTACTCTGTTTGCACAAAAGTGTTAGAAGACCATCTCTATCAGGTAAGGGGTTATATAAAGGAAAGGGTTAACCCTTATAATGTGGGAAACGGGTCACTAATTTCCTTTGCAAACAGTGTAGACTCAGATGAGAGGGCTCCTAGAGGAGCCCTCTCATCTGGGTCTGCACTGTTTGTCATGTTACACTTTTCTATAAGAAAATGCCTAAATATTCGTCATACGGCTGACCTGTTTGAATTGTGGAATAGTCCATTTGAAAATTCAGCATTGTAAGGGTTTCAGATTTTGTTTGATAAATACCTTTATACCATTGAACATAGGTAACCTGTGTATGAAAAATAAAAGGGTAAAAAAACATACTAGATAGAGAACACAAAACTTGGTTTCAGATGCATCTGTATCAGGTGTGATTGACAAGGGCAGGTAACACAATTGTTGAAGCTGACAGTCTGATTAATGAGGGAGACACAGTATAGTTGGCCTTCATTATTATTTGAATTAAGCTTGGATCCCTTTTTCCTGCCTATTGTAAACTGATTATCAGTTGCAAACAACTTGGATCCAGATGAGACACTTTTCCTCCATGAATATTTATATAAGAAATAATGAGACCATGAATATCAATTAGATGCATTCTTCTAATGGCATATATACATATACTCAGAAAGTTTGGGTCATGGCAGAATCTGTAGAATTATATTTCTATTATGTCATCAGCAAACAGAGCAGACCCTGATCAGACGGAGCTGTCTTCTGATCTGGGTCTACTCTGTTTGCAAAAGCGTAGAAAGGCATAGGAGCAATCTGAACTGGATCTACTCTATTTGCAAAGGTACCTGTACCAGGTAAAGCATTAATATAATGATTTGCTAGTATTTATAGCCAAGTATACACTGAACATTAGTGTCACAATAGTGTGAAATAAACATCCCAAAGTAACAAAAAATTTTTTACTTTGATGTTTAATGTTTAAAACAACTTGACTTTTATCTCACTGTAAAAATGATGTGACTGTCTGCACAAATTTGGATTTGATGCAATTTTGACTATTTCCAATTCAGTTAAGCCTTTAAGAAACTATTGACTGAGTGTCAAACAGCTTGGATCCTGAATAGACACCGAGTTATTTGGCATCTCATCTGGATCCAAGCTGTTTGCAAATGGAGGTCAGGTTGCAAATAGCGGGATAAGGGTTAATAATTTAAACAAAAACTGCGGCTATTATGTCTGATTTATGGCCATGCATGCCGAAAATTGCAACAACAAAGAAATTGACAAAGTTTCAAAATAATTTAGTAGGGAAGTTGTTAAAATGAAATTTCCTTTGACTACAGAGTACATTACATGATCGATCAGACATGATTGGAGCAGCAAACTGTAAGGAACCAGATCAGACAACATAATTAATCCTTTTCTTTCTGGTCAGATTCTACACTATTTAATATGCCCTCGATATATACTCATAGTTGTCCGACAGAGAGTTAACCCTTTAAATGCTGGACACAAGTGCCTTGTCATTTTATAAACAGCGAAGACCCAGATTAGAGGGCTTTGATCAGGGTTTGCACTGTTTGTCATTCAAATTCTCTTTTTTTGCCCTTTCATACTATATGGCCTCTTCCAATTTTCAATAATGGACTATTCCATTAAGAATTCTAAGAATTCAGTTATGAGAGACTTAAACAAACCTAAACATTTGAATGCTGAATATTCAAAGTGGAGTGATCCATCATTGATTAACCCTTTCCCTGTTCTGTATTTCGGTCATTTTTCAGTACAGTGCTCCCTCTCTACAACGACACCCTTTGGGATACGAAGATTGTACGTGTTGTTCAGAGGGAGTTGTTATAGGGAGGGAAAATCAAACATAATTAGCTTGTTTGCAGATACCCAAATAAGGTGTATTTCGAGAGCTAAAACCGTTATGCCTCATTCAAACCCTATGTTGTGACCACTCTTTAGAATCGTCACAAAGTGACGATTCTAAAGAGTGGTCACAACATAGGGTTTGATGGAGGCATAAAGATAATACGATGGAAAAAGTTGTTTCTGGAGCCTTGTTGTTTCGGAAGCAGTGACAAGCGTTGTTGTAAGGAGGGAATCGTTATTGAGAGGGCCGTTGCAGGGAGGGAGCACTGTACCTACTGAATATTCATTAATAAAATAGTTATAAAGAAATATGGAAGGAGGAACATTGTAGACATTTTAGAGAGAAAAGAAACAGATCTATCAAATTCTAATTGCAAACAGAGTAGACCCTGATCAGACGGCTCCTCTAGGAGCCGTCTGATCTGGGTCTAATCTGTTTGGAAATGCGTGAAAACATGTTTATATGAGGGAAAGGGTTAACCCTTTCGCTATTTAACCCTTTACTCCATGAATACGCCTTTCTATGCCTTTGTAAACAGAGTAGAATGAGATCTATAGAATGCTGTAAGCAAACAGAGCAGACCCTCAGCCGGATCAGACAAAAGACTAACCAAAGTTTGCCCCAGGGTAAAAGTGCCCCTGCCTTTTGGGCTGTCAGTTTACATAGAGTTATACAGTGAAATCTACAAACATCTTCTCTGAAATTAATATTGTCAGAACTTTGATATAGAAAACATAGCAAGCCAGGTGAGCGATACAGGGCCATCATGGCCCTCTTGTTTGTTGATCATATCAACCGGCTGTCCTTTATTTTGTAATTTCTTTTTCACCGCTTTATTACGCTTTCTATTACTTTTGAAATCATTCTCTGAACTGCTGTCAGAAGAATGTGTTCTTTTCCTCTTCTCAGGTACCCAATCTTTGTCTTTGACATCAATATCCAAGTCAACTGACGAGTCTCCCAATTTCACTGTCCGATATATCACTCTCCTCACAATACATATTTGCGGTACTATTTAGATTTTCTGTGCTATTTCCTAGCTGCTTGTTCCCTCGCCTACTATAGTCACCGGTTTCTCTGCTGACAATCAACCTAGCCGTATTTGTTTTAGTAAAACAGTGTGTCAGGATGTCATTAGAAGAACGTTGCCATTTACTTGCCATTTTTGTCATGGGCGCCTTCCACAAACCATCCACAGTCACTACATAAATAATGAGAGTCTATTTCTTTTTCTGTGATACCTTTAGGAAGATCTATACGGTTCATGTGAAATTGACACTTGCATGATACACAAAAAACCCAAATGTCACTGTTAATATCTTCTAAGAATAGTTTCCCTGGTAATTGTTCATACTCGAGTTTCAAACTATCAAAAGCCGTTTCTTTACATATTTCACAAATCCATTTGATATCAGGACTTGATCCAGAGGACTGTGACGTGGCTTGTCTCTGCAGAAATACAAATACGAAATTGACATGAGAAAAGCCAGTTTATCTAAAAAGTTTGTAGATCTGCATGGTACCCCTTTAAAAAGTAATATGCTTATATAGCCAGATACCAGGAAACGAGTTGTGCCATTTCTAAACAGTGTATACCCAGATCACCTGCCGCACTTTTGATGTGTCGTCTGACTAATGTGTACACTGAAAATATCCATAAGCAAAAATAGATCCTGATCCGTCGTTGCGTCAGAAAGGCGGCGACTGATCAGGGTCTAGGCATTTTGCAATGCAACAAACCCCTGTTTTCATGGAACCCGGCTACATTATATAAGGTTGAACAAAGTATTCTAACATAATTGTAAATCCAAAACATTTTATTTCCTCGCACTCATTCTATAAATCATAATAATTATCCTGATATCAAGTGAAAGTGAGAATGCTCCTCCTCTTACATTAAGTTCTGTTGGACACTGTATTCCAAAACCTCGTATCTCGATAGGAAACGAAATGTCCAACACAGTAATATGAATTGTGAAAATCTCGTATTTCGAATTTAAGTGTTCAAACACAATTGTATCACATTTTGTTGTACACGTTAAACTATAGTTCCTTCTTATGGCCTTATTACTCAGAAACATTGCAGGAAAAAAAACCAAGAGGGCCCTGACATCGCTCACCAGACAATCAGGAAAGAAGATTTTCAAAGATTTCACTGTATGTTTCTATAGAAAACTAGCCGACCCTGGGGTGGGGCAAATTTCAATTCAGAAAGAATAAATTAATCTATACTTACGTTCAAAATTTAAGATATTTTCATTACGTCTTCATGAGTTCATATTATTATTCATATCTTAAGATTGATGTACTTTTAACCCTTCCCCTGTACTATGTTTATTCAAATTTCAATACCTAGTGAATATTCATGGACAAAATAGTTGTAATGAAATATGGAAAGTGGGACAGTATAGTCTTCCTCCACCTGTAATTAGCTGGACATTGTGATATGACTGGAATACTGTTAAAACAATGTAAAACCTGATAAAAAACCCAACCAAACCTTTATGCTATATAGATTTCATAGCACAGTAAGATGCATGATATAGTCAAATGTACAATATTAATTAATACATGTATATAAAGGAATTACAATATTGCATAAGACAAACCCTGGTTGTATTCTGATGTTAAGTATATGTTTTGTTGCCATATGAGATACCCTTACACATGGCATCACATCTAGCTCCAAACTCAAGACGCCCAGACTCTTAATCTTCTCAAATTTGGTATTGATTTTAACCCTTTACTCCATAAATACGCCTTTGCAACACAGTAGACTCAGATCAGATGGCTCCTATAGGAGCCATCTGATCTGGGTCTACTCTGTTGGCTTATGAAATAATATAGATATGATTCTACTGTTTCTGCCATGTTACAAAAGTCTATGTCCATTGTGCTATTATAATAATTATACCGAATTAATACAAGTAATATTCATGACGTCATAATTTTACATGAATATTCATGGAGGAAAGGGGTTAACTGGTATTAAAAAAAACATGGCATTTTTTGCAGCCGGTAATAGATCTATCAATTGACTAGAGAATTGTTGGAAAATAAGTATAATGTGCAAACAAATATGCATTTATATTGTAATTATATACAGTAAAACCCCGCTAATGCGACCATCTAAAAGAGGTATAATTCTGGATGCTAGATGCAGGTGGTAGCTTAAGGCAGGACAAAAGTAATACAGAAAGCTCCTGGAGGAGCTTTCTGTATTACTTTTGCCCTGCATTAAGCAACCACCTGCTTATAAAGACACCCATGTTTAATCATTAAGTGGTCGCATTAGAGGGGTTCTACTGTACTTTGTATGAATTGTAATTTTTTGTCACGATGCTGTTCAGGCAGCTGTATTTTGTATGTGGTGTTTTCTGCATGACTTCACAGTCATGTACTTTCAGTTATATGACAAAAGAAATGTAAATATTTGAAACTAGACTACTTGTGTAAACTTTTTGCACACTATACCAGCAAGTCGTGGTTACCTATGAAAAAAGTTGGATTATGATAAAAACACCTAGTAACATTTAACTTGGTGTCTCAGAAGATGATTGGTCTATAGAAAAATTACAAAAACTTATTTTTGAGAAGCATAGCAGACAAAACCTTGTTAGACTAGTGTGCAAAAGGTAAATTGCTTAGAAATAATGAAAGGGTTATTTGTTTTTACCTCTTCCCTTATCCCATGACTTGCTCCAAACCTCTGGTCTGTCACTCGTTAGTACATAAACACAGGAGATTTTGATCAGATGACTTTTATGGAAGCTGTCTGATCTGGTTTAGCTCTGTTTGCAAAAAGGGCATCAAGATATCTATAATTATTAACCCTTTACCTGTTCTGCATTTAGGCCAAATTTCAATATCTACTAAATAAGTAAATATTCATTTACAAAATAGTTATAAAGAAATATGGGAGGTGACCCATTGTATACATTTTAGAAAGCAAAGAAACAGATCTATCAAATTCTATAAGAAAACAGAGCAGACCCTGATCAGACGGCTCCTCTAGGAGCCATCTGATCTTGGTCTACTCTGTTTGCAAATGCGTGAAAACACGTTTATATGAGGAAAAGGGTTTTAAGGGTTAAAGAGGAGAAATAAAGCTTTATCTTACATTTGATTTTGTAAGTTCCAGTGTACTTCCTTCTTTAAATGGTAATGCCTTTAACCCTTAACTCCATTAATACGGCTTTGCAAACAGAGAAGACCCATATCAGACAGCTCCTATAGGAGCTGTCAGAACAGGGTCTGCTCTGTTTGCTTATAACTGCTATAATATAGGCATGATTCTACAGTATTTCTCTTGGCAAAAATCTCCTGTGTTCATTTGCTATTATAGCAAATCAATCTAATTAATATTCATGTTGTCATTAGATATATACATGAATATTCATGGTACATGAATATTAATGGAGGAAAGGGTTATCAGGAGGTTCCTTTGAATGTGATCCATATTGCCTATGTGTGTAGAACAAATATGGTAAATGTATGTTGGAGTTAACCCTTTAACACATAAACGCACCTTTCTACAAGTTGGCAAACAGAGTGCACCCAGATTAGACAACTCTTGTAGGTGTTGTCTGATCAGGGTATACTCTGTTTGCTTATGATATAAAATAAATATCGTTACAGTTTCTGCCATGGCCAAAAATTCCTGTGTTCATGGGCTGTTATAACAAATAATCTAATTAATATTCACGACGTCATTATTTCTGACATGAATGTTCATAGAGTTAACCCTTTACTCCATAAATAGGCCTTTCTACTGGCAAACAGAGTAGACCCAGATAAACCAACTCCTATTCTACTCTGTTTGCTTTTGATATAAATTAATATAGATCCGATTCCCCAGTTTCTGTCATGATAAATATTATTTAGTGCCATCATAAATATATAGTTGATTAATATTGATCATAATGTCAGTATTTCTTACATGAATATTCATGAAAGGATTAATTACCCATGAATTGATGTGTAACCTGTATATTTTCTTAAATGGTTCTGCTTTATCTGCATGGACCTTCATGTCATGAGATTGGTTGTTTTTATTTTGAGATCATCAGGGACTTCATTAACTCATTCCCCCCTACTCTATTTTTGGACCAAACCTCTTTGAATAAATCTACTAAAAAGGAGCATAAACCGTAGAAAAGAAGAATTTTAGAATTGTGTAGTCTTGAAACCATTGTGATAAATAGAGCATTTGCTCCTATGGAACAAATGCTCTATTTATCACAATGGTTTCAAAATGTGAATTTTATAGAGGTGCAAAAATGCGTCACTAGGAGTGAATGTGTTAAAAACAACAACAACATGCATATAGATGGTAAATGGTCTTATAATGAGAAATAGCATCTTAAGCCTTTCCCTGTTCTATGTTCATTCCAAATTTCAATACATACTGAATATTCATAGACAAAACGGTTGCAATGAAATTTGGAAGAATGAAGATTGTTGCCATTTTAGAAAGTAAAGAAACAGATTATCAAATTCCATTACTAAACAGAGCAGACTCCGATCAGGTGGATCCTATAGGAGCTGTCTGATCTTGGTCTACTCTGTTTGCAAATGTGTGAAAATGCGTTTGTATGAAGGAAATGGTTAAGTGGTTACTCTAGAATTTATAGCACAGTAAGACACATGGCAAATATACCGGTAGTCATGGTATTACTATACTCTGGTTGTATCTGAATTATATATCATTGTTGGTAAAAGTTTGGCCTTTTTGAACTGTGTACTGTGTTGCCTCTCAGAACAGTAACTCGTCGTTGTCAGATTAAAATCTCGTAAGTCATTTTTTCATGGTTTTCAGGAAGAAGAAAAAATTGTATAACTTTTGTTAAAATGGTAATTTTTACTTGAAATACAGGTATGTCGGTTACAATCATGTTACCTTTTACACAGCCATGTAAAATTTCATGTAACATACTGAAGTTGCTTGAAAATGGACGTACAGCTTTTTTGTCTTTATTTTTCGATGCAATATTCGAGATACGCGAGATACAATGTTTTGTCATTAAATAATTTGCCATCTTAATGCAAACTGTACCATATACAAGAAAAATGAATGAATATAACGTGGTATTGAAATAAAATGTATCAGTAAATAATACTGTAAATACCAGTATAATTGTATTCCATGTATTCAATTATGCTTCTCCACACCAGAGATAGTATTGTTTTATAGATTTCTATTTATACACCACCTCATACTAAAACATCTCTCTCTATGTGATCATCTTTACTTGCATAAATACCAGTCTTGCCAGGAAGGATTACTATAAGTGATGTAGGTTGTTTGACCAAGCCATAGTTGTACTTGAAAAGTAACATGGCACATTAACAAATAAATGCCAACAAATTGTCAGTTAATTAATAACTCTTAACAGTAATAAACTATAATGTACCACATATATGCCATAATACGGTCCGATCCAGCGTTGTTGCTAAAATGTTTAATATTGCATTTACAGTCATCTTAAAAGATAGATGTTAATGTGTGATATTTCATTTTTATGCCCCCAAAGGCGGGCATATAGTAATCGCATTGTCCGTCCTTCCGTCCAGCCGTCCGTCTGTCTGTCCTTCTGTCCGAAATTCGTGTCCGGTCTGTAACTTCTTCATCTATCAATGGATTTCAATATAACTTGCCACAAATGTTCACCAGACAGAGACGATGTCTCGCGTTCAACTCCCTGGTCCATGGGTCAAAGGTCAAGGTCACAGAGTACAATTACTTTGTCACAAATTTCGTGTCCGGTCGTGTCCGGTCTGTAACTTCTTCATCTATCAATGGATTTCAATATAACTTGGCACAAATGTTCACCACACAAAGACAATGTGTCGCGTTCAACTCCCAGGTCCATGGACCAAAGGTCAAGGTCACAGGGTACAATTACTTTGTAACAAATTTCGTGTCCGGCCTGTAACTTCTTTATCTATCAATGGATTTCAATATAACTTGGCACAAATGTTCACCACACAAAGACGATGTGTCGCTTTCAACTCTCAGGTCCATAGGTCAAAGGTCAAGGTCACAGGGTACAATTACTTTGTCACAAATTTCGTGTCCGGTCTGTAACTTCTTTATATATCAATGGATTTCAATATAACTTGGCACAGATGTTCACCAGACAAAGATGATGTGTCGCTTTCAACTCCCTGGTCCATGGGTCAAAGGTCAAGGTCACAGGGTACAATTACTTTGTCACAAATTTCGTGTCCGGTCTGTAACATCTTTATCTAATCAATGGATTTCAATATAACTTAGCACAGATGTTCACCAGACAAAGACGATGTGTCGCGTTCAGCTCCCTGCAGGTCCATATGTCAAACGTCAAGGTCACAGGGTACAATTACTTGTTTATCTGTGAATGGATTTCAAAGGAACCTGGCACAAATGTTCACCACACAAAGACAATGTGTCAACTCCCTGGTCCATGGGTCAAAGGTCAAGGTCACAGGGTACAATTTTGGGGGGCATTTGTCACGTGACTGTGACATCTCTTGTATATTTCGAGAATGATGGTTCATGTGGAGTCAGGAAATATACCGGTAGGTATTTGTCTTGAAAGTGTTACATCAAATACGTTTCATATCGAACAAGTTTAATGTAATGCCAACAGGACAACATACATGCCATTCTGTAGTGCCTTTTGAAACAGTCTTCCTAAAATGTAAATGCAGTTTTACAAGTACATGTACACATATTAGCAACAATGTCTTCAACAATATCCCAGTAAAGTCGGTACTCCAGAACAATAAACTCAAGAACCATAACCTTTGGTTACTCAAAAACAGTATTAAACTTTGATTACTCAAGAACAATAAACTTTAATTACTGAAGAACAATAAATTGTACTACGCACTTGTGCATTACAATACAATTATGTTGTCTTGTAAGCATTGTACGAAACATGGTCATATTTATTACCATGTTGGAAATAATGTTAACGAGACCACTTGTGGTAATTAATGTCCCTTGTACATATTGAACAATTTTCTTGAAATATAAATGCAGTATACATCTTAACAACAATATTCGGCTAATCTAACAGTCAGAACCATCAACTTTGATTAATCACCATCCACTGGAGTTAGGACTATGCATGAA
The DNA here is from genome assembly GCA_963576725.1 of Azorinus chamasolen. Classification (NCBI taxonomy): domain Eukaryota; kingdom Metazoa; phylum Mollusca; class Bivalvia; order Cardiida; family Solecurtidae; genus Azorinus; species Azorinus chamasolen. Next base: position 83,085,481 of record OY755237.1, on the reverse strand, counting down.
ATACAAATTACAGATTCCAGTCAACCAGCCGTCAAGGTACATGTAGTTATTGCTCATTGTGAAAGTTCTATGCATGAGGCAGCGAATCATAGAAAGGGTGGTAGTCCCTGGGGATACAGGATTTCAGCTGTTGAAGGTGATCATATTTAGACTTTTTGATCTGCAGTGGCCGTGAATACAGAGGGCAACCATTATCACCATCCTGTGGTTGTTTGAAATTTCGAGGTTTGGGCATTTCCTTAAACTCCTCGTCAAAACTTAATTTGTACAAAATTGTACCACTTGATATGTATCGGAGCACCCTTATATCTGTTACTACTGGGTCACCGACTCGCCTACCAGGCCTGATGGTGTCATAGTATTTCAATTCGCTGTAATCCTGAAAGAAGTCGTGAGTAAGATACAGAACCTTGTACGGTTGATTTGGCCGTGTTTGTGATATATGTTCCACATAGTTAGCCGGGGAATATACTGGCACTTTTCGAACTTTCCGCTCTATGCTGCTATGTACGGAGTCAACCTCCATCTGTGTGTGGCCACGTTCTAAATATTTCTGAGTTAATGTCACACTGTGTGTAACAGCTGTATGCAATAGTGCATTGGCAAGAGTAATATTTCTATTCTGATAACAACATCCATCTGAATATATTATCAACTCATCAACATTAGGACTCGGAACATCTTTCACAAGATTCACAATGCAAGAGGCAAGGTTATTTGCAGTGAGGCCCCCCTCTCCCTCATGCCAGAAATAACAGCTAACTTCCTTTGATGCCAAATTATAAGTGGTGAAATTATGGCAGGCTAGTTTTGTTTTAAAGTAAACGGCACTAGCCTGAATAGCTGGACACAGCAAAACTGCCTGTGTATCCATTGTAAGTACCTTTACATTGGCATTATCAGTGGCAATCTGTTTGTCTTTGGCCTTTTCATCTCGAGCCAAATCTTTCCTCTTTATGTGGAAATGATATTCATCGTCATTTACATTTTCCGTTTCATGAGCCACGCAGAGATCGCACTGATCCTTTTTAGGTCTAAACAAAGACAAATTCATATCTTGAAATTGATCCAATAGCTTCTGTCTCGATACTGTGAGAATTCTCCTTTCATCACAACTACATTTGTAGGCTCGGTAGAGATCTGAAAATGATCCAAATATCGGTTCAACGTATTCCTTATTTGTTGACTGCCGACAATAATGGGATTCCATTTTAGGAAGGTCTGTTAAATACTGTCTCGCGTTCTGAGCATTCTCTTGTCAGGTTTGGATTTGCCTTCCTGTGGATTTGAGCGAGGGCTAACTGGTATACCTTGATCATTCGTCGTGTTAATCCACGAATACAAAGTGTATTCACCAATTCCTAGTGTGGACAGGAATATATTTTTGCATACAGGTACCCTGTCTTCTCCATTTCTAAGACGATATCTGTAGGTGAACACCCTTCGTCTTTGCTTTCCCTCTGACACTGTAGATTCTGCGGTATAACATCTATCAACCAAACCTGAAACATAAACTTTCTTCTGATCCCAATTCATGTTTTGCCAGAATTCCCAAAATATGTCTTTCCTTGTATCAGCACTCATACTAATCTGATGACACTTTCTTACTTTCCTGCATCTCTTGCCACATTTTGGTGCATCAAGTATTCTCTCTTGTCGGTCTACACATTGAGACGTTTTACCACCTTCACATTGTTTTCTAACTCCTTTATAAGCTTTTCCTTCCATACGTAGTCATTTGTTTATGTTCCTTGACCAAGTGTTCGGGTCACCTTTTCCTTTTTTGGCTTTTGTTCTCTTTTGACTAGTTTCCTGGCTCTCTATATTGTTTTCTGTATGAGATATAACTTCTTCGTGGTCAATTACATTAGGAATAGAAACTTCCTCTGTATCGGAGTTCGTCACAGCTTCATGTGATCTGAGAGCATTAACTGAATTGTCGGTTGCATCACCAAGAGTTCTGGTATCTTGATTTACTTTTTTGTTATACCCCCACCACCTGTGGTGGGGGCTATATTGGAAACACCTTGTCCGTCCGTCGGTCCGTCCGTCCGTCCGTCTGTCGCGCGAGATCGGGACATTGACTATAACTTTTGAACCACTACAGATAAACACTTGATATTTGGCATGCATGTGTGTCTAATGAATCTGCACATTTTGACATGTTGCATGCCAAGGTCAAGGTCACTGTTCAAGGTCAAAGGTCGAATATATAGGTCAAATTACTAACTTTAACATTGGCTATAACTTTTGAACCACTACAGATAAACACTTGATATTTGGCATGCATGTGTGTCTCATGAAGCTGCACATTTTGACATGTCGCATGCCAAGGTCAAGGTCACTGTTCAAGGTCAAAGGTCGAATATATAGGTCAAATTACCAACTTTAACATTGGCTATAACTTTTGAACCACTACAGATAAACACTTGATATTTGGCATGCATTTGTGTCTCATGAAGCTACACATTTTGACATGTCGCATGCCAATGTCAAGGTCACTGTTCAAGGTCAAAGGTCAAATATATAGGTATAAACACTTGATATTTGGCATGCATCTGTGTCTAATGAAGCTGCACATTTTGACATGTTGCATGCCAAGGTCAAGGTCACTGTTCAAGGTCAAAGGTCAAATACATAGGTAAAATTACCAACTTTAACATTGGCTATAACTTTTGAACACTGCAGGTAAACACTTGATATTTGGCATGCATGTGTGTCTAATGAAGCTGCACATTTTGACATGTCACATGCCAAGGTCAAGGTCACTGTTCAAGGTCAAAGGTCAAATATATAGGTATCGACACTTGATATTTGGCATGCATGTGTGTCTCATGAAGCTGCACATTTTGACATGTCGCATGCCAAGGTCAAGGTCACTGTTCAAGGTCAAAGGTCAAATATATAAATAAATAGAGAAATAGGAAGCAGGATACTAGTGGTCTGTATCTACAACAGTCCTTTAACTCCTCTTAGAAGATTTCTGCAGGGTCTGGATACTCTACTTTCAACTTTGCCAATACACAGTGGACCAACAATACTAGCTGGAGACTTTAATGTAAACTACCTGTCAGTCAACTCAAAACTGAAACAATTGCAAAAAGTCATCAGTTATTATGGATTTCTGCAATATGTAGAAAACCCTTCATACAGAACTGGAAGCCTTCTAGATCATGTGTATGTGAATAGAGAAATCCAAGATGTCGTTGCCAGTACAACAGCAGTTCATTATTCTGATCACCTGGCAGTCCATATGGGTCTTCCATACCAACAACTGCTGAGATTCCATTGACCACGAAGGACATTCCAGTGAAAACACAGGTCTGCCTCACTGAACCCATTTATACTGATACACTAATTCATCAGTACTATGCAAACAGTGTGGATCCTGATAAGATTGCTCCAATTCGAACCCTTGGGTCAGGGTCTGCACTCTTTGTAGGGTTACTTAAACACTGCAGACTCTGTCCAGAGGGTTTTTATATGATTCCTCTGATTTGGATCTCCACTGTTTGTATAGTGCTCATGCATCAGCTCCTCAATACAGTTGGTTGAGTCTGTACAAAAAATGTACAGTTATTGCCCATTTTCAGATTTTAATTCCCTTTTGTTACTTCCCATAAGCATTTTTAGCACTGCTGTCTTTTGAAGAAAAAAATCAAGATATTGCCATCACCCTGGCGTAGTCATTGGCGTCGTTGTCTGCGTCGTCATTGTGAGAAACTTTAACCTTGGTCATAACTTCTTTAGCATTGAAGATAATCTAATGAAACTTCACACACCTGTTCACCTCACAAGGGCTATAATCTGACCAAGGGCCGATATTATGCCTTTTCCAACAAGGATGCCAGGTGGGGGTATGAATCACGTTCAGTGATAGGTCTAGTTGATCATATCTACCGGCTGTCCTTTATTTTGTAATTTCTTTTTCACCGCTTTATCACGCTTTCTATTACTTTTGAAATCATTCTCTGAACTGCTGTCAGAAGAATGTGTTCTTTTCCTCTTCTCAGGTACCCAATCTTTGTCTTTGACATCATCATCCAAGTCAACTGACAACGAGTCTCCAATTTCACTGTCTGATATATCACTCTCCTCACAATACATATTTGCGGTACTATTTAGATTTTCTGTGTTATTCCCTAGCTGCTTGTTGTCACGAATGCTCTGTACAATGTCTGTCGGTTTGTAATTGAGTTTCCTTATTAGTTTTCTTTCGCTCAGAGACTGTTATATCTTTTCCTTGAATGCGACATTTAGTTACATATTCCCTTTGATATGTTTCCCCACTGTCACTTTTAACATTGTTATTTTTGTCACTTGTACACTTTTCAAGCGCCAACTGCACCATTAACTTGGCTCGTGAAGCCATCTTTTCTGTATTCAACATCCGTTTTTACAGTGTGGGTGGAATTTGATTTCACAAAACTTTACTTTTCCGTTGTAATTATCCACAAAAATGTATCTTGGTGTTGTTATCGGGTATAACGAATAGTATACATCGGCAATAAATTTGAAATGTTTCCCTCGCCTACTATAGTCACCGGTTTCTCTACTGACAATCAACCTAGCCGTATTTGTTTTAGTAAAACAGTGTGTCAGAATGTCACTAGAAGAACGTTGCCTTTTACTTGCCATTTTTGTCATAGGCGCCTTCCACAAACCATCCACAGTCGCTACATAAATAATGAGAGTCTATTTCTTTTTCTGTGATACCTTTAGGAAGATTATCTATACAGTTCATGTGAAATTGACACTTGCATGATACACAAAAAAACCAAATGTCACCGTTAATATCTTCTAAGAATAGTTTCCCTGGTAATTGTTCATACTCAAGTTTCAGTCTATCGAAAGCCGTTTCTTTACATAATTCACAAATCCATTCGATATCAGGACTTGATCCAGAGGACTGTTCTGCAGAAATACAAATACAAAATTGACATGAGAAAAGCCAGTTTATCTAAAAAGTTTGTAGATCTGCATGGTACCCCTTTAAAAAGTAATATGCTTATATAGCCAGACACCAGGAAAAGAGTTGTGCCATTTCTAAACAGTGTATACCCAGATCACCTGCAGCACTTTCGATGTGGCGTCTGACTAGTGTGTACACTGTTTGAAAATATCCATAAGCAAAAATAGATCCTGATCCGTCGTTGCGTCAGAAAGGCGGCGACTGATCAGGGTCTAGGCATATTGCAATGTAACAAACCCCTGTTTTCATGGAACCCGGCTACATTATATAAGGTTGAACAAAGTATTCTAACATAATTGTAAATCCAAAACATTTTATTTCCTCGCACTCGTTCTATAAATCATAATAATTATCCTGATATCAAGTGAAAGTGAGAATGCTCCTCCTCTTACATTAAGTTCTGTTGGACACTGTATTCCAAAACCTCGTATCTCGATAAGAAACGAAATGTCCAACACAGTAATATGAATTGTGAAAATCTCGTATCTCGAATTAAAGTGTTCAAACACAATTGTATTACATTTTGTTATACACGTTAAACTATATAGTTCCTTTTTATGGCCTTATTACTCAGATACATTGCAGGAAAAAATCAAAAAAATGAATTCTAAAAGTCACATGTCAATTCCATTTTATTGACAAATTAATGAACTTTCACTTTATGGTTGATATATCTCTGAAAACAAATAACAGCTGCAGTGGTGAAAGTCTTTGTCTCTTTATTGAATGTTTAAAACAAAAATAAGGACACTTACCTATGAATTATCTGCCTATATCTGCATAAACATCTCAGTAATCCAGGCATTATGTTGCTATAAGACTTACGAGGTTTTCGCAAACAAAAAATATGGCCAATGGATATTCGAGATTTTTTCACATGACCATATCTCTGGTTCTAATTGGCGTAGACTTACGATGTTTTGACAGGATATGTATTGAACATAGTGCTAAACGAAAAGACAAAAACATCAAAACCGCCGGATTCCGACTTACGAGGTTTTCATCTGACAACGACGAACTGTTATAGTACTGGTGTAATACTTCCATTTAACTGTTTACTCCATAAATAGGCCTTTCAATGCCTTTGCAAACAGAGGAGACACAGGTCAGATGAAGCCGTCTGATCGGGGTCTAATCTGTTTGCTTGAATAGTATAGATCTGATTCTGTAATTTCTACTGTGGAAAACATTTCATTTGTTAATATGCCATTTTAGATGTCATCATTTCTTTCATAAATATTCATGGAGCAAAGGGTTAAAGTGCTAGCTTGCTGTGAAATATATGCGCAATTTGTTGTCACTGTATTAAACTTTTCTGTATTAAGCTTGTTATTGTTTGGATCCAATTGAGACTCCATGTAATACAGAATCTCATCAATTTCCAAAATATTTGACAATATAAATTTGTATACAGGTATTGAAAAAATAAAATTGCAGTTTTCAAATTTTTGTTTTGCTTTAACATTTTACATTGCTTTAGCAGTTTAACAACTTTTATATTTAACCCTTTCCCTCATATAAACGTGTTTTTTCACACATTTGCAAACAGAGTAGACCCAGGTCAGACGGCTCCTAGAGGAGCCGTCTGATCAGGGTCTGCTCTGTTTGCTGATAAAATTTGATAGTTCTGTTTCTTTACTTTCTAAAATGTCTACAATGTTCCACCTTCCATATTTCTTTACAATTATTTTGTTAATGAATGTTCAGTAGGTATTGAAATTTGGCCTAAATACAGAATGTTCAGTAGGTATTGAAATTTGGCCTAAATACAGAATAGGGAAAGGGTTAAAGCAGATGATAGTCATTATCGGAGAAAGAGTGAACAACATAGAATGTAAGCCTGTATTTGTATATGTTTATTAAAATGAGATGTGCTGTAGACCAGTTGTTTTTGCACTGTTGCTAGACTTGTTATATAGACTTGTTATATTATCACCTTACTATTTGTAAGCTGTAAGTTGAAATGCAAGTAGAATTCTTTCTATAAACTTTCAAGGCCTTGAATCCTTAGAGAGGAAAGATGTTTTAACTACCTTAAATCAAACAGTGTAGCATACACACTGTATAACAGCTACACATGGAAATTACATCATTGTTGACTTACCAGCAGATAATAATATTTATGGACCAAATGAAGATGATCCATTGGTCACCTAATGAATCGAGCTGAGAAAAACACCAATGACAGTATCACAATGTGTGGGGATTTTAACCCTTTCCGTGTTCCGTATTCATGTTAGAAATGATTACAACTTGAATATTTATTAGCTCAATTTTATAAAAAGAAAAACATATTTCAAGGGAATTTTTTGCTTTGACATAAAACTAGAAACCAATCTATACCATGTCAAAAGCAACCAATCTATACCATGTCAAAAGCAAACAGCAGACCCTGGTCAGATGACTCCCTATAGGAGCTGTCTGATCAGGGTCTTCTCTATTTGCAAACGCATGAAAAGGTGTTTATATGAAGGAAAGGGTTAATTTGGTTCAAGAACCTGAAATAGATTATTATAATTATATAAATGTAAGTAATGTAAATGCTTGATTTAGAATATCAGAGAATTGTACAACCTAATTGACCGATTCAGAGAAAAATATCTTGTTGGTGTCTAATTTTTTTTACTAAACTCAGTCAAAATTGTGCATTTGAAAGAAGTTGCAGGTCATATCATTCAATGACAACTTTCAATATTGTGTTTAATCCGTTTCAGAAAAGAAAATCCTCATGGAAACATAATTACATGCTGCTTAGCTCTAGCTACCATATTTCTCAGAATACAGACCTCCGTGTCAAATATATAGTGACGAATTTCCAGAAATATTAGGAACTAGAATAGTAAAACTAACAATCTTTTGCAGGTTATGATAAACTGATATTTTAATGTTACTGTTTCGACCCTATCAGGTTTAAAATACAGAAGTGTGAAGCTTGAATATTAGTTTAGGTAGATCATTGTAACGTGATCATTACAATGTATTGTCTTCTTGAATATGTTACTAATATTAGAAATGTTGTCTTCTTGAATATGTTACTAATATTAGAAATGTTGCTAAGGATTGATGGGTGGAATGAGACACAACGAAAAACATATATGAAAGATGATAATACTCATTCAAAGTCTGTATGTGAACTTAAATATGCTATAAACAGAATAAATATAAACTTGACAGTTTTGTGTTTGTTATTTTTCATCCATACACATTGTATCACTGCTGTTAGATTCTTGTATATGCAGGTCTGGTCCTGGTCTGTCCGGCGAGGGGAAGAGCTGGGTTTCATTGGTTTCAGCAATTTTGTCATTTCTGCTAGGTATCTTGAAGTAAAGTTTGGTTCCTGGGGAGGATGTACATGTACACGTATTTAAGGTCTGGCTTTGAGAGGTGATATCCATGGCTTACTTTCTTAGATAGGTGGTGGTGTAATTTCTTTCCTTTGGAAGATGTTAATTTTTCCAGATTGTGTTCTTTCAAGCGGTGCAATTTTGTGTAGTCTTTGCGCCTGTATAGTTTCGAATATGCTGGGTAGATATATTTCCGTTTAACAGCATTGTGGGTTTTTTATATGTCTCTTGAGTGTTCACAAGGTTTTCCTACTATTTGACCTAGTTTTACCCACTTGACCCACTTTCGATCTCGTTTGAGATTTTATCAAGACAATCAGTATGACTAAGTTTCATAACAAGAGTACCGCATACGGTACATAATACGCCCACTTGCAAACTTTCTCCGATTCAACATGTCTTATAAGTGTTGACATTTTCTAATCTGTGATTCAGATCTTGATTTCCATATTTAGGTGATACTATTTTTAAAAAAAATGAAGTGAATATCTTATTAAATAAAAAAGTTACAGCTAATCCTCATTTTTGCAGATTTTTGCAAAGTGCAACGGCCATAACTCTGTAAAGACAAACTGAATGAACCTCAAAATAAACTCAGCTTCAAATTTTGTTGCTTAAAACATTTGTGTTAAGTTTCATTTATATCATTTTAATAGTTTTCCCAGAAAACAACAGATAAACTAAAAGTTAACCGACTAACAAAGACACGAACAAGCGAAGTTCAAGGACCATAACTTTAGAATAAAATGACATATCAAAACCCCCGCAATATATGTGAAAATTCACAGTAAGGTTTAACCATATAAAAAAAAAATGAAGTAAATATCATTTCAAATGAAAAAGTTATGGCCATCCTCATATTTGCATAGATTTGCATTATTTTTTTAAGTGCAAGGGCCATAACTCCGGAAACAAAAAATCAAATGATCCTCAGAATCGACTTAGCGTCAGGTCTTGATGCATTAAACATGTGTATAAAGTTTCATTAATATCTCTCAAACATTTTTGCCAGAAAACAGCGGACAAACTATTTGCATATTAAGTAAAAGGGCAATAACTCCGAAAGGAAAAGTCAAATAAACCTCAAAATCGACTCAGCGTCAGATTTTGATGCATTAAACATTTTTATGAAGTTTCATTAATATCTCTCAAATAGTTTTGCCAGAAAACAGCGGACAAACTATTTGCATTATTTTTTAAGCACAAGGGCCATAACTCTGAAACGAAAAATAAAATGATCCTCAGAATCAATTCCGTTTCAGATCTTGATGCATTAAATATTTGTGTGAAGTTTCATTAATATCTCTCAAATAGTTTTCCCAGAAAACGGCGGACAAACTATTTGCATATTTTTTAAGGATTTTATCAAGACATTCATTCTGACCAACTTTCATTTGTGACCACTAGTGTTCACAAGCAAATTGTTGACGACGGACGACACACAACGGACATTTAAGTCTCCCAAAAGCTCACCCTGAGCTTTGCTCACATGAGCTAACAAGAGTACCGCATACGGTACATAATACGCCCACTTGCAAACTTTCTCCGATTCAACATGCCTTATAAGTGTTGACATTTTCTAATCTGTTTTCAGATCTTGATTTCCATATTAAGGTGATACTATTTTTAAAAAAAAATGAAGTGAATATCTAATTAAATAAAAAAAGTTACAGCTAATCCTCATTTTTGCAGATTTTTGTAAAGTGCAACGGCCATAACTCTGTAAAGACAAACTGAATGAACCTCAAAATAAATTCAGCTTCAAATTTTGTTGCTTAAAACATTTGTGTTAAGTTTCATTTCTATCATTTTAATAGTTTTCCCAGAAAACAACAAACTAAAAGTTGACCGACAAACAAAGCAACGAACACACAAAGTTCAAGGACCATAACTTTAGAATATCAAAGTACTGACAGTACTGAAGGTTTCGGACATAATATATATTTATTATATTGATTGTTTGCTTTGGATTTTTCTGAAATCATGTCAGTAGTTTGGAAGACATTTAAAGATTTTTTTTATGAACATGTCACACACAGTGAGATTCCAATAGCTCAACTTGCCACTTTGTGCCATAACTCTGGTAAAATGATCAGAGCAATAATTACATTCTTTAAGAAAATCTTCACATTAAGGTTGACAGCTTATCCTGGGTGAAAATTTGAAGTAAAACCTCCCATTGGTATATGGGTTGTTAGACACATAATATTGTTTCACTTTATATTATATAGTGAAGACGATTTCAGGGTTCCATATCGGGTACAATTTGTCTGAGCAAAATAAGCCTTTCTGTGCTTTTGCAAACAGAAAAGACCCTTAATAGTTTATCCATGCCTATACCTGGTCTTTTTGTGTGATTGTGTTGTATTTTCTTACTTCTTCCCGAGGAGACTGCGAGTGTGAGTCTGTTCAGGGTCAATTTGTGAGTCTGTGCTGCAAACAATACATACCCCGATCAGTTACCACAACTGGCCAGGGTCTTTGCTATTTGCAGCATCATCATGTAACAAGTATATCAATAAATGATATAATTAAAAATAAATTATAGTCATACATGCAAATTACAGTTAGTGCTGTAGTAAACACTACAGACCCTGATCAGTAACCGGCGTCATAGAAATAAATATGAATTAGAAATAAATTACATACATTACTATAAGATACTATAAGACACTATAAGATACTATAAGCCTGACACGTAAATCAATAAATGATGAAATGTATATAAATTAAAAGATAAGAAAGTGCTTTGTCTCATTTTGTTTGCCTTTCTCCTTTTTTTCATTTTAATGATTTTTTTAATAATATAAAGGATACAAAAACCCTTGTTTCCTTTTAATATTAATTGTTAATACTACCATCCAAGCTACTTAAACAATAAAGGTTGGCAAAGTAGGACACCCTGTTTGGATTCAGATCTAATACCAAGTAACTGTCTGACCAAAATCTAAACTGTTTACAACTTGTGACAATTTTGCCTTAGGTCAAAATGCCTAAAACTGATCTTTTAGAAATTCAAATGATGACAAACCTGAAGCAGACGATATTACAGATCTCTACAGCTTGCTTAATCCTTATAATGCTGAGTGATATTTCGTTTACAACAATTGACGTCTGCTTCAATTCTTCAATAAACTTTTTCTTTCATTTTATGCAAAAATATGATCAAGATGACAAACAGTTTGGATCCTGATGAGACGCAAAATTATGTGGCCTCTCATCTGGATCCAAACTGTTTGCATAGGTAATCACAGTTTCGCCGCTAGCGTGCAAAGAGTTACGCGTATGACCTCTAGAGATTTTAGCATGATGTAACAGTTGCCCTGCACTACTGACCACCAGTGCGCTGTAACCTTTATACAGTAAAGGACGTAAAGAACAGAAGAAGTCTATTTAACCCTTAATTTCCCCATATAAACTTGTTTTCATGCATCTGCAAATAGAATCGACCCAGATCAGACAGCTCGCTCCCATAGATTCAGGGTCTGCTCTGTTGCTAATGGATCCACCTTCCATATTTCACTATAAATATTTTGTAAGATTCCGGAACCGGATTGTAAGCCAAGCACTGCACATGCACGTATTCTCTTAGGGGGATTCCCGCTAGGTAGCGCTCGTGCAATAGGGTTTTCCGCCATAGTTTGAGTCGCAATCCATTTTATAAGGATTTCGGCAAAAGCCGAAACCCTAAAAATGACATATCAAAACCCCCACAATATATGTGAAAATTCACATTAAGGTTTAACCATATAAAAAATTGAAGTAAATATCATTTCAAATGAAAAAGTTATGGCCATCCTCATATTTGCATTATTTTTTTAAGTGCAAGGGCCATAACTCCGAAACAACAAATCAAATGATCCTCAGAATCGACTAAGCTTCAGGTCTTGTTGCATTAAATATGTGTATGAAGTTTCATTAATATCTGTCAAACAGTTTTGCCAGAAAACAGCGGACAAACTATATGCATATATTTGTATTATTTTTTAAGTAAAAGGGCCATAACTCCGAAACGACAAATCAAATGATCCTCGGAATCAATTCAGTTTCAGATCTTGATGCATTAAAAATTTGTGTGAAGTTTCATTAATATCTCTTAAATAGTTTTCTCAGAAAACGGCAGGCAAACTATTTGCATTATTTTTTAAATACAAGGGCCATAACTCATAAACTACAAATCAAATGAACCTTAGAATTGACTCAGCTCCAGATCTTGATGCATTAAACATTTGTGTTAAGTTTCATTAATATCTCTCAAATAGTTTTTCCAGAAAACAGCGGACAAGCTATTTGCACATTTATTAAGGACAAGGGCCATAACTCTGAAATGAAAAATCGAATGAACCTCAGAATCAACTCAGCTTCAGATCTCGATGCATTAAACATTTGTGTGAAGTTTAATTAATATCTGTCAAATAGTTTTCCCAGAAAACAGCGGACAAACTATTTGCATGTATTTGCACTATTTTTTAGCTCACCAGAGCACAAAGTGCTCAGGGTGAGCTTTTGTGATTGCCTGATGTCCGTCGTGCGTCGGCGTCCGTCGTCTGTCGTGCGTCGTCAACAATTTGAACCTTTAAAAATCTTCGCCTCTGAATCTACAGTTTTCTCAGCTTTTATCTTTGGCACATAGTATCATCTTTAGGTCCTCTACAAAAGTTATATAAATTATGGCCCTGGGGTCAAAATTGGCCCCGCCCCAGGGGTGCCTTGTTTTCAATAGAAACATATAGTAAAACTTTGAAAATCTTCTCCTCTGAAACCAGAAGGTTCTCAGCTTTCATATTTGACACATAGCATCATGTTCAGGTCCTCTACAAAAGTTATATAAATTATGACCCTGGGGTCAAAATTGGCCCCGCCCCAGGGGTGGGCAGTTTTCAATAGAAACAAATAGTGAAATCTTTGAAAATCTTCTTCTCTGAAACTGGAAGGCTCTCAGCTTTCATATTTGACACATAGCATCATGTACAGGTCCTCTACAAAAGTTATAAAATTATGGCCCTGGGGTCAAAATTTCCCCCGCCCCAGGGGTGCCATGTTTTCAATAGAAACAAATAGTGAAATCTTTGAAAATCTTCTTCTCTGAAACTGGAAGGCTCTCAGCTTTCATATTTGGCACATAGCATCATGTTCAGGTCCTCTACAAAAGTTATATAAATTATGGCCCTGGGGTCAAAATTGGCCCCGCCCCAGGGGTGGGCAGTTTTCAATAGAAACAAATAGTGAAATATTTGAAAATCTTCTTCTCTGAAACTGGAAGGCTCGTAGCTTTCATATTTGGCACAGAGCATCATGTTCACGTCCTCTACAAAAGTTATATAAATTATGGCCCTGGGGTCAAAATTGGCCCCGCCCCAGGGGTGCCATGTTTTCAATAGAAACAAAAAGTGAAATCTTTGAAAATCTTCTTGTCTGAAACTGGAAGGCTCTCAGCTTTCATATTTGGCACATAGCATCATGTTCAAGTCCTCTACAAAAGTTACATAAAGTATGGCTCTGGGGTCAAAATTGGCCCCGCCCCAGGGGTGGGCAGATTTCAATAGAAACAAATAGTGAAATCTTTGAAAATCTTCTCCTCTGAAACTGGAAGGCTCTCAGCTTTCATATTTGGTACAGAGCATCATGTTCAGGTCCTCTACAAAAGTTATATAAATTATGGCCCGGGGTCAAAATTGGCCCCGCCCCAGGGGTGGACAGTCTTCAATAGAAACAAATAGTGAAATCTTTGAAAATCTTCTTCTCTGAAACTGGAAGGCTCTCAGCTTTCATATTTGGCACATAGCATCATGTATAGGTCCTCTACAAAAGTTATATAAATTATGGCCCTGGGGTCAAAATTGGCCCCGCCCCAGGGGTGGGGCAGTTTTCAATAGAAACAAATAGTGAAATATCTGAAAATCTTCTCCTCTGAAACTGGAAGGCTCGTAGCTTTCATATTTGGCACAGAGCATCATGTTCACGTCCTCTACAAAAGTTATATAAATTATGGCCCTGGGGTCAAAATTGGCCCCGCCCCAGGGGTGGGCAGTTTTCAATAGAAACAAATAGTGAAATCTTTGGAAATCTTCTTGTCTGAAACTGGAAGGCTCTCAGCTTTCATATTTGGCACAGAGCATCATGTTCCGGTCCTCTACAAAAGTTATATAAATTATGGCCCCTGGGTCAAAATTGGCCTCGCCCCAGGGGTGCCATGTTTTCAATAGAAACAAATAGTGAAATCTTTGAAAATCTTCTTGTCTGAAACTGGAAGGCTCTCAGCTTTCATATTTGGCACATAGCATCATGTTTAAGTCCTCTACAAAAGTTACATAAAGTATGGCTCTGGGGTCAAAATTGGCCCCGCCCCAGGGGTGGGCAGTTTTCAATAGAAACAAATAGTGAAATCTTTGGAAATCTTCTTGTCTGAAACTGGAAGGCTCTCAGCTTTCATATTTGGCACAGAGCATCATGTTCCGGTCCTCTACAAAAGTTATATAAATTATGGCCCCTGGGTCAAAATTGGCCTCGCCCCAGGGGTGGGCAGTTTTCAATAGAAACAAATAGTGAAATCTTTGAATATCTTCTTCTCTGAAACTAGGAGGTTCTTAGCTTTCATACTTTGCACATAGCATCATGTACAGGTCCTCTACAAAAGTTATATAAATTATGGCACTGGGGTCAAAATTGGCCCCGCCCTGGGGTGCCTTGTTTTCAATAGAAACATATAGTGAAAACTTTGAAAATCTTTTTCTCTGAAACTGGAAGGTTCTCAGCTTTCATATTTGGCACATAGCACCATGTCCAGGTCCTCTACAAAAGTTATATAAATTGTGCCTCTTGGGTCAAAATTAGTCCAGCCCCATGGTCAGGCTAGTTTTCTTTAGAAACATATAGTTAAAACTTTGAAAATCTTCTCCTCTGATTGTCTGGTGAGCGCTTCAGGGCCATTCTGGCCCTCTTGTTAAGTAAAAGGGCCATATCTCCGAAACGACAAATCAAATTAACCTCAAAATCGACTCAGCTTCAGATCTTGATGCATTAAATATTTGTGTGAAGTTTCATTAATATCTCTTAAATAGTTTTCCCAGAAAACAGCGGACAAACTATTTGCATATTTTTTTGGGACAAGGGCCATAACTCTGAAATGAAAAATCAAATGAACCTCAGAATCAACTCAGCTTCAGATCTCGATGCATTAAACATTTATGTGAAGTTTCATTAATATCTGTCAAATAGTTTTCCCAGAAAACAGCGGACAAACAAAATGTTGACGGATGAACGAACGAACGTTGACGGACGAACGGACAGGGCCATGACAATATACGACCACCTTTATTAGGTGGGCGTATAAAAAGGGCAAAGGGAGATAACCTCCCTTTAAATGTATGCTAAAAAAAGACACCAGCACATGTTAATAAATAGCCACTTGTAAGTCAGCTTTCTACCCCTGGGGTGGGGCCAGTTTTGACCCTAGGGTCATGATTTATAAAACTTTTGTAGAAGACCTGCACATGATGCTATGTTCCAAATACGAAAGCTATGAACCATCCAGTTTCAGAGCTAGAGATGATTTTCAAAGTTCACTATGTTTCTATTGAAAACTGCCCACCCTTTGGGAGGGCCAATTTTTACCCCAGGGGCATAATTTATATAACTTTTGAAGAGGACCTGAACATGATGCTTTGTGCCAAATATGAAAGCTAAAAACCTCCAAGTTTCAGAAGATTTGACTATACGTTTCTATTGAAAACAAGGCAACCCTGGGGCGGGGTCAATTTTGACCCCAGGGCCATTATTTATATAACTTTTGTAGAGGGCCTACAGATGATGCTATGAAGTTTCCATCCCAAGATGAACTCACACACCAAATTTGGAATCCTTAGCTGGTAAGGAATAGGAGATATACTCCGGACAAGCTTTTTGTAGATGGTAAGGTATAAGCTTTTTGTAAAATCGAGGTCAAAGGTCAAGGTCACAGTGACCTGGAAATGGTATGCGACACTCCGCCATCCCAAGATGAACTCACACACCAAATTTGGAATCTGTAGCTGGTAAGTAAAGGAGATATGTTCCAGACAAGCTTTTTGTAAAATCGGTCAAAGGTCATGGTCAAGGTCACAGTGATCTGAAAATGGTACGTGACACTCCTCCATCCCAAGATGAACTCACACACCAAATTTGGAATCTGGTAAGGTATAGGAAATATACTCCGGACAAGCTTTTTGTAGCTGGTAAGGTATGAGCTTTTTTTTAAAATTGAGGTCAAAGGTCAAGGTCATAGTGACCTGGAAATGGTATGCGACACTCCGCCATCTCAAGATGAACTCACACAACAAATTTGGAATCTGTAGCTGGTAAGGTAAAGGAGATATGCTCCGGACAAGCTTTTTGTAAAATCAAGGTCAAAGGTCAAGGTCAAGGTGACATGAAAATGGTACGCGACACTCCCCCATCCCAAGATGAACTCACACACCAAATTTGATATCCGTAGCTGATGTGACAAAGGAAATATACTCCGGACAAAAGGTACACACACCCACCCACCCACCCACACACGCACGGTGCGATCACTATATGCCGCCAAAGCCTAGCTTTGGGGGGCATAAAAAGGGATATGATCCTGTAGTACTACAACATACTGCATGTTTGGTTGTGAACCCTTTTACAGTTGGCAATCACGCTGGCCTCTTTGCATGTACGCCAACAGAAAAGGTTTAGTACTCTATGAAGGCGACCTCTTAAATCCAGAAATGGAAGGAGAACGTAGGGTATATGTACTATTTCATTTTTGTTGCACCCTTTATTACTTTTCTACAGTTACTCTGTTTGCAGCTCAATCATTGAGTACACTAGCGATAGGTGGATACAGTATGTTCAATTAAATGTTTTTTCGTTATACATGCACTTTACCATTGTATTTGCCATCGCAGTTGTTGTAGATTAGATTACACTGTTTGTCTTTTAGGGTGGGGATGGAATAAGAGTGAGGTTGGGCGCCCATAAACCGGTTTAACCCCCCCAGTGACTTTTGTCTCTGACCGTTCCAAGGCGGTACTTCCATCTTCCTCCTATTGTATGTTTGTTTTGTCTTTGTGCGTCTCTTGTTGTTTTTTCTAGTTATGTACATTTGCTGTTTCCTTGTGTTGCTGATCGGGCGAGTGTTTGTTCTGTATGTGGTGTTTCCTGCATGACTCATTTTTGTACTTTTGTCAGAGTGATTGTCCTGATAAAATCTCGGACGAGCTCGAAAGTGGGTCATGTGGGGTCAAAAACTAGGTCATCAGGTCAAATAGAAAAACCTTGTGAACACTCCAGGTCACATTTTCAGCCCAATTATCATGAAACTATCAGAATGATTGTTTTGATTAAATCTTCGATATGTTGGAAAGTGGGTCACATTGTGTAAAATATAGGTCACTAGGTCAAACAGTAGAAAAACCTTGTGAACACTAGTTGTCACATTTTATTCCAGTCTTCATGAAACTCAGAAAGATTGTCTTGACCTAGGTCACACAGTAGGAAAACTTTGTGAACACTCTAGGTCACATTTTTTGTCCAATCTTCATGAAACTTAGCATGATTGTCTTGATAAATCCTCGGATGCATTTGAAAGTGGGACATGTGGGGTCAAAAACTAGGTCAAATGGTAGGGAAACCTTGTGAACACACTAAGTCACATTTTTAGCTCAGTCTTCATGAAACTTAGAGTGATTGATTTGATGAAATCTTGGAATAGTTTGAAAGTGGATTATGGGGCCAAAGAGTAGTTAACTAGGTTATATTTTAGAAAAAAATTTTTTACACTCCAGCTGTCACATTTTTAGCCCAATCTTCCTCAAATTTGCTCAGAATGTTTATCTTGGTGATATCAATATTGAGTTTGATCATAGTCGGGCTGGATATATAAAAGTAGGTCACTAGGTCAAATCTTAAAAAACAAGATGTGTTTGTGAAAAACACTATGCCCCCTCGATATGATATTTGACCCTGAAGGGTGACCTTGATCTTGACATGTCACCCCTTAAACTGTGCAGCTTCATGGGGTACACATTCTCTACTGGTTCAAAGTTATGGCCAATGTTAAATTTGGTGACCTTTGACCATGAAGGATGACCTTGATCTTGACATGTCACCCCTCAAACTGTGTGGCTTCATGAGATACACATGCATACCTAGTATCAAGTCTGTATCTCTACTGGTTCAAAAGTTATGGCCAATGTTAAAGTTGGTGACCTTTGACCATGAAGGATGACCTTGACCTTGACCTGTCACCCCTCAAACTGTGCAGCTTCATTGGGTACACATGCATACCAAATATCAAGTCTGTATCTACTGGTTCAAAAGTTATGGCCTGTTAAAGTTGGTGACCTTTGACCATGAAGGATGACCTTGACATGTCACCCCTCAAACTGTGCTGCTTCATGAGATACACATGCATACCAGTATCAAGTCTGTATCTTTACTGGTTCAAAAGTTATGGCCAATGTTAAAGTCAGTGACCATTGACCCTGAAAGATGACCTTGACACGTCACCCCCAAACTGTGCAGCTTTATAAGATACACATGTATACCAAATGTCAAGTCTGTATCTCTACTGGTTCAAAAGTTATGGCCAATGTTAAAAGTCGGTGACCTTTGACCCTGAAAGATGATAATAACAAGGGCATGTTGTATTGCTATGCAAGACATGAGTCCCCCACCGGACTGAAAAAAACACCACTCTCCCCACCCCACCCACCCATGGCGTGGTTGACCATGGTATATACATGACCACCTGAATGGTATTAATATCTACTTTCATACATTGAATCAGTAAATAAAAAGTTATTGTCCCGACAAGAAAATATGAAAAAGGGGAGTAACTCCAAAATATTGATGCTAGAGTTATTGCCCTTGTGCATGACACTACATCTCATCACGCTTGTTCCATATGAGAAGTTTCAAATCAATTGAACCAGTACATAAAGAGTTATTAACTGGACAAGAAAATATGAAAAGGGGAATAACTCCAACAATATAGATGCTAGAGTTATGGCCCTTGTGCATGACACTACCCCTCATCATGTGTGTTCCATATGTGAAGTTTCAAATCAATTGAACCAGTAGAGAAAGAGTTATTGTCCGGACAAAAACATATGAAAAAGGGGAATAACTCCAAAAATATTGATGCTAGAATTATGGCCCTTGTGCAAGTTATAATGAATTTGGCCCAACGTTGTAGGAGATATTGCCCGGACACGAAGTGTGACAGACGGACTGACAAGAAAATATGAAAAAGGGGAATAACTCCAAAAATATTGATGCTAGAGTTATGGCCCTTGTGTATATGACACTACCCCTCATCATGATTGTTCCATATGTGAAGTTTCAAATCAATTGAACCAGTAGATAAAGAGTTATTGTCCGGACAAAAAAATATGTAAAAGGGGAATAACTCCAAAAATATTGGTGCTAGAGTTATGACCCTTGTGAATGACACTAGCCCTCATCATGCTTCTTCAATGTGTGAAGTTATAATGAATTTGGCATAACTTTGTAGGAGATATGGCCCGGACACAAAGCGTGACATACTAACAAATGGGTAGTTGTGTGACTTTTTCCTTTGATCTTTTCTTGTGTGACTAGTCCCACAAGAAAAACTATTTTTGGCTCTAACTTTGGAAAAGAATGATCTGGAAGCTAACCCTAACCCTATGTCCCACAACTGGCCAGGTTAATGTCACAAGAAATGGCCAGGTTAATGTCACAAGAGATGGCCAGGTTAATGATTTTACTTGTGGGACTAGTTAGAAAAAGTCACACAACTACCCTTTGGTGAGTGCGGACGGACGGACAGACGGACAGACAGACGGATGGACAGACGGACAGACAGACGGATGGACAGACGGACAGACAGACGGAATCGAGCAAACCTATAGTCCCCCAACCGGTAACCGGTGGGGGACTAATAATAATAATAATGATCTTAACCTTGACATGTCACCGCCAAACTCTGCAGTTTCACGAGATACACATGCATACCAAATGTCAAGTCTGTATCTACAGGTTCCAAAGTTATGGCCAATGTTAAAGTCGGTGACCTTTGACTCTAAAAGATGACCTTTACCTTGACATGCTGCCCCTCAAAATGTGCAGCTACATGAGATACACATGCATACCAAATATCAAGATTCTATATCTATTGGTTAAAAAAATATGGCCAATTTGAAGTTGGTGACATTTGACCCAGAAGGATGACCTTGACATTGGCATATCACCCCTCCAACTGTGCAGCTTCATGAGATACACAAGCATGCCAAATATCAAGTCTCTATCTGTACTGGTTCAAAAAATATGGCCAATGATAAAAGTCGGTGATTTGACCCATATGTTTGACCTCTGACCTTTAAGGATAACCTTGACACGTCACCCCTCAAAATGTGAGGCTTTTTGAGATACATATACATGCTAAATATCAAGTCTCTATCTGTACTAGCTCAAAAGTTATGACCAATGTTAAAGTTGGTGATTTGACCCATATATTTGACCTCTGACCTTGACCTGTCACCCTCAAAATGTGCGGCTTTATGAGATACATATGAATGCCAAATATCAAGTCTGTATCTGTACTGGCTCAAAAGTTATGACCAATGTTAAAGTTGCTGACAAACAGACAGACAAATAGATAAACATACAGGGCAAAAACAATATGCCCCCCAGATCAGATCTGGGGGGCATAAAAATCATTCTAGAGGTCACTTCTACATTGGTCGGAATGATGGTAAAATCAAATAAAATCAAAATTCTAAATCTTTGAAAATATTGTTCTCCAGAACCACTGCTCATGACCCACTATCAACATTGTTCCCTTAGGTCAATATTTGCCCCATCCGGGGACTACCCAGCTGTAATCTTAAATCTATGGTAATTATAGGTGAGCGATTAAGAGCCATTTTGGCCCTCTTGTTTTGTTATAGATTCACACAAAGACTTCTGGAGATAATGCCTGAAGTCTTGGCAGGCAATATGGATCTTTTCCTATCATTCATCGTTTAAGTGCTAGCTACAAATACAGATATATATAAAGCTGATTTATTATTTGTTGTGTTATTTCCTTTGATGTGCTAGGGGAGGACAGTAAATAACAAATTGTAATGAGTGGACGAAATATGCTTGCCTAGGTTCCCCTGCTTTATTTCTAACTATGTAACACAAAGCATATGAATTAACAGGTCTGGATATACAACCAAAACAGGTCTGGTTTTGATCAATTTATTAATTTTTCACACAAGTTGTAACAAATAGAATCAAGAAAATAAGCAACCAACCAAATTCTTAGTTTTAAGCAATTGAATGCTGGAAACAATAAACTCACATTGGCAAACAGTGCTGACCCAGATTAGAAGGCTCCTAGAGATCCCTCTGATCAGGGTCTGAACTTGGTATTCAGAATCATAGTAAACGTATTCCTGTCCTACTGACCGTACTTCATTGTTAATCAATGACGCCCATTCCACTTCCAAAATTCAGCATTCAAATGGTTAAACAGTTTCAATTAACTCATTCCCTCATAGGCTATTTTCAGACCTTACCTCTTTGAATAAATCTACTAAAAAGGAGCATTTGCTACAAACAAAGGAACAATTTAGACTTGTGAAGTTTTGAAACCACTGTGATAAATAGAGCATTTGCTCCTATGGAGCAAATGCTCTTTTTATCACAATGGTTTAAAAATGTGACATTTACAGAGCCGCCAAAAGGCGTCAATACAAGGGAATGGGTGCATGGTAAGTAATTGTTTGCAAATGCTGTTGTTACAAATTTTCTGAAAGTGGGTAATCCTTCGAAAGCAGAAGTAGCAATGCAAAAAAAAGAGAAAATTGCAGACTCGGTTAATGAGTAGTAATTAAAAAGTACAACACTACTCACGCCCCCTAGCACTGGCTTAAGCTTTATTCAAAACTTATACCATCAAAGCAGTATTCAAAACTTATACCATCAAAACTAACCCCCCCCCCCAAACCCCCCCCCCCCCCAACAACAACAAACAAACAAGAAAAAACAACACAGTGCTCCCTCCCTACAACGGCCCTCTCAATAACGATTCCCTCCTTACAACAATGCATGTCACGGTTTCCGAAACAACAAGGCCCCAGAAACAACTTTTTTCATCGTATTTTCTTTATGCCTCCATCAAACCCTATGTTGTGACCACTCTTTAGAATCGTCACAATCAAACCCTATGTTGTGACCACTCTTTAGAATCGTCACAAAGTGACGATTCTAAAGAGTGGTCACAACATAGGGTTTGATGGAGGCATAAAGAAAATATGATGAAAAAAGTTGTTTCTGGGGATCTGCAAACAAGCTAATTATGTTTGATTTTTCCTCCCTATAACAGCTCCCTCTGAACAACACATACAATCTTTGTATCCCAAAGGGTGTCGTTGAAGAGAGGGAGCACTGTATTAAAAATTAAATCACTTTTTTTTTCAATCTCTCTTCAAAACTACAGTGAGAATGTCAGACAGTTTTGATCCTACTGAGATGCAGTGTTACTCCACATTTTACGGAATCGAAACTGTTTACATAGGTGATAACGATTTGTTATCGCGCAAAGAAATCCATATTTCAGAAATAATGTTTTCTCTAACCCTTTCCTTGAGGAATATTCATAAGAAAAATAATGAATCATGAATATTAATTACATGAATTTTTATAATGACACAAGTCATGAACATGAGTTTTTGCCGTGGCAAGAGCTGTAGAATCAAACAAGTATTTAGGCACACTGTTCTTGAAGGAGTAGTTTGTTCAATGTCTTTACTATTTGCTTCTGTGTCTAATTCAAAAATACAAAGATGGTGCCGAGTTTCTATTCAGCTGTACACACATAGTAGGCAGAGCTACAAGTAAGGATGCATACCGAACTACTAAAATAGTTATTTCTACATCAAACCTATGACCACTCTTTAGAATCGTCTCTTAGAGAGAATTCTAAAGAGTGGTCACAGTATAGGTTTGGTGGAGAAAGAAGTTATCCTTGAAAATGTTGAAATGAACGCATCATATCCAGACCTATGACACTGGGTGTAAAAATATTTAGTGTAGATAGAATAGGCAATGATATGCAGTAAAACCTCTCTATAACAACCATTAAATTGTGGTAATTACGGTAGTTGGTATATATAGGGCAGGTGGCTGATTAAAGCAAGGTGAAAGTAAAACAGAACGCTCCTAATGGAGCGTTCTATTTTACTTTCACCTAGCTTTAAGCAACCACCTGCCTTTAACACAAAGTACTTGATGTAATTTAGTGGCTGTTATAGAGAGTTTTACTATAACACATTCCATGATCAACTGAAAGCAAATTGAAATATAACGTTTAACATCAAATTTCTGCTTAGAACAATGGTCAACCTTTGACTTACAGTACTCTACCAGTGAATTTGTGACAACCTTTGAAAACAGTTTGAATCCAGATGAGATGCTGAGTAACTCTGGGTCTGATCTGGATCCAAACTGAATAACACTCTTATACTGTTGGGTTTTTTTAAAAGAAAGATGATGACATTTGCAGATGACAATTTGTCGGAATTATGTAACAGAATCATTTGTAAATGAGCAGCCTATCATAATGTAAATGTCATCAATTCAGATGGAACTAGGGTTTACTTCATGAATATTCATGTAAGAAATAATGACATGAATTAATATGATAATGGATATATGGTTTAATATGGTAATGGTACATATTCATGAACACAGGAAACTTTGGTCATTGCTAAAAACTAGAATCAGAGCTATATTATTCCTTAACCCTTTACTCCATAAATACACCTTTCTACGTCTTTGCAAACAGAGTAGACCCAGATCAGATGAGCCATCTATAGGAGCTATCTGATCAGGGTCTGCTCTGTTTGCTTATGATACAATATAGATATGATACTGCAGTTTCTGCCATAGACAAAAATTCTTGTGTCCATGTGCTATCATAATAAATTGATCTAAGCAATATTCACGTTGTCATTATTTCTTAAATGAATACTCATGTAGGAAAGGTTTATGCAAACAGAGCAGACATGTCATTATGATGCAAAATTTATGCTCTAAAAGTAATATTTCATCAATGTATAACCCTTTATTCCATAAATATGCACTTGCAAACAAGAGTAGACTGATATAATATGAGTCCTGTAGGATCCGTCTATCAGGGTCTGCTCTGTTTGCTTATGAAATGATATAGATATGATTCTACAGTTTCTGCCATGGCCAAATACACCTGTGTCCATGTGCTATTGTTGTTTAATCTAATGTTCATGATGTCATTATTTCTTCCATGGTTTGGTTTGGTTTTTATCCGGTTTTACGTCATTATTTACAGTATTTCGGTCATATCACGATGCCAAGCTAATTACAGTTGAAGGAAGACCCAAGAGGTTCTTCTGTGCATGGAATAATTGTACTGTTTCGTGCACAGTAGAACATCCAGGTAGAACCAACAACTTACCGCAAGCCAGCTGGAAGGCTTCCTCACATGAAAATTGGCATTCAAACCCACAGTGGTGAGGGGCTGTGGGTTTGATTGTCAGTCGAAGACAAATCCACTCGACCACAGAGGCCCCAAATATTTATGGAGTAAAAGGTTAAGTTTAGATAAAAAGGTCAGAGGTACATCCATCAATGAAACTAATTGAACACTACCTGCAAGTCAAGTCAAGTCAAGAATCTTTATGAAATGCTTTTATGAATCACAACCTTTTCAGAACTGAGATACACTGTCACCCATAAGTAGTCAAGAGTAAAATAATTTGCATACTAAGAAGACCTGGAGCTATTCGGTTTCTCATCTGGATCAAAACTGTATAGGTAATATGAAATTCATCCAGTGTAAAAAATGTAACACTATGCATATCAATTGAATTACAAATATATAATACAGTAAAACCCCTCTTCACTGAATTCTAGTAAAGAAGAATTTAGATGTTTTTAGGCAGGGTGAAAGTTATACAGAAAGCTCCTAGGAGCTTCTTGCATGACCTTCATCCTACATTAAGCTACCACTTGTCTCCAAGACTGATATTTACACTAAATTGAACATCCAGTTTAGAGGGGTTATACTGTACTATGCATAACAACTGTATTACAAAAATATATACTATGCATAACAACTGTATCACAAATATATAATACTAATGCATAACAACTATTGCTAAAATGTAATCTATGCATAACAACTGCATCACAAAAATAAATATACTATCCCAAAATATACAAATGCATAACAACTGTATCACAAATATTATTATTATTATACCATATTTATATAGCGCTCTTTTCACACAGGATGTGTGCGTTCAAAAGCGCTTCACATGATTAAATTGCATGTACAGAATTGAATATATATATATAATGCGTATAGAATATTTAAAACAAATGAAATTTAAGATAGAGATATCAATAAAACTATCAAAAGTTGAATTAATTTAAGAATTATAGATAAAAACAAAATCATCCTTTTCTGTACATTTTTTGTCCGCAATTCAAGGGAAACAGACGCACACCGTGACTACCGGTATATTGTGTCCGCCCAATTATGTCACCAAACTCAAATGAAACATCATATGTACAGTGTCAGTACGTCATACAGTTACGACCCAGAAACATCTGGATCGGGTTTATGTATGACATACAACACCATACATAAGATATTACCTTACATATGTAGGACAATGGGTTAACAGAATACCCGGTAGGTCAATTTTGTAGCTAATGCATATAAACAAACACAATGCAATTACAACAATTAAAAACAAACCACCAATATATACACCCCGTATGCAAAATTGGAAAAGGAGTATCGTAATATCAATCCAACCGACACTGAACGTGACAAACAATGCCGTCAAATATGTGTAATACTAAGCAAAACAACTTTATTGCAAATATGTAAATTCTATCTATAACAACTGTATCACAACCCCCTCCCCCACTGTATTGCAAATACAGTTGAACCCCTCTAATGCCACTACTTAATGAATGAACATTGATGTCTTTATAAGTAGGTGGTGCTTAATGCAGGACAAAAGTAGTGCAGAAAGCTCTTCTAGGAGCTTTCTGCATTACTTTTGTCCTGCATATAGCATCCAGAATTATACCTGTTTTAGGTAGTCGCTTTAGCGGGGTTTTACTGTACATGTATATATTGAGCAAATGCTAGATATTTATCACGATGGTTTCAAGTAGTGGCTATTATAGAGGCGTAGAAAGGTATATTTATGGAGGAAGGGGTTAAGGTACAGAGTAATAAACCTGTCTATTAGTGTCTAATATGATTATCTGCCCTTTGCATGCCAGATCTTCAGAGGAATAAGTCAATCAGTGTTCAAAGATTGAGTCAATTCAGTTTGAAAGAATACATTTTTTTTTAATTGATTTCTGAAAGATAAGCAGTGCAGACCCTGATTATAGTGTTCCTCTAGGAGCCGTCTGATCTGGGTCTACACTGTTTGTAAATGGCAGTACACTTGTGTCCAGCATTCAAAGGTTAAGCAATCACCCACTCCTAACTTCAACCCTCTCCCACATATAAACGCCTTTTCACCCATTTGCAAACAGAGAAGACCCAGATCAGATGGCTCCTATAGAAGGCTCCTATAGAAGTCATCTGAACAGGATCTGCTTTGTTTACTTTTGATCTGATATAGATCTGTTTCTACAGTTTTTCTCAAAGTGAAATCTTCCCTTGAAAAGTTTACATTATAACAATTCAGCTTGTAAGTATTCATGCTTTCATTATTTATCACATGAATATTGAACAGGGAAAGGGTTAATCAGTAAGCGGTTCCTTAAAATAGGTTTTATTATAACTATACAAGTTGTGTCTATAGATATAAAGGTATGTGTCAATATAAAGGTACTTTATCACTATCTCAGGTCTCGACTTCACAGTGTACACCTAGACTAGCTATTTCAACAGAAAACTTGTTGTATGACATTGAATATTTGAATAATACATGTATACATTTATGTAATGTAGACTATTCGACACCCAATCAGGGCTCTATATGGAGTACAGTAAAACACCTCTAAAATGAAAAATTAGTAAAGAACAATTTAGATCTTTCTAGGCAAGTGGCTGCTTAGCCCATTAACTCATAGGCTATTTTTAGACCCAACATCTTTGAATGTATCCACCGAAAAGGAGCATTAACTAGAGAAAAGGAAAATGTTAGAATTTTATAGTCTGAAACCATTGTGATAAATAGAGCATTTGATCATTTATCACAATGGTTTCACAAAGTGATATTTACAGAGTAATCAAAAGTTGTCAATATGAGGGAATGGGTGAATGCAAGATCTATTAAGGTGTTACCTGTCTTACAGACCAGCACTAAAACTGATCAGAATGTCCAGTTTAGAGGGGTTTACTGGTTTTATTCTCTTAGCCAAACCCTATCTTATGGCTTTTCATTATAACTGCTTCTCTCACAGCAAAACAGGGTTGGGCTGAGAAATATGATATTTTCTTATATCAGTAAGCATCTACCTATCTACAACTCTACCAATGTCCACTATGGTCCTACTGTAGGTACATTACCAATGTCGACTATGGATAAGTGTCTGCACTGTTTATCATTCCAAATCCTCTAAAGCCTTTCATACTGAGTGGACTCAATAGTTACACAATGATGGGCTGGCTATTCCTTTCTTAAATTCAGTATTGAAATGGTTAAACTATCTTGTTCTGATGAGATGCGGACTACAAACGTCAATACAAGCTTGTCCAAAGTGCGAAAAGAGTTGCACAAAAGAGAGGAAGCTTGAAATATATAATCAAAGTGCAATCTCCCCATAAAACCAAACATACCAGCCGTATTACCAAGTGTTAAAACCTAAAATACCAGCCGTATTACCAAGTGTTAAAACCTAACATACCAGCCGTATTACCAAGTGTTAAAACCAAACATACCAGCCGTATTACCAAGTGTTAAAACCTAAAATACCAGCCGTATTACCAAGTGTTAAAACCTAACATACCAGCCGTATTACCAAGTGTTAAAACCTAAAATACCAGCCGTATTACCAAGTGTTAAAACCTAACATACCAGCCGTATTACCAAGTGTTAAAACCTAACATACCAGTCGTATTACCAAGTGTTAAAACCTAACATACCAGCCGTATTACCAAGTGTTAAAACCTAACATACCAGTCGTATTACCAAGTGTTAAAACCTAACATACCAGCCGTATTACCAAGTGTTAAAACCTAACATACCAGCCGTATTACCAAGTGTTAAAACCTAACATACCAGCCGTATTACCAAGTGTTAAAACCTAACATACCAGCCGTATTACCAAGTGTTAAAACCTGCTTAACTTTTTCTTTCATACAAACAATTTTTCATGCAACAGAGTAGACCCAGATCAGATGGCTCCTAAAGGAGCAATCTGATCAGGGTCTGATCAGTTTGCTTATGAAATTACATATGATCCTACAGCTTCTCCCAATACAAATCATTCATGTGTACATAATTATGTCATTATAAAAAGTCAGCTGATAGATATTCATTTCAGACATGAATATGCAACAGGGGAAATATTAATTCTATATACAGGGTTGCCAAATTCCCTGACAAAACTTCAAATTTCCCTGACACATTTCATCGCGAAGTTTGGTCTTTCTGTCATAATCTCTGTAATATGTTATGGATTTCTTAAAATATATAACATTCATTCTCATGTTTTCAAAATTCCCTGACTATTCCCTGACATTTGCCCATATTTTCAAATTTCCCTGACAGTTCTCAAATTTCCCTGACAATTTCCTGACCTTGAAAACATTTAAATTCCCGGACTTTTCCCTGACGTGTGGCAACCCTGATATATATTTACTTTCATTTCTTTCTTCCAATTTTTAATTACAAGAATAGCAATGGTAGCTGAGTGTCAAACCATATGTATTCTGCTGAGACGTCAAGTAATGCGTACTGATTATACTGATTATCTGACGTATTTGGATACACAAAATTTGAAAATACAGTAAAACCTCTCTAAAATGGACACTCAATTACATCAAATATTTTATGTTAAAGCCAGGTGGCTGCTTAAAGCAAGGTGAAAGGAGCGCTCTGTTTTACTTTCACCTTGCTTTAAGCAACCACCTGCCCTAAATACCAACCAATTTACACAATTGGGTGGCTGTTATAGAGAGGTTTTACTGTAGTGAAGACCAAGATCAAAATAAAGCCAAATTAACAATTACATGTAGTTTTACAAATTGTTGAGATTAGGTGTCTGAATACCAATCCAGGATACCCTTGCACTGCATTTACAAACAGTGTAGACCCAGATCTGAGGGTCTCCTAGTGGCGCCCTCTGATCCAGGTCTGCCCTGTTGGTCATCCAAAATCCTCCAGCAGGTGTATAGTAATAGAAATATTGATACAGAAATTCCATCAATGACACCTCTAGCAATTATATTCATTTTAGTTAATTCAGAAAACCGTGAAACATCATTCAACCTCAAGTCCTGAAAGGGGAAATCTCATCTCGTTTTCATATACGATTGCTTGCTATATAAATAACTGCAAATTCTAGTTGAAAACATAGTCAACGTTGGGCATTTAAAAAGCTTTATATATGTCAAAACCCATGCTAAACACACAAATAAATATGTTCAGGGTTGCCACAAACAAGAGGAAACAAAATTCCCTGACATAATTTCAAATTTCCCTGATACATTACATCATGAAATTTAGTGTTTCTGTCATAATTTCTGTAATATATTATGAAAATTTAAAATATACGACCTTCATTCTCATGTTCTTCAAAATTCCCTGACATTTGCCTATATTTTCAAATTTCCCCGACAGTTCTCAAAATTTCCTGACAATTCCCTGACCTTGAAAAAAATTCAATTTCCCTGACGTATGGCAACCCTGAATTGTTGTGAGAAATCCTCTCCAAAATGGCAATGCAGGAAGGCAGGTGTTGAATGCAGATAACAATTTTCGAATAAAGTGACTTTAGTGGAGGAAGTGAATTAGATAGTGATGATGAGATACCAAATAGCAATGGAACAATCACTTCAAAATCAGAAAATACCAGCTGACACAAAGAGTGGGTGGAGATCAAATGATGACTATTGTGATGCCTTTTATGGGCAAAAGTCAACTCACATATGGAATTCCAGACAATCCTTCACCATATGAAATGTATAAACTACTGTTTGACGAGGAATTGCGAGACATTTTCACTGTACTAACCAATCTGTAAGCCAAACAAAAATTATGCATGACACAGATGAAACCACAATGCCAAATGGAACAAAGGTGTTTGTGAAAACAGTCAACGTGGGGGAGGAGATAAGATATGATTATGACAACAATGTCAGCTTATTTAGGAGAAATAAGGTTAGTGATAAATATTTATGGCATTAAAATTTAAACTGACGAAATACAAGGAGGGCTATTGTACTAACCTGGCGTTGGTTAAAGTTTTGAATACAAATGCTATCAAGGCTATATAGCTCAGCAACCCACTTATGTGTTTGACTGAAACTATACTGTCGTGTATATAGAATTAGATGTAGAACCCACGATCGTAGTTTTATCATGTAATCCTTTTCAGTAGTGTTTTAGTATTTCCAACCATTTCTGTCATTCCTGTACTTAACAAACAGGAAATCAAGATACGCTGGTTCCCGTGTTACTTCTGCTAATGTAATATTGATACAGGCAAGCGAGGCACCAGCTTCATGTTGACCTTTGACTTTTGTCCATAGAAAAACGTGGTTCCCACACAAAGGCTTCGAGAGCTCCTCTCAAATTAAGCATTCAATTCCATCCTGCACACAGTGTAAGTAAATATCATGTTGTCAAAACATTTATACTGATTTACTCTTATGGCATGAGAGGTTGACACCTTGTAATTACCAGAAATAGGCTGCAATTAATGTCAGTAGTGTGGCGTGTTGTTGCGCGCCATTTCCTTTCGTACTTGAAACATTCGCTCTTGAATTAAAGTCAATTGATGAGCGTATTAATCGCTTAAGTTAAAACGTTTTGTTAAAGATATCTCTTCATAAATAAAGATACTAGGTCTGTCTGTCAGAGATTTGTTCTAGATTTGATATTTTACCATGTTTGATATGTAAATGTACATTGCTTATTTGCTACATTGAAATGAGATAAAACAAGTGTATTTTTGATAGTTTGACGCTCGACTGTACCTAGTTAATAGAAAGTTTAAATGTCTGGTACAGTGTAGACCCTATATAGATTTATTACAGAGAACTATGTTAATTTTAGGCAAGATTTCTTAGAGTGCTTACATTGTCTCATTTCAGTCTTTTACCATCATGATCATCGATCATCAAACAACAGGAATAAAAGCTCTACAAATATTCGTCTTGTTTGGGTTATACTGAATGTCAAATCTAAGGGCACAACAGTAAAAGAACTGTAGGAATGGTATGAAATGTACTTAAGAAACACTCGTAAACTTACACCAAAAGCCATGGATCAACACGAAATAAGAATAAATGAGTTTGAATTAAAATTAGGACAACAGTGTGCAAAATTACAAGATCTACAAAACACAGACATAAGCTACAAAGATTTAAGAGCCATCACATCACTGAAAAAAGACATTCAAAACCAAATTGAACAATATGACTATTTTTTTAATAAATACATAGACTATCTCAGAAGAACAGCCACTACAGGTTGCCAACAAAGAATTCAAGTATTGACATTTGATGATAAGGAAATGAAAAAGTCTATAAATGAGACAATACACACCATTGATAGCAAAATCGTGGAAATCAGTGAAATGATGTCAACTTCGTCAAGAGGGTCTAGAGTGTCACGAGCTTCAAGAAATTCCAAAGCATCAGCATATAAAGGACAACTCCTTGTTCACTATGCGGAGGAAAAAGCAGAGTTAGAAAGAGAAAGGGCTAATTTAGAGCACAAGCAAACTATAGAAAGAGCGGAACAAGAAAGAGAAAGAGTCAAATTGCAGACTCAGCTGCAACTTGTGGCCGCAAGAGAAAAAGCAGCACTGCTTTCCATAGGGGCAACAGAGGAACAAGACAACGACCAATACCTTGGTGATTTTGATCCTGCACCTGCAAATGTGAAAGTAGAAGACTTTCTACAGGAAACTTACCCTACAACAGTTACAACTGCTCCAAAAGAAGAATTGAACATTCATGCTCCAGTTTTTCAGCAAAAAACCGATTTCATGGACTTTTCAAAATTTCTATTGAAAAAAGATCTAATAATTTCACGCCTGGTTAACTTCAACGATCAACCAGAAGTTTTCATCGCCTGGAAAGGTACATTCAGAAGGGTGATGAATGACTTGTCTGCAACAGCAGACGAGGAGTTTGACATGCTTGTGAAGTACCTTGGGCCTGATTCAAAGAAACAAGCAATGTCTTTGAGATCGGTTTATGTATCAAACCCAGTTATGGGTCTCACAAAATTATGGAAGCGCCTAGACGACCAATATGGATCTCCTGAATTGGTGAAAGGGGCAATTCTAAAGAAACTTAACGCGCTGAACAAACTAACAGCAAAAGATCCAAAACGACTCTACGAGCTACTTGACATACTTCTAGAAATACAAGCACTAAAGGAAGACCCCAGCTATAGCTGCCAGCTATCTTACTTTGACTCTTCAGAGGGTATCCTACCCATAATGCACAAACTCCCATACGGGCTACAGGAGAAATGGGTGTCTCGTGCCTCAAACTTCAAGAGAAATAACAATGAACGTTTCCCTCCCTTTTCGGTGTTCGTCAGCTACATCAACGAAATAGCTAAAATTAAGAATGATCCAGGCTTGGCCTGTTTCACAAGTGAACGGACTGTGACTAGCAGAGCATCACCTGCTGCAGTAAGCGTAAAGAAAACAGAGGTAGAGAAAGCTTTGAATTCCAGTCGTCGCTTCAGGTGCCCAATCCACCAGGCAGATCACTCTCTTGTGGATTGTCGTGCCTTTCAAGCGAAATCAATATTTGATAGAAAACAGATTGTAAAAGAAAATCGAATTTGCTTCAGGTGTTTGTGCTCCGTTACTCACAGATCCGCAGATTGTACCGTTGACGTTAAATGCGCTGATTGCGGTAGTCAGAAGCATTTAACCATAATGCATGAAAATAGGAAAAAAGAGAACTCAGATTCAGGTGCATATCCTCATGGCGGGGAGAGGGGTACAGATGTCAAAAAGTTTAATACTCCAGAATCTGTTAAGACCAAATGCACACAGGTTTGTGGGAGTAAAGATTCAGGTGGTAAATCTTGTGCAAAGGTTGTCTTGGTAGATGTGTACAATAAATCTTACCCCTGTCATCGCCTGAGGTTATACGCCATAGTAGATGAGCAAAGTAATAGATCGCTGGCTAGCCCAGCCTTGTTTGAAAAGTTGGGAGTAAGTGGGGAGCAAATAGATTACGAACTGAATTCCTGTTCAGGAACATCAAATGTAAAAGGTCGAAAGGTGTCTGACTGCATTATAGAAGCAGTAGATGGGTCTTCCAAATACATGTTACCTACTTTGTTAGAGTGTAGTCAGATACCAAATGTCAGAGATGAAATCCCGACCTCTCATATTGCAAAGCAATTCTCACACTTGCAAGGAATCGTCTCAAAGATTCCACCTTTGGACGAGGATGCTGAAATTCTGCTCCTTATAGGTCGGGATCTCATTGCTGCACATCACGTTCATGAGCAGATCACGGGTCCTAAGAATGAGCCTTTTGCACAGAGACTCGGCTTAGGATGGGTGATTGTTGGTCAAGTTTGTCTCGGTCAAATTCACCAAGATAAGGTGAACGTCAAGAAAACGTACTTGTTGCCAAATGGTCGGGAATCCCTGTTCCCTCCATGCAGCAATAACATCAAAGTAAAAGAGAGGGTGCCGTCATTAGCAGATGATGTTTTTGTTAAGACAAAGGGAGATAATGATGTGTGTATGTCTGTAGAAGATAGAGAGTTTGTAGACATTATGAGACGAGAGATGGTTAAGGACCCATGTGGAAACTGGGTTGCCCCACTTCCCTTTGCCCGAGATAGACCCTCACTGCCCAACAACAGGGCCCTTGCTCTCAAGAGAGCACTCATGCTTCACTCTTCTCTTAAGAAAAATCCAAGAAAACTTGGTCACTTTGTAACTTTCATGGATGCTATCATAAGCAAAGGCCATGCAGAACTTGCCCCTTCTGTAGAAGAGAACAAAGAATGTTGGTACCTACCCCTGTTCGGTGTTTATCACCCCAAGAACCCTGATCAGATTAGGGGAGTCTTTGACGCTTCGGCAAAGTTTGAAAACTTGTCCCTCAATGATGTTCTCCTTCAAGGTCCTGATCTGATCAACAGCCTTCTCGGCATCCTGTTAAGGTTCCGTAAAGACAAGGTAGCCATCTGTGGAGATATCCAACAGATGTTCTATAGCTTTCTCGTGAGGGAGGAAGATAGAGACTTCCTGAGGTTCTTTTGGTTCAAAGAGAACGATCCAAATAAAGAAATAGTAGAATACCGCATGAGGGTACATGTGTTTGGGAACAAACCTTCTCCTTCTGTTGCTAATTTTGGCTTACAGAAAACAGCCGACATTAGCGAGATGGAGTTTGGTACAGATGTTCAAGAATTCATTTCCAAGAACTTCTACGTTGACGATGGTCTGGTTTCATTACCGTCTGTAGATCAAACAGTAGACCTAATGAAACGCACTCAAACAGCTCTTCTCCAAAATGGGAATCTGCGCCTACACAAAATTGCCTCAAATGAAGAAACTGTCCTCCAAGCGTTTCCTCAAGAAGATCTTGCTAAAGATCTCTCATGTCTAGATCTTTCGAGCGATGACTTGCCAACTCAGAGAAGCTTAGGTCTTCTTTGGGATCTCAAGTCAGACTGCTTCACTTTCTCTGTCCCTGATGTAGGGAAGCCTTTCACTAGACGGGGTGTTCTTTCTGTAGTTAACAGTTTGTATGACCCCTTGGGCTTTGTCGCTCCAGTCACGATAGTGGGAAAACTGCTGCTCAAGTCAATGATGACAGAAAATTGTGGTTGGGATGAACCTTTGCCTGATGAGTACTTCCAAAAATGGCTTGACTGGACAGAATCTCTGCGGTCCCTGAAAGAGGTCTCCATACCTCGCAGCTACTTTGACCATTCTTTGAGCCAGTCTTCAAACAATACTTTGTTTCTGTTTTCAGATGCTTCAGAAAAAGCAATTGCTTCAGTCGCTTACTTGTTGAGTGACACGGTCGAGAGTAAGCAGACACAACTAGGCTTTGTTATGGGAAAAACAAAAGTCGCTCCCTCAAAAGGTCACACAATTCCTAGACTTGAGCTATGTGCCGCAGTTCTCTCTATCGAGCTCGCGGAACAAGTGCTTAATCAACTCCAAATCCCTATCGATGAAGTGAAATACTTCACCGACAGCAAAGTTGTCCTCGGATACATCTCCAATAGGAAAAGAAGGTTTTATACCTATGTTGCTAATAGGGTTGAAAGGATTCTCAGTTCCTCTAAATCCTCCCAGTGGGCTTACATTGATACAAGTCACAATCCAGCAGATGTTGGCACCAGAGGCGTCTCCCCAAGCCAAATGTCTGACTGTACGTGGTTAACAGGTCCCCCTAAAAAGTTTATTACAGGTACAGCTCAACCCGTTGAGCATTTCAATCTCCAGAACCCTGATGAAGATAAAGAAGTACGTCCAGATGTCACATGTATGAGCACAAAGGTGGCAGAAGAAAACCCTGGTCTAGATCCTAAACGTTTTGAAAGGTTTTCTTCTCTCCGAAAACTGACGAAAGCGCTGAGCAATTTGCAGCACATCTGCAAATCGTTCAATAACTCCTGCCAGTGTCAAGGTTGGCACATCTGTACTGAGGCCACTTCAACAGAGAGTGTTGAAAGGACCCAAAACTTGATATTTCAGGTTTCCCAAAAAGAATCGTATTCCAAGGAGGTACAATGTCTGAAAGAGGGCGCACCCATCCCCACCAGTAGTCCTCTTTTGTCCCTCAATCCTTTCCTAGATGAAAAGGGTGTTCTGAGAGTGGGCGGAAGACTCCGTCACTCAAAGTTGTCCACCCCAGAAGTAAATCCAATCATTGTTCAGGGCAAGAGTCATCTAGCCTTGCTTTTGATTCGTCACTTTCATGAAAAGGCTATGCACCAAGGAAGACACTTCACAGAAGGCGCTGTTAGACAAGGTGGATTTTGGATTGTAGGTGGGAAGAGAAGGGTCTCTTCTTATATTTTCAGCTGTGTACAGTGTCGCAAACTCCGAGCGAGACGTCAGACCCAGATTATGGCAGACTTGCCAGCAGATCGTCTTACGCCAGCGCCACCGTTCACGTATGTTGGGGTCGATGTATTTGGTCCCTGGTCCATAATCACTAGAAAAACTCGTGGTGGTCAGGCTTGCAGCAAGCGATGGGCTGTCCTGTTCACCTGCCTCACAATAAGGGCTATTCATGTGGAACTGGTGGAAGAGATGTCGTCGTCGGCATTCATAAATGCATTGAGGCGCTTCATTTCTGTTCGTGGTAATGTTTCACAATTCAGATCTGATAGGGGCACAAATTTTGTGGGCGCCACATCAGATTTAGGTATCAATGCTGTCAACATTGAAGATGGCCTTGTCAGGGATCTTCTTGATGAAAAAGGTGTAACTTGGGTTTTCAACCCTCCACATGCCTCTCACATGGGAGGTGTCTGGGAACGTATGATTGGAATAGTTAGAAGAGCTTTAGATTCCATACTTACAGGTCCTAAGCTTCAAAACCTCACTCATGATGTACTTGCCACTTTGATGGCCGAAGTATGTGCCATTGTAAATGCAAGACCGCTCGTCCCTGTGTCCCAGGATGCAGAAGCTCCAGAAATTTTGAGTCCATCCATGCTCTTGACTCAAAAATGGTCCACCCCCACCTCTCTCAATGAGAACTTATCCATAAAGGACATATACAGATCTGAGTGGAGAAGGGTCCAGTTACTAGCAGACCAATTCTGGACCAGATGGAAGTCAGAGTTTCTTACCACTCTCCAAAGTAGGCAAAAGTGGTCCACTCCTAAACCTGATCTCAAGATTGGAGATGTCGTTCTTCTCAAAGATGCATCTGTCACTAGAAACCAATGGCCATTGGCTCTGGTTGTTGATGTATTCCCAAGCAATGATAGCAAAGTCAGAACTGTTAAAGTGAGGTCAGTGAGTGGTGAAAGCGTAAGCGTGCTCGTTCGCCCTGTGACAGAGCTTGTACTTCTCATTAGCGATTAATGAAATTGTAGACCTTTGCTTAGAGGTAACTCAAGGTTACGTAGTCCATTTGTTATAGGATATTGTCATTAATCTTTTGTGAGTAATTTGATATACATGTAGGAAACATTACTTTCATATTGTCAATGAAAGGCAGCTTAGCATAAAAAGGTGTATATACTTAAAAGTTCTAGTCAAATTTTCTAGTCATGTTTTAAGTTCTAGTCAAACTTTCTAGTCATGTTTTAGTCATGTTTTATATGTTCCATTTATGTTTCAACTCTTGTCATTTGATATACATGTATGTGTAACCTCTGGCAGACAAATTGCATTAAACTTTAATAGAAGTATTAAGAATTAAGAGACGCGCTCAAAGTAAAACATTTGTATATCTCGATGTTAAGTGGACATTCATTTAGTTTCTGATTTTGAGAAATTGAAATTGATAAATTATACAACCACAGAAGTTTCTAAATCCTTTCAAAGGATTTTTGAAATTCTACAAATTTTTGATTTTTTATCGTGTTTATAATAGCGATGTCACAAATCTTTGACATCGGACGGGGAGTGTCGTGTATATAGAATTAGATGTAGAACCCACGATCGTAGTTTTATCATGTAATCCTTTTCAGTAGTGTTTTAGTATTTCCAACCATTTCTGTCATTCCTGTACTTAACAAACAGGAAATCAAGATACGCTGGTTCCCGTGTTACTTCTGCTAATGTAATATTGATACAGGCAAGCGAGGCACCAGCTTCATGTTGACCTTTGACTTTTGTCCATAGAAAAACGTGGTTCCCACACAAAGGCTTCGAGA
Source organism: Azorinus chamasolen (assembly GCA_963576725.1). NCBI lineage: Eukaryota > Metazoa > Mollusca > Bivalvia > Cardiida > Solecurtidae > Azorinus > Azorinus chamasolen. The sequence goes on along the minus strand of OY755237.1, from coordinate 83,047,106 downwards.
GCTCCTCTCAAATTAAGCATTCAATTCCATCCTGCACACAGTGTAAGTAAATATCATGTTGTCAAAACATTTATACTGATTTACTCTTATGGCATGAGAGGTTGACACCTTGTAATTACCAGAAATAGGCTGCAATTAATGTCAGTAGTGTGGCGTGTTGTTGCGCGCCATTTCCTTTCGTACTTGAAACATTCGCTCTTGAATTAAAGTCAATTGATGAGCGTATTAATCGCTTAAGTTAAAACGTTTTGTTAAAGATATCTCTTCATAAATAAAGATACTAGGTCTGTCTGTCAGAGATTTGTTCTAGATTTGATATTTTACCATGTTTGATATGTAAATGTACATTGCTTATTTGCTACATTGAAATGAGATAAAACAAGTGTATTTTTGATAGTTTGACGCTCGACTGTACCTAGTTAATAGAAAGTTTAAATGTCTGGTACAGTGTAGACCCTATATAGATTTATTACAGAGAACTATGTTAATTTTAGGCAAGATTTCTTAGAGTGCTTACATTGTCTCATTTCAGTCTTTTACCATCATGATCATCGATCATCAAACAACAGGAATAAAAGCTCTACAAATATTCGTCTTGTTTGGGTTATACTGAATGTCAAATCTAAGGGCACAACATATACACTAGGCTTTTTAGACCTATATAAGTTAGATAACTGCATATAAGGAAGAAAACTGCAGATTATGGCCCATGTTGGACTTTTGATTCTGATATGGTCAATGGTTTGCTTGCAAGTGTTATTAAGGCTAAAGCTCAGCAACCCATGCATTTTGGTTAAAATTTTGTAAGCAGGACCTTTTTCCAGAAACTATAGCAACAGATAAACATGCATACTGAAGTACTAAATTGTCATTTCTCCACCTAACCCTATGTTGTGACCATTCTCAAGGATTGTCCCTCTGAGACGTTTCTAAAGAGTGGTCACAACATCGGGTTTGATGGAGAAATAAAAGAATTATACTTGAAAATGCATTTTACAAGACCAACATAGATCAAGATAGCTAATCTAACAAAAGTATTTTACAAGACCAACATATTTGACACTTTACAGTCAAGCAAACTAACTACTGGAGGTGTTAATGCTTAACCCTAAGGTTGCATGCACAGCTGATCTGAGTTTACATTGATTGCATATATCCAAAGTATAGTATTTGAAAATCCCACAGTATAATGGCAGTGGTCATTTGCATGTAAATATGGCTAGGATACTTTGATAAATTTGGGAATTTGTTTATCTTGCCAAGACAATAGATTGTAGGAAGCTGGGGAGGAAGCTAGACAAGATGGCTGTTCCTTTCACACAAAAGAACCAACAGATTCCATTCTAGTCAATCAGGATTTAGAACATATTCTATATATGATCAAGAGTACTGACGGAGACATTCCAGATGACTGTATGCTGGACTCAAATAAAAATGCTGTAGAGCTGACCCCTCCTTCACTAACTATATCTGATAACTATAACTACTCCGCAGAAGATGATCACAAACTGCCATTGTTCCCAGGTAGTTCTGTTACCATGCATTGGCTCTTTTATGCTGCTGTTGGCTGTTTTTACAACAAAGTACAACCTTATTGGTGATGCAACACAGCAGCTTTTGAATATTCCTTCATTTGTACTTCCAAGTGGACATACATTGTGCAGCACACTACATGAGTTTAAAACATATTTAAAACAAGAAAAGTATGTTGACACATTGGGAGACAACAAAACCTAAAATAAAAGATGCACAATGGCATTATATGCGATACATTATTTCCAAGATACAGGATTTAGGAGTTGCACTCATGAATTGAGCATCCATCTTACTTGTTCATTGGTAATAGCACAAAAACAGATGCTGCTACTTTTAGGTTACATTAGATTTAATACAGCAGCGGCATTTTGGGGTTTTCAAGATCTATTTTTAGGCCCACCAGGCATAAGACATGCTTGAGCAGAAATGTGTAGTATCTGATACCCAGGCTAAATAGAGTCCCACAAGGTTTTGAATAATCTCTTTTTTTTGTTTGATTTATGGACATATTTCAGACTTATAAGTTATTACAATGTGAATCATTTGTAATGTTAGATAGATATTGACAACTTGTGATACATTGTTGTTTTTCAGAACGCTCAGAAAGATGGCTGAATCTTCGATGAATTCAGAGAATATCTCACAGGTGAAAAACGTCCAGGCAGATGTTAACAAACTGGATAAATCTATACAACGGGGTGAAGATGATTCTGGACACTTTTTACGTCCCCAATAAGGAGTTTTTGACCTCAGACATTGCAGTTCAAAGCACTGGAACGCACGGTCGCTGCCTTGAAAAGGAAATCCGAAGGGAACAATTTGCTCACCATAGGCGAAAAGGGCAAATGTGGAGGTTTCAGCTTCACCATCAGTAGTGGTGAGTGATTCTAACAGCGATGCGTGTGAGTCGGACGATGAAATAGACAATTTACTTACTGTGTCTACACAAGTTGAAAAGGACCATACTGACTTAGAAGGAAGTTTAGCAGATGTCCAGACTGGTGCATCTGTCAAAGATTCTGTAGTACTGACTGTCAACAAGGCCTTGAGGGCACCTATAAACAAGGACAAATGAAAGTTGTGTTACATAGGAATAAGAGGCTGGAAAATGTGCTTAATTTGCAAACCCCCAGAGTGGAATCTGCTCTCTGGGAACAGTTAAAGAGTTCCACTAAGGTGGAAGATGCTTCTAAGCAAAAGACCATTGGCCTTATAAACCAGGCACTGGTAACCGTCATTCATGCCATGAAAGAATTAAATGGAAAAGTCAAATCATCAATCCCCCTCCCTTTTTAGGCCAGTGGATGGGCAACACCAATGTGTTGCCCAAATTCAACCAACAACACAAAGTGCCATCAACATTCAGACCAAGGCCCTTTCAGGGAAGGAAGGACACTCCTATACGTCAACAGCCCCGTCCATACTCAAGAAATTATCCTCAGGGCTCAAGCAATTCATGCAGGAAGTTCTACAACCACAGTCACAAAATGATTGTAACTCTCCAGCATATCAACTACATTTTTTCAACACTGTTGATAATTTCTGTGGTGGCAAGACTTCTGAATTCCAAAAGTCACTAATGACAGGTGGATTTTGCAAACGGTGTGTGGTTATTCTGTAGAAATTGATAGAAATCCCATTCAGCAATATATTCCAAATCCTATAAAATTTAAAGATCTAGAGTGGGAAAATATACAGCTTAAGATTAATAAGGAGCTGCGATCAACAAAATCTGGGTTAAACATCAACTTCCCTCCTACGTCAGTAAGTATCATATAACCCTTCCAATATAATAGAGGATTTGCCTGTTGGAAATGTGAACAACAAGAGGAATCGGCTGCTGTTGGAAGGATATTTCCCTAAGATTTCACTGACCCCAAGGGATCAGAAAGGACTGATGAAAATGTAACATATAACTCCCATAAGCAGAAAACACAGGAAAAACTGTGAAAGAAATAAAAGGCCAATCACTCGTGAGCCTTTTTCTATGTTTCAGTTTAGTGTGTGGAATAGCAATTGATTATAATTTTTTATGCATGGTGTGATGTTGGGTGTTGAAAAACTACTTCTAGAATTTTGGTGTACACAAAAGTACAAGGGAAAGCCATTCAGTTTGTACACAAGCTTATCAATGATAAATGAGAGGCTGGATATATCTACAGACAGCTCACTGATTATTTGGACTTCATGCCACTTTCTTGTTGCTACTTTTCCAGCGCCATTTCTTTAGGAGGGCTTGGGAAGAGAAAATTGGAGGGCCTCAAAATCATAAGCATTATTTTTCGTAAGTTAAAGTGATTTTACTTGTTGAAAGGAGTTATTTTGTGTATTTTGTACCTTTTTTTCTCTGACAATGGAATATCAGTTTTTTCCCAATCTTCATAATTTTATGATGTGGTCAGAATGTTTTAGTTGACATTTGTCTTGATAAAAATGGTCATAAGGATTAGTTTTCTCAGTTGAGTAATTTAGGGCTATTATGGCTTTGTTATTGGGTACTGCACTAATGTTTCCAACAAAAACACTATACAAAGCTATTCAAAACATGGATATTTGCTATACCATGAGAAAACTAGTCTTATATGAACAGCATTCTTGGTAGACTTTGATCAGCTGCCATGTGTCAAAGGTCTGATTTAGGTATACCTTTGTGCAGATATTCAGGTTAAAGAGTCATATTTATTCATTTATTTACAGAAGACAGGAAACTGTAATCAGACTCGTCATTGGAATAGTTAAGTAGCTGATCTGGATGTACAGTAAGCAATGTAAGAAGTGTGGTTTTGTCATGGCAATTGGTTTATATATCCCATACTGGAATTTTTCATTTTCTGCAGAGAAATTTGAACAGATAGAAGCGGAATTGAGGTCTGTACGCAGAAAATACAGAAAATTGGAGAGGAGAGTGGCTAAATTGGAAGAGAGGCATGGATCGCGTCCAGTCAGAGATCCCACTACAAAACAGAGCAAAAATCAGGCCAAAATCTATTGAAACATTTATGTATTCATGTTTTCACTATGGATGAGCTCATCAACAGCACACGCACTGGAATAAGAACAATAAAAAACATGGATAATGTGAGCCCACCATTATACAGCAAAATGTTGCTTTTGTATTTTGCAGAAAATATGACTTTGATGGTGTTGACATTGCAGAATCTGAGAGCAAATGGTCAGAGGAAGCGTACCTGCCTGCTGCTGAAGCAGAGAGGAATAAGAAAGACTTGGAATGAAGTTGAAATGAAGGAAATTGGAACGAAAATATGGTATGTCCTAGAAAGGCAGCAGTGGAGGCAGCAAAGAAACAGAGCAAAATGGGAAAATCTGGAAGAGATCAAATAAGATAGTCAGAAAGATCAGTGCAATGAATCACAAGTAGAAACTTATATGGGAGTAAGGATCTGCAGGACAGACAGAATTTGTGAATGATTATAAATATGCAACAGATGTGGTATATATGCCACTAAAAAGACCTTTTATATCTATGACCAACAGGTCTTAAAAATACTTTGTTCAAGATTTCGCAGCATTTTTGTGAACAGTCTCTGCTTTTAGATTCATAAGACTAAGTGGGTGGACACATGGAACTCATTAATTTATCGATATTTCACAAGTGATGCCGAATAGAACATTTCACAAGTGATGCCGAATAGAACAATCTCGGGATTTTTTGTAAAACATGTTTGAATGAGATAGGGTAGATATCCCTGTTGTGATAGAAGTTTTTGACTAGTAGTATTTACAAATCGAGGGTTGGTGCAAAACTATTGTGAAGGAGTTACAATAGTTTTGCACCAAGCCCTCAAAATTGTTTCAAGCTACGCAAAGCATGTTGCTGAATAAAACAAACAAAAAACATTGGTCTATACCAGAAACATAATCGTTAAATAATTTTCCTCATAACGGTTTCGAAGATCCTCCAGGCTTTGATGTGAGTGCATAGGTAGGATATTCGATCTTTATTTATTATTTCAATGAGTTGTATAATTTTGTGAATACATGCCTGTAACTAGTATTTGTAAAAAATGATCAACTGATCCACAGTACCTACCCACCCGCAGTTGCTGAAACCCTGTATATTCAGAGGAGAAGATTTTTAAAAGTTCAAATTGTAGACGACTGACGACGGATGCTGGACATCAGGCGATCACAAAAGCTCACCCTGAGCACTTTGTGCTCTAGTGAGCAAAGAAGAGCCTTCTACTACCAATAGCAAATGACGTCAAACTACTTTCAGAAAACATTTATCAGAAATTTGCTTGGCACAGACCAAACTTTTCAATAGGCGAAGAGCAGGAGAAGTATCAAAGATGACAACGGACGACTTCCAGAAATTGTCTTTGACAAATAAAAACAAATCAATTTGATGAAGGTTTGTCCAACCTCGAAAAATCCCTTTGTAAGTCGTTTTACAGGACTGAAATAATTGCAAAGTGTGGCCGCACAGCTCCGGTCCTCTTTTAAACCAAACTGAAAGACAATATTGAATTATTGCTGAAAAAAAGAAGCCTTATTAACAACCAGAAAAATAAATTTCTCTACACAAACAACAGGTTCTCACATTAGAGGAACAGATGTGATGAGAATTTTTGCAGTCCAGTGTGATGCCAAACAACGAGAATGGCTTCGGTCAACAAAGCTGCGAAAGCATATTGCAACTATGACACAATTATTCAACCTAAATGAGAATGAACTGGATATCCTTGCAAATTTTCTTGGAAACGATATCAGAGTAGAGAGAGAATTCTACCGTCTTCCAGAAGAAACCATTCAGGTTGCAAAGGTTTCAAATTAATTCTTCTGTTGGAAACAAGGGAAAATATAAAGAGCCCGTCAACTGAGTCTCTGAACAACATTGATGTAGAAGAAGGTATTTATTGTCCAAACATCCTGTTACAAAATACAAAATTCGCATAGTTCGGTATAGATTTATGGTGCAAACATTAAACATAAATATTTATCGAAGATTTCATTAACTGGACATGTTGAATTATTATCGACCTATATTTTCTATCTTAACTTTGGCAATAAAACACCAGAACAGCTGATTCTTTCGGACAGCGACGGAGACTCTGACTGCGATTCCGATGATAGGGGATCAACAGACCCCGATAGTGACGGTCGCTGAAAATCATGAGCTGTAAAAGCTAAAAAAAAAAATAATAATAAATTTTTATGCATTGTGATTTTTTCTTCGCCAACTTTTGGACTTAAGGTAAGGTGAGGTGGGTGGGGTAAGTTGACCCCGATGGCCTTTCCAAACGTATATTATAGGGGGGGGGGGGGGGGGGGGGAGAGAGCCACTATTAGGGAGGGCGCTATAGATAGCGGAAATACGGTAAATGTCTATTATCCCTCCTAATTGAAACATCGAAAAATGTGGTTATATTTAAGAGAGTTTTTGTTGTGTATGCATTTATTTAATATACTTGTATTCTTCTAATTTCAGGTTAATTATTAGTCAGTCTTTGGGGGCAGAACCAGGGCAGACAACTCTAGAAGAGTAATGCAGCATTGCTTAAGAAATGAACTGGCCATTCAGTATAACTGGTATGGCAATAAGGGAAAGATGTGTTTTTCTCGGCTGAAGTTGGCAGAAGTTGTTCAGAGTAAGAGACTTTCAAGTTTTACTGGTTTATTATTAACCCTTATCATGCTAAGCATGCTTGGCTAACATTTGCAAACAGTTTGGATCCAGATCATCTGCGGCATCAGATCTGCCCAAACCAAAATACTAGCTTGCGGCAAGCTAATATTGCTGATCTTAGCGTGCAAAGAGAATGTTACTTGCTTGCCCAAGCTTGCGCACGCTAGGACAAGCTTCCTTAGGATTTGGTTATAGCTTGCGCAAGCTTGCAAAGAAATGCAAGCTTGCTCAAGCTTGCATTGGAATACTATAGCTTGCATGCATGCACACAATATATAATGCCCTATATATATATAGCTAGGTTAAATAAATTGCATATATACTAGCCTGTCAATCATGACTATATATAGTCGTATACTGATTGGAAACCATTTCACCAGTTAAAGTCATGCCAGACCACGCTCTGCAGTCTAAGTGACTTTAACCTCACAAGAGCAAATTTTTTAACTTAACTCTTGCTTTGAGAAAGTTGGTACAGTAAAATTACAATGAGTCGACATGCGTCGACTCGACATTACGGCCTGACTCGACAATCTTTAATGGTCCCGAGAACTTGCCTTCTAATCCCTATGTAAACTATCCACAATGACTCGAAACACGGTGACTCGTTAAACACGCTGACTCGACATAGGTGCACAACCCCGATAATTGTAATTACTATAATTGACAACACGCTGACTCGACATCAAAAACATCAGCCGACAGAAGATTTTCGCACCTCTATCGGTGATCACGCCAAAACACAAGCAAACTGTGTTAATGACTGCAATTATTCACACATATGCCGGTGTTGACACTGTTCAATAAATTTTGATTGACATGACTACTTTGTATAAAAACAGCAGTTTCCACCAATGCTAAACACATGTATCTTGAGTATATATCGAAAACATCAGTAAATACTTATTTATTCTGGATCCATTTTGTTAAAATGAATCAGATGCAGTGTTGTGCATTATGCATACTGTTTAGACCTATATGACGCACTTATGTATGAACGTTAGGTGTAATGCTGTTGATATTTGTCATGTTTGTTCGTATGCACTGATTTAATTTCTTTATAGGTTTGTGTTATTTTTGTTTATATTTTGGTCTCATGTAGAATATGTAAGGAATAAAATGAGCAAACGGTTATTTTGTCATTTAATTACCAGACAGTACATCTCACGAAAAAGTAAGTATTATAAACGCCGAAAATCATTTCAATACACAGAACACAGGAACATGTCTACCATCGGAATCGTCTGCAGTCACGATGGATTTTCAATGCGTTGAGTCGACATGTGGGCTGACTCGACATATCGGCGATCTCCCATGGTATGTCGACTCATCGCGATTTCACTGTAATTCAAAGATGATTATGGATATTAGCTGATAACCAGCCTTCTTATATTTTCCCTGGATGTATATAAAGGCCTAGCATATTCCCTCATTTTGACACCTTTTAACGCCTCTGAGCAAGCCACTTTTTGAAGATGTGATAAATAGAGCATTTGTTCCATAGGAGCAAATACTCTATTTATCACAATGGTATCAAAACTACAAATTATGATATTTTCCCATATTCTAAGAAATGCCCCTTTCAAAAAGGTTGAGTCTTAAAACAGTATATGAGGTAGTGGGTTAAAGATAAATCCTGAGCTGGGTTTATTTTGTAACAGAAAACAATAATTTATTGGTTTAATTTATTGTAGGTGGAAAATGTTATCACTGACATATCATATTTAAATAACCATTATAACACATCCAGGGTACCAGTATTTTTTTTTTAAACTGATATGACAACTGATGCAAATGAGATAATGAATAATTGAATGATATTTGCATGAACATTTTCTGAGCTAGACACACAAAGCAAAAAGGGAATTCACTTATCAAAGACTACTGTGGAATGTCTGCATCTGATTCTGGAGAGCACAATTTGCTTTGGAAACTTAACACATGGCAATGAAAACGGAAACAGATATCTATATCAATAACAAATTTTACTCACAAACAATAACCAAATATACAAGTGTTTGTTCCAGTAAATCCTTTCCCACACAGGTCAGAAATTTCCTCTTTCTACACACTTACAATGTAGAAACAGAAACAGACAACACATGAGCTGTCTCACCTTTAAACATCCTTTAAAATATATCTCAACTTTCTTCATATGTCCCAACAAAGTCAAAAGATCGACTAGTCTTCTTAGTGGACATTTCAAGGTTTTGGTTATTCTAAGGTTTTAGATCTAGAACTACATTCTAGAACATTTTTAGAATTTTCTTGAACTTATTTTGTCCTTGAAATGTTCTAAAAATGTTCTTGAATATTATTAGAACAGTTTCAGAACTAAGCCATGTTCCACAAATGTTCTGGATTTATTCTAGAAAACTGTTCTGGAACAATTCCAGAACAATTGTTCTAGAACGTGAATATGGGACATTTCTAGAACTGTTCTTGATGTTCTAGTACAGTTCCAGAACTGTTCCAATTTCTAGAACAAATTTTCGCAGGGGTAGGCGGTACTCCTGCTTTCAGCCTATGGTCAATTTTGTTATTTAATATGCTTAATGTTTAATGTTTTTCGTCTTGATATGCGTCCTGTTATGTTTTGTCTTGTGGCCATACCGTTTCTTGTTTGATGGTGTTTGGTGCGGTGTCATTTCGTGTGTGACTCTCCCTGTTTGACTATTTTTCCATATTTAAACAACTTGGATCTGGATGAGACCCTGAGATTCATTTTTAGAGTATCTTAACCAGATCTAAAGTGTTTGAATATATTCTGTTACACACACGAATAACATGTGACAGGTAAGATTATTTAAAAAAAATCGTAACTGGCAGTTGACATCATTACAGGAAAATGGTGGATTTTATATTGATTACCATCTAACGATATGCACGGATGAATCATATTTAGATTTATGTACAATTTCAATACTTTGCATTTACAAATGTTTGTCTACAAGTGTCTTGTGATAGTGTACAGCTTTACTAAGTGTCACTTTGCTTTATTTTGTATAGACAAGTCAGTCAGAGGAGTCATGCACGGAAAAAGCATTTCCTGTAGGCCTGTCAACACCAGCAGACAGAAGCCGTGAGTTCGACGCAAAAGCTTTGCCACCACCAGCAGATGAAAGTCATGGGCTCATGGCAAATGCTTTGCCTGGCCCTGCAGGCAACTCGGCACATGACAAATCTGCAGCTTCCATGTATCACTGGGAAGAGTCACACACAGTAAGAAATATTTAGTTGCAAGATATATGACATGGGAGAGGGAGAGTACTTTCCACAGTTTGACTGTAATTTTGTGATCTGTTTGCCAATTACTGTTTTATACAGGGGGGGGGGGATTTTGTTTTTGCCCTGTATGTACGTGGGTTGGTTTGTAGACAACTTTAGCATTGGCAATAACTTTGTAGCCATTGCACATACAGACTTCAAAATTGGTTTGCATGTGCAAATTATGATGGCAAGCATTTTTAGGGGCGACTTATTAAGGTCAAGGTCATACATCTAGATCAAATCGGGGTCACGGTTTGCCAAATCAGGGTCATAGTTTTCACAAACACATCTTGTTTATAAACTAGAAAGAACAATATGTATATTATGTTAAAAAGAAGCTGATCAAAGGCATCGGATCTCCCTCAAGGAAATGTGATCTCCCAAGTCAGGAATTTGAATCCATGCAGAGAGGGGCTGAACTGTTTGGCCATGGAAACCTTTGAGAATGGCACCAAATAACCTTTTTCAAAGATGAATGCTATGTCATTTTCTGAAGATACTCTAAATTGTGAAGAGCCTATTCTGTAATAGAGGCGTGTACAGGTGGGCGTGTAACTACTAACTTGGTTTTGTTTCGTTTTCGTTTTTTTACAGAGCAGTGGAATACCTAAAGTACGTCTGGTGCCAGACCATGATGTGTACTTGACAGCAGCCCAAATTTCACAAGCGAAAAACCAGAGTGGAGGACGAGCTAGGAGACTGCTCCTAAATCTGCTGGACATTTTATTCACCAGAGAGCAGCTGTCAAAGTCCTGTGCTCTTGGCACCAAGACAGCTCACAACAAGAAAGAAGAGAGCAAATCTTTCCCTCTTCCAGACCTGTTTACCCCTTGTATGCTGTATCAGTAGTTTTCAAAGGGACTGTCAGTAGTTTTTGGATGTCCATCAGTAGTTTTAACGTTTTACATAGTTTGCCTCATTAAAACACGTGTAGACCTTTTAATTATCTCTTGTCCTGCTAATTTGTTTATACTTATCCCCCTGCTTAAGTATATATATTCAAAAGAAGAATACAAAGAGACACTGCAGAGAAATAAATGATCCATAGCAAATAGTGCTGATCCTGATCTGTTCAGTTCCTGTGGAACCTATCTGATCTGGGTACAGTGAAATTACACTCTCACTTTGCATGGCTTTTTTCATCAAGTGGGGAAGGGGCCTGGTTTCTACTTTGGGGGAAAAAGTAGTACAATATTTTGATATAGGGGAAACAATTTTCCAATGTAAAGTCATTGTTTGGGGAAAAGTGCATGATTTTAAAGAAATTTTCTGAGGGGCCTTTAAACAGCCCTACTATAGAAGGGGAAAAAAGCCCAGAGTCACTGCTACGTCAACATGTAATTATTATGTGACAAGCAAATTCTCAAGTCATATAACATGAAAATTGAATCCTTAGCTTGATGAATATTCATTTAAACAAGAGGGCCAAGATGGCCCTTAATCGCTCACCTGATTACCATAGATTAGCAGTGGTTCTGCAGAACAAGATTTTCAAAGATTTAGTATTCTGATTTTATCAAGACAATGATTCTGACCATTGAAGATTGGGCTAAAAATGTGCTCTCTAAAGTAATTTTTCTAAGATTTGACCTAGTGACCTACTTTTTATTCCGACCCAACCCATGATCACACCCAACCTTGATATCACCAAGACAAACACTCTGAGCAAGTTTGAGGAAGACTGGGCTAAAAATGTGGCCACTGGAGTGTAAACTAGATTTCTCTAAGATATGACCCAGTGACCTACTTTTTGACCTCACATAACCCACTTTCAAACTTGTCCAAGATTTTATTAGGACAATCATTCTGACCAATTTGCATGAAGATTTGGCTATAAATGTGACCTCTAGAGTGTTCACAAGGTTTTCGTACTATTTGACCTAGTGACCTAGTTTTTAACCCCACATAATCCACTTTCACACTCAATTGAGATTTTATCAAGACAATCATTATGACTAAGTTTCATGAAGATTGGACTAAAATTGTGACCAATAGAGTGTTCACAAGGGTTTTTTTACTGTTTGACCTAGTGACCTAGTTTTTAACTCCACTTGACCCACTTTCGAACTCGTCCGAGATTTTATCAAGACATTCATTCTGACCAAGTTTCATGAAGATTGGACTAAAATTGTGACCACTAGAGTGTTCACAAGGTTTTTCTACTGTTTGACCTAGTGACCTAGTTTTTTACCCTACAAAACCCAATTTTCAAACTCCTCCTAGATTTTATCAAGACAATCATTCTGACCAAGTTTCATGAAAATTGGGCTAAAAATGTGACCTGTAGAGGGTTCACAAGGTTTTCCTATTATTTGACCTAGTGACCTAGTTTTTAACCCAACTTGACCCATTTTCGAACTCGTCCGAGATTTTATCAAGACATTCATTCTGACCAAGTTTAATGAAGATTAGACTACAATTGTGACCACTAGAGTGTTCACAAGCAAATTGTTGACGACGCACGACGCACGACGGACGACGGACATTCAAGTCTCCCAAAAGCTCACCCTGAGCTTTGCTCAGGTGAGCTAAAAATGTATGCCTTCATGAATATTAACTGAATTCTATATAATGACCTAAGAAACAGGGGATTGTTTTATTACAATGGTCAGTGCAGAATCATATGTTGCATTTATTATCAGGCATCAGGCATCTAGCAAACAGTAGTTGTCTGATCTGTATCTACTCTGTTTTCAAGAAAGTGTAAAACGGTGTATTTATCAAGCAAATGTTTAAATTATGCACTATATACTAATAAAAAAACAAGGTCCAACAAGATCAGTGAACTTACTTTAAGGTTTAACAGTCTTATCAGACTATCATCAAAAAGTACAACAAACTTGAACAAAGTAGCTTAATTTCCTGTAGATCTTACAACATAGTTTTAATAGTAATATGTTTAGCTATAACACTGTTATCATAGGTCTTTGACCAAACCAATATATGCACTTGTAACGTCTTTCTCTCTCAAGAAAAAAATTCAGCAATCTGACTGTCAGAAAACATCATCTTGAACAGTTTTTAAATAGATTTTCATTTGATTTATAGGAATAATGAGAAACTATGGTCTGAATTGTCCATAATAGTTCTGCTATCAAGCCTATCAGTAGATCGTTCATTAGGGCAAAACTTGACACTGAGCGACATGGCATGCATGATGCAGAATTCAACATTGGGCTGCAGGTGGTAGTGGGGTATAGTCATTTCAGCAGTCGGCGGAGAATAGATCTATTTGGGAATTGAGGTAACTTGAGAAAATATACTTGCCATACCAGTTATGGACTTTATCTGTTCCCGGTATTTTTGGAATCGCTGACATTTCGCATGTGACTTTACTGCGACCGAGTTCGCCCATTTTACACAACTTTCACTTTCAATGGCTTTCTTACATAGCGAGCAGAGTGCTTTGTACTTATTATCCTTACACTCTCTGATCCATGAATACTGCTAAATCCAATCTTGATTGCACTCTCTGGCATGATTATGTTCATCGAGTACATCCTATAATATCATTATTTTATTGAAATATTGTTGTTCAATTTTTTCCGCCGCGATTAGTCGCCATGTGCTTTGCAGCATCCCATAAGGAGAAACGGGAAAGCTGCTCGCTGATTGGATAATATTAATTACATCCTATATTTACGTCACAGGTAGCTGAGGACGCATTTTAATGCCGAAAAATATGATTTGCCGACGTTTTCGCAATAATTTGATAAATGATAGAGTGTTCAAATAACTTATACATGTTTGTATTGAGCGGAAAGGTGCTTTAATACCGGAAAAGTGCAAAAGGGAGGAAAAATCCCAACTTGGACAGATCCGTAGTAATTTCGTTCTTAAATCGTAGTGCGTAGTTTTCCATGCCAAAACGTAGAAACTACGGCGAAAACGTAGCAGTAAACAGGTCTGCTCTTCCCCAAACTGCTGTGTCAGCAATGAAGCTGTTCATTTTGAGAAGTTTCAACAATGACAGTGGGGAGCCTTGTATGTCAGACAGCAATTTTAATGAGGCAATAAATACAAAGTGTGGAACAGCACGCCGAGCAGAACGAGCTGCTCTACAATTGTATTGATTGCTCAAGGTACATCAAAGTATTTTCTCTATAATGAATTTAATTCAGCACTTGAAGGTTGATTACAAAAGTAATAGACTTTAACCCTTAGCCAGTCACATATTTTTATTTATCTTTTGAATATTGATAACACAGTTCTGTACATAAATATCCAGCTTGTGTTGAAATGAATATCGATGGCAAAAATATATAGGGCATGCAGGCATAGACAGTGAAAACCCAGATGAGAGATCTCCAATAGGAACTTTCTAATCTATGTCTTCACTGTTTGCTGGAGGGCTTAGGGTTAATTTCCCTTATTTGCACATTTCGTGAAATGAAAGCTTTGTCTGACATACATAGGTAATCATGGGAAGATTTCTTCTCTTCTTACTGTATTTCGAGGGTTTTGTGCAAAACTATTCTAACTCCTTTATTTTGTGAATGTAAGATGTGCTCATGTGTTTCATTGCTTCTGGTTTGACTGTATATTTTGTTTGGATTACAGACAGCTTTTATATTAGGATTTCGATATATATTAAATCAAAATAATATGAGCTATTACAGGATTTCCAACTACAGTAAAACCCTGTAATGCGACAACTTAAAGAATAACCATAGCTGTCTTTTAATCATGTGTATGCTTAATGCAGGACAAAAGTAATATGCAGAAAGCTCCTAGGAGCTATCTTTGATATTTTAACTGACAATATATTTGAAGCAGACAACAATTCAGTATAAGGATTAGGCAAGCCTTGCTAACCCACTGGAGACTTGAAACTATTATAGTTTGAGGGTCTCATGGATCCTTTCATACATGGTGAACATTTTGCCAGTGGTCTGTGGTTGTGAGTTCGATCCCCCGTAGGACCAAGTCTTTCAGACGAGACTTTATATACCAAGGTCCAATGTATCGGTGCTTTACACTTGGCATCTATAAGAAACAGAGAACTCGATAACAAAACTATGATTATTATAATAAAAACCTGTTATGGCAGCAAACTCACATTTTTTGACTGGCTTTCAGGAGTTAGCTTGAAGGTTCTACCCAATTACCATTTGTATGGCAGTAATTTTCCTCAGGCTGTAATTAACTGTATTGTTACCATACTGAAATAGTGTTGCAACATTATATCCAAATAATCTACATGAGTAATTTTTCAAACAGAGCCGACAAGGATCAGGCACATCTCTAATTGGAGGATTCAGATTCATTGTTTGCTCCAAAAAACCTTCAGTAATCTACATGTCACCGATAAAATAACAATTTATTAAGTATGCAAAGACAGCCAAGTTCTTTTGAATGATTATAGATCACAAAGTTAAAGAACATGTCAGGAACATTAACAGTTTAATACAGTGAAACCCCGAACTCTCGAACCCTAGAAAACTCGTTCACTACCCTTAATTCAAACTAACTCTGTGGTCCCAACTCCTTCCTTCTTAAATTCTATATGTTCGACCTCGGATAACTGGACCCTTCGAAACTCGATTTCTCGAAATCATATCCCGGTCCGCTGGTTAATAAAACAGTGAAAAATACCTTTGATAATTCGAACCGCTGTTTTACATATCTGGACGCGCATTGAACCAGAAATTCACACCTCTCAGCGAAAATCTCGGCTCACCGATAATTACACGCTATCGTGATTGTTAGACAATTGGTGAATGTGTGATACTTTACCAAGGTGTTAATTATTTAGCTTGTGTGTTTGTGACGGTTGTTTTGAGCTAATATTGCCTGTCATATCGTAGGGCTATATAACGCGATCGAAATAATCAAACTGCATCATTCACAATGGCAAATGAAACAGAACTTCAAACTGAGCAACTTGGCCAAGGACCCGGCAACGGGGGGGATAACCAAGTCGGTTATAAATGAAGTAGGAAATGCTGAGCAACTTGGTGGGACCCGTTAACGGCGGGATAACCAAGTCAGCGACTGGTAAACGGGGTGTAAAGAGGAAGACAGAGCAGAAGACAATAGAGACAAAGTACGAGGCTATTTTAGAAATTGAGAAGGGGCAGAAATCCAAGTCAGAAATAGCTAAGATGTTCGGTGTTCCAAAAAACACTCTCTCTGATTGGGCAAAGAAAGCTGATGACATCAAGGCAAACTTTACAAAGTTTGGCCCTAAAAGACGAAACACTCGCACAGGAAAGCATGAGGATCTTGAGTCTGCAGTCTTGCAGTGGTTTAAGCAAGCACGAGACCGTGATATCCCTGTGTCAGGGCCAGTGCTGCAGCAGCAAGCTGGTCGATTTGCAGATCAGCTTGGAATATCAGATTTCAAATAGTCTGGTGGCTGGCTAGATCGTTTCAAAGATCGACACGGAATCTCGTTCAAGGTCGTGTCGGGTGAAGTCAAGTCTGTTGACGTCAATTCAGACCAAATGGGTGCCTGGGAAGTGAAGCCGAGATCCATTCTCAAAAGTTATCACCCACGTGACATTTACAATGCCGACGAGACCGGCCTGTTCTATCGGCTTACGCCAGACAAGACACTGGAATTCAAAAACGTCGACTGTCAGGGTGGAAAACGAAGCAAAGAGAGAGTGACAGTTCTTGTCTGTGCGAACATGTCAGGGGACGATAAAATTCCACTCTTAGTCATCGGAAAATTTGCTAAGCCCCGATGTTTCAAGAATGTACAAAGTCTGCCGACAGAGTACACCTTCAATAAGAAGGCATGGATGACAGAAGAACTTTTCACAAACTGGCTAGTGAAATTAGACCGAAAGTTTCACAGACAGAATCGGCGTGTGGCGATGATAGTTGACAACTGCCCCGCCCACCCGAAGGTGAAAGGTCTGAAAGCCATAGATCTCATCTTTCTGCCGCCAAATACAACATGCCACACCCAGCCATGTGATCAGGGGATAATTAAGAACCTGAAAGTGCATTACAGGCAACAGGTCATATTGAAAAGGCTTGAAGCGATCGAGAAAGACGCAGATGCCAATTTCACTGTCAGCGTACTTGACACACTTAGAATTTTAAGAGATTCCTGGTCAATGGTGACACAGAAAACAGTGGCAAACTGCTTCAAGCATGCAACCTTTATTGAGCAGAGCATCACTGAGACTCCCTCAGACTCCGCCGATGATGACGACAGCATACCTCTAGCTCGGTTGGTACAAATAGCCAGAGCCACAGCCGATGTACAGAGGCTAAACGAGGTTGATCTTAATATCCCCGTGTGTGCCACTATCTCAGAGTCCTCCATAATCGAAGCAATGCTAGAGTCTAGAAACCATGATGACCTAGCTGATGACGACGAGGAACCACCACCGATGCCGCTACCAACTCTGCAAGACACCCAAAATGCCTGTGACACCAGGCGATGCTTCATAGAGACACAATCAGACGCCGATCATCAAGTCAGCCTAGTGTGTTCCTTGCAGAAATTTCTTCTGCGAGTGAATTTAGAACAAAAAAGCGCTGTGCAGAAAACTATCAAGGACTTTTTCAAGTGACTGTGTGTGTGATCAGTTGTGCTTATTTCCAATGGATTACTAGTGTTATGTGACCATTCTTAATGACTTTTTCAAGTGACTGACATATGATCACTCACACAATATGCACATGAGTGTGAGTGATCATGTGGCAGTGTGCTATTCTTGGTGACTTTTAGCGTATCAAACTCCACAAAAAAGGCTTGATTGCATTTGAAATCCATTTGCATTATAGCCCTCTAGTGTTTTTAACAGCAAAAATAACGGCAACGATCTTGATAACAAGAAGATATTTTTCTTCATTTGAATCCAAAATAGATTTACAGTGTAGAGTTTATCATTGCTATTCTATAAATTGTGATATCTTAATGTGCTACATGTAGGTCTATAAACGTGTTTTTTCTCGTTATCCCATCATCGAGTTTATCCTGTCAAAACAGTATAGACACAGATTCAGTCGCTGTCTTTGAAAACAGTGCCGGATTTGTGTCTATACTGTTTCCTCTCTTCAACTCGATTGTCAAATTTAGGATGTCGCACAAATTCTTAGATAAACTAGGATAAGATTATTCGTGTTGACCTTTAGCTTGAATTTTGGAAACGGTTCTCATAGAATTACATAATTTTAGATGCTGACATTAGGGTGGAAATCGTAACCAGTTAATGCAGATGCCCTCCTACGTACCTTGAATAACCCAGGACTCGATATTAATAGATGCGTTGCAATTTCGGAAAAATGTCAAGAAAACGGAGTGAGATTCACTTTGTTTATTGATCCGGATTGATGTAAGACCGAGTATCAGTTGTTAATTTACCTGGATTAATTTAAATCGGTAAAATTTCGATCATTGATCTTGCATCCCATGGCCTATTTTGCGTTCCAACGATTTTCGGTGCGTATTTAGATATGATTACGACGTAAACGGGAACACTGAGCAAGTTGTAGTATTCTAAACAATATAACCCATATCTGGTCTATTCTTGTATGAATAGCAGTATTGTGTACCAAATACAGTGTATGAGTTTAAGAGTTAAGGAATTTCATAACATTGTTAGATTTGGCTGGAGTTGATTCTTGTCCTCATAGAAATGCCTTCTCACCTTTCACAAATAGTGTAGACCCAAGATCAGACAGCTCTAGAGTTAGCTGTATTTGTTAACAGAATTTGACAAACTTGGTTCTGCATATTCTTTAACAGTGAAAACCTCACCCTAGTCTTTCAATAAAACTCATGAGATCATCAACTTTTCAAAATACTGTGAAAAAGTGGATTAAAGATAAAGAAGCTGGTCACAGCTCTTGTTTTACAAAGTTTGACAGTGCTGAATGAAATTTCTGTATGATCTTTAAAGACACTGTAACATGTTTAAACATTTCATATCATGTTTCAACAACTTGATAGTAGAGGAGTCTGAACATGCTTGATCATTTTCATAACACGTTTTATCATATTCTGTACATGTTGAAACATGTTTCAACTGTGTTTTAACATGTCTGAACATAATAGAATATGTTTGTTTTCTCTTTTGATCATGTAACTTCCTTTTTCATATTTTAAAAACACATTTAAACATGTTAAAAACATGTTTTACTGTATTCAGAAGAAAATATTGAAACATGTTCAGAACGTCTTCAGATGCAAACTGCCAACCATGATAGACCATGATCACATTTGACTATGTTTGATCATGGTGCCATTTAACGCACATAATCAATCGTGTTTAAACAGGTTCAAAACACAGTTGAAACATGATCAAACATGTCTACAGAACATGATAAACATGTTATAACAAGAGGGCCATGAGGCCCTGAAGCGCTAACCTGAGATAACCCAGGGGCGGGGCCATTTTTGACCAAGAAGTCATCATTTGTATAACCTTGGAAGAGAACCAAAAGGCAAAGCAGTATGCCATTAATTAAAGGTCTAAGCCTTATGGTTTCAGAGAAAACTAGAACTATCACTAAAGGTGATGAATACCCCCACACGGCAGCCTTGATTGCAAATCCAAGTTTTGAACATGTAACAGGACCAAATAACAAAAATACTCAAAGTTCAAATAGAGAAAATTCTGTAATTTATGCCAAGTATCAAGTGAATCAGGTTGAAATTGAAGGAGGAGTTCAAAGTACAAGATTTTGCCTGCCAATTTCAAGGCCAAAGGGCAAGGTCACAGAGACCTGCAATTTGTGTATTGCACATCTACTACTCCTGAGTAACATTTATGCCAAGTATCAAGTGAATCAGGTTGAAATTGAAGGAGGAGTTCAAAGTACAAGATTTTGCCTGCCAATTTCAAGACCAATTTCAAGGCCAAAGGTCAAGGTCACAGATATTTTAAATTTGTGTCTTGCACATCTACTACTCCTGAGTAACATTTATGCCAAGTATCAAGTGAATCAGGTTGAAATTGAAGGAGGAGTTCAAAGTACAAGATTTTGCCTGCCAATTTCAAGACCAATTTCAAGGCCAAAGGTCAAGGTCACAGAGATTTTAAATTTGTGTCTTGCACATCTACTACTCCTGAGTAACATTTATGCCAAGTATCAAGTGAATCAGGTTGAAACTGAAGGAGGAGTTCAAAGTACAAGATTTTGCCTGCCAATTTCAAGACCAATTTCAAGGCCAACGGTCAAGGTCAAGGTCACAGAGACCTGCAATTTGTGTCTTGCACATATACTACTCCTGAGTAACATTTATGCCAAGTATCAAGTGAATCAGGTTGAAATTGAAGGAGGAGTTCAAAGTACAAGATTTTGCCTGCCAATATCATGACCAATTTCAAGGCCAAAGGTCAAGGTCAAGGTCACAGAGACCTGAAATTTGTGTCTTGCACATCTACTACACCTGAGTAACATTTATGCCAAGTATCAAATGAATCAGGTTGAAAGTGAAGGAGGAGTTTGCCGTACAAGATTTTGCTTGCCAATTTTAAGACCAATTTCAAGGCCAAAGGTCAAGGTCACAGAGACCTGAAATTTGTGTCTTGCACATCTACTACTCCTGAGTAACATTTATGCCAAGTATCAAGTGAATCAGGTTGAAATTGAAGGAGGAGTTCAAAGTACAAGATTTTGCCTGCCAATTTCAAGACCAAAGGTCAAGGTCAAGGTCAAAGAGACCTGAAATTTGTGTCTTGCACATCTACTACTCCTGAGTAACATTTATGCCAAGTACCAAGTGAATCAGGTTGAAATTGAAGGAGGAGTTCAAAGTACAAGATTTTGCCTGCCAATTTCAAGACCAATTTCAAGACCAAAGGTCAAGGTCAAGGTCACAGAGACCTGAAATTTGTGTCTTGCACATCTACTACTCCTGAGTAACATTTATGCCAAGTATCAAGTGAATCAGGTTGAAAGTGAAGGAGGAGTTCAAAGTACAAGATTTTGCCTGCCAATTTCAAGACCAATTTCAAGGCCAAAGGTCAAGGTCAAGGTCACAGAGACCTGAAATTTGTGTCTTGCACATCTACTACTCCTGAGTAACATTGATGCCAAGTATCAAGTGAATCAGGTTGAAATTGAAGGAGGAGTTCAAAGTACAAGATTTTGCCTGCCAATTTCAAGACCAAAGGTCAAGGTCAAGGTCAAAGAGACCTGAAATTTGTGTCTTGCACATCTACTACTCCTGAGTAACATTTATGCCAAGTACCAAGTGAATCAGGTTGAAATTGAAGGAGGAGTTCAAAGTACAAGATTTTGCCTGCCAATTTCAAGACCAATTTCAAGACCAAAGGTCAAGGTCAAGGTCACAGAGACCTGAAATTTGTGTCTTGCACATCTACTACTCCTGAGTAACATTTATGCCAAGTATCAAGTGAATCAGGTTGAAAGTGAAGGAGGAGTTCAAAGTACAAGATTTTGCCTGCCAATTTCAAGACCAATTTCAAGGCCAAAGGTCAAGGTCAAGGTCACAGAGACCTGAAATTTGTGTCTTGCACATCTACTACTCCTGAGTAACATTGATGCCAAGTATCAAGTGAATCAGGTTGAAATTGAAGGAGGAGTTCAAAGTACAAGATTTTGCCTGCCAATTTCAAGACCAATTTCAAGGCCAAAGGTCAAGGTCAAGGTCAAAGAGACCTGAAATTGTGTCTTGCACATCTACTACTCCTGATTAACAATTATGCCAAGTGTCAAGTGAATCGGGTTGAAACTGAAGGAGGAGTTCGCCGTACAAGATTTTGCAGACAGACCGACCGACGGACCGCCCGACAGGCTGATTCCAGTATACCCCCCTCAAACTCTGTTTGTGGGGTATAATTAATATTTTACATTTTTCCCATCAAAATCTGATAAGCCCCAAGGCAGGGCCAAGAGGTCAAGGTCATAAGTTGAACATTCTTGGCAGATGACCACAAGCCAAAGCTACATATTTGTAGAGGACCATTAGATCATGTTACATACCAAACATCAAAGATCTAGGCCGCAGGGCTCAACAGTAACTTTTGGAACCACTTGTCCAGTCGGGCTAGTAACTGCTAGGTCTACTTGTCCTGACCAGAAAGACACTTGTCATGACTTGATAGAAATATCTACTGTTAAAATTTAACTCAATAAACTTTGCATTTATTTGGTTAGTAATTTTAGACGCGAAAATAAAACGAAACATCTTTCAATGGCTTGGTTATGACTTAACCCTTTTAAGTTTCAACAGACAGACTCAATTCATGAGTTGTAAACAGGGCTCTGGATAAGAGAGAGAAAAAGAGTAAGCCACAAAATTTCCACATTTTCTCACACATTTCAGCACAAAGTCCTATGATGTTACTACTCAGAAGTGTCTCTAAGAGACTATCCTTATGAGTAATGACACCATAGGGTTTAATCCAGAGATAGAATTTTTAGTTTTGTTATATACCTCTTTTATCTGGAGCTCTGTTTACAAACAAAAAACTGCCATTTCTTATTATGACTGTGTCAACTCAAAAATCTGACTGTCTTCGGAAAGAACTACAACCTGTTACAAAGCTGGAGCCGCTTAATTTTGCATATTTCTGACACGGTTCGCAAAACATCACCTCTTTAGTCTCATTGTATTAAAACAAGCCAGTCATACTCTTCCAGCTACTTCGGAACAAATATACGTTTTCTCTTTTTTATACTCCTTTTTAGTAGCACCTCTTCCTTTAATTGGGTTTATTGCTACTGTCAGTAGACTCGGTACTGTCCTTTTTCGAACCCGTAAATCCAAACTTGGAAAGCGACATTACGAATCGCGTGCCATTCAACCGTGAATAAGGTAAACAAACACTAGTCGATTGACGATGTCGTTAACTTTTACTTTGAAACATAGTACAATAAACTTCTAATTCTAATCCATTGAGTCAAAAATGTTTACGGGCATAAATATGGATGTAGATAACTAACCTTGCTGTGTTAAAAAATCGCAACTTATATCAGTGAAATGTCGTACATGTATGCAAATAATTACCGGAAACAAGAAGCAGAAAAACTCGACTGGTTCCAACTTTTTTTATTAGCAGCGTGCTTTACCTTATTACGATGTACTATTACCAGTCTACAAAGCTATTCTAGCCGATAACGGACGAGGTGTGCTGAATAGTCTCACGCATGCGTGATAGGTTATCTCGGTACTTCCTTGTAAACAAACTGGGGCTGTTTGACGTTTCGGCAAAATCCATTTCATGGTAAACGATTTTCATGTTTAATACCGAACTAATGATGATAAGACTTTACAGAAAATGGGTTTGAGATCTACTGCTAGATACAGGTTTTTATTGTCCGGACCTAAATTTTGATTGTCCCGGGCAGTCGGACTACCGTTACTGTCGAGCCCTGTAGGCCTTACAGTTTAAGAAGATTTTTAAAGATTATCCTATGACAAGAGGGCCATGAGGCCCTGAAGCGCTCACCTGAGATAACCCCAGGGGCAGGGCCTTTTTTGACCACAAGAAATCATGTGGACAACCTTGGTAGAGAACCACAAGGCAAAGCAGTATGCCATTAATTAAAGGTCTAAGCCTTATGATTTCAGAGAAAAATAATATTTCATATTTTTCCCATCGAAAAAACTGATAAGCCCTGAGGCAGGGCCAAGTTTCGCCCAGTGGTCAGGGTCGTAAGTTAAACATTCTTGGCAGAGGACCACAAGCCACAGCTACATATTTATAGAGGACCAGTAGATCATGTTAGTCATACCAAATATCAATGGTCTAGGCCTTACAGTTTCAGTAGATTTTTAAAGATTTTCCTATGAAAAACTGATAAGCCCTTGGGCGGGGCCATTTTTGGCCCGGGGGTCATAATTTGAACAATATTTGTCGAGGACCATAAGTTCATGCTACATACCAAATATCAAAGGTCTAGGCCTTACAGTTTCAGAGAAGAAGATTTTTAAAGATTTTCCTATGAAAAACTGATAAGCCCTTGGGCGGGGTCATTTTTGGCCCGGGGGTCATAATTTGAACACTATTTGTAGAGGACCATAAGATCATGCTACATATTAAATATCAAGGGTCTAGGCCTTACAGCTTCAGAGAAGAAGATTTTTAAAGATTTTCCAATGAAAAACTGATAAGCCCTTGGGCGGGGCCATTTTTGGCCCGGGGGTCATAATTTGAGCAATATTTGTAGAGGACCATAAATCATGCTACATACCAAATATCAAAGGTCTAGGCCTTACAGTTTCAGAGAAGAAGATTTTTAAAGATTTTCCTATGAAAAACTGATAAGCCCTTGGGCGGGGCCATTTTTTGCCCGGGGGTCATAATTTGAACAATATTTGTAGAGGACCATAAGATCATGCTACATACCAAATATCAAAGGTCTAGGCCTTACAGTTTGAGAGAAGAAGATTTTTAAAGATTTTCCTATGAAAAACTGATAAGCCCTTGGGCGGGGCCATTTTTGGCCAGGGGGTCATAATTTGAACAATATTTGTAGAGGACCATAAGATCATGCTACATACCAAATATCAAAGGTTTAAGCCTTACAGTTTCAGAGAAGAAGATTTGTAAAGATTTTCCTATGAAAAACTGATAAGCCCTTGGGCGGGGCCATTTTTGGCCCAGGGGTCATAATTTGAACAATATTTGTAGAGGACCATAAGATCATGCTACATACCAAATATCAAAGGTCTAGGCTTTACAGTTTCAGAGAAGAAGATTTTTAAAGATTTTCCTATGAAAATTCCATATTACCATATATGGAAATATTGACCAAGCCCTCTGGCTGCCATGTTTTTTGCCCGATCAAAATTCTTTTAACAACTTTTAAAGTCTATCAACTGAGAAACATTTTGGTGAAAACTATATTCAAATCCAACAAGTCATTCTGGAGAAGAAGATTTTTCTAGATATTGTGTCCGGTTGCCATGGCAACAAGACCGATGGCCCCGCCCACTATCTTTTAACAACTTTTGAAGCACCCACCCACAGTATGTATCTGACCAAGTTTGGTTACAATTGGGCAGTCGGTTTCAGAGAAGAAGTCGTTTGAAATTGTTGACGGACGGACAGACGGACAGACGGACGGACGTACTAACAAATGGGTAGTTGTGTGACTTTTTCCTTTGATCTTTTCTTGTGGGACTAGTCCCACAAGAAAAACTATTTTTGGCTCTAACTTTGGAAAAGAATGATCTGGAAGCTAACCCTAACCCTAACCCTATGTCCCACAACTGGCCAGGTTAATGTCACAAGAAATGGCCAGGTTAATGTCACAAGAGATGGCCAGGTTAATGATTTTACTTGTGTGACTAGTTAGAAAAAGTCACACAACTACCCATTGGTGAGTGCGGACAGACGGACGCCGGACACAGGGGTATCACAAAAGCTCACCTTGAGCACTTTGTGCTCTGGTGAGCTAAAAATGAAAACGCCCTCTGGCGGCCATGTTTTTTGCCGGATCAAAATTCTTTTAACAACTTTTGAAGTCTATCAACTGAGAAACATTTTGGTGAAAACTATATTCAAATCGGACAAGTCATTCTGGAGAAGAAGATTTTTCTAGATATTGTGTATGGTTGCCATGGCAACAAGACCAATGGCCCCACCCACTATCTTTTAACAACTTTTGAAGCACCCACCAACAGTATGTATCTGACCAAGTTTGGTTACAATTGGGCAGTCGGTTTCAGAGAAGAAGTCGTTTGAAATTGTTGACGGACAGACGGACGCCGGACACAGGGGTATCACAAAAGCTCACCTTGAGCACTTTGTGCTCTGGTGAGCTAAAAAGTTACAGCTAATCCTCATTTTTGCAGATTTTTGTAAAGTGCAACGGCCATAACTCTGTAAAGACAAACTGAATGAACCTCAAAATAAACTCAGCTTCAAATTTTGTTGCTTAAAACATTTGTGTTAAGTTTCATTTATATCATTTTAATAGTTTTCCCAGAAAACAAAAGACAAACTAAAAGTTGACCAACTAACAAAGCAACGAACACACAAAGTTCAAGGACCATAACTTTAGAATAAAATGACATATCAAAACCCCCGCAATATATGTGAAAATTCACATTAAGGTTTAACCATATAAAAAAAATTGAAGTAAATATCATTTCAAATGAAAAGAGGGCCATGAGGCCCTGAAGCGCTCACCTGAGATAACCCCAGGGGCGGGGCCTTTTTTGACCACAAGAAATAATGTGGACAACCTTGGTAGAGAACCACAAGGCAAAGCAGTATGCAATTAATTAAAGGTCTAAGCCTTATGATTTCAGAGAAAAATAATATTTCATATTTTTCCCATGAAAAACTGATAAGCCCTGAGGCAGGGCCAAGTTTCGCCCAGTGGTCAGGGTCGTAAGTTAAACATTCTTGGCAGAGGACTACAAGCCACAGCTACTTATTTATAGAGGTCCAGTAGATCATGTTAGTCATACCAAATATCAATGGTCTAGGCCTTACAGTTTCAGTAGATTTTCCAATGAAAAACTGATAAGCCCTTGGGCGGGGCCATTTTTGGCCTGGGGGTCATTATTTGAACAATATTTGTCGAGGATCATAAGTTCATGCTATATACCAAATATCAAAGGTCTAGGCCATACAATTTCAGAGAAGAAGATTTTTAAAGAATTTCCTATGAAAAACTGATAAGCCCTTGGGCGGGGCCATTTTTGGCCCGGGGGGTCATAATTTGTACACTATTTGTAGAGGACCATAAGATCATGCTACATATTAAATATCAAGGGTCTAGGCCTTACAGCTTTAGAAAAGAAGATTTTTAAAAAAAATCCAATGAAAAACTGATAAGCCCTTGGGCGGGGCCATTTTTGGCCCGGGGGTCATAATTTGAACAATATTTGTAGAGGACCATAAGATCATGCTACATACCGAATATCAAAGGTCTAGGCCTTACACTTTCAGAGAAGAAGATTTTTAAAGATTTTCCTATGAAAAACTGATAAGCCCTTGGGCGGGGCCATTTTTGGCCCGGGGGTCATAATTTGAACAATATTTGTAGAGGACCATAAGATCATGCTACATACCAAATATCAAAGATCTAGGCCTTACAGTTTCAGAGAAGAAGATTTTTAAAGATTTTCCTATGAAAAACTGATAAGCCCTTGGGCGGGGCCATTTTTGGCCCGGGGGTCATAATTTGAACAATATTTGTAGAGGACCATAAGATCATGCTACATACCAAATATCAAAGATCTAGGCCTTACAGTTTCAGAGAAGAAGATTTTTAAAGATTTTCCTATGAAAAACTGATAAGCCCATGGGCGGGGCCATTTTTGGCCCGGGGTCATAATTTGAACAATATTTGTAGAGGACCATAAGATCATGCTACATACCGAATATCAAAGGTCTAAGCCTTACACTTTCAGAGAAGAAGATTTTTAAAGATTTTCCTATGAAAAACTGATAAGCCCTTGGGCGGGGCCATTTTTGGCCCGGGGGCCATAATTTGAACAATCTTTGTAGAGGACCATAAGATCATGCTACATACCAAATATCAAAGGTCTAGGCTTTACAGTTTCAGAGAAGAAGATTTTTAAAGATTTTCCAATGAAAATTCCATATTACCATATATGGAAAAAATGACCACGCCCTCTGGCAGCCATGTTTTTTTGCCCGATCAAAATTCTTTTAACAACTTTTGAAGTCTATCAACTGAGAAACATTTTGGTGAAAACTATATTCAAATCCAACAAGTCATTCTGGAGAAGAAGATTTTTCTAGATATTGTGTCTGGTTGCCATGGCAACAAGACCGATGGCCCCGCCCACTATCTTTTAACAACTTTTGAAGCCCCCACCCACAGTGTGTATCTGACCAAGTTTGGTTACAATTGGGCAGTCGGTTTCAGAGAAGAAGTCGTTTGAAATTGTTGACGGACAGACGGACAGACAGACAGACGGACAGACGGACGCCGGACACAGGGGTATCACAAAAGCTCACCTTGAGCACTTTGTGCTCTGGTGAGCTAAAAACTGATTAGCCCTTGGGCTGGGCCATTTTTGGTCCGGGTCATAATTTGAAAATCTTTGTAGAGGACCATTAGATCATGCTACATAACAAACATCAAGCCATTTATGGCCCAGGGGTCATAATTTGAACATTTTTTGTTGAGGACCATTAGATCATGCTACATACCAAATATCAAAGGTCTAGGCCTTACAGTTTCAGAGAAGAAGATTTTAAAAAAAAATTCCTATGAAAAACTGATAAGCCCTTGGGCGGGGCCATTTTTGGCCCGGGGGTCATAATTTGAACAATTTTTGTAGAGGACCATAAGATCATGCTACATACTAAATATCAAAGGTCTAGACCTTACAGTTTCAGAGAAGAAGATTTTCTTATGAAAAACTGATAAGCCCTTGGGCGGGGCCATTTTTGGCCCAGGGGTCATAATTTGAACAATTTTTGTAGAGGACCATAAGATCATGCTACATACTAAATATCAAAGGTTTAGGCCTTAGTTTCAGAGAAGAAGATTTTTAAAGGTTTTCCTATGAAAAACTGATAAGCCCTTGGGCGGGGCCATTTTTGGCCCGGGGATCATAATGTCAAAAACATTTCGTTCCCCCTAGCCACTGATGCTTCTGACAAAATTTGGTTAAAATCGGGTCTGCAGTTTCAGAGGAAATGTCGTTTGAAAATGTGGACGGACGTCAGACGCCGGACGGATTGCGATCACAATAGCTCATCCTGAGCCTTTGGCTCAGGTGAGCTAAAAATTATCAAACATGTTTCAATCATGTTATTTTCGCTAGGGGTATACAATAGCATATTATTCTGAGCGTATTACTTATCGGCTGCATTTTAAATCAAGATTTTTATCTGACTGGAACCGCTTCATCAGAAAGTCTGTAAAACCAAAATCTCATAGTCATTCTAGCGCTTGTACATTCTAGCGCTTGTACTAAACAGAAGTGTTCATGATTTTGCTCAGCTGTTTTCTAGCGTGGTTATAAGCTTTGTGCCCATGTGGCATCCTTTTGTTTTGCCGAAGTCTTCTGTGAACGTTGTTCCAGTTTATAATTCGTCTTCTTTCGTTGACATGTGTGGTTTTCCCAGTGAGGTTATGGCTTCAGAGCAAGACACCGTCTTGCATTTTGATTCGTCCGATTGCTTTTTGGGATTCAATTCAGTGGATTCGGAGGAAGTGCTCCCCGATAAACGTAACTATGTGGTAAGAAACTTTCGAATGTTAAGTCTGTGGTTGTTAAACCCAGTGTTCCTAAAGGGAAGCCTGTAAAAGAGAAGCCAAAGAGTGGTGACAAACGTAGAGCTATTCCTAAGAATGCTTCTAGTGCAAAGAACGTTGGTTTGGATTTTGATAAGTTGACTGAGACTGATATTATTAAGTTGAGGGAGGCTTTGGGCATCCAGCCTCACACTTTGAGTGATGATGAGTCAGTGGATGTTTCTTTAGATAATCTTCCTAATTTGAGAGTTGAAGTGGAAGGAGATTTGTCAGAAGGAGAAATTGAGCCTAGGGATGTGGGCGGTGATATGGTCAGAGCCTTATTTGATGAGGCCGTTAATGATACAGACGTAGATAGTGTTTGCCGAAGCTCAAAGCCCCGTTAAAGGGGAAGGCAATAGCTCAGTCTCTAGCAGACATGATCAATATGTCTTGTACTTCAGTGTGACATTGACTCGTTGATCGAGAGATATCAAATTACGGAGAATTGTGATAGAGCTTGTCCTCCATTGGTTAATACTGAAATTTGGAGAATTTTATATAAGAGAACTCAGTCACAGGATAGAGGTGTTGTTGATATTCAGAACTTATTGGTGACCGGTATTACCCCAATAATCAAGATGGTGTAAGTCATGAAGAAACAGTTTACGGCTAGTACAGAGGCAAAGAGATTAATTTCTGATGCCCTTGTTATCTTTGGGCAGGTGCAATAAAAGACGGTGCACGATCAGACCAAATCTCAAGAAGTACCAGGGACTCTGTAATGCGTCTATGCCGGTTACATTGTAATTGTTTGGTGATGATTTGGGTAAGGCCATCAAGTCGTGTGATTCACTATCTTTCATTGGTAGAGACTCCTTTAGGCCCACACAGTTTAGAGGAAGAGGTAGTCAAGATTTAGAAGAGGATAAGGAGTAACAGAATCATATTCACCATATTCCACTAGAGGTCAGATTAGACATCCAAGATTTGGAGGTTATAGAATTCTTAGAAGAGGAATGGCCACAGCTACAGCCACCAGTGTAGCCCCAAACAGTCAAAACTAGTTGCCAAGGTAGGCAATTTGAGAAATTGTTTAGTCTTTTGGAAAACTATTACTTTAGACCAATGGGTCCTGAGTGTTGTCTCGCGTTATAAGATTGATTTTGACAGACAGCCTTTTCAAGGAAATGTACCAAATGAAATTCCATTCAGTGGAGATCAATGGACTATTGTCGATAATGAAGTTAAAAGTTTATTAGAGAAAGGGGCTGTTGTGCCCTCTGTTCATGAGCCAAATGAGTTTATATTTCAACCTTGTTTATTGTTCCGAATTACTTAAGAGTTGTTGGCTATTTTTAACGCTATCAAAGCTCTGTATGGTTCAGTCAAATTTTCATTTACATATTCAGTCAGATAATGTTTGTACAGTCTCATATATCAATGATATGGGTGGTATGGCCTCTTTAGAAATGGATAGATTAGCAAGTTACATTTGGAACTGGTGTTTGGATAGAGGTATTTTCATTTCTGCAGTTCACATACCTGGTGTTGCTAACCCTTCGCTTGCTGAATTTTAAAATAAATTTCTCCTTCTTTACCCATGCCCTGTTGTATAATTACATATATCTTCCCCATGTACAAGTATTTCACGGTGCAATCACTGCTGTGGAGTGCACTGGTTGCACAATCAACTTGTAAATAGTGCAGACCCTGATGAGACAGCTCCTACAGGAGCTGTCTCATCTGGGTCTTCACTATTTATAGGTAGGTATATTGACGTGAATAGCAAGCGAAGGGTTAATATGGCAGATTTTTACTCTCGTAATTTTTTTTATTCAACTGATTGGATGTTGAAATCAAGAGATTGTGTAAGCATTTTCTTCCCTGATGTAGATCTGTTTGCATCTAGAGTGAATAGACAACTTGAAAGTTTTGTATCTTGGTTTTCGGAGGAGGGAGACTTGGCTGTCAATGCCTTTTCTCTGGATTGGAGTGGTCTTCAGCCATATGTTTTTCTGTCGTTTAACTTGATTGGCAGAGTAATTAACCAGGTGACACAAAAATGGATATACTTCAGAATTTGGCTCAGAACCATGTCATGCTTGCTTTAGGAAAAAAATAAAGTTTTCAGGGAAAGCCATATATGACCCAGACATGGCAAGCATGTATACAGTATTATCAACTGCCGGGGATGGAAATTGCCTGTACAGATCTGTGTCCCTGGCCCTCTATGGGACACAGCAGTACCATCAGTACTTGCGGTTGATTACTGCACTGGAGCTCATTACTAACGAGGACTCGTACAACACAGCAAAGCCTTCAATGACTTTATCCAAGACATACGAATTGTAACCAGTGGCTATGACAAACTTGTGAGTGACTCTATACTGGAGAATACCTTTCTGGAAATGGGCCATTTGTACGCACTCAGTGCAGCTTTACAGCAGCTCATCAAGTCTCACTTTCTGTCCCTGCCAGGCAACGAATACGAAGAGACTTTCAAGTCACAAAAGCAAAGCAAGAGCTAAGTTATATTGTGGCATATTTTCATTTAATTCGAAGTTGCAACAATTGAGATATTTCTAAATAACCTCACATTTTTGTCGGATACTTCTTTGATGCCAGTATTATCTAAGTTCATTTATGTGAGCTTCACTGTAAATATACCTTACCAGGTTGTTTCTACTTTTTTCACACTTGATGAATCTCTTTTCAGAAGATGTATTAGAAGAATTCTGGGATGATGGAAGCGAATACATTCCTTCAGACAGTTCCTCTTATGTGTCAGATAGTGAAGTTGAAGAAACAAATGGTGAAGATCCTTTTCCATATATTCATCATGATAGTGAAGTTGAAGAAACAAGTGATGAAAATCCTTCTCCATATATTGGTACTGAAAACCAAACCAGTGTTTCCCTCTGAGAACTATTATGTAATGAAAACGTTGAATATGTCCAATCAAAAGATGACAATGATTCAGTAATGCCAGATACCCATAGTGAATTTGCAGAAACAGGCAATGAAATACCTGTTGCTATTTGTACAGCAGAGAACCAATACAGTAGCGAAAATGAAACGGAGAAATGTATGTCTGAAACTTTAAAAGTAGATAAAGAGAAAAGCAGCACAAATGGAAATAGAGTTTGGGACAAAAAACATTGCTGCCTTTATTGTTTGAAGATGTATGCAAAATTACCACGTCATTTTGAACAGAAACATCCTCATGAAATTGAAGTCATTGAAGCGCTATCATTGCCATTAAAATCAAAAGAAAGAAAGGCAAAGTGGAGAGTCCTTTTGAACAAAGGTGACTTTCTTGCTAACAAAAAAGCAGTGAATGAACAAAAAGGAACAATAATTCCATTCAAGCGACCTAGGCAAAAAAGCTACCAGGCTACTGATTACCTGCCTTGTGAAAGCTGTTTAGCTTTTTTCTTACGACATGAGCTTTGGAGGCACTCTAAGAATTGCCCAGCTAAAAGAGACAATGGAGCAGTAAAAGGAACAAGACATCAGGCTGCAGGAATATCTTTACTTATGTCTGATCTAAGTAAAAATGAAAAATTCAAACAGAATATCCTGACTTCAATGGCTAATGATGACATTTCATTCATTGCTCGGAGGGATGAAATAATTGTAAAACATGGAGAAAAATTATTTGCAAAAATTACCAATCAAACACATCAGTACCAATATGTGAAGCAAAAAATGAGAGAACTGATTCGATTTTTGCAAAGTGCAAGAACATTGGATCCAGGAATTCAAACAATGCAGGATTGCATAGACCCAACAAAGTTCCCACTGGTCATTTCAGCTGTTAAAAATGTTGCTGGATTTGACCAATCTAGCAGCCAGTATGATGTGCCATCCTTGGCTTTAAAACTAGGACATTCCTTGAAACACTGTGGCAAGATTCTGCACACAAAGGCTATTATCAACAGAAACCATGACATGAAACTCAATGCTGAAAATTTCATGACATTGTGCAGTGACGAATGGAGCTCTGAAATCTCAAGTAAAGCTTTGCAGAATCTACATACCAAGAAGTTTAACTCTGTGAAACGACTTCCCATGGCAAGCGATCTGCAAAAACTGAATGTTTACCTGGAAACTCAAGCATCTATTGAACTAAAGCATTTGAAACAAGATTGTAACCAAAGTGTTTGGAGGAAACTTGCTTCAATAACACTGGCCCAGTTAGTCTTGTTCAATAGAAGAAGAGGTGGAGAGACTGAAAGAATGGAAATAGAGCAGAAAGTATAAGAGGTATCAGCATGAAACTTCATATATATGTGGGTAGATCTCATTGAGGTGAAGGCTCCTACATAAGAACCATAACTCTTGATTTCAAAATTTTGGAGTTAGGGGTCATTATTTTTTTCATTTGTTTTTAATTTAGCTGGACAAGCAACAAAACAGACAGGCGTTGGCGCCGCACGCGGCTCTTGTTATTTCTGTCGTTTAATGTATTGCAATCCTGTTGTGCAATCTTTCAAAAGCAAGGTATGAGATTAAGTTCTTCAAAGTAATGTAATGAAATGAAATGATAACACAATTATATGGGATAATGATGCATGAACTATTCCATAAATGTTACTTTGAAGAGAAAATGAGTAATCACCCCTAGGCATTTTCTGATAATATGAGCCGCTATGAGGTTTGGTTATGATAAGCTCTTTAATATTTGAAAGGACTTAGATGATTGTGCTTGACCTTGTAAAATCATGTTATCAGGGATTATCCTAGTAGGCTGGGTCCTAGTCATGGTTACCTTAGCATCCCCCCCTCGACTTTTTTTCATAGGTACCAAATTGTTCGTATGGGTCCTCAGAACACGTTTTGAGCATGCCCCCAAAAATAAGTTTGTCCCAGCTATGTTTTATTTAACGGTTACCATGGTAACCCAAGGTAATTTTCGAAACTACCTAAAGCAAAGACATATAGCTTGAATATGATATATAATTTTATTAATATTCATAAATTCATTCTTATGAATATTAATGAGGAAGTAAAAAAATGAGTTTTTTAGCTTGAGAGGCCTATTAATGCTAAGAAATTATTGAATTTAGGTTTAAATTGTTTGTTGGGGTCCTCAGAACACATTTTGAGCATTCACCCAAAATAATTTGTCCCAGCTGTGTTTTATTAGCTCACCAGAGCACAAAGTGCTCAGGGTGAGCTTTTGTGATCGCCTGATGTCTGTCGTCTGTCGGCGTTTTTTTGTGCGTCGTGCGGTGTGCGTCGTCAACAATTTGAACCTTTAAAAGTCTTCTCCTCTGAATCTACAGGGTTCTCAGCTTTCATCTTTGGCACATAGCATCACCTATAGGTCCTCTACAAAAGTTATATAAATTATGTCCCTGGAGTCAAAATTGGCCCCGCCACAGTCCCAGGGGTGGCCAGTTTTCTCTAGCTGACTTGTTTTCTGTACAAGTAACATTTAACATTGCTATAACTTCTGAACTACAAATGCTAGGCAATTCATCTTTGGTATACAAATGGCTTTGGTAAAGGCCTCTCATTTGATATAAAGATATTTGAAATTAGGTCAAGGTCTCTATTTTAACAAGTTGGACATCATTGAAAAACTTCAACATTTTTTCTTAACTTCTGAATCTCATATGCTAGACAATTCAGATATGTTATGGAGATAGCTTTGGTGAAGACGTTCAGTTGATACAAGCTTTGGTGAAGACGTTCAGTTGATGACTGTTTTTAACAAACTTTAACATTTTGCTATAACTTTGACCCATGAGTGCTAGGCAATTCACCTTTGGTATTAAGATAGCTTTGATAAGGACCTTATGGATGAAATAAAGATACCTGAAATCAGGTCACGGTCACTATTTTTAAACATTGGCTGACATTAAAATGTTGTTATAACTTCTGAACTACATGGGTTAGACAATTTATATTTGGTATGCAGATAGCTTTGGTGAAGGCCTTTCAGTTGATTCAAGGATACGTGAAAATGGGTCAAGGTCAACACAAAAAAATCCGGCTTTAATGCAGTTTCCATATTGTTTTGCTTGTTAAACAAACAAAGCAAACCCTATCAGATTGATCCTACTGAAGCTGTCTGATATTTGTCTACTCTGTACTATGTAAAGGTGTTTACTCCATAAATATGCCTTTCTTCAACTTTGCAAACAGGGTAGACCCAGAACAGATGGCTCGTATAGGAGCTTTCTGATCAGGGTCTGTTCTGTTTGCTTATGATATAATTTATATATGATTCTAAAGTTTTATGTTAAAAACTGTCACAAATGAATGGAGCTCTACATCCAGTTTTTAGCAACTATTTGAAATAATAAATCTTCTCAAAAGATGGACGGATAAATGTGAATATAACAGAAACTTTATTAGTCAAATTAATATTTTTATCATTTTACATTATATTGCATTTATTTGTACAGCTTATTTACAAAAATCATTAAATTAGGATTAATCGTTTGATAGAAATAACGGACAATGTAGACCCTCGTGTTGTCTGAATTAGCCTGACGGCCACACCTCTGACGGTGAGAGACAAGCCAGCCATTTTGTATTTTTCAGGACTGCAAACAACAGTAATAGACATGTACATGTATCTTATTTTTTTCAATTTGCACCAGCATCTTTTTCTCATGCATTTTTATTGTTTTTAAATATGTCACTCTTTTTAACCCTTTCCTCCATAGGCTATTTTTAGACCCAACCTCTTTGAATGAATCTACCCAAAAGGAGCATTTACTAAAGATAATTAAAATTTAGAATTTTGTAGTTTGAAACCATTGTGATAAATAGAGCATTTGGCTCCTATAGGAGCAAATGCTGTGTTTATGACAATGGTTTCAAGAAGTGGTTATTACAGAGGTGTAGAAAGGCGTATTTATGGAGGATAGGGTTAAATAATCGATATTGGATTTTATGAATATCATTTAAATACATGTATGTTTGAAATTTGTTGCAATTTCACTAAGGAATAAACAAATGGTTTAAACTGCACATTTATAATTTTGTTCAAGTGTATATAGAAAAAACTGGTTTCGTAATATTCATATGTATAAAATATACATATTCATATGTATAAAAAATGTTTTTTTTTCAATTGGGAAAAAAATCGATTTTTTTAGGCTTTAGTTTGGGGTGAATTTCATTGATCTATTTTCTCATACACCGGATGTTCAGACGATTTCCGCTATTCGCCTTATTCCCATTTCCCATAATCCTTTGCGCATTGGGTGACTTCCTGTTTTCGTCTCGATTACTTACTATAGGTACGTACAGAGATTGGCAACTAGCAATGAGCAAAGAACACATCATGCATTTTTATATGCCCGTTTGAAAAAACGGGGCGTATTATGGAATGGCGCTGTCCGTCTGTAACATCCCTAACTCAAGTTCCCCTTGGTGGATCCTTCCCAAATTTAACCACAATGTTTATCTAGACATGCTACAGTAGCCTGCCAAGTCCCGGTTTGTTTATCCAAGGTCAAGGTCACACAATTTGACTTAGAATTTGCGTTTAGCAAAAATGTTAACCGGTCTGTCTGTCTGTAACATCTCTAACTCAAGTTCCGCTTGGTGGATCCTTCCCAAATTTAACCAAAATGTTTATCTAGACATGCTACAGTAGCCTGCCAAGTCTCGGCTCATTTATCCAAGGTCAAGGTCGCTTAATTGGACTTAGAATTTGCGTTTAGCATTTGCGTTAAGCAAAAATGTTAACCTCAATTTATGTGGAACAAGTCCACTTATTTACATAACACTTTGTGATAAAGCTTTGAAACTTGGAACGTATATCCAAGGTCAAGGTCACACAATTGGACTTAGAATTTGCGCTTAGCAAAAATGTTGACCTACCTGTCTGTCTGTGTAACATCTCTAACTCAAGTTCCGCATGGCGGATCCTTCCCAAATTTAACCACAATGTTTATCTAGACATGCTACAGTAGCCTGCCAAGTCCCGGTTTGTTTATCCAAGGTCAAGGTCGCACAATTGGACTTAGAATTTGCGTTTAGCAAAAATGTTGACCTACCTGTCTGTCTGTAACATCTCTAACCCAAGTTCCGCTTGGTGGATCCTTCCCAAATTTAACCACAATGTTTATCTAGACATGCTACAGTAGCCTGCCAAGTCCCGGTTCGTTTATCCAAGGTCAAGGTCTCAGAATTGGACTTAGAATTTGCGTTTAGCAAAAATGTTAACCTACCCGTCTGTCTGTAACATCTCTAACTAAAGTTCCGCTTGGTGGAGCCTTCCCAAATTTAACCACAATGTTTATCTAGACATGCTACAGTAGCCTGCCAAGTCCCGGTTCGTTTATCCAAGGTCAAGGTCGCACAATTGGACTTAGAATTTGTGTTTAGCAAAAATGTTAACCTACCCGTCTGTCTGTAACATCTCTAACCCAAGTTCTGCTTGGTGGAGCCTTCCCAAATTTAACCACAATGTTTATCTAGACATGCTACAGTAGCCTGTCAAGTCCCGGTTCATTTATCCAAGGTCAAAGTCGCACAATTGGACTTAGAATTGCGTTTAGCAAAAATGTTAACCTACTTGTCTGTCTGTAACATCTCTAACTCAAATTCCACTTGGTGGATCCTTCTCAAATTTAAACACAATGTTTATCAAGACATGCTACAGTAGCCTGCCAAGTCCCGGTTCGTATATCCAAGGTCAAGGTCACTTAATTGGACTTAGAATTTGAGTAAGTAAATATGTTAACCCCAGTTTATGTTGAACAAGACCTCGACGGGCGTATATTGTGCTCACTGGCACTCTGGTTC
The DNA here is from genome assembly GCA_963576725.1 of Azorinus chamasolen. Taxonomy (NCBI): domain Eukaryota; kingdom Metazoa; phylum Mollusca; class Bivalvia; order Cardiida; family Solecurtidae; genus Azorinus; species Azorinus chamasolen. The sequence continues at coordinate 83,008,774 of OY755237.1, read as the reverse complement.
TTACTGTGATCTAAATTTTGATCATCCGTGTTTTTGATTAGATCTAGATAAGATCTGTTTATAACACATATATCTATACAGTGCAGTCTCATGGCGTTCATTCATGTGTTGTAAAATGTCCTTCTGGCTACTGTACAGTAGGGTCCGTAGCAAATCTGATAAAATAATTTTTGAATTGATCTAGATCAAATCAAGCTAAACTATCTTTAGATCTAGAATTCACTTTATCTAAATTGTAAATAGATATAAATCGTTGGGATTAAATTGTGCCAAGTCATAGATCTAAATAGTCAAAATATGCTTCTGTTTTTTGGGAAACTAACAAATCATAACATTAGATAATTGGCACATAGTCTGGTATGTCTGTCTTATTTAAGTAGAAGTATTCATGTTACGTAATAATTCATACCGTTGTTGATAGATGGCAGTTGTGTGATCACTGTCAACTGTGGAGATTGGAGACCCTTGTCCCCTGCTGAGAAAATTGGGGATGTACTGACCATATGGCACCCTTGATAGTTACTCCTGTCCTAGGTCTAGTTAGTGAATTAGGCTGGGTAAATAATATCATAATAAAGTATCCACCTAACACAATTTATTATCATGTATTCAAAACAAATAGTTTGTGCACACTAAGTCATAACAAGAGGGCCAGAATGGCCCTGACATCGCTCACCAGGCAATCAGAGGAGAAGATGTTCAAAGTTTTCACTATATGTTTCTAGAGAAAACTAGCCACCCCTGGGGCGGGCCAATTTTGATCCAAGGGGCATAATTTATACAACTTTTGTAGAGTACCTGAACATGATGCTATGTGCCAAATATGAAAGCTGAGAACCTTCCAGTTTCTGAGGAAAATATTTTCAAATTTGACACTATGTTTCTATTGCAAACTGGCTACCCCTGGGGCGGGGCCAATTTTGACCCCGGGGGCATAATTTATATAACTCTTGTAGAGGACCTGAACATGATGTTATGTGTCAAATATGAAAGCTGAGAACTTCCAGTTTCTGAGGAGAAGATTTTCAAAGTTGTCACTATATGTTTCTATTGAGACATGGCTACCCCTGGGGCGGGGCCAATTTTGACCCCAGGGGCATAATTTATAAAAATTTGTAGAGAACCTGAACATGATGCTATGTGCCAAATATGAAAGCTGAGAACCTTCCAGTTTCAGAGGAGAAGATTTTCAAAGTTTCACTATATGTTTCTATTGAAAACTGACCACCCCTGGGGCAGGGCCAATTTTGACCCCAGGGGCATGATTTATATAAATTTTGTAGAGGACCTGAACATGATGCTATGTGCCAAATATGAAAGCTGAGAACCCTGTAGATTCAGAAGAAAAGATTTTCAAAGTTGTCACTATATGTTTCTATTCAAAACTGGCTACCCCTGGGGCAGGGCCAATTTTGACCCCAGGGGCATGATTTATATAAATTTTGTAGAGGACCTGAACATGATGCTATGTGCCAAATATGAAAGCTGAGAACCCTGTAGATTCAGAAGAAAAGATTTTCAAAGTTGTCACTATATGTTTCTATTCAAAACTGGCTACCCCTGGGGCGGGGCCAATTTTGACCCCAGGGGCATAATTTATATAACTTTTGTAGAGGACCTGAACATGATGCTATGTGCCAAATATGAAAGCTGAGAACACTGTAGATTCAGAGGAGAAGATTTTCAAAGTTGTCACTATATGTTTCTAATGAAATCTGGCTACACCTGGGGCGGGGCCAATTTTGACCCCAGGGCCATAATTTATATAACTTTTGTAGAGGACCTGAACATGATGCTATGTGCCAAATATGAAAGCTGAGAACCCTGTAGATTCAGAGGAGAAGATTTTCAAAGTTGTCACTATATGTTTCTATTCAAAACTGGCTACCACTGGGGCGGGGCCAATTTTGACCCCAGGGGCATAATTTATATAACTTTTGTAGAGGACCTGAACATGATGCTATGTGCCAAATATGAAAGCTGAGAACGCTGTAGATTCAGAGGAGAAGATTTTCAAAGTTTTACTATATATTTCAATAGAAAACAAGGCACTCCTGGGGCGGGGCCAATTTTGACCCCAGGGGCAAAATTTATATAACTTTTGTAGAGGACCTAAAGATGATGCTATGTACCCCTGTAGATTCAGAGGAGAAGATTTTTAAAGGTTCAAATTGTTGACGCCCGACGACGGACGACGCACACCGCACGACGGACGACGCACCACGGACATCAAGTGATCACAAAAGCTCACCCTGAGCACAAAAGTGCTCTGGTGAGCTAAAAACATGAGTACCGTTGCTTTGTCTGTAAACAATGCCTCGTGGCTTTGAAAACGAAATATGCGTCATAAACAGGTTAATACAGTATATTTTTCCTTTAACAATGCTAAACATGAGAAAACTCTTAATACGTTATAGAATATCAACATAATTTGAAAAGTGTACCACATTGAAAATGTTTGACAGCTCTGACCCCTTCAGCGTATGCAAAGGTCGTGTGCCCATGATGAAATCACGTGACTATGATTATTATGTTACAGTAAACAATTTCTAAAATAAAGCTTCAATAAGCAGGTGATATATTTCTGGCAGCCATTTTTGTTTTTGTTATATAGGTGGTGGGGAACACTGGATTGTTTGGGGATTAATAGATGAGAATAAAATTACTTAATTGTTTCAAGATAATTATGTAGATCTAGATCTATAAAAGATTATTTTGAACTGCTGATTTATTTTTTTCTTCAATAATCTCGGTAGATCTAAACGTTTTCTATTCCTGGTCAATGGTTAAGAAGTCCGATAGACTGTGAGACCATGCTAAGTACTTCAAACAACGTTACATGCAAATTAGGCTAATAAATAGCTTGTCACAGGAAAAGACCAAACTTTTATATTTCTTAGTTTTATTCGTGTAGTAGAAAGCAGTTATGGACCCAATTGGAAATAAGCTTTTAGCTTAATTGGTTATCCATAGCCCATAAGCATTTATTACACATGCACAATAAAATAAACTATTGTCTGTCTGTCTGTCTGCACAATGCAGAACTGTTTACTGGTACTTTTTGGCCGTAGTTTCTACGTCTACGCACTACGGATTAACAACGAAATTGCTACGGATCTGTTCAAGTTATTATTATTTATTATTATTATACCACATTTATATAGCGCTCTTTTCATACAGGTTATGTGCGTTCAAAAGCGCTTGGGGATATTTCCATCGTGTTTTGCACCTTTCCGGTATTAAAATACCTTGTCACTCAATACGAACATGTCTAAGTTATATGAACACACTATCATTATTCAATGTCGGCAAGCCATTTTTTTTTCGGCATTGAAGGGCGTCCTTGGTTACCTGTGACGTGTATATAGGGAGTAGTTAATATTATCCAATCGGCGAGCAGTTTTCCCCTTTTCTCCTTATCGGATGCTGCAGAGCACATGGCGACTAATGGCGGCGGAAAAGGTTGAACCATCAAATAATTCATTAAAATTATGATGATATAGGATGTGCTCGATAAAATTAATCATGCCGGAAAGTGTAATCAAGATTGGATTTAGCAGTATCCATGGATCAGAGAGTGTAAGGATTATAAGTAAGAAAGCCATTGGTTTGAGTAAAATGGGCGAACTCGGTCGCAGTAAAGTCACATGCGAAAAGTCAGCGATACCAAAAAAAAACAACGGGGAACAGATAAAGTCAATAAATGGTATGGTAATTTGTTTTCAAGTTAGCCCAATTCCAAATGGATCTCTTCTCCGCCTACTGCTGAAATGACTATACCCCACCCACCTCCAGCCCCAAATGTTGAATTCTGCATGAGCCACGTAACTCGATGTCAAGTTTTGTCCTGATGAACGATGTACTGATAGTAGAACTATTATGGACAATTCAAACCATAGTTTCTCATTATTACTATAAATCAAATGAAAATGTTTCAAAACTGTTCAAGATGATGTTTTCTTACGGTCATATTGCTGAGAAATTTTCCTGTGGAGAGAGAAAGACAGTATGCATATGTTGATTTGGTCAAAGACCTATGATAGTAGATAGTAGAACATATAACTTTTAAACGAATGTTGTAGCTACAGGAAATTATAAGCTACTTTGTTCAAGTTTGTTGGACTTTTTGATGAGAGTCTAACCTTAAGTTCACCGATCATGTTGGACCTTAAATTTGGGGGATATGGCTTTTTAAAGCCCTTAAATTTTTTGCTTACAGTTTCTGTATGAACCATGTTTTTGTTTGATTAGTATACATGTGTATATGCATGATAATTTGCCGGGAGGAATTGGTTTTGAAGTGAAACGTCCCGGAACCAACCGGAAGTCACCCAGCCGTGATGCATTACGGGTTACTGGAGATTTGAAAATGGAAAAGCATGGCGTCACTTTCATATGGAAAGCGCATGGTGAGTTTGTGGTTTAAATATACTAATTTAAAGTATTAAACTAAATTCCGGCTATATCACTATAAAATTGGAGTAGGGAAATTTAAAAATATTACAATAAGGACAAAGAGAGGTTGAATCTTCATAGGAGGAGAAAATATTCGGGAAAAAATAGACAACGACTACGTAAATTCGGAGAAAACTGAAGGATGCTATAGGACGCCATCTTGAAATTTTGGCCAAATATAGCTATACCACGAGGAGAAAACAAATTCAAAGTCAGCTAAGTGGAGCTTACTTAGTATTCTAAAGATCATTTAATATTGAAATATGAGACTCCGAAATAAAAATTGTTAAATTTGGACCCAAGTATTTTTGAATATTGAACATAGAATTGTTGCGCATGCGCGGTGATGGTATAGGATTTCAAGAGCGGTACCCGCAACGATTCGATGTGCAAAATAGCATATTTAAATCCGTTTATATGTAAAGGTGTTTTAATGCAATCCAGTGGTGGAATATTGCTGAAGTTATTGCTGCTACTTGTGGCATCGTTTGGACTGGTTATATTTCCAGGAAAAGTTCATAGTTGGCGAAATTATGGAAGATTTGAACCCGCGGAAAATTTGTTCATGCCTGCCGCCATTTTGAATTCTCCGATAAACCCTAAACTTTTGCAGTCAAGGACAATCGAGAGGATAATTCTGCTTTGGAATTTATTCTTGTGGAGTTTATCGAATTCCCTTGTATTGAACTTATAATCTCAGACATTATTTCAAGTATAGTCTTATCGGTGAAAAAAGAACTAGCATCAAAGAGAGCTCCGAATAAAAACACCACAGAAGCCGGCGGAGGCCCATCCGGCACCCGTCAATGAAAAAATTTGACATCAACACCCAATATCTACAGCTGAACTCTTTTAAACCAAACTCGCTATGCCAGCTAGATGATTCAGACCTAAAGAAACCCACGACAAAAACCTACTGCTGAAAAACTACAGTAAATACATCACTAATTTGTCATCATATGAGCCTACTCGAGATGAGAAATTAATACTAAGCAGAGGTCTAACATTCTGCCCAACACCAAAAACCTTTAACCAGCTAGACCTACGCAGGGATTTACTACTATTTGAAAGAAGAATACGTTTAAAACACCACTTCGACCATCAAGATACCACAGATCTACAACAAGACCCTTTCAAAATTAGCTCAGGTTGGACACCACCGGCAGGAAAATCAGCAGCCCTAGACACATTTATCTCTATCATTAAGAACCAGGCCCTCAGAGGTAAAAAACCACATAATCAAGATTACAACATCTCAGAAAAGGAATTTCAAGCTATCAACACGCTAAAAAGCAATAGGAATATCATCATCAAACCAGCGGATAAAGGAGGCAGCATTGTCATTCTCAACAAAGTAGACTACCTAAAAGAAGGACACAGACAACTATCGGATCCCAATACATACAAGAAGACCCCCAAAGATACAACAGCCAAGGCTACTAAAGAAATCTGCCAATTCCTAACATACCTTAACAAGAGGGCCATGAGGCCCTGAAGCGCTCACCTGAGATACACCAGGGGCGGGGCCATCATTTGTACAACTTTGGTAGAGAACCACAAGGCAAAGCAGTATGCCATTAATTAAAGGTCTAAGCCTTATGGCTTCAGAGAAAAATAATATATTTTTCCCATGAAAAACTGATAAGCAAGGGCCAAGTTTCGCCTAGAGGTCATGGTCGTAAGTTGAACAATCTTTGTAGAGGACCATGCTACATGCCAAATATCAAAGGTCTAGGCTTTACAGTTTCAGCGAAGAAGAATGTTAAAGATTTTCCTATGAAAAACTGATAAGCCTTTGGGCGGGCCATTTTTGGCCCGGGAGTCATAATTTGAACAATCTTTGTATAGAGGACCATTAGATCATGCTACATGCCAAATATCAAAGGTCTAGGCCTTACAGTTTCAGAGAAGAAGATTTTTAAAGATTTTCCTATGAAAAACTGATAAGCCCCTTGGGCGGGGCCATTTTTTGCCTGGGGTCATAATTTGAACAATCTTTGTAGAGGACCATTAGATCATGCTACATGCCAAATATCAAAGATCTAGGCCTTACAGTTTCAGAGGAGAAGAATGTTAAAGATTTTCCTATGAAAAACTGATAAGCCTTTGGGCGGGGCCATTTTTGGCCCGGGGTCATAATTTGAACAATCTTTGTAGAGGACCATTAGATCATGCTACATGCCAAATATCAAAGGTCTAGGCCTTACAGTTTCAGAGAAGAAGATTTTTAAAGATTTTCCTATGAAAAACTGATAAGCCCTTGGGCGGGGCTATTTTTGGCCCATGGGTCCTAATTTGAACAATCTTTGTAGAGGACCATTAGATCATGCTACATGCCAAATATCAATGGTCTAGGACTTACAGTTTCAGAGAAGAAGATTTTTAAAGATTTTCCTATGAAAAACTGATAAGCCCTTGGGTGGGGCCATTTTTGGCCCGGGGGTCATAATTTGAATAATCTTTGTAGAGGACCATTAGATCATGCTACATGCCAAATATCAAAGATCTAGGCCTTACAGTTTCAGAGAAGAAGAATGTTAAAGATTTTCCTATGAAAAACTGATAAGCCCTTGGGCGGGGCCATTTTTAGCCCGGGGGTCATAATTTGAACAATTTTTGTAGAGGACCATTAGATCATGCTACAAGCCAAATATCAAAAGTCCAGGCCTTACAGTTTCAGAGAAGAAGATTTTTTAAAGATTTTCCTATGAAAAACTGATAAGCCCTGGGGCGTGGCCATTTTTGGCCCGGGGGTCATAATGTGACCAACGTTTCGTTCCCCCTAGCCACTGATGCTTCTGACAAAATTTGGTTAAAATCGGGTCAGCAGTTTCAGAGGAGATGTCGTTTGAAAATGTGGACGGACGACGGACGACGGATGCCGGACGCCGGACACCTGACGCCGGACAAAAAGCGGTCACAATAGCTCATCCTGAGCCTTTGGCTCAGGTGAGCTAAAAAGCACAGCCTACTGAAGGACGATCACATAGACTACCTAATGCCGAAACATTGCAGAACCCCCGTCTTCTACCTTCTACCAAAAATACACAAAGAGAACAACCCAGGCAGACCCATTGTCTCAGCATGTGACGGACCAACCGAAAAACTCTCAGAATTTACCGTATCCGCATGAATATAAGACGCAGTTTTTTCCCAAGGTTTCGATACTCAATAGGATGGGTGCGTCGTATACACAGAATTGCAAAAATATATATTATTCTCGAGTAAAAATGAAATTTACCACGCATCTATCGAATCTTCCGACTCGAGTCCGCCATCTTGTATCAAGTTGCGTAACTCTTGCAGAACTTCCATAATAGATTATTATTTACAATAAAGTGTTATCTGAGTGTTTTAAACTTACCTGAAAAGAAAGTCCGTGCTTTATATGCATTTTATTTGTGAATACTGGACATAGTACAAAAATTATTAACTTGTTTCATTTGTGCACTAACAGTTTATTCATTTAGGAAAGTGTAACGTTCATATAGGGAAAAGGTTAAGTGCTGGGCTATGGTATCCACTGAAATTCTAATGAGGAGGGCGGGGCTTATATGCTAATGAACTTGATCCAAAAACATTTTCCTGCAATGAGATTTTAAACACGACACATGACCTTTCTGTAATGACCGCCATCTTTGTTGTTTTAACACACTATCACACTAACACGCTAATGGTCACGTTATCTATCGGTTTATGACTTTTTAACAAAAGATTGTGGTCTGACAGGCTTGTGGATTACTGTCAATCTCTACACATGTGGATTACCCGTTAATTAGACCTGAGCTTATCAGCTTGTCTACAAATGTTGCCTAGAGTGGTGAATTTGATACGCCCGACACGGTATGGAAGTATTTTCAAAATCTTGACTTTACACACATACTTTTATGTGGCATATATATGTATGCTGTCATACAAACATAAAATCATTACAAATACTGAAATTTCCAAATCTTTATTGTACCCACATCTATACACATTAAAATTTCCTAGTCCTATTATGTGCATATGTGGCAAGTAGCGTTACACAAACACCACATTGAATGAATCTTTCGTAAATATTCTGCGCACAGGAAAGTGGATATGCTGTGTTTTGGGTCAATATTTTAAGATGCGACTTATCTACACATGTAAGCATTTTCCCTCCAGATTTCCCTTGAAACTAAGGGTGCGTTTTATACATCTTTGCGATTTATATTCATGCGGATACGGTATAGACCACTACATACAACCATGCGCACAATCATGCCCATCCTACATTAAAGATACTACCCACTTTTTACGAAAACTGAACCAATTAGGACCTATACCCAACAAGAGCACCGCGAGACGGGGCAATATACGCCCGAAGGCTGTTCTATTTACACAATGTGTGAACCTTCAGAAGTTGCGCATATGAGGACTCTATTAGGGCTAAGGCAATAGCAAGGAGAGTAAAACTGCTTATTGTAATAGTAATCTTTTATTTGTCGGACACAAAATTTGCTAACGCTCTATTTGTGACCTTGACCTTGAAAGTTCACAATTGGGTTTTGTATGCAACACACCTTCAAGTGATACTGAAGCCCTATTTGTGACCTTGACCTTGAAAGTTCACAATTGGGTTTTGTACGCGACACACCTTCAAGTGATACTGAACATATGTGTGAAAGAATTTTGAAAATCGGAGAAAAAATGAGTAAGTTATAGCCAGGACACGAATTGGCTAACGGACGGACAGAATTGCTAACGCCCTATTTGTGACCTTGACCTTGAAAGTTCACCATTGGGTTTTGTACGCGACACACCTTCAAGTGATACTGAACATATGTGTGAAAGAATTTTGAAAATTGGTGAAAAGATGAGTAAGTTTTAGCAAGGACACGAAAATTGCCAACGCCCTATTTGTGACCTTGACCTTGAAAGTTCACAATTGGGTTTTGTACGCGACACACCTTCAAGTGATACTGAACATTTGTGTGAAAGAATTTTGAAAATCGGAGAAAAAATGAGTAAGTTATAGCCAGGACACGAATTTGCTAACGGACGGACGGACAGAATTGCTAACGCCCTATTTGTGACCTTGACCTTGAAAGTTCACCATTGGGTTTTGTACGCGACACACCTTCAAGTGATACTGAACATACGTGTGAAAGAATTTTGAAAATTGGTGAAAAGATGAGTAAGTTTTAGCAAGGACACGAAAATTGCTAACGCCCTATTTGTGACCTTGACCTTGAAAGTTCACAATTGGGTTTTGTACGCGACACACCTTCAAGTGATACTGAACATTTGTGTGAAAGAATTTTGAAAATCGGAGAAAAAATGAGTAAGTTATAGCCAGGACACGAATTTGCTAACGGACGGACGGACAGAATTGCTAACGCCCTATTTGTGACCTTGACCTTGAAAGTTCACCATTGGGTTTTGTACGCGACACACCTTCAAGTGATACTGAACATACGTGTGAAAGAATTTTGAAAATTGGTGAAAAGATGAGTAAGTTTTAGCAAGGACACGAAAATTGCTAACGCCCTATTTGTGACCTTGACCTTGAAAGTTCACAATTGGGTTTTGTACGCGACACACCTTCAAGTGATACTGAACATTTGTGTGAAAGAATTTTGAAAATCGGAGAAAAAATGAGTAAGTTATAGCCAGGACACGAATTTGCTAACGGACGGACGGACAGAATTGCTAACGCCCTATTTGTGACCTTGACCTTGAAAGTTCACCATTGGGTTTTGTACGCGACACACCTTCAAGTGATACTGAACATACGTGTGAAAGAATTTTGAAAATTGGTGAAAAGATGAGTAAGTTTTAGCAAGGACACGAAAATTGCTAACGCCCTATTTGTGACCTTGACCTTGAAAGTTCACAATTGGATTTTGTACGCGACACACCTTCAAGTGATACTGAACATTTGTGTGAAAGAATTTTGAAAATCGGAGAAAAAATGAGTAAGTTATAGCCAGGACACGAATTTGCTAACGGACGGACGGACAGACAGACAGACAGACGGACGGACGGACACCCAGCCAGACGGCCAGACGATGGAGACCATAACATAATACGACCCTTCGGTCGTATAAAAATGCATACCTAGTAACCATAGATGTAACCGCTCTCTACACAAATATTCCACACAGAGAAGGAATTTTAGCAGCCAAAAACGCATTAGAACAAAGAAAGCAAACAGAACCAAAAACCTGGATCCTCTTACGCCTCTTACACTTCGTCCTCACAAAAACAGCGTTCACATTCAACGAAGAATTCTACGAACAAATCTCAGGAACAACTATGGGCACCAAATGCGCACCAAGCTACGCAATAATATTCATGGATAAGATAGAAAGAGAATTCCTATCTAATAGGAAGACACTACCAACTGTCTGGTGGAGATTCATAGATGACATTTTTATGATCTGGGCACACCCCCGAGAGGAATTAGATTCCTTCATCTTAGCCCTCAACAGTCACCATCCCACGATCAAATTCACTGTTGATATCAGCCAGAGCTCAACAAACTTCTTAGATACAACTATCTACAAAGACGACAACGGCAATTTGAAGACCACACTATACTCAAAACCCACAGACGCCAACATGTACCTACACTTTAATTCATTCCATCCAAGACACCAAAAATTAAGCATACCCTACAGCCAAGCAGTAAGAATACGACGAATTTGCAGCGACCTGGAGTTATTCGACACTTGCACCAAAAAACTACGGGATAATCTGAAAGCCAGAGGATACCCTACAAGGACCATCAACGACGCCATCCTGAGAGCCAGAAAACTAGATAGAACCACACTTTTACAAATTAAGGATATACCCAACAAAGACAAAACCATTCCAATGATACTCACAAACAACCCCCGAAACCCAGACATGAACCGGATTATAGACAAAAACCTCCAAATACTACAGTCAAGCCCCACCTGCAGCAACCTCCAGTCTACCAGAATTTTCACAGTGCTTAGAAAACCACAAAATCTACGTAATATACTAGTCAAAACAGACCTACATCCAAAACCAGCCAATAAAGGAAGCTATCCATGTTCAAAAAATTGCGCAGCTTGCCCCTACATGAACGGAAAATCCAACATCAAAATCAAAACGACTGGAAAGTTATTCTTCATACAAGGAACATACACCTGTGAATCAGCCAGTGTCATTTATATCATTACTTGCAACAAGTGCAGCATACAATACGTCGGCCAAACAAGAAATACACTAAGGGAACGCCTATACGGACACCTAAATGATATAAGATGCACAAATAAGTACAAACCGGTTTCCCGCCATTTTACGTCAAATTCGCACTCAGCGCACGATCTCGACGTTACAGTTCTAACAACAACAACAAAAAACAACAACATTCGGCTACACACAGAAGAAAGCTACATCGAGCAATTTCAGACTAAACAACCTTCCGGACTTAACATTATACAGTAAAATGAACACTTCCACGCCACAATACAGACTGATAGGGGAAAGATTAAGACAGTGCACCAAGTGCAATCTCATGATAAAAGGATCACTATTCAACATGAAAAGACACTGGAGAACACACGAAACCAAAAGATTCGTTTACGTCTGCCCAGGCTGCACCAAAACCTACACTAGACGGGATTTTATCAAGAAACACGCAGAAAACATCCACAGCATATGCCTTACAGAATTCATCAAAATAGAAGTAGACGTTCCAAATCCAAAACCAATTCAAAAATGGATACCACCCTTTGAGGCCAAACCCCGATTTAGGATCATACCAGGACCTTCTAACTACACTAAACCAGACGACATCCAGCCACTTTTAACAGAAATGATACGAGTACCACGACAAATCAGCCCACTACCAGAACCCACAGAAAAACCCAGCACCACAGACGACTTAACATTTGAAGCCACACCCCTGGACTTAACCTCAACGGATAGTAACACTACGATATGTATGGACGAGAGAAACAGTGATAAAGACACTGAAATATTCATCTATTCCATCTATGGGATTTTCACATAGAAAACTTTAAGACTTGCAGGTTGGTTTCTTTATTCGTTTTTCTACTCACAGTACATTTTTACAAACTAAATTACATACAGTTACGTCTGTTAACTAGTATACCACCATAATAATCAGCATTAAAACATGGTATATGCCCACTATCTTTATTTTAGGCATACACCATTTTTTAGCTGTCTCATCTCCATTGGATACCAATTCAACAGTTTAACGTCACAGTACGTATCACGTGACTAGAAAGGCACCGAAAAAACCCTACCTCAGTAAAGTTTGCTTTTGATATTTTTATGTATGTAACCCTGAAGAAGGTACTTGTAAGTACCGAAACGTCGGTATATTTAATAAACAGAGAAATCTGATCTGACTTGGTCGTTCACGTTCCACCACCGTTTTACTACTAGTTATAATAAGGAAGATAGAGGGGACAATAGGACGTTCTGGTTTGAAAGTCAGTCCTGTGGAGCCTATCGAAATCCCTAGTGTGAACATTATCGTCAACGAAGATATCGCTCGGCAAAAATGGCAAGTACGAGGACTAGTTCAGTAAGTTAAGGAACAAAGGATGTAAGGTAAAATACACTTTTTGTCCGAAAAACATTGACATACGACCCAAGCAACGAGTTGTGATTCCTGCGAGTCCCAAGTCCTGTACTCACAAAAATCTCTGGGGATGCAAAGTTTCAAATTATGTGAGTCCCAATAATGCATTGAATTTCTGTCCTGCACTCACAAAAATCTCTGGGGATGCAAAGTTTCAAATTATGTGAGTCCCAATAATGCATTGAAATTTCTAACAAAATTTAATTTTGAAGTATTATTAATATCTTAATATCAATAACCAATTTTTCATCAGCTATTAGTTAGTGCAAATAATTTGATATCACACAAGCTTATTTTTATGCGCTCGTTTGAAAAATAAATATTTTTAACCTTAATATAGGGAGCCATCTGCAGGCTGTAGATCTACCGAAAATCGTTAATTCAGCCCCCCCCCCCCCCCCCCCCTTTTTTTTTCTTCTTCAAATTTTCAACAAAAAAAACCCGTTGGCCTGCTACTTTTGTAATTTGGCCTGTTCAACTTAATCTTATTGAGAACACTGTCCTAGATATTATTCTGGATCTTACAATCCCCCTTGACAAAATGACACTGCTCAACGGGCCAAATTGGATCTAAGGAAAAACAGCTTTGGATTAAGAACAACACAAGCCTGGAACGACATACTGGAACATGTTATAAACGCCGATAATCAATACGTTCAAAAACAGATTGGATAATACTGGCAAAATCAAAACATTTTATTTGAGCACAAGACCACTTTAAAAACCGGAAAAAATACAAACTACAAAACCCAAGAAGAGTCCAACATAGAGGATCCAAGGGGAACCCGAGTTGGAAATCAGTTATAAGTTAAGTAATAAGTAACAATAAGTATTTCAAAGTAAAATTGTTGTTACACTGTATCTAACCACATTATACATGCTGAAAGATTGGAATATTTTATCACAAATTATTGACAGATACAACGTGTGATATAGACAACAGGGCTCAAGCAAGAGCGCGATTTGGGAGAAAAAGTCTCCCTAACCCTGGGGACTACTGCCTGTTTTTGAGCTGAGGGATTAAGTTTATTATATAGAACATATAGGAAGATACAAAGTCAGTCCTGACCAAACCACTAAACTTCTCCCTGATGGAGAACTCCAGCTTGAGCCCTGACAATAGTCAAGTTTGCTTTTCTCGTGTTACTTCAGAACAAGTTATTTAAATAGTTACAACTTGACTAATTAACCCATTCCCTCATAGGCTATTTTTAGAGCCAACCTTTTTGAATAAATCTACCGAAAAGGAGCATTAACTAGAGAAAAGGAAAATTTGAGAATTTTGTAGTTTGAAACCATTTATCACAATGGTTTCAAGAAGTGACTATTACAGAGGCGTAGAAAGGCGTATTTATGGAGGAAAGGGTTAACTAGTATGTACTTTATTAGTTTAACGAATGTTTTAGACCTATCATCCCCGGAAATTTCGCCATACACAACATAGAAAAGCATATTCATGGAGTATAGGGTTAATTGTATTGCTTGTATAAATGTCATTAGAACATTCATAGAATAGTAAAGAAAGATAGCAGCTATTTCTGTTAAAAAAACAAAACAATGGTAATTTCATGAATCTTGAAAGGAGAACGAACCATGGCTTGTTAGCTCACCTGCGCCAAAGGCTCAGGATGAGCTATTGTGACTGCGATCCATCCGTCTTCCGTCCACATTTTCAAACGACATCTCTGAAACTGCTGACCCGATTTTAGCCAAAATTTGTCAGAAGAATCATTGGTTAGAGGGAACGAAATGTTCACATTAAGACCCCGGGCCAAAAATGGCCCTGCCCGCCCAAGGGCTTATCAGTTTTTCATAGGAACATCTTTAAAAATCATCTTCTGAAACTGTAAGGCCTAGACCTTTGATATTTGGTATGTAGCATGGTCTAATGGTCATCTACAAAGATTGTTCAAATTATGACCCCTGGGCCAAAAATGGCCCGCCCAAGGGCTTATCAGTTTTTCATAGGAAAATCTTTAAAAATCTTCTGAAACTGTAAGGCCTATACCTTTGATATAAATTTTGGTATGTAGCATGATCTAATGGTCCTTAACAAAATGTTGTTCAAATTATGACCCCCGGGCCAAAAATAGCCCCGCCCAAGGTTTTATCAGTTTTTCATAGGAAAATCTTTAAAAATCTTCTTCTCTAAAATTATAAGGTATAGACCTTTGATATTTGGTATGTAGCATTATTTAATGGTCCTCCACCAAGATTAATCAAATTTTGATCCCCGGACCAAAAATGGCCCCGCCCAATGGCTTATCAGTTTTTCATAGGAAAATCTTTAAAAATCTTCTCCTCCAGAACTGTAAGGTCTAGGCCCTTGATATTTAGTATGTAGCATCATCTAATGGTTTTCTACCAAGATTATTCAAATTATTACCCCTGGGTCAAAAATGGCCCCGCCATGGGGCTTATCAGTTTTTTAGCTCACCAGAGCACAAAGTGCTCAGGGTGAGCTTTTGTGATCGCCAGATGTCCGTCGGCGTGCGGTGTGCGTCGTCCGTTGTCGGGCGTCAACAATTTGAACCTTTAAAAATCTTCTCCTCTGAATCTACAGGGTTCTCAGCTTTCATCTTTGGTACATAGCATCACCTATAGGTCCTCTACAAAAGTTATATAAATTATGCCCCTGGGGTCAAAATTGGCCCCGCCCCAGGGGTGGGAAGTTTTCAATAGAAACATATAGTTAAACTTTGAAAATCTTCTCCTCTGAAACCAGAAGGTTATTAGCTTTCATATTTGGCACATAGCATCATGTTCAGGTCCTCTACAAAAGTTATATAAATTATGACCCTGGGGTCAAAATTGGCCCCGCCCCAGGGGTGGGCAGTTTTCAATAGAAACAAATAATGAAATCTTTGAAAATCTTCTCTGATGAAACTGAAAGGCTCTCATCTTTCATATTTGGCACAGAGCAGCATATTCAGGTCCTCTACAAAAGTTATATAAATTAAGGCCCTGGGGTCAAAATTGGCCCCGCCCCAGGGGTGGGCAGTTTCCAATAGAAATATATAGTGAAAACTTTGAAAATCTTCTCCTCTAAAACTAGAAGGTTCTCAGCTTTCATATTTGGCACATAGCATCATGTTCAGGTCCTCTACAAATTTATATAAATTATGGCCCTGGGGTTAAAATTAGCCCCGCCCCAGGGGTGGGCAGTTTTCAATGGAAACAAATAGTGAAATCTTTGAAAATCTTCTCCTCTGAAACTGGAAGGCGCTTAGCTTTCATATTTGGCACAGATCATCATGTTCAGGTCCTCTACAAAATTTATATAAATTATGGCCCTGGGGTCAAAATTGGGGCCGCCCCAGGGGTGGGAAGTTTTCAATAGAAACATAGTAAACCTTTGAAAATCTTCTCCTTTGAAATCAGAAGTTTCTCAGCTTTGATATTTGGCACATAGCATCATGTTCAGGTCCTCTACAAAAGTTATATAAACAAGAGATGTTTGTAAAACATGTATACCCCCCAGACCCCCTGACCTTTGATCTAGTGACCTCAACTATAGAGGTCATCTAGTGGTCATGACTAATCACCACAGCAACTTTGAAGATCCTAAGCCAAACCACTGATCATTTATTGATCTGAAAACATTTCACATATTAAGGTCATGGTGACCTTGACCTTTGACCTAGTGACCTCAACAACTATAGGATTCATCTAGTGGTCACGACCAACTACCACAGCAAGTTTGAAGATCCCGACCCAAACCATTGAGCAGTTATTAATTGGAAACCATTTCATCAGTTAAGGTCATGATGACCTTGACCTTTGATCTAGTGACCTCAAAATCAAAAGGGGTCATCTAGTTGTCATAACCAACCACCACAGCAAGTTTGAAGATTCTAAGCCGAACCCTTTAGCAGTTATTGATCGCAAAACATTTCACCAGTTAAGGTCATGGTGACCTTGACCTTTGACCTAGTGACCTCAAAAATTATAGGGGTTATCTATTGGTTATGACCAACCACCACAGCAAGTTTGAAGATCCTTAGCCAAACCCTTGAGCAGTTATTGATCGCAAACCATTTCACAAGTTAAGGTCATGGTGACCTTGACCTTTGACCTAGTGACCAAAAAACAATAGGGGTCATCCAGTTGTCATGACCAACAACCTAAGCAAATTTGAAGGTCCTAGGCCAAACCCTTGAGCAGTTATTGATCAGAAACCATTTTACAAGTTAAGGTCATGGTCACCTTGACCTTTGACCTAGTGACCTCAAATACAATAGGGGTCATCCAGTTGTCATGACAAACTACCGTAGCAATATTGAAGATTCTAAGCCAAACCCTTGAGCAGTTATTGATCGCAAACCATTTTACAAGTTAAGGTCATGGTCACCTTGACCTTTGACCTAGTGACCTCAAATACAATAGGGGTCATCCAGTTGTCATTACCAACCACCACAGCAAATTTGAAGATCCTAGGCCAAACCCTTGAGCAGTTATTGATCGCAAACCATTTCACCCTTTAAGGTCATGGTGACCTTGACCTTTGGCCTAGTGACCTAAAAAATATTAGGACTCATCTAGTTGTCATGACCAACCACCTAAGCAAATTTGAAGGTCCTAAGCCAAACCCTTGAGCAGTTATTGATCAGAAACCATTTTACAAGTTAAGGTCATGGTGACCTTGACCTTTGACCTAGTGACCTCAAAATCAATAGGGGTCATCCAGTGGTCATGACCAACTACCACAGCAAGTTTGAAGATTCTTAGCTAAATGCTTGAGCAGTTATTGATCGGAAACCATTTAACCATTTAAGGTCATGGTGACCTTGACCTTTGACCTAGTGACCTCAAAATCAATAGGGGTCATCTAGTGGTCATGACCAACCACAACAGCAAGTTTGAAGATCCCAAGCCAAACCCTTGAGCAGTTATTGATCGGAAACTATTTCACCATTTAAGGTCACGGTGACCTTGACCTTTGACCTAGTGACCTCAAAAACAATAGGGGTCATCTACTTGTCATGACCAACCATCACAGCAAGTTTGAAGATTCTAGGCCAAGTCGTTTATTAGTTATCATTCGGAAACCATCGATCTACCGACCGACCGACCGACCGACCGACCGACAGACCGACCGACCGACCGACCGACATGTGCAAAGCAATATACCCCCATTTTTTCAAAAGGGGGGTATAATTATGCCCCTGGGGTCAAAATTGGCCCGCCCCAGGGATGGGCAGTTTTCAATAGAAACAAATAGTGAAATCTTTGAAATCTTCTCCTCTGAAACTGGAAGGCGCTCAGCTTTCATATTTGGCACATAGAATCATGTTCAGGTCCTCTACAAAAGTTATATTAATTATTGCCCTGGGGTCAAAATTGTCCCCGCCCCAGGGGTGGGCAGTTTTCAATGGACACAAATAGTGAAAACTTTGAAAATCTTCTTCTCTGAATCTGGAAAGTTCTCAGCTTTCATATTTGGCACATAGCATCATTTACAGGTCCTCTACAAAAGTTATATGAATTAATTGGCCCTGGGGTCAAAATTGGCCCCGCCCCAGGGGTGGGTAGCTTTCAGCAGAAACATATAGAGAAAACTTTGAAAATCTTCTCCTCTGAAACTGAAAGGTTCTCAGCTTTAATATTTGGCTCATAGCATCATGTTCAAGTCCTCTACCAAAGTTATATAAATTACGCCCCTGGAGTCGAAATTGGCCTGCCCCAGGGCCGGCTAGTTTTCTATAGAAACATATAGTGAAAACTTTGAAAATCTTCTCCTCTGATTGTCTGGTGAGCGCTTCAGGGCCAGAATGGCCCTCTTGTCATATGAAAAGCTTTAAGAATCTTCTTCTCCAAAACTGTAAGGCAGAGACCTTTAATATTTGGTATGTAGTGAGTGAGTGAGTGAGTTGGGTTTAACGTCCGACCAACAGTATTTCAGTTATTTGCAGACGGCACCCGCATGAGACAAGTTATAGTGCTGCCTCACTGAAATACCCCTGCCGCGGGCACATGGCAAGGGCACCCCACCCAGTCACATTATCCTGACACCGGGCCGACCAGTCCTAGAACTTCACCTTTTAATGTCGAGCGCAGACAAGGGAGCTACTAGTACCAACTTTTAACGACTTTTGGTCTGTCGCGGCCGGGGATCGAACCCACGACCTTCCGTACCGCAGGCGGACGCTCTACCACTGAGCCATGCGGTCGAAAATCTTCTCCTCTGATTGTCTGGTGAGCGCTTCAGGGCCAGAATGGCCCTCTTGTCATATGAAAAGCTTTAAGAATCTTCTTCTCCAAAACTGTAAGGCAGAGACCTTTAATATTTGGTATGTAGTGCTATCTAATAGTTTTCTACCAAGATTGTTCAAATTATGTCCCCTGGGTTGAAAATGGCCCCGCCCAGGGGCATATCAGTTTTTCATAGGAAAGTTTTAAAAAATCTTCTTCTCTTAAAAATCTTTAAAAGTCTTCTCTGAACTTGTAAGGCATAGACCTTAGATATTTGGTATGTTGCATTATCTAATAGTCCTCTACCAAGATTTTCAAATTATGAACCCCGGATCAAAAATGGCCCCGCCCTGGGGCTTAACAGTTTTTCATTGGAAAATCTTTAAAATATCTTCTCCTCCAAATCTGTAAGGTCTAGACTCTTTATATTTAGTATGTAGCATCATCTAACGGTTTTCTACCAAGATTTTTCAAATTATGTAATCTGTCATTGAAATCATTAATCTGTTATGAACAGGTGAGCGATTAAGGGCCATCATGGCCCTCTTGTTATAGGTAAGTCATTAAATCTTCTTCTCCGAAACTGTAAGGCCTAAACCTTTGAAATTTGGTATGTAGTATCATCCAATGGTTCTCTACCAAGATCGTTCAAATTATAACCCTGGAAATTATAACCTTTCATAGGAAAATCTTTAAAAACCTCCTGTGAAATTGTAAGGCCCAGACCTTTGAAATTCATATGAAGAATCACCTAATTTCCTTTATCAGGGTTTTCCCTTACCCCTTCAAAAAGACCAATTTGAGGGTCCCCTTGACCCCCTCTGTAGAAAGTAAAGAACAGAATCTCTTAATTTTGAGGGTCATTTGTAAAATTTAAGGGAAAAGGGGGTCTGAGAAAATCCTGCTTTATGAAGATTGTTCAAATTTTAACCTCCAGGCCTAAAATTATGGCCCTTGGTTTCATATTGGCCCCAATCTGAAACTGACTTATTTTTACATAGAAATACAGTGTATGCATAAGTCTATAGTAACCAGGTGAGCGATTTAGGGCCATCATGGCCCTCTTGTTTTCTATAGTGATGGCATGACCTGTTCTTATTGCAAGTGTGGTGTGGTGTTTAGGCACAGGACTTAGAATAGCGCCTAGTGCTGTAGTGTAGTGTAGTGGCCAAGTCATTTTGCTTTCAGCTACAGCCGCAAACTAGCTCATCGAGCGAAAAGAAGGCCGATTGTGTAAGTCCTTCCTGTTGGTATAATTAGCTTCCGCTAAGTCAAGACTCTCACACGGCCTCCACATGGCACACCATGGTAACTGGGTACCTTGCGGCCCCAGGCTAATGTGTGAGGGATCTCGGAGCAGGTTGAGCCCCAGAGGTGCAGTGTGCAGGCCCATTGGCGTGTGGATATGCCCTGGCACTCACCAGTCAACCATCCACTGCCTTGTGGATTAAGCCCTTGAGGCAAAGGCTAGGAGAAAGATAACTCTGAATCCAAACACGGGCAGGTAGAGCTCGTTAGCTATCCAGCAACTACCCAAGTCATGCGCTAAATGGGTATTCAGCACTATACACAGGACCCTGTGGTCCTAGGGCGGATGAGAGTGTTAACTCCAACGGCCAGGGCCTGGGATGAGGGGTTGCGTCCCCAGTATCAGCATTGAAAGACACAATGGCGTACAACCAATCGGAACTGATATAGATTTTATATAATGTGTTAACTAGAACTATCACTAAAGGTGATGAATACCCCCACACGGCAGCCTTGATTGCAAATCCAAGTTTTGAACATGTAACAGGACCAAATAACAAAAATACCCAAAGTTCAAATAGAGAAAATTCTGTAATTTATGCCAAGTATCAAGTGAATCAGGTTGAAATTGAAGGAGGAGTTCAAAGTACAAGATTTTGCCTGCCAATTTCAAGGCCAAAGGTCAAGGTCAAGGTCACAGAGACCTGAAATTTGTGTCTTGCACATCTACTACTCCTGAGTAACATTTATGCCAAGTATCAAGTAAATCAGGTTGAAAGTGAAGGAGGAGTTCAAAGTACAAGATTTTGCCTGCCAATTTTAAGACCAATTTCAAGGCCAAAGGTCAAGGTCACAGAGATTTTAAATTTGTGTCTTGCACATCTACTACTCCTGAGTAACATTTATGCCAAGTATCAAGTGAATCAGGTTGAAAGTGAAGGAGGAGTTCAAAGTACAAGATTTTGCCTGCCAATTTCAAGACCAATTTCAAGGCCAAAGGTCAAGGTCACAGAGACCTGAAATTTGTGTCTTGCACATCTACTACTCCTGAGTAACATTTATGCCAAGTATCAAGTGAATCAGGTTGAAATTGAAGGAGGAGTTCAAAGTACAAGATTTTGCCTGCCAATATCATGACCAATTTCAAGGCCAAAGGTCAAGGTCAAGGTCACAGAGACCTGAAATTTGTGTCTTGCACATCTACTACTCCTGAGTAACATTTATCCCAAGTATCAAATGAATCAGGTTGAAACTGAAGGAGGAGTTTGACGTACAAGATTTTGCTTGCCAATTTCAAGACCAATTTCAAGACCAAAGGTCAAGGTCAAGATCACAGAGACCTGAAATTTGTGTCTTGCACATCTACTACTCCTGAGTAACATTTATGCCAAGTATCAAGTGAATCAGGTTGAAATTGAAGGAGGAGTTCAAAGTACAAGATTTTGCCTGCCAATTTCAAGACCAATTTCAAGGCCAAAGGTCAAGGTCACAGAGACCTGAAATTTGTGTCTTGCACATCTACTACTCCTGAGTAACATTTATGCCAAGTATCAAGTGAATCAGGTTGAAAGTGAAGGAGGAGTTCAAAGTACAAGATTTTGCCTGCCAATTTCAAGACCAATTTCAAGGCCAAAAGTCAAGGTCAAGGTCACAGAGACCTGAAATTTGTGTCTTACACATCTACTACTCCTGAGTAACATTTATGCCAAGTATCAAGTGAATCGGGTTGAAACTGAAGGAGGAGTTCGCCATACAAGATTTTGCAGACAGACCGACTGAACGACGAACGACCGACAGGCTGATTCCAGTATACCCCCCTCAAACTCCGTTTGTAGGGGTATAATTATAAAGTACAGTAAGACCTCTAACACCCACTGAATTATGTTAATTAGTTGGTATTTAGGACAGGTGGCTGCTTAGAGCAAGATGAAAGTAAAATAGAATGCTCCTATAGGAGCGTTCTGTTTTACTTTCACCTTGCTTTAAGCAGCCATCTGCCTTTAACACAAAATACTTGATGTAATTTAGTGGCCGTTATAGAGAAGTTTTACTGTATACAGTAAATAACAAAATAAGCAATTCAGATACCAAACGAATGTTTTTTGATAAGCCCGCAGTTAGGGTTATAATAGTTGTGCCATCAACCCAAGTGTCAGTTTGAGGGTTGATGTGTTAAGTTTAATTAAGGGCCATAATAGACAGATGGATTACATGCAAACAAGTATTGGCAGTCTCTACTTCTTACTGGCAATTACCCCCTTTGAACGTTGTGAAAATATTAGTGTTCCGATAATTGATTACAATCGATGATTGATCGAAAAAGTATTTTCGATTTACTACCGATAGTAATTTTGCCATAATCGATTACTGACTGTATAATCTGTACAGCAGCGTCAGTAATTTTCGTAGGCATTTTAATGGTAATATAACTGTATGAAGTATTTTACCTTTATAATAAGCCTCTACCAAGCTGTATTCTGTGACCATTCATTAAAATCATCTCTTCGAGATGATTCTAATGAATGGCCACAGCATACTGTTTGGTTGACACAAAATCTTAGTTGGGTATTAGTTTGTTACATCAAGCTTTACATGCACAGAATCTCTGAAAGTATTTTCGATTAATTTTTAATCGATAATAAATGTTCGATTCAATTCGATAATCGATTATGATTTTGGTCTGATTCTCCATCCCTAGAAAAATATGTTGACCCACCTGGCTACTAAAACCTTAACTGGCCTGAATACTTTCCCCGCTCACTTTCTTCACAACATTGTTCAGGTACATGTACATGTGTTTAGAACAGTCATTTTGCCTGAATTCTTTGCCCGGAGCTCTATGAGATTTCCAACTGCAGTTTTAGCCAGACAGGAAGAAGGAAGTTATGTTGATCTGGTGCCCTGTGGAATCGAAAGAACTTTGCACAGACTGTCCAAGATATTCTTACTTTGTAATATTTCAGTTGAAGGCAGGATTGGATAAAACAGACTCAATTAAGGTAACATTTTTTAATTATGAATAATAGTTAATTATACATGTTATGTTGTAGTTTACCGTCTGTGCTATCATTTGGCACCCCACCCATGCTGCCCTCAAGCCCAAGGTAGAGGTAAAAAATATTTGTTCTGTTGAAAGCAAATCATTTGCATTATATGCAATAGCCATGTTAGATGTAAAGTTTCTGTGGTGTTTGTATGTCAATGCTCGAACTGTGTTAGAGATAGAGTGTGTCTGTTTAGGTAGCACATCAAAGTGCTACATCGTTCTTGTATCTTTGGAGACCAATAGTGTGACTGAGTTTGTTGAACCAATGTCTATGCCCAAGCTGTTTCACATTTGGCTGTCAAAGTAAGTTTGATTCTAAAATGGATTCTGCTGACAAGCTTAAGCATCTTTACCAACCACCACCACAGGGGTCTGGACCACTTCATATGGGGTCTACATGTACTATATAATAACAAGGGTTCCAACTAACAGAACGGACATCCGTGTACCACAAGTACAAATATGAATGTAACTCTTGCAATTTCAATGATAATTTTGTAACTCTTTCGGCTATTGAAAGCCAATATATTTTACTATCAAATAAATATAATCTTCTCACAGTAACTTACACGCAATTATCGATCCAACAACGATTTTCTCAAAACTTCACGTGTTTTCTGGGTCATTGACAAACGTTCGTTCACCCCGGTTTCACTATATCACAGCCATAACCTGGCGATTTTCAGTTCAAAAGATGGCGTGGTTGAATAAAACACCCCAATTATATCACCACTCTCCATTTGTTTTGTCCTATTAATAAATAAGCAACTAGCAACTTGCAACAGCGGCCGTTCCGTCTGTCGTTATGTTTCTATTTCGGATGCTGCCATTTTGCAACAAATTTGAATGCAGCCATTTCATTGGATGAGCGAAGGAAAAGTTGGAAAATCCGTGACGTCACGTACAATGGCTCCTTCCTCGACGATATGAAGTAAACTGACAAAACTCGCTAGTTTTACATCATTCTTTTGATGTTGGGGACTAAATAATTGGAGGTGGGTGTTAGAATTAATTCGTTTTATTGACTCACGCCATTTTTTGAACTGCAAATTGCCAGGTTATTGCTGTGATATAGTGAAACCGGAGTGAACGAACGTTTGTCGATGACCCTAAAAACACGTGAAATTTTGTGAAAATCGTTGTTGGATTGATACTTGTTCATAAGTTACCGTTATAAGATTATATTTATTTGATAGAAAAATATATTGGCTTTCAATAGCCGAAAGAATTACGAAATTATTTAAATTGTAAGAGTTACATTCATATTTGTACTCGTGGTACACGGATATCCATTCTGTTAGTTGGAACCCTTGTTATTATATAGTGCATGTAGACCCCCATGAAGCGGTCCAGATCCCTGTGACCACCACAAGGAACTTTGCGGCAAATGACAGACCAAATAGCCCAATGGAAGAGAATGCAGACATTGAGACTCCGACAAATTGTAGGTTTTTATTTTCTTGTTTGTGTGTAAGAGAGAGTGTGTGTGTCTGTATAGGTAGCACATCAAAGTGCTACATCATTCTTGTATCTTTGGAGACCAATCATGGAGTGTGATTGAGTTTGTTGAAGCCATGTCTATACCCAAGCTGCTTGACAGTTGGCTATCAAAGTGAGTGTGATTCTACAACGGATTCTGCCAACCAACTTAAACATCATTAGGGATTGTGTTACAGTGCGTAAGTCATGTTAAGTGTAAAGTTTCTGTGCTGTTTGCTTGTTTGTAACTAATTATTATGTCTCCCCCCATATTTATATGGGGGAGACATATTGTTTTCATGAGAGTTGTCTGTCTGTCTGTCCGTCCGTGCCAACATTTGGCAATTAAGGGCTAAAATATTGGTCCAGGACAGGAATATGTACTAAAATGGGTTTAGGGGCTAATAGCCCCTAAAACTTTTTTTAAAGACACCTTCAAAGTGCAGGAATAGTTGCTAACAACTGTTTTAGCTCTGTATTTGATGGACAAAAGTGTCCACAACTGTCTATCTGCAATAATCATAGTTGCTTCCCTTAGACCATGTAACATTTCGCAATGTCTTGGACATGATCACACTCAACCTTAATATCACCACGACAAACACTCTGAGCAAGATTGAGGAAGACTGGGCTAAAAATGTGGCTACATTTTTCTAAGATATGACCCAGTGACCTACTTTTTGACCTCACATAACCCACTTTCAAACCTGTCATAGATTTTATTAGGACAATCATTCTGACCAATTTTCATGAAGATTTGGCTATAAATGTGACCTCTAGAGTGTTGACTATGTTTCCTACTATTTGACCTAGTGACCTCGTTTTTAACACCACATAACCCACTTTCAAACTCATTTGAGATTTTATCAAGACAATCATTATGACTAAGTTTCATGAAGATTGGACAAAAACTGTGACCACTAGCGTGTTCACAAGGTTTTTCTACTGTTTGACCTAGTGACCTAGTTTTTAACCCCACTTGACCCACTTTCGTGCTCATCCGCGATTTTATCAAGACATTCATTCTGACCAAGTTTCATGAAGATTGGACTACAATTGTGACCACTAGAGTGTTCACAAGGTTTTTCTACTGTTTGACCTAGTGACCTAGTTTTTTACCCCACGTAACCCACTTTTCAAACTCCTGCGAGATTTTATCAAGACAATCATTCTGACTAAGTTTCATGAAAATTGGGCTGAAAATGTGACCTCTAGAGGGTTCACAAGGTTTTCCTACTATTTGACCTAGTGACCTAGTTTTTAACCCAACTTGACCCACTTTCGAACTCGTCCAAGATTTCATCAAGACATTCATTCTGACCAAGTTTCATGAATATTGGACTACAATTGTGACCACTAGTGTTCACAAGCAAATTGTTGACGACGGACGACGGACACCAAACATTCAAGTCTCCCAAAAGCTCATCCTGAGCTTTGCTCAGATGAGCTAAAAATTGAAAACGATGAAGGGCCATAACTCCATAACTTTGAAATCAAGAGTTATGGTTCTTATGTAAGGGCCTTCCCCTCAATGATATCTACTAACCTATGACGTTTCATATTGATACCTCTTATACTTTTCGAGTAATGAGCTACATTAAAGTTTTTGCATGTCGCCGCCGCGACTACGACCCAGTGATCACAATAGCTCGACTTTTCTTCGAAACGGACAAGCTAAAAATGATCAAACATGTTTCAATCATCTTATGTTTGCTAGGGAAATACCTCTCCAGCCCTAGTAAGAGATTTCCAAGTACATGAATAATAACTAGAGGTTTGTTTTTGTCACAAAAACAGATGTCTCCCCCTCCCATTCTCTTTCCAATACACAAGTGTAATGTCTGTAACTCCAAACTTATCAGGGTCTAATGTTTAAGTCATCAGGGCCAATAACTCCAACACTGTCAGGGGGAGACAATTCAAAAGCCCCAGGTACACAAAAGCACATGCTAATCAACATTCTTGTGAAGTTTGGTGACTCTAGTACTAGTGGTTTCAGAGATACATGTGACACAAAGTAAAGTTTCTCTTATTTAAGTCATAAGGGGCAGTAACTCCAAAGTTATCAGGGGGAGACAATTAAAATCCCAGATGCACAACAACTCATGCTGGTGAACATTCCTGTGAAGTTTGGTTACTCTAGCCCTACTGGTTTCAGAGATACAGGCAGCACAAAGTTTCTCTAATTTTAAGTTAACATATCAGGGGCTGTAACTCAAGAATTATCAGGGGGAGACAATTAAAAAAAACAGGTACACAACAACTCATGCTGGTGAACATTCCTGTGAAGTTTGGTGACTCTAGCCCTAGTGGTTTTAAAGATATGCATGACACAAAGTTTCTCTAATTTTAAGTAATCATATCAGGGGCAATAACTCCAAAGTTATCAAGGGAAGACAATTCAAAAATCCCAGTTGTACAACAACTCATGCTGGTGAACATTCCTGTGAAGTTTGGTGACTCTAGCCCTAGTGGTTTCAGAGATATGCACGACACTAAGTAAAGTTTGTCTAATTTTAAGTCATCAGGGGCAGTAACTCCAAAGTTAACAGGGGGAGACAATTCCAAAAACCCAAGAGCAAAACAACTCATGCTTGTGAACAATCCTGTGAAGTTTGGTGACTCTAGGCCTACTGGTTTCAGAGATACGCTCGACACAAAGTTTGTATAAATTTAAGTATTCATATCAGGGGCAATAACTCAAGAATTATCAGGGGGAGACAATTCAAAAACCATAGGTGCACAACAACTCATGCTGGTGAACATTCCTGTGAAGTTTGGTGACTCTAGTACCAGCGGTTTGGGAGATACGCGCGACACAAAGTTTTTCTAATTTTAAGTCATCAGGGGCAATAACTCCAAAATTATCAAAGGGAGACAATTCAAAAATCCCAGGTGCACAACAACTCATGCTGGTGAACATTCCTGTGAAGTTTGGTGACTCTAGCCCAACTGGTTTCAGAGATACGCGCGACACAAGTTTGTGACGGACAGACGGACGGACGGACGGACAGACAGACAACTCTGGCAAAAACAATATATCTCCCCATAAATATTGGAAAAGTGGCTTGAGAGGACCCTTTGATAGTGAGCTTGAGGAATATGTGGATGGAGAAGAATATTGGAAATAAATTCAAGAGAGGAAAGTATAACTCACAGATAATGAGACAGGATGTTGTGTACCCTAAGGAAGGAATCTGGTACCAATTTTTGCATGTCGGTTTACCTGAAGCCAATTTTTTTCAATAATATTGTTAAGGCCACTCTGTTAACAGCAGGATCTCATTCAAGTGACACTGAAAACCTGAAGACTCCTACAAATGCTGTGAAATCAGGCCACAATAATGATATCAAAAGGCTGTTGAACATTAAGTTTGGCTGTGCAATAGCAAAGAAAGACACAGGATACAACAGCAGAGGAGGATCAGTACCTCTACTTAAGTGACTTGGAGGAGGAGGTCAAGGCGACACCAATGTCAGAACAGAGTAGGCCGGCTGGGGCCACCTTAACAGTGACAAAAAGCAAAATTCTCCAGTTTCAGAGAAGAAGATATTCAAAGTTTTACAATATGTTTCTATAGACAACAAGGCACCCAGTGAACACACATTTCCTGGAGAACAACTTGCAAGCAGAGGAAATGCAGGACGATTCAGACCTTTTGCTGCACTTTAGCGATGCTTCGCTATCAGAAGAGGAGCAGCCTATTATACAGAAGGAGGTTGCAGGCACGTTTGGAGATAAGACACCCGGCACGAAAGGATGCCTGACGTCGACAGTGACATATACAGGCCTCATAGTGGCATGTCACAAAAAAGTAGGAGAAAAGCAGGAACTCAAACCATAAAAAAGTAGGAGAAAAGTAGGAAAAAAGTAGGAATTCAAACAATAAAGTAGGAACTTCTAAACACAAAGCTATACCTTTTATCATATGATAGGTTTCAGTTTACCTCACTCTTAGACCACTGGGTGCTGAATTGGAAGGCTCTTTGCTTCTGCAGTACTTTGAGGGGCACACACAAGTCACATACCAACCTTATGAAGAAGCAGGTCGAAGACTGTTCTTAGTAACCATCACAGCACTGTACAATCAAAGAGCCTTTCAACTCAGCATCCAGCTCCCCCACCCCTCTCCCTTCTGCAAAATATACAATTTCATATACCATGATCAGATGTTATTGACCAGAGCCTACCCTAAGATTTTAGGATGGGGTGACATTTTGAGTGATAAGGGGTGGGTGCGGGAGGGGTTTCCCCTCCTGCCAAGCGCTGCGGCGAAAATTTTGAAAAAAATGAGATTATCAAGGTGAATATGTTGCATTTTAATTCAAAGGAGGCATTTCAGAAACGGTTGTCTTCAATCCCGCCCTTGAATGTTCTTGCCTATGAAGGAGATAGACTCTACAGTGTCTCTAAAATTCCTAAGTAAAGAAACAAGAGGGCCATGATGGCCCTGTATCGCTCACCTGGTTTGCTTTGTTTTCTATCAAAGCTCTGACCATATTAGTTTCAGAGAAGATGTGTGAACTGAAGATTTCACTATATAACTCTATGTGAACCGACAACCCAAAGGGCAGGGTCACTTTTACCCTGGGACAAAAATTAAATAATATTTGAGGAGATCTACTAGATAATGCTACAAAACAAATATCACAGAACTAATCCTTTGGGTTTCAGACAAGTGGCTTTTTAAGTTTTTACTATATAATCCTTTGTAAAACTTGTGACCCCCAGGGTAGAGCCAGTTTGACCCCAGAGGTAAACTTTGAACAATATTTGTAGAGGTCCATCAGATGACGCTTCATACCAAATGTGGTTAAGCTCTAGGCCTTACGGAATTTGACAATAAGATTTTTAAAGTTTTCAGTAAAATTTGTGACCCCCGGGGCAGAACCAATTTTGACCATAGGGGCCTAATTTGAACAATCTTGATAAAGGTTTACTAGATGGTGCTACATACCAAACATCACAGCTCTAAGCCTTTCAGTTTCGGACAAGAAGAATTTTAAAGTTTTTACTATATAATCTTATGTGAAACTTGTGACCCCATGGTGATTCTGCATACCAAATATGGTAGCCCTATGCTTAACAGCTTTTTTTTACAAGAAGATTTTTTAAGTTTTTAGTTCTTTTTGGACATGGCAACCAGTGTTCTGCATGGAATCAAATTCTTTGAACAACTTTGGAAGAGGTTGACCCAAGGAACATTCCTGCGAAGATTGGTAAAAACCAAGAAAGCAGTTTAGGAGATGTCATTTTAAGAAAAAAATTGATAATGAACGACAACGGACACAACATACAATAGCTCACATTGGCACTTGATACTAGGTGAGCTAAAAAATAATAATATTCCTCTGAGTACTCTCATTTACTCTAACCCTAGAGTATAGGGTTTGTTGACCAGATGATTCATAGTATTTAATGCATAATCAGTAAATCTTAACATTACCTATTATTGAATCACAATCATAAATGACAGCAATTGGCAAACTAATTTAAGGTTTTTGTTTTTTTTTTCTCTTTTTTTTTTTTGCTCCAGTTCAAGTGAAAAAGTAGGAATAGTAGGAGCTTTTTTTGGAAAAGTAGGAAAAAGTAGGAGCATTTTAAAAAAGTAGGAAATAGTAGGAAAAAGTAGGAAAAGTAGGAGTCGCTATGACCCCTGCATATAGTATGTATAATGCTACAGGAGTCAGGTGATGTGGAAGATGAAAGTATAGATCAGACACCCGGCACGAGTGGAGTGCAGACGTCGACAGTGACATATAGTGTGCTGCAGGAGTCAGGTGATGTGGAAGATGAAAGTATAGATCAGACACCCGGCACGAGTGGAGTGCCGACGTCGACAGTGACATATAGTATGCTGCAGGAGTCGGGTGATGTGGAAGCCGAAAGTGAACCATTGAAACCTAGTGTTTGGCAGCCAATACTGCAAAAATACATAGGGCACATGATGTCCCTGACTGGGGGGATGAAACCCTAAAATGCGGCGGCACAGCACCTCACAGATCAGAACATTGATTCCGTGGATGAAATTAATTCAACCACCATAAACAAATTCATTATCTCATGAAGAATAAGCAGTCGGGAACAGTTAGATCGTATATTTGCAGCTTGCTAAATTCATATGCCCACATTGCAGTAGACTATACGCCAGAAGAGACACTTTAAAGAAACACGGTAAATCCATACATAATCTTGACATCACAGTATTCGAGAAAGCCATCGTACAGACGCCAAAAATCGAGAAACTAACAACCTGGACACCCCCATTTGAGTGCCAACCCAATTTCCGCACGGTACCAGCAAAAAAGGGACCCAGATCCACGTACAATCCCAACAACACGGACCGATTTCTACGTGAGATGACCAAAGTTACAACCCTACTATCACCAATCCAGGACCTAGACGAGCCAAGCAGCACACTAGAAACTTTCAACCATACAAACAAGGACGACGAAAGTATACAGATTTCACTGAGTAACACTACCATCTGCTTGGATGAATACGACTCTCAGAAAATGAGAACTATTTTTGTATATTCCATATACGGACTTCTGAATTAGGGAAAAACACACAATAACAAATGTTGACACTAATTTTTCATCTTTATTATCATGTTTATAGACATAAATTCATGCCTCATATCATTTCATACCCATAGTTACAGTCTAAAATCTTTCATTATGACATCACAAATAAACAATTATTACTATTTTTAGAATAAGTCATGTGACCAAAGAACACCGCAATTTATGTACTTTAGAATGATTTTTTGTATATTTTGTATCTTGAAAAAGACCTAGTGTTGGTCGAAACGTCAATTTGAAATAAACCGTTTATACCTTAATCCAAGGTCGTTACGTTCAACTCATCTTCCCTTCTGGTGTTAAATTTTATTAAGTATGCTTGTCCAAAAGAGTTGGAACAAACAAGTACTTTTTTGTGCAATTCAATGCGAGGACTTGCTAAATTGCAACAACAACGACAAGTAGAGGTGGCAGATACTGCCGCAGAAGAACTGCCCTCGGAAGAGGCAAGGCTATACGTCACTAAAAGGGATTACATTAAAGAGGTCTACAAAAGATTCCAGGAGCAACCAGCTAAGTATTTCACTGAGTTCAGGAATACGTTAGTGTTGTACTTAATTGTTTCTAACGGCTTGAGGGTTTCCTCCATTATCAATATGACAATGGAGAAAATCCTCAAGGCAGCAGAGACAGATGTTAATGGAAAAAAATACCGAACAATATTGGTAACAAAGCACAAGACCTCTGCATCCAGGGGGGCTGCTATAATCGTTGTGAAACCCAAAGATTATAGCATGCTCCTGGGCATGACGGATTATGTGAAGAGTACTTTTGGAGATCAGGATGACCGACTTTTTAGGCAAAACAGTGGAATACCTATCTCCACACAGACCTTAGTCAACTATTACCTTCAACGTGCGTGGCAAAAGTGTGGAGGGGAGGGCTTGTACGGCAGGCTTAATGCCAATAGAAACCGACAAGCAATAACGTGTCAAGGACGGGCTAAGGACCCTAATATGGCAAAAGCCATTGCAGACCATCTTAAACACAGGGAAACAACCGCCGATAAGTTTTACCAGAGCAAGCAAGACAGTGCAAGGACGGTGCATTTAATAAATCTGGCAAGTCTTAATGAAGGTTCTGATAGTGAAGAGAGTGAACAGGAACATGGGCCATTCACCAGGACATACAAATTCCCAGGAATGCCCCATGCTCTTACCAGAGATCAATTGGTACTAGATCTCATGCAATCCTTTACCTCAAGGCCTTACGAGGATTATATGAGTGAGGCCATGAGGTACAGCAAAAGCAACAGGTCTTTCATCGAAAACACATGCTATGTTAGTATCCATAGCGCTTTAGAAAAACAGTTGAAACACTTGAAAATAGATTTAAATCAAGAAATTCTAAACAACACTGGACTAAAAGACGGCAAAGAAAGTTTCACTATTAGAACCAACCTTTTATCAATTATTGCGGTCGAACTTGCAACATATTATGGTTGTGGAGATGACGTATATCAAACCATTTATAAAGAACAGTCAACTGTGCCTTCAACAGATCAGTCGGAGTCACAGTCAACTGTGCCTTCGACTGGTCCGTCGAAGTCAACTGTGCATTCTAAAGGTAAAACTAGAGTTTGTTTTTGAGAAAAACACACGTCTCCCCTCGGTACCCCGCCCCCATAAGAGGAATGAACATTGTAACCAAGAGTTGTGTTTTAACAACTATTATGATAATCAAGCTTAATTCAAACAGGGTTCCCACAAAACAGAAAAAATAAAATTCCCTGACTTTTCACTGACTTTTCCCTGACCGAATTTCAATTTTCCCTGACCCCATGTTAACAGAAATTTAATTGGTCATCTATGAGCATGATCAATAAATGTTGGCCTCCTCCCCATCAGCCAATCCTTACCACCTCTCTCTTTATGACAACTATATATTTGATCAATTTAAATAAAGAAAATATCATTATAAATGTTTTTGACTTTTTCATTTTTAATTGCTCAATATTGAATGTAACATGCATGATGCCAAACATGTCCCAATATGCACTCTAAGTATAAAGTCTCTTGAATCTTTTCTACATCTCCTAACCCTTTCCTCCATGATTTTTTATTAGAGACTCCATCTACTATGAATATACATGTATAATTAAGTAAAATTTTATTTTTAAGCAAAGTTAAGAAATATATTGGCAGTAGACTAAAGTAAAAACTCAGATTTATGATATTTTACTAAGCAAACAGAGTAGACCCTGATCAGGCAGCTCTTACAGGAGCTGCCTGATATGGGTCTATTCTGTTTGCAAAGGTGATAAATGTGTATCTATGGTGGAAAGGGTTAATCTTTCAGTTTTTCTGTGTAAGCTGAATTTTAAAATAGTACATACAGTGTGTAAGACATTGATATAGCATGCTATTAAAATGGGGTCAAAATTGGCCCCGCCCAAGGGCCGGCTGGTTTTCTATATAGAAACACATAGTGAAAACTGTGAAAATCTTCTCTTCTGATTTTCTGGGGAGCGATATCAGGGCCTTTCAGGCCCTCTTGTTTTGCAATTTAATCAAAAGTTTTGCATCACTTGGGATGTTTTTCCCAAATTGGGAAAAATAGGTCCTTTTAACGCGTCTTAGACTGAAGACGCCAGAAAAGTCTGCATTTTCACTGTTTTCATAATAGCAGACCAAATATTGCTACCCTTACAAGTGAAGACAGAACAGTAGAATGTCCAATACCTAGCACTGCTGCCCTGCCTGTCCTAACAAGTGAATGTCCAATATCTAGCATTGCTGCCATATTCTAGCACTGCTGTCAAAACGGATTCTGGAGTCTTGCAGAAGTGCCAGAATTCTCCAATGATTTTGTTTTAACAGACTTCATGACAGATGAACTTTAAAATTTGGATGTGAAATATACAAAGCTAATCAAAGATGTATAAAGATGCTTGGTTTAGTCAAAATTGAAGAAACTGCCTTAGCCTTTTATTTTCATTCTTTCTCTCTTTTGACAGATTTCCTCAGACCTCATCCTTTGGTTCCAAATTTCCCTGACTTTTCCCTGACTTTTGCCAAAATTCAAATTTCCCATACCAATTTATAAAATCCCCGACTTTTCCCTGACCTTGAAAAAAAATCCTTTTTCCCTGACTTTTCCCTGTCCGTGGGAACCCTGTCAAAATCACATGACCACCTTCACATATAGATTTCACATATAGATATAGGTTGGTTGTGCGTCACTAACTTATAGATACATATAGATTGGTTGTGCATCACATATAGATTGGTTATCTGTAAACTTTTGTAGACATCTATAAACACTAGTTTTCCCTATAAATTTCATATTTAAAAAAAATTCCAAACTTCTGTCAAAATTGTTGCAGCCAAAATTCCAAACCACATGACCATCTTCAGATATAGCTGGTTCATATATGTTAAGTTTGAAGTAAATCCCTCTAATAGTGTAGGAGGAGTTAGCTGCACAAGAATTTTAACAGACAGACAGACGGACATGCTAACAAATGGGTAGTTGTGTGACTTTTTCCTTTGATCTTTTCTTGTGTGACTAGTCCCACAAGAAAAACTATTTTTGGCTCTAACTTTGGAAAAGAATGATCTGGAAGCTAACCCTAACCCTAACCCTATGTCCCACAACTGGCCAGGTTAATGTCACAAGAAATGGCCAGGTTAATGTCACAAGAGATGGCCAGGTTAATGATTTTACTTGTGGGACTAGTTAGAAAAAGTCACACAACTACCCTTTGGTGAGTGCGGACGGACGGACAGAGAGACAGACAGAAAGCACAACATCAATATGTCTCCCTCCCCTAAACTCCCTTCTTAGTCTAATAGGGGGACCCTATAGTCCAGGACTCTGGGACCCTTTAGTCCACTGGGGACCCCCTAGTCCCAGTGACTTGGGAACCCCCTAGTCCTCTCGGGGGACCCAACAGACCATAGGTCCCCAACTAGACCAGACAGATGGGGGACCCACCTAGTCCACTGGGGGACCTAGAACCCTTTCAACGCTAACCCTAACCCTAATTAGCATTGTAACCCTGGAATGGATCCCCCAATGACCAAATAGGGTTATTGACCATTTCTAGCTTGGGTTTGGACAGGGTTTTTAGAGTCCAAATAGGCTTTGGAATGACTTTGGAAACCCTGTAGAAATCATATATGAGCTCAAAGGAATGTCAGGGTAATAATATGCAACAGTAGATTTAACCCTATGCATGTTTAGGATGGTAGATAAGGAACCAATCGAACGGGAACCGTAGTTAGATGTGCATATCTCTAGACGTTTTTTTCTTATTTAGGCTATCTAGGTTCCCTAGAAATAGGTCAAATCCTAGGGCAAAAGATGGGGTATAGGTCATACACCTCACCTGTACTATGTGGTTCTGAAACTTACCTAGGGTAAGCGATATCTTCGTTAGTTTTAAGGGGTTAACGAAAACATTTTGTGGGTTTGAAATTGAGCCTAAAATATGCCTAACCCTGTTTTAAAACCTATCCTAGCCTTATTAGAAAGGGGTGAAAGTGGGTGATTTAGTGGGACGGGACAACGGGGGACGCCAGGGTTTAGTGAAATCTAACCCCAAATGGTCTTTAAGGCGTATCTTGGTCTTGGATCATTGTTCACCTTAAAGGGCGCGAAAAGTTGGGGGATACATATTTTTTACATTTATTCCTTAGTTAGAAAAGACAAAAAAAACTTGGGGACTCAATAACCAGTACAACCCTGCCTCACTTTTTCACTCATATCTACGAAAGTTGAGGGAAATTCCATGATCTGAGTTCAAAATCTTGTTCAGGGAACTCCATACTCAATAGAGACATCTAACCCCATGTCTACTCGAAGATTTAAGCATCTAATTTCACCTCGGAAAATGACCGAAAAACTAAACAAGAGGGCCATGATGGCCCTAAATCGCTCACCTTGTTACTATAGACATATGCATACACTGTATTTCTATGTAAAAATAAGTAAGCTTCAGATTGGGGCCAATATGAAACATAGGGCCATAATTTTAGGCCTTGAGTTTCAAATTTGAACAATCTAAATAAAGGAACATTAGATGATGCTTCATATAAGTTTCAAAGTTCCGGGCCTTACAATTTCACAGGAGATTTTAAAGATTTTCCTATGAAAAACTGATAAGCCAGGGGCGGGGCCATTTCGGTCCAGGGGTCATAA
This sequence comes from Azorinus chamasolen, assembly GCA_963576725.1. Taxonomy (NCBI): domain Eukaryota; kingdom Metazoa; phylum Mollusca; class Bivalvia; order Cardiida; family Solecurtidae; genus Azorinus; species Azorinus chamasolen. Next base: position 82,972,016 of record OY755237.1, on the reverse strand, counting down.
TTTGAACAATCTTTGTAGAGGACCATTAGATGATGCTACATACTAAATATCAAAGGTCTAGGCCTTATGGTTTCAGAGAAGAAGCTTTTTATGAAAAACCGATAAGCCCCCGGGCAGGGATATTTTGATCAAGGGGTCATAATTTGAACAATCTTTGTAGAGGACCGTTAGATGATGCTACATACCAAATATCAAAGGTCTAGGCCTTACGGTTTCAGAAAAGAAGATTTTTAAAGATTTTCCTAAGAAAAACTGATAAGCCCCGGGGCGAGGCCATATTTGGTGCAGGGGTCATAATTTAAACAATCTGTGTAGAGCACCATTAGAAAATGCTACATACCAAATATCAAACGTGCTCTCGGCACAGGCGCCGGTCTAGTTCTAAACCTAGACATCGGCGCCATAAGAGACATAGGTCTTCTTCCTATGACTCTCCCTCGGCTCGCTCCCGCCGTTCTCATCAGGGATCTCGTGTCAGACAGGATGAACCTATCCAGACGCAGATCTCTGATGAGCAGGGGACGTCTTTTAACCAGACTTCTGATCCACTCTTGAGCCGGGCCCCTTACTTTTATGACCCTAGGGTCTATTCTACAGGGAATTATTCTTTGGACCCTCATGTTCCAGTTGCCTTGCAAGCTACTCTGAGTTACAGTAACACAATGCAAGCAGTAGGGCTGCGCATGGCGCAGCCCTATGGTCACTCAAACATTTCTTATGTTTGGCCTTAATCGGAATGATGCAGCCGCGCTTCTGCTATATAAGAGATGGTTAGCTGCAGATTAATTCAGTTGCTGGTGGAAGTCGAAGTCTGCACATTGTTGAACAAGACTTTCAGTTTGAGGAAATTAAAATGCCTAAGAAGGACCGTAGTTATAGGAAGTGTGTTGTGTGCGGGGCATCTATAAAGAAGCTAACATGGCACTTGAGGAGGGTTCACAAGATGTCACCCGATGAAGCAAATGAAGTTTCTTCTAACCCCACAGAAAAAACAACAGTGAGGCTTAGGACCCTCAGGACTAAGGACAAACGAAAACGCTGAATATGTCGGATCGAGGGGTAAGTTAACATGTATTTTATTTCTTATTAAAGTCTCAAGATGGTTATACAGTACACATTATACATATTTACAAACCACATACACAACCATGCAATTCTATATAGAATTATAAGTACTAGTTACCAATTCATTATAACATCTTACTCTAAATATGCATACATATTTACACATTAAAAAGATAAAATAATGTTATGCAACAGACTACAGTAGAACTACCCTAACGCGACAACTACTGTTTGTAAACATATGTATCATTGTTCTGCTCTGTCTGATACTTCTTAGAGGAAAGGCAAGTCAGTATAAAGACACAGGCAACTTATTCATATTTTGTTTTTCTTATTTTTCAGGTGTGGCAAAGTGATTGTCAGGAGGATAAGCCACTTAAAGAATGTGCATCCTCGCTACACCGGATTAGTTAAAATGACACCTTTAGAGAATATAAAGGGTACATGGATGAAGAAGAGGAAGAGTTTCAGTACCTGCATATGAGTGATTCAGAAATAGAGGGAGTGGAGTTAGAGGAGACACAGAGTATGCCTTTAAGGGCAACGGCGACAGTGACGCTAAGTGATCAGGGGTCAAATGTGACACAAATATCACCAGTGAGTATGCCTTTAGGAGCAACGGCGACAGTGACGCTTAGTGATCAGGGGTCAAATGTGACACAAATATCACCAGTGAGTATGCCTTAAGGGGCAACGGCAACAGTGATGCTTAGTGATCAGGGATCAAATGTGACACAAATAGCACCAGTGAGTATGCCTTTAGGCACAGACGCGACAGTGACGCTTAGTGATCAGGGGTCAAATGTGACACAAATATCACCAGTGAGTATGCCTTTAGGCACAGACGCGACAGTGATGCTTAGTGATCAGGGGTCAAATGTGACACAAATAGCACCAGTGAGTATGCCTTTGGGAGCAACAGCGACAGGCGCACTTAGTGATCAGGGGTCAAATGTGACACAAATGTCACCAGTGAGTATGCCTTTAGGGGCAACGGCGACAGTGACGCTTAGTGATCAGGGGTCAAATGTGACACAAATATCACCAGTGAGTATGCCTTTAGGCACAGATGCAACAGTGACGCTTAGTGATCAGGGGTCAAATGTGACACAAATAGCACCAGTGAGTATGCCTTTGGGAGCAACAGTGATAGGCGCACTTAGTGATCAGGGGTCAAATGTGACACAAATGTCACCAGTGAGTATGCCGTTAGGGGCTACCGCGACAGTGACATATAGTGATAGTCTGTCTGATTTTGAAATTAGGGACACTACTTCCAGTTTAAGTTCGCCAGTAGGTGACAAATGGCGGGCAAAGCTTGACCAATACAAAAAAGACTTAACCTCACTAGCTGGGGGCACAAAGCCGCGAAGCAACACTGTTCTCAAGTTCTAAAATTTATAGAAGACCAAAACATAACCTGAGTCCTTGACATAACAACAGTGACTTTGAATAGTTTCATAATCAATATCATGAAGACACAACAGCCGGGGACAGTCAGGTCCTACGTGTGTAGCTTACTAAATTTTGCAAGATACGCGGGGGTCAAGGACTTAGATCAAATACAGACATTTCTTACAAACTCAATGAGGGCCCTGGCCAAGCTGCAGCAGCAGAGGCAGGTAGAAGTGGCCGAGGAAGCAACCGAGCAATTGCCCTCGGAGGAGCAAAGACAATTTGTACTCAAAGGTAATTATGTAAGAGGTGTTTACAGTAGATTCAAAGAAGATTCAGCTAAGAATTATGCTGAATTTAGGAATGCGTTGATACTTCACCTGATAGTGACGAACGGATTAAGGGTGTCGTCGATTCTTAATTTGGCTATTAGCAAGATCAGAAAGGCGAGTTCAAGTGAGGTGGAGGGAATAGTGTACAAGACAGTGGCCGTAATGAGACACAAGACATCTGCCTCTAGGGGGGCAGCCATGATTGTACTCAAAGAGAACGAATATAGAATGCTTTTAAGCCTCAGTGACTATGTACACAGTACATTCGGGGAACAGGATGACAGACTCTTCAGACAAAATAGTGGTATTCAGATAACAACACAGACACTGGTTAATTACTTCTTACAAACTGCTTGGCAGAAATGTGGCGGTAAAAGCACATACGGAAGACTAAACGCCAAAATGAACAGACAGGCCATGACCTGCCAAGGCAGGGCAAGAGATTCAGCCAAGTCTAAGGCAATTGCAGAACACCTAAAGCACAGAGAATCAACTGCAGATAGGTTTTATCATGTTTACAAGGACAAAGAGGATAGTGCTAAAACTGTTCACTTTCTGAATAAGCCCAGTGAAACAAGTGCACAAGACAGTGACGACAGTGAACATGGATTATTAACAAGGTCTCACGAGTTTCCTGACTTACCGTCCAATCTCAACCAGGACAGGTTTGTACAAGACCTGGTAGAAGCCTTTACCTCAAGGCGTTATGAAGAGTACCTTCATGAGGCCTTGAGGTACAGCAAGAGGGCCAGAGAGTTTACTGAGAATACATTGTATGTAAGCATACACAGGGCATTGGAGAAAAAACTTACAACCTTTAATATCAATCTTAATTTAGAGATCATAAAGGTAGCACAACTCAATAGCTCAAATGAAACATTTCAAGTATAGACGAACTTACTCTCAATAATTGCTGTTGAGTTAGCAAGGTACTATGGTTGTATAGACTATATTTATCAGGATATTTATAATACAAATACAGAGCAACCAACACCTGTGGAGACATCAAACCGCAAGACGGCCTTGCAAGAACCACAAAGGAAACAACATGTACAGAATGTCTGTCAAGCGCCGCCTACCAGGAAACGATTTTCGGATGAGTGCACGGCAAGAGTGGAGCAAATATATGCGGATCTATTGCGTGACATGAGGGCAGGGGTGAAAAGGGTGAAAATGCAAGATGTGCGAGAACATGTGGCAGAATTCCCAGGTTTCAGTGTGCAGCAAATACGAGACAAACTTGTAAACTTAGCTAAAAAGTGAAACCTGGTGAATAAAAGTGAAAGTGAATGAAGGGCTAGTGCAATAACACACGAAGGGAAAAAGGACTCAAGTGGTATATATAGATGGGATTGTGCAATATAAAACGAAGAGACAAAGGACTCATGTTTTGTTAATATAGCGGGCTCTGCAATAGTTAATTTTTACTCTTAATTCTAGTTGATTACTTAGTTTTTAATCAGTTTGTAATAAATAATTGTCAATCAATATTGTTTTGTTGCTTTTTACATATATGAAAGTCGCCCAGGTAACACAATACTGTCTACATAGATACCGTTCTTGATCAACTGCACGTAACTCGGCCAAAAATGGTCCGATTTCGAAAGGATTTCAGTTCTGAACTCGTCTAGACGAGTCCTTTTCAACGATGTATAGAAATCGTACTTTTAAAATTTTCAAATTTTTATGTTTACGTTTATGAGTATTTATACCATTACTTGTTCCCTTCCTCAGTTACTGGAAGTTACATCGGAAGCATAGTGTCTATTTTAATCCACAGTAATTATGTTATGTTAGTTCCCGCCAATGGAAAATATTGTATACATTTACTTTAGAGTCAATATTGTGTTGGTTTTAACCTTTCACTTTACATAAAGATATTTTCATATCGGTAAAAATAGAATATACTCAGATCAGACGATAGGAGCCGTCCGATCAGGGCATAATGCTTGTTGATGTGATTATATAGATTTTATCCGTCAGTCTAGTATTATGCCTTAAATAAAAGAGAGTAGTTGTCCAATACTCATGAGGTGAGCGACTCATGTGAAAATATTCAGTAAGGATAGGGTTAAGGACGTTAGCTGTCTCTGTGTGTTTCGTTTCGACAGAGTAATGGCACATGGCGTCTATACTATAGTCATAACACATATTGTGTTGATCATTTTGTGTTGGTATAAAGTTCGCCATCATCATCATCATTATCATCATCATCATCGTCATAAATCTAGTCTTCATCATTACATAGTCGTTTGCAGTCATTGAAGCCACCGTCATCATCATCGTCATAATTCTCATCATCAGCATCCATCATCATCGTTATCATCATTCTCATCATTACCATTGTAATTATTGTAAGTTGTCATCGCCTTCATGTTTTTGTTCAGTGTTCATTGTACTGTAAATATCATTGGTAATTGTACTTGTTTGCTGTGAATGTATGTGAAATGTTTCTATGCTCTCCTGATCTGGAGGAAATAAAGATTATTATTATTATTATTAGTTATTGATCGGAAACCATTTAACCAGTTAAGGTCATGGTGACCTTGACCTTTGACCTCAACAACAACAGGGCTCATCTAGTTGTCATGAACAACCACTTAAGCTAATTTGAAGATCCTAAGCCAAACCCTTGAGCAGTTCTTGATCAGAAACCATTTTACAAGTTAAGGTCATGGTGACCTTGACCTTTGACCTCAACAACAACAGGGCTCATCTAGTTGTCATGAACAACCACTTAAGCTAATTTGAAGATCCTAAGCCAAACCTTCGAGCAGTTATTGATTGGAAACCATTTCACCAGTTAAGGTCATGGTGATCTTGACCTTTGACCTAGTGACCTCAAAAACAACAGGGCTCATCTAATTGTCATGACCAACCACCACAGCAAATTTGAAGATCCTAAGCCAAACCCTTGAGCAGTTATTGATCAGAAACCACTTTACCAGTTAAGGTCATGGTGACCTTGACCTTTGACCTAAAAAACAATAGGGGTTACCCAGTGGTCATGGCCAACTACCACAGTAAGTTTGAAGATTCGAAGCCAAACCCTTGAGCAGTTATTGATCGGAAACCATTTAATCAGGTAAGGTCATGGTGACCTTGACTATTGACCTAAAAAACAATAGAGGTCATCTAGTGGTCATTACCAACCACCACAGCAAGTTTGAAGATCCCAAGCCAAACCCTTGAGCAGTTATTGATCGGAAACTATTTCACCTTTTTAGGTCATTGTGACCTTGACCTTTGACCTAGTGACCTCAAAAACAATAGGGGTCATCTACTTATCATGACTAAACACCACAGCAAGTTTGAAGATTCTATGCCAAGTCGTTTATTAGTTATCGTTCGGAAACCATCGATCTACCGACCGACCGACAGACCGACCAACCGACATGTGCAAAGCAATATACCCCCATTTTTTCAAAAGGGGGGTATAATAAGTTTATCATATCGCTGATGGAATCCAACCAGCCTGGAACCGTGCGTTCATGTGTGTGCAGTTTGATAAACTTCATACGATACGCAAGCCCAAAAGACTTTGGGGAGACTACTATGTTTTTACTTAATTCGATGAAAGCACTGTCAAAACTACAGATGCAGAGAGAAGTGGAAGTTGCGAATATCGCCGCAGAGGAACTTCTGTCAGAAGAGGCCAGGACATTCGTCAACAAAGGGGATTACGTTAAAACGGTGCACAAAAAATTCCAGGAATATCCAGCAAGGACTTATTCTGAGTTCAGAAATTCATTGATATTGTACCTGGTAGTTTCAAACGGTTTAAGGGTTTCCGCCATCGTCAATATGACTATGGAGAAAATCCTTAAGGCGACGAAGACTGAGGTTGAAGGCAAACCATACTGGACTATATCTGTTACGAGGCATAAGACGTCTGCCTCAAGTGGCGCTGCCATAATCGTGGTTAAGCCATATATTATGACATGCTCTTGAGTATGACAGAATACGTAAAAAGTACTTTCGGGTCTCAGGACGAGGCACTATTTAGACAGAATAGCGGCACCACTATTACCACAACGCCTTTAGTGAATTACTATTTGCAATGCGCTTGGCAGAAAAGTGGAGGTGAGGACCGATACGGACAGTTAAATGCCAAACGAAATATACAGGCAATGACTTGCCAAGGTAGGGCTAAGGACCCGAATCTTTCTAAAGCAATTGCCAAGCACTTAAAACATAGAGAGACCACGACAGACAGGTTCTACCATGTCTACAAGAGTAAGGAGCAAAGTGCTAGAACTGTGCATCTGCTTAATGAGGCGGTATGTTCTGATGGTGACGACAGTGCAGAGGAACATGGGACATTCACGAGGACATATCAGTTACTGGGAATACCCCATGATCTTACAAGAGATCAGTTTGTAATTGAGCTTATGGAAGCCTTCACCTCAAGGCCTTACCAGGACTATCATTTTGAGGCCTTGAAGTACGGCAAAAACATCGGGTCATTCACGGAACTCACCTGCTATGTGAGTATTCATAGTGCTCTTGAGAAAAAGTTAGAAAATTTCAACATAGATATATGGAAATTTTGAATAACACAGGTCTCAAAGACTGCAACGAAAGTCCTGCCATCCGAACAAACCTATTGTCGATCATTGCGGTGGAGGTGGCACGATACTACGGTTGCGGCGCTAACGTCTACAAAGACATTTATAAAGAACAGTCAAAATCGAAGTCAACTGTGCCTTCGACAGATCTGTCAAAGTCACAGTCTTCCAATGTTAAAGTAAAGGCAACCCTGGCAGCCCCTCCAACGAGGAAAAGGTTTTCGCAAGAAACCACTGCTGTAGTAGAGCAGGTCTTCCGTGAACTTTTAAGTGACATGAGATCGGGAATTAAAAGAGTTAAAATGGAAGACGTGAAAAAACAAATGCAACACTTTCCAGGACACACTCCACTTCAAATCAGGGACAAATTGGTCAATCTGGCCAAAAAATAAACTGAATACTGAAAGAAGTGTAGAAGTGTGATAAATGTGAGATAAATGACTCAATTGTTATATATAGTACGGGCTTGTGCAATAACACACGACGGGAAAAGAGACTCATGTGTTATATATAGAACGGGATGTTGCAATAGAGAACGACGAGAAAAAAGACTCATGTTTTGTATATATTCGGGATTGTGCAATAGTTAATTTCTACCCTTAATTCTATTTGATTACTGAGTTTGTTAATTATTTTGTAATAAATCATTGTCAATCGATTTTGTTGTCCTGTGTTAACATGTACTCTCCTCTATAGGATATGTTAATATAAGTACAACAGGTCTTCATTTAGCTGAGTTAGGTCCGATTTCGAAAAGAATTTCGGTTCTGAACTCGTCTAGACGAGTCCTTTCAAACGATGTATAGAAATCGCACTTTTAAATTTTTCACTTTTTTTTCCCTTAGCGAAATTTTGAAAATATTTTTCTTCTCCCGATCTCGATGAAACTATATTTCTAGAGTAACTTTCAGTCTTATCTTCCTGTTCATTTAGCTCTATTTAGGGAGCTGGAGCTCTCCCAAGAGAGGTACCCGCTTGATTTTAGACATTCAGCGGCACGTAACTCGGTGAAAAATGGTCCGATTTCGAAAAGGATTTCGGTTCTGAACTCGTCTAGACGATGTATAGAAATTGTACTTTTTATGTCTTAATTTCCACATTATTTCCCGTAAAGCCTTTGACTTTCGCATGTATAGACAGCATATCGTCCCGCATATGCCACGTGTCTCGCGTTTTAACCGATCCGGAAGTATACCGTATCTAACCACACGCAAACAGAAGAGAAATCCCCATATCATTCATCGTGTTTTCCACGAGGTACGGATTTGCACATTTGCATGTTAATTTACCGAACCAGTTATCATATATTTTGTCTTACTTCACTGCCTATTACCAAGGACGCTGTCCTGGTTTTATTTCATTTGACTTTTTGTTTTAGTTGAGTTTCAATTTGTCTTTCGTTTACTTTCGTTTTGTTAATTATGAGCGTCGCTGACGCATTAAGTTTGCATGACTCAGACTCGGAGTTTTCTGGGTTTAGTTCAGAGGAACATTTATCTCCTAAAAAGAAGGCAGTAGTCAGTACGAAGGGTGCTGACAAGAGCAAAGGTATGGCTAGTATGGCTAGTAAACAAGAGGGCCATTGGCCCTATATCGCTCACCTGAGTTACAGTAATACATGTATATTGACATGTTAATTTTTCAGTGGAAAACAATCTAGCAGATGAAATAAGCTTAGTGCACTGCTTTCACCCTTTCACTGCTGAATAAACTTGAACTGGATTCAGAACTAATACCAAGTGAATGGTTGACCAAGATCTAAACTGTTTACAACTTGTGCCATTTTTGCCTTAGCTCAAAATGCCTAAAACTGGTCTTTGAGAAATTCAAATGACTTCAATAAAGCTATGCAATTAATGCAATTATACCTTGACCCAGGTATATAGGCAAATAAAGTGCTAGGCAGTACATAATGCCAGTTTTTGTGTGAAATGACCAATAAGAATATCTTTAAAAATCGTTTAACCCTTTCCCTCATATAAAGCTGTTTTCATGCATTAGCAAACAGAGTAGACTCAGATCAGACGACTCCTACGGAAGCTGTCTGATCTGGGTCTTCTCTGTTTCTTTTGACACAATATAGATCGGATTCTACAGTTTTTGTCAAAGCAAAAACTTCTCTTCAGAGAAATAATGTGTTTTACACATTAAAAATAAGAGTAGACTAGATCAGAAGGCTGCTATAGAAGCTGTCTGATCAGGGTCTGCTCTGTTTACATTTGACAAGATATAGATTTGATTTTACAGTTTTTTTCAAAGCTAAAACTTCTATTTATGGCAATAACAATTTTTTAAGCATTAGCAAACAAGAGTAGTCCCAGATCAATTTTTGTCAAAGCAAATAGGTTAAGGGTTAATAGGTGTTTAGAAATAATTCTAGATCTAGGTGTGAATATCTCATGATAATTCAATTAAACGGGTCATTAGTATTTTTAACAATTGAAATTGAGAAGAGTTACGTCTATTGTTATAATTAAGTTATATTTACTCAGTTATTTCATTAATATCATACAAAATTCAGACATTTTAGGACTTTTTAATGTGTTGTCATCAAATTTTATATAAAAATGTTATATTTAAGATGCTTTTTTGGGCAGCAGTAGTAATTTTAACACCTATCATTGTTAGGGGGGCAAATGCATTATCATGTTTTCTTAAGAATTACCATGACTTATATCAGTTGGGCCATTGCATAATCATGTTTTCACAGTTTTCTTAAACATTACCATGACTTACATCAGTTGGGTTTGGACCCAGATCAAAAGTCTAGATGGTGATCATTTTCCTTGATTGGCTGAATTGTTACTTTCCAATATCTCTCACATCTAATTTGAGAGACATTGGAAGACACCATGTAACATCTAGCTATCACTAACACTACACACTGGGGTTAATAGGTCAAAATGCCTTTAATGTTTCGTCTGCAACAAAAAGTTATTGTCATCTGCTTCAATTCTTAAATTAAACTTACTTTCTTTTTATTGCAAAAATATGGTTAAGATGACAAACAGTTTGGATCCTGATGAGACGCTGCAGTATGCGGCCTCTCATCTGGATCCAAACTGTTTGCATAGGTAATCACAGTTTCACCACTAGCATGCAAAGAGTTAAGAGTCATGCATTGACCTGGAGAGATTTTACTGCCGAGCGCTGTAACCTTTGAACTGAAGGATCTGGAGTTGTTCATTTAACCCTTAATTTCCCTCATATAAACTTGTTTTCATGCATCTGCAAACAGAGTAGACCCAGATAAGGTGGCTCCTGTAGGATCAGTGTCTGTTATTTGCTAATGGAATTTGACAGATCTGTTTCTATGCCTTCTAAAACAGCTACACTGATTCACCTTCAACATTTTATCATAAATAGATATAAATAGAATGACACTGGAACTCCAATGCAGTTATCTCCCTTTGTCCCTTATGGCTATGCTGATGGGACAAGGGAAATAACTGTGAGGAAATTACCTTTTAAGTGTTACAGATTCAGATGTTAAGTAGCATAAAACCCCAGGGTGAGACCATTTTTGGCCCAGGGGTCATTATTTGAACACACCTGATAGTGGTATATTAGGTGATGCTTCATACCAAATATCTTAGCTCTAGATTATGTGGTTTCAGACAAAAAGATTTTTAAAGGTTTCCCTATATAAGTCTATGTAAAAACTACAAGCCCAAGGGCAGGGCCATTTTTGGCCCGGGGGTCATCATTTTAACAAACTTGGTAAAGGACCATTAGATGATGCTATATACCAAATATCAAAGCTCTAGAAATTGTGGTTTCAGAGAAGAAGATTTTTAAAGATTTAAAAAAAAAACCTGTAAAAGTAGTGGGGCGGGGCCATTTTTTGCCCGGGGGTCATGATTTTAACAAAACTGATAGAGGACACCCTAAGGTACATTTCTGTGAAATTTGGTTGAAATCCTCCCAGTGGTTTAGGAGAAGAAGTCATTTGAAATAAAAGTGAACGGACAGACGGACGGACAGACGGACAGACGGACAGACGGACAGACGGACGACGGACGACAGGCGGTCACAATAGCTCACCTTGAGCCTTTGGCTCAGGTGAGCTAAAAAGGTAAAACGTCCAAGAGTAAGACTGTCCCAGCTAAGACTAGTCAAACCAAAGCAAGTCAAGGTTGTAAACCTGGCACTATAAAGTCACAAACTGATATGTTGGACTTTTCTAAATTATCAGCAAAAGACTGTTTTTTTACTATTCTTTGAAGGAAGGTCTTGGCTTGCAAATTTCCATGGCTTCAGAGGAGGACATGGATCAGGTTTTTGGATCACATCATCTGGATGAGCTTCCTAATCTTCATGTGTCACTGGACAGACATGATTTGTCAGATAATGATATAGTTAGATTATGGTCAACAGGCAGACAATGACCTGAGTAATAACTTTAGTGCTGCCCTGTTTGAAGGGAGTGATCCTTGTGACACTATGTGGCAGTTGCCCAAGTTAATGGCACCAGAAAAGGGGCCTCCTATTGCTGCCAATTTGGCTAAGTTAGTTAATACGGCGTGCACAGTGCCCTGTGACACAGACAACATTGTTGGAAAATATAGTATTCCAGGTAATTGTGTTAGTTTGGGTGCTCCTTTAGTTAATCCGGAAATTTGGAAAGTTTTAGATAAGAGGGCACGTTCTCAAGACAGGGGCGTCACAGATATACAGAACTTACTTTCAGTTAGCATGATGCCTGTGATAAAATTGGCAGACTTGTTGAAGCCCCATATTCAGAACAATAAAGAGGCTAAAGGGTTTATGTCTGATGTTCTCACCCTTATTGGACAGGTGCAGTACCAACTGTCAGTCAGGAGAAGGTACATGATTAGGCCTAATCTGAATAGAAAGTACTTCAACTTGTGCAATGTTAATACTCCGATCTCAGATCAGTTATTCGGAGATGATATTGTTAAGGAGATAAAGAATTGTGATGCTGGCATCTGTCTTGGTAAGGAGGTACAGTACAGTACAGAGGTTGGGTCGAGGTTTTATGACCCGACCATTCAGAGGTGCTAGAAGAGGGTATTCTGGACCCTACGAACAGAGGTATGCACCATATCCACAGAGGACTCAATACAGAGGTCAGTATGGTGGTGGTAGGTCCTTTGGACAACGTGGTAGGAGACCAGTCTCAGCTACTGTAACATCAGAGCAGTCAAAAAACTAGAGGTAGGCAATGTTGGTCGGTTGAAACATCATGTTCATGTTTGGGAACAGTATACACAGGATCCTTGGATTCTTCAAACTATTTCAGGTTACAGAATTGAATTTGATGAAATTCCTATACAAAGTAGAGTACCGAATGAGATACCATTTAATACTGAACAAAGACAAATTGTCAGTAATGAGGTAAAAGCATTGCTTGATAAAGGGGCTATTGTTCAGTCACAGCATGAGTTGAATGAGTATATCTCTACTATTTTCATAGTACCTAAACCAAATGGGAAATTTCGCCCGGTTATCAACCTGAGGTATTTGAATGAATCTGTTCATTATGAACATTTTAAACAAGAGACTTTTCAGGTTGTAATGGATTTGATCCAAGAAAATGATTTTTTTCACTAGTATAGATTTGCAGGATGCTTATTTTTCTGTACCCATACATGAAGATGATCAGAAGTTTTTGAAGCTTTAACCATACTTTGTACAAGTTTGTTTGCTTACCTTTTGGTTTATCCTCAGTCCCTAGATTGTTTACTAAGATTCTGAAACCTATTTATTCATGGTTTAGATTTCATAGTATCAGATGCTCATACTACATTGATGACTCTTTGAATATGAATCAGTCAAGTGATGTTTGTCTAGTCAATTCCGACAAGCTTATCGAGGTTCTTTGTTCTCTTGGGTTTCCCATAAATAGAAAGAAATCAGTTCTGGTTCCTACCCAGAGAATAGTATTTTTGGGGTTTGTGATTGATTCTGTGCTTTTTATGATTTTTTTGACACAGGAGAAAGTTGATAAAATCATAGATAGGGCAAAACAGTTGCTCTCTCAGAATAGGGTCAAAGTCAAAAGCATCGCCTCTTTTATTGGTCTCACAGTGAATGCCTTTTTTGCAGTTTTGGAGGCTAGAATGCATTATAGGAGTTTAGAAAGAGACAAGATTAGAGGTCTTGGGAATAGTCAAAATTTTGAAAACCTGATGGCGCTAAGTTCGGAAAGTAGGGATGAGTTGAGATGGTGGTTGGATGTTTCAAAGAATAATGGCAAGAAAATTTGTCAGAAAAGTGTTTCTTTTCACTTGTATACTGATGCCTCAAATCTAGGTTGGGGTTGTTTTGTTTCGGAAACTGGCCAACATGCCAATGGTCGTTGGAATGACAAAGAAAAGGGTTGTCATATTAATGTTTTGGAGCTGTTAGCAGCATTTCATTCTCTTAGGTCATGTTTTCCTAAACATTGTAACTTACATATAGAGATACATTCTGATAATGTGACATGTGTGTCCTACATTTCTGATATGGGAGGTATGTCTTCTGTTATCATGGATAGGTTAGCCAAGGAGATATGGGAATGGTGCATAGAGAGAAACATTTATTTATCTGCTGTTTATGTGCCAGGTGAGGTCAATGTCGATGCAGATTTTTACTCAAGGAATTTTTCAGACTCCACGGAATGGATGCTGAAAAAGGAGATCTTTGATAGGCTCTGTAAGCATTTCTTTACACCAGATATAGATTTGTTTGCATCCAGGTTGAATAAACAGTTGGATGTGTTTGTATCCTGGTTTCCAGAGCCTGGATGTTTCTGTAATGATGCCTTTTCCATTTCTTGGAAAGAGTTTCGTCCATTTTTGTTTCCTCCTTTTGCTTTGGTAGGTAAAGTTATTAACAAAGTTGTCTTAGATGAAGTAGAGGAGGCTTTGTTAGTATTTCCTTTTTGGAAGTCTCAGTCATGGTTTCCTCTTATACTAGCTAATGTAGTTTCATTTCCTATTTGACTGCCTAGACACAAAGATTTACTTTACCTTCCTTATAATAGGAGAGGTCATCCGTTAGGGAGGAGTCTGGGAATGATCAGGCAATCTCTCCAAGGTAATGGAGTTTCACCAGGTGCTCAGGACATCTTGTTATCGGCGTGGAGGCCAGGGACCAGAAAGCAATACGGGCTGGCATGGAGTAGATGGTTTACTTGGTGTCGTAAGTCCAGGGACTGTAGTCCCTTTCAGACGTCTGAAGGTATAGTGATTTCCTACTTACATTCTTTGTTTCAGGACGGGAAGTCTTATTCTGTGTTAAATATTCATAAAGCAATGTTGTTGCAGACATTACCTTTTTTCGGCAATTCATGGTGTTCCGATGTGTTTCTTTTGAAGAAATTTATGAAAGGTATCTTCTATAACAAACCTCCGATACCGAGATATAAGACTACATGGGATGTTTCTGTGGTTTTGAATTTCTTGAAAGACTTGTATCCTTTGAAAAAGTTATCTATGAAATTGCTGACATTTAAGACTGTAGCTTTAATAGTTCTTTCATGTGCACCTCGGGCCCAGACTATGGTTTCTATGAACTTGGATTTTATGAAGATTAGAAAACATCATATTTTATTTGTTTTTCCTTCTATGCTGAAAACTACCAAGGTAGGTAGTAGTTATCAAATGTGTTTAGAGCATTTTATGGAGGAGAATCTTTGTGTAATGGATACTGTATTGTTTTATTTAGACAAAACCAGGAAGGTAAGAAAGTCTAGGAGTTTGTTAATTTCTTATGTTACTTTTGATTCTGTCACTACTAGTACTGTGGCTAGATGGTTGAGAACTGTTCTAGACGTGTCTGGGATTGACATTTCTGTATTTAAGGCACATTCATATAGATCTGCCTCTACTTCGGCTGCATTTGATGCAGGCTGTTCCCTTGATAGGGTTCTTAAGACTGCAGATTGGAAGAGTAGTAAGAATTTCTACAAGTTTTACTATAGGTCTAAACCAGTGTCGGACAAGACATTTACTACAGCAGTGTTGGAACATTAGTGTTTGTATGAACTTGTTTACAGTTTACTAGTCATGCTTTTGGCATTACATTGAGATTATAGGTATTATATCTCTGAGACATTATGGTATATAGTTGCCTTTTTGGGCCTATTACAGTGATTGCTTGATTTATATTGATAGTTTATTAAATTGTTTCTTTTGTACCTTGTGGTTGTTTTGTGGTTGTTTGTAGCTTGAAGTTTTTAAAGATGCTGTCTATACATGCAAAAGCCAAAGGCTTTATGGAAAATAATGTTCCCTCATCCAAGCCTTAGTGAGGGATGAGGGCCATTATTGTAGTAAAGCCGGAGGCTGAGCATGTAGACACCCCCCCTTTTATGTTTATGTTTATGAGTATTTATACCATTACTTGTTCCCTCCCATCTTTTTTTTACTTGTATATCTCTTCAAGCAACAAAGCTGAATGATTTAAATAATGATTTGGGGGTTTCTCTTCCGTACGCGTGTGGTTAGATACGGTATACTTCCGGGTCGGTTAAAACGCGATACACATGGCATATGCGGGACAATATGCTGTCTATACATGCTCAGCCTCCGGCTTTACTACAATAATGGCCCTCATCCCTCACTAAAGCTTGGATGAAGGAACATTTTTCTTAAGGGGTACCCCCTTAGCGAAATTTTGAAAAATATTTTTCTTCTCCCGATCTCGCTGAAACTTGGCAGGATTGTAGAGCTATATTTCTTGAGTAACTTTCATTCTTATCTTCCTGTTCAATTAGCTCTATTTAAAGAGCTGGAGCTCTCCCGAGAGAGGTACGCCCCTTGATTTTAGACATTCAAGGGCACGTAACTCGGTGAAAAATGGTCCGATTTCAATTCTGACTTCGGTTCTGAGCTCTGGATTCCATCAGCGATATGATAAACATAATATATTGTTATCCTACCTTACAGTAGAAAAAAAAATATCGATTTTTGGAACCTCTCACATGTACCAAAAATGGCAAACTTTTTTTTGGCTGCTTCGATTTCAATGAAACTTCACACAATGTCATGTTCAGATCCTTATTCTAAGCATTTCGTTTTCATATATTTATGTTTGAATCCTTCTCCTTGTGCTCGAAACAGAGCGCTACTCTTCTTTATTACAAGCTTGGGGACCCTAATCCCTGCTTGGGGACCCATAGTCCAAGCTTGGGGACACATCGACCAGTGAGCTGGGGACCCAAAGTCCAGTTCGGGGGACCCTAAAGCCTGTGGGTCCCCGATAGTCCAGACAACGGGGGACCCACTATAGACCGCAGGTCCTCCGTAGTCCATTAGCATAAGTCCCCCGTCGACCACTCAACCCTAACCCTAAACCTAATTAGGGTTATAGAAATGTGTATGTGGCTCATGGGTCCCTGACCAAGTTAGGTAGGAGGGATAGGGGAAGGTTTGGGGGAGGGTTTGGACTCGTAAAATTGTAGCAGGCTGTGAGGAGGTAACTATACAAAACAAATGGTTTCTGATCTAACAAGATTCGAACTTGAAATGCTAACGCTACCCCCTTAATGAGCAAGGATTAGGCCCGGATTTGGTCAATGCGTAAGGATATCTAATCCCTCTAGACCCTTTTTTTGCTTTTTATTACCACTGGCGTTTTAAGAAATTGAAACAATTTGGACAGAAGAAGATCCATAAGATGAGGTATAGTTTCGCTGTAACCCAAGCTCTTGAATTTATCTGACCTCAAGATCAACTTTTTGACTTTTGAGGGGTTTAGCGTCCGGACCTGTTGCAATTGAAAATTTAGGTCAAAATTAGTGGGGTAAAGCTTTAAAAAGCTTTATGTGACCTTTGGAAGGTAAAAAAAAATAAAACCCTAAATTGTTTTTTTTTTTACCTATGCGGCTCAGGGACATTTTGGGTCGTTTTTCCTCTATCCTATAAGTCTATAAATAGAGACAAAAATTCAAAAAAATCAATGTCAGAAAAAGTCACTTTTTGGTACACCCCTACTCAATTGTTTCACTCATATCTCAGGAACTAAGAGGAATTTTGACAACGGTTTTCAAAATCCTGGAGAGGAATAAAATCTTTACTCACATACATCTAACCTCAGGATCTCTTGCAGTTTTAGGGACTTAACTTTTCCGCGAAAATTTAGGCATTTTTGACTTCGCTGTTTTGGGGACCCCTTGTGACAACGGATTCCTGTGATATATCTCACAGACATAGGACCCGACTTTTAGTGACGCAGAATTAAAGTGTAGTCTTTTTTCTTTAATTTGCCTTAAAAAGAATATCAGAAGTACAATTTTCAACTTCCAATTTTTTGATTGGGTGGTAATCTTAAGTTTGAGCATCAATGATTTCACTCCTCGATATTAGTAAAGACGGGTATAGGTAGAATAAACATATCTATACAGGTCCTATAAATTTCGCCTTAAAGAGACCTATGAACAATTCAAAGCTGAACCTTCTCTCAAACTTCCGCAATGGCCTTATGCTGTACCTGGTAATTTCGAATGGCCCAAGAGTTTCAGCACTAATGAATATGACAACTGAGGAAGTATTAAATGGGGAAGAGTGCATAGTGCAGGACATGACATATCATGTGATCCATGTCTCCTTACATAAGACATCTGCCACCAGGGAGGGCCATGGCATTTACAGTTAAAACTGTTTACCAGATGATGGTACACTTGCTCGAATACGTTAAAACCACTTTTGGAGAGGAAGACAGTAGGGTGTTTCGGACTGCCTCAGGTGCCATATTCAGCTTGCAGAGCAGTGTAAACCACTGCCTACAATCCGAAAAGCGGCGATCTGGTGCCTACACTAAATTCGGCAGGTTTTCCATCACTCTTCATAAGAAGAGTCTGAACTGGCTTGCAAGAGATAGGGACGCCAATAAAGGGGCAGAAATAGCTGATCAGCTGATGCACTCAAAGCAAACAGCTGATCGTTTCTACCATGTGGCATCTTCTAACAAAAGAAGTGCAAAAACCATACACTGGTTGAATGAGTGTCATGATCAGGATTTACAGGAGTCATCAAAAGGGGATACATCCGAATATGAACCATCAGAAGATATTATCAGTGACACTGAGTATTCTCCTTCTACAGATGAGACCAACTTACCCAGATTAAGCCAGGCCCTAAGTCCTGACGATTATAGGCAAGATATCCACAACATGTTTAAGGAGTGACCATTCGCAGACTTCCAGGAAGAGGCAAAAGTGTGTGGCGTGAGGACTTCCCAGGCCAAGCTGCAAAAGGACCTAACAGAGGAATTGCAGTTGCGTGACAATGACTTGGCCAGGGAAGTATTCACGTACCTCGACATTGACTCCTCGACAGACACTGCGTACAAAGACAGCCTCTTGACCCTGATCTCCTTAGAGATAGGAAGATTCTACAGCGCAACAGAACCTGTTAAAACTTTAAAGACCAGAAAGGCCGACAAGGGCAAAAAGCGCCCTGCACCCTTCATGGCTAAAAAAAGGCCTAAAGTTACAAAGAGGTATAAATTCAGCCAAGATGAAACTGAAAGAATAAAAACCGTTTATAAAAACCTTATAGATGGAATACTGTCTGGCAATTGTTTGTCACAACAGGGGACAATCTCTATGATAGGGATGGGAAGAGAAAGTTAAATCTTTGGGATTTTAGTGTCACTATAAAATGAACGACACCAACATTTTTACTATTTATTTTTTTAATTCAGGTAATACAATATCATATTTAATAACCGATTATCGGTCATTCGATAATAAAACTATCCGTGTTGTCAACGTGTAGCCGTGTGGGCATAACTCCTTCTCTAAACACACGTTACGGCAGATAAAATAGGTGTTAACTTCTATACCTTTGAATTTTTAATAGATACAGCTGTAGTATGAAAATAATAATTTTCAAATGCAATCGAAGTGAGAACCGAGTCACAGAATAGAACTCGCCGGAAGTGTTTTTGCATTATCCCCCTTGGTGAAAATCTGACAGCTGAAACGCTTATACTTTGTTGTTGGGTCTGTTGTCTTATCTTTGAGAAAACAAGTAATTACATTTATTCATTGGTCGGATTTGTTTTGAAAACCCGTTTTAATTGAACAATATCTTAAACATCTGGGGCCAATACACTTGCAGTCCGCTGTTATGAGGTATCCAGACATGCATAAACTTCGTCAAATTTGTAATATTTTTGAATAATAGTAACAAGTCTACCGATTAACCGGTCGAAAGAATGAACGATTAATCGGTTGGTGAAAAATCGTATTGACATCCTTAATGAAAACAGCCAAATCAGAGGGGGGTGGGGCTCTGACTTAGGTAACCCTATCACATTTGGGTCATTGGGACAAGTTTAAAGTGACTTCCGGCCACATTTCTAAATATGTCAAAGAACAAAATTTATGTTGTTCAGAAAGTCACTCTACATTTTACATTTTTGGTACCTGTGAGGGGTCCCAAATATCGAGAAAAATTATTTTGCTCAAAGGTAGGATAACTATATATTTTTGGAAAGAGCATAGACGAGTTCAGAACCAAAGTCAGAATTGAAATCGGATCATTTTTCACCGAGTTGCGTGTCTAAAATCAAGGGGGGTACCTCACTTGGAAGAGCTCCAGCTCCCTAAATAGAGCTAAATGAACAGGAAAGTAAGAATGAAAGTTACTCAAGAAATACATCTCTACAATCCTGCCAAGTTTCAGCGAGATCTGGAGAAGAAAAATATTTTTCAAAATTTCGCTAAGGGGTACGTACGATTTCTATACATCATTGGAAAGGACTAGTCTAGACAATTTCAGAACCGAAATTCTTTTGGAAATCAAACCATTTTTGGCCGAGTTACGTGCAGTTGAAAATAATTTAGGCAATATTTGAGTGACTCTTGATGCATTGGGTTACCTGGACCCGTTGTAACTCAGTTAATTCAAGATCTGTTGTACTTACATTAACATTTAGTATAGGGGCTCAGGGTCCAAGCTAGTAGGAAATGTATCATTTTAGAAAGTATAAGTAAACAGTTTGGCTCTAGATCACTTACAGCATCCAGTTAGGCAATATGAGTGTATTTTGATGCATTGGGTTTAAGCTGGACCCGTTGTAACTCAGTTAATTGAAGATCTGTTGTACTTATATTAACATATCCTATAGAGGAGAGTGCCAGCTACACAAAAATGTATAGTTTTAGTAGGTATAAGCAAACAGTGAAGCTCTAGATCAAGTACCGCCTCTAGTTAGGCAAAATGTTTGAGTGATTTTTGATGGAGTGTGAGTTACCATAGGCGCAGCCCCAATGTGTGGGCGACTTGTAACTCAGGAAATTGAAGATCTGTTGTACTTATATCAAGATATGTTATAGAGGAGGGTCTAAGCTACACGAAAATGTATAGTTTTAGTAGGTATAAGCAAACAGTGAAGCTCCAGATCAAGTATCGCATATATTTAGGCAAAATGTTTGAGATAACCATTGGGCTGCTCCAAGCGCACCCCAATGTGTTTATGGGGGGACTTGTAACTCAGCTAATTGAAGACCTGTTGTACTTATATTTACATATCCTATAGAGGCGGGTCCAAGCTACACAAAAATGTATAGTTTTAATAGGTATAAGCAAACAGTGAAGATACAGATCAAGTACCGCCTCTAGTTAGGCAATATTTGAGTGATTTTTGATGGAGTGTGTTACCTGGACCAGGTGTAACACAGATAATTGAAGATCTGTTGTACTTATACAGTAAAGTTCCGCTTAACGACCGGTCTAATGTCGGACACACCAAAGACTGTAGAATTGGTTGAATCGCAGACCAGTCCAGCTGACAGGTAAGTACTATTACCCTTTGTTTACTGATGGTTTCAAGCGGAATAGTGCATCAGTGATTAACCCATTACCCCCATAGGCTATTTTTAGATACGAAAATATGACCACTTTTTAAAAGAACGGAATATTTTCCTTCATATTTTATTGCCCGTAGGGTCCGTTATTAAGACCGTACCGCTATTACGTAATACAACCACTAATCCCAGAACAAAAGGACCACTTGGTGTTGTTTTAGGGTCCGATATTAAGGGCAGACATTCAGTGGAATTTCACACCTCGGCGGTGAAAAAACACATCCAAGTTTATGCAAACAATCATTTTATCGAAAGTTGACAAGAAAAATTATTATCACCATGAAACATGATCATGTAATAAAAAGATGGACTTCCAAAGATTTTTCCCTTGTTCTATTGTCCTTTATAGCAATATGTGCTGAAGATGTTTCACCCCTGACACGATTTATATTTTATACTCAACCCTACAGATGGTAACATATCTCTAAATTTGACTTTAATAACAAATGTTGAGTCAACACAGGTTCACTAACACCTGTCTAACAAACAAGAGGGCCAGAATGGCCCTGAAGCGCTCACCAGACAAACAGAGGAGAAGATTTTCAAAGTTTTCACTATATGTTTCTATAGAAAACTAGTCTGCCCTGGGGCATGGCTAATTTTGACCCAATTTATATAACTTTTGTAGAGGACCTGAACATGATGCTATGTGCTAAATATGAAAGATGAGAACCTTCCAGTTTCAGGCGAGAAGATTTTCAAAGTTTTCACTATATGTTTCTATTTAAAATTGGCTACCCCTGGGGTGGGGCCAATTTTGAACCCTGGGGCATAATTTATATAACTTTTGTAGAGGACCTGAACATTATGCTATGTGCAAAATATAAAAGCTGAGAACCTTCCAGTTTCAGAGAAGAAGATAATCAAAGATTTCACTATTTGCTTCTATTGAAAACTGCCCACCCCTGGGGCGGGGTCAATTTTGACCCAAGGGCCATAATTTATATAACTTTTGTAGAGGACCTGAACATGATGCTATGCACCAAATATGAAAGCTAAGAACCTTCAAATTTCAGAGGAGGTGGTTTTCAAACTTTTTAATATTTGTTTCTATTGAAAACTGCCCACCCCTGGGGCGCGGCCAATTTTGATCCCGGGGCCATAACTTATATAACTTTTGTAGAAGACCTGAACATGATGCTCTGTGCGAAAGATTAAAGCTGAGAGCCTTTCAGTTTCAGAAGAGAAGGCTTTCAAAGATTTCACTATTTGTTTCTAGTGAAAACTTCCCACCCCTGGGGCGGTGCCAATTTTGACCCCCGGCAATAATTTATATAACTTTTGTAGAGGACCTGAACATGATGCTATGTGCCAAATATGAAAGCTGAGAGCCTTCCAGTTTCAGTGAAGAAGATTTTGAAAGATTTCACTTTTTGTTTCTATTGAAAACTGCCCAGCCCTGGGGCCGGGTTAATTTTGACCCAAGGGCCATAATTTATATAAATTTTGAAGAGGACCTGAACATGATGCTATGTGCCAAATATGAAAGCTGAGAACTTTCTGGTTTCAGGAGAAGATTTTCAAAGTTTTACTATATGTTTCTATTGAAAACAAGGCACCCCTGGGGCAGGTCAATTTTGACCCCAGGGCCATAATTTATATAACTTTTGTAGAGGACCTGAACATGATGCTCTGTGCCAAATATGAAAGCTGAAAGCCTTCCAATTTAAGAGAAGAAGATTTTGAAAGATTTCACTATTTGTTTCTATTGAAAACTGCCCACGCCTGGGGCGGGGCCAATTTTGACCCCAGGGCCATAATTTATCTAACTTTCGTTGAGGACCTGAATATGATGCTATGTGCCAAATATGAAAGCTGAGAACCTTCTGGTTTCAGAGGAGAAGATTTTCAAAGTTTTACTATATGTTTCTATTGAAAACAAGGCACCACTGGGGCGGGCCAATTTCGACCCCAGGGCCATAATTTATATAACTTTTGTAGAGGACCTAAAGATGATACTATGTGCCAAAGATGAAAGCTGAGAACCCTGTAGATTCAGAGAAGATTTTTAAAGGTTCAAATTGTTGACAACGGAAGACGGACGACGCACGCCGACGGACGACTGACATCAGGCAATCACAAAAGCTCACCCTGAGCACATTGTGCTCTGGTGAGCTAAAAAACGGAAATAACAGGTACGCGATCATGACCACTGAAACGCTTTCAATGCTATTCTATTTAAAGCACTCCTCCTCCACAGCTTCGTGATGATCGAGACTGTTGGTTCCCGAATCTGATAGCATATGGTTCCCAAATCTAGACGCGGTAAATATGAACTTATGGTCTTGTCCAGGATAATGACACTTTGCAGACACTTTTGGACATGGACACTTTACTTGTGCCACGTACTAATGAAACTTTTTTTATGAACACAAGATAATTTTATACTAGTATGTGCAGTTTACTTCTGTGATTAGACGCACAATAAAAATTAGACACACAAGGGATATTTGTACTTAAAACAAGAGAGTCGTCACAGGTGACAAATGCTCCCAAAGTGTTTGACACCGAAATGCATTTTGGCGGAAAAACAATACAATGTAATGCAGGTGTAACATGAAATTTTGATGCTGTTAAAAATGACACAGGAGTCAGTTCTCAACATTAGAAACAGAACCTTTGACGATTATGATAGCTAAGAAAAGAGCCAAGGGTCGAAACTTAATTAAAAAGGACCCTAGGTCATTCTCAACGTTAAAAAGGACCCTGGGTTGATTGTCAACGTTAAAAACAGATCCTGGGTAAATTCTTAATGTTTTAAAAAAAGACACAGGGTCAAATTTCAATGTTAAACAAGTACCGCATAAGGTACATAATACGCCCACTTGCAAACTTTCTCTGATTCAACATGCCTTACAAGTGTTGACATTTTCTAATCTGTGCTCAGATCTTGATTTCCATATTAAGGTGATACTATTTTTTAACAAGGCAGTCCAAAGGACAGCTATATCCCCCACCGCCGCCACCTAAATTAAGACATTGACCTTAAGGTGATACAATGGGTTTTAAAACTGCATTTCATGCATTAGGATAAGACAACACAAGACAAGATAGTATTTCAATTCGGTTAATATTTGACTCAAGTTTTATGAAAATCCTTCAAATGGTTTAGAAGATTGGAGCGGACACGAAATGTAATGGAAATTGAAGATTAAATCACTTGGCCTTCAAATGTGACCTTGACCTTGAGCCGACATGACTGCCACATATGTTCTGCACATTGTCTCAACGTGGTTAACACTTGAGGCAAGTTTCTTGAAAATCCTTCAAGGGGTATAGGAGATAACGAAAGTATAATGGAAATTGAAGGTAAGAACACTTGATCTTCAAATGTGACCTTGACCTTGAGCCGACATGACTGGCACATGTGTTCTGCACATCGTCTCAATTTAGCTAACATTTAACTAAACTTTTATGAAATTCCTTCAAAGGCTTTAGAAGATATGGAGCGGACACGAAAATGTAACGGAAATTAAAGGTTAGAACACTTGACCTTCAAACGTGACCTTGACCCAACATGACTGCCGCATGGGTTCTGCACATCGTCTCAATTCATTTAATATTTGACTCAAGTTTTATGAAAATCCTTCAAAGGGCTTAGAAGATATGGAGCGGACACGAAACTGTAATGGCAACTGAAGGTTTAAACACTTGACCTTCAAATGTGACCTTGAACTTGAGCCGACATGACTGCCACATGTGTTCTGCACATCGTCTTAATTTGGTTAACATTTGACTCAAGTTTTATGAAAATCCTTCAAAGGGTTTAGAAGATATGGAGCGGACACGAAATGTAATGGAAATTGAAGATTAAATCACTTGACCTTCAAATGTGACCTTGACCTTGAACCGACATATCTGCCACATACGTTCTGCACATCGTCTCAACTTGGTTAACATTTGAGGCAAGTTTCTTGAAAATCCTTCAAGGGGTATAGGAGATATGGAGCGGACACGAAATTGTTATGGACAGACAGACAAACAGACGGACGGACAGACAGACGAAGGCCATTCCTATAACCCCTCCTCCGCTATGCGGTGGGGGATTAATAATTAGAACTAGAGGTTTGTTTTTGTCACAAAAACAGATGTCTCCCCCTCCCAACCTCTTTCCAATTCACAAGTGTAATGTCTGTAACTCCAAACTTATCAGGGTCTAATTTTTAAGTCATCAGGGGCAATAACTCCAACATTGTCAGGGGGAGACAATTCAAAAGCCCCAGGTACACAAAAGCACATGCTAGTCAACATTCTTGTGAAGTTTGGTGACTCTAGTACAAGTGGTTTCAGAGATACATGTGACACAAAGTAAAGTTTCTCTTATTTTAAGT
The DNA here is from genome assembly GCA_963576725.1 of Azorinus chamasolen. Lineage (NCBI taxonomy): Eukaryota > Metazoa > Mollusca > Bivalvia > Cardiida > Solecurtidae > Azorinus > Azorinus chamasolen. The sequence goes on along the minus strand of OY755237.1, from coordinate 82,946,500 downwards.
CATAAGGGGCAGTAACTCCAAAGTTATCAGGGGGAGACAATTTGGTGACTCTAGCCCTACTGGTTTCAGAGATACACGCAGCACAAAGTTTCTCTAATTCTAAGTTATCATATCAGGGGCAGTAACTCAAGAATTATCAGGGGGAGACAATTAAAAAAAAAACCAGGTGCACAACAACTCATGCTGGTCAAGATTCCTGTGAAGTTTGGTGACTCTAGCCCTAGTGGTTTTAAAGATATGCATGACACAAAGTTTCTCTAATTTTAAGTATTCATATCAGGGGCAATAACTCCAAAGTTATCAAGGGGAGACAATTCAAAATTCCCAGGTGCACAACAACTCATGCTGGTCAACATTCCTGTGAAGTTTGGTGACTCTAGCCCCAGTGGTTTCAGAGATATGCACGACACTAAGTAAAGTTTGTCTAATTTTAAGTCGTCAGGGGCAGTAACTCCAAAGTTAACAGGGGGAGACAATTCAAAAAACCCAAGAGCAAAACAACTCATGCTAGTGAACAATCCTGTGAAGTTTGGTGACTCTAGCCCTACTGGTTTCAGAGATACTCGCGACACAAAGTTTGTATAAATTTAAGTATTCATATCAGGGGCAATAACTCAAGAATTATCAGGGGGAGACAATTCAAAAACAATAGGTGCACAACAACTCATGCTGGTGAACATTCCTGTGAAGTTTGGTGACTCTAGTACTAGCTGTTTCAGAGATACGCGCGACACAAAGTTTTTCTAATTTTAAGTCATCAGGGGCAATAACTTCGAAGTTCTCAGGGGGAGACAATTCAGAAAACCCAGGTGCACAACAACTCATGCTGGTGAACATTCCTGTGAAGTTTGGTGACTCTAGCCCAACTGGTTTCAGAGATACCCGTGACACAAGTTTGTGACGGACAGACAGACAGACAGACAGACAGACAGACAGACAGACAGACGGACGGACGGACGGACGGACAGACAGACAACTCTGGCAAAAACAATATATCTCCCCATAAATGGGGGAGACATAATTCTTCCAGTTGAATTGCAAATTTTTATGATAGAATTACAGTTTGTCCTTGGACAGACTGTGATTGGAATCTGTACTTGTAGAATCCTTGATGGTCCTTACGATGTATGAGGATCAGAGTCAGTCCAAGGAGAGAATGCGAAAACAATCTGTCCTAGGAGAATCGAAGATTGTCCTGAATCGCAATTTCCACTGTGACATATTCATTGAGGAAAGGGTTAACACAAATTTATTCAGTGTTTGCAATAGAACTCGTTCAAGATGTTCAGAGTCTCAGTATTGCTTATTAGAGAAAAGGATAAGAATAGATTAAGGAATTTCATAACATTGTTAGATTTGGCTGGAGTTGATTCTCGTCTTCATAGAAATGCCTTCTCACCTTTCACAAATAGTGTAGACCCAAGATCAGACAGCTCTAGAGTTAGCTGTATTTGTTAACAGAATTTGACAAACTTGGTTCTGCAGATTCTTTAGGGTGAAAACCTCACCCTAGTCTTTCAATAAAACTCATGAGATCATCAACTTTTCAAAATACTGTGAAAAAGTTGATCTAAAAAGATAAAGAAGCTGGTCACAGCTCTTGTTTTACAAAGTTTGACAGTGCTGAATGAAATTTCTGTATGCTCTTTAAAGACACTGTAACATGTTTAAACATTTCATATCATGTTTCAACAACTATGATAGTAGAGGAGTCTAAACATGTTTGATCATTTTCATAACACGTTTTATCATGTTCTGTACATGTTGAAACATGTCTGACACAATAGAATATGTTTGTTTTCTCTTTTGATCATGTAACTTCCTTTTCATGTTTTTAAAACACATTTGAACATGTTAAAAACATGTTTTACTGTATTCAGAACATGTTCAGATGCAAACTGCCAACCATGATAGACCATGATCACATTTGACTATGTTTGATCATGGTGCCATTTAACTCACATGTTCAATCGTGTTTAAACATGTTCAAAACACAGTTGAAACATGATCAAACATGTCTACAGAACATGATAAAAATGTTATAAAAATTATCAAACATGTTTCAATCATGTTATTTTCGCTAGGGTTAAAGACATCAGCAAGCAGACTGGGGGCCCATACCCTGTCTCTCAGGGAACCTATATACAGGCTCCTTACCAAACTCAGAAAGTATGTCCAGGAGAGGTTTGGACTGATTGTTTAGGGCATACACAGGGTCTCCATTCAGTGTGCAGACCACTATAAACACCTGTCTGCAGGCTGAATGGAGACGCTGCGGTGCATATAAGACATTTGGCAGGTTTAATGCCACACTTAACAGAAAGAGCATAACATGCCTCTCTAGGGACTGCGACCCTAATAAAGCTAATGAAATCGCGGACCAACTAAGACACTCAAAACAAACGGCCGACCACTTCTGTCACATAGCTACGGCCAGTTAACGTTCAGCCAGCACTGTGCACTGACTGAACGAGGAAAGTCAGAAAGATAAGACAAGTGAGAGTGAGATTGAGGCATCTGGGGAATCAGAAGAGTCAACTGTTAGCATTGACAAGGACTCTTCTGAATCCTCAGATGATGAACCTACACAGTTCAAACACACGAGCCTTGACTTCATGCAGGAAGAATTCAGGAACTGCATGCTTCAAATTTCCAGGGACAGAGATCTCTCAAGCTTCCATGAGGAGGACAGACTCTATGGAGTCCGTCCTTCTCAGGTGAGACTGCAGAGACACCTGGAGCAGCAGTTAGAGTGTTTTGCCATTGACCTCAACACAGAAATCATTGGATTCTTGGACATAGACCCAAATACCGAACGAGCCTCTCGCAACCGACTTGTGACTTTGTTTGCTGTAGAAATAGCAAGACATACGGCGGTTGCGAGAGGCTTACCAGATCAAGCTCTAGTTCAAAAAGGCCTGTTAAAAGACCAGGTAACCCTAACCCCAACCCTAGCCCTGCCAAAGTACCAAAGAAACAGACCCCTCAGATGAGGGTCAAGTTTTCTGAGGAGGAAACCCTCAAAATAAGTACTACATACTAAAAAATCATAACAGACATACTCTGCGGGAAGAGGTGCCTGACTTTGGCTGATGTCAGAGTGCACATTCACCTCTTTCCGCAGAGATCATGTCAACAGATCAGGGATAAGATTAAACACATCATTCAAATGAAGAGAAAGTTTAGGCCAGAGTAGGGCTAGGGTTGTGGTTAGACTTTTTTCAGAGACATGTCAAGAAACGTTCTCTGTTTTTCTACTTACAGTTAAACCTCTCTATTCTGACCACTAAAGTATGTTAAGTAGCAGGTGCTGAAGGAAGGTGAGGGTGAAACAGAAAGCTCTGGCAGGATAGTGAAGGATAGTGACATACCGTAATTCCTCTTATAGACGCTCCCGGGCGCGATGCAAAACGCAGACAGGGAGCTCTTATTTCATACATAAAATTCAGAGTTTTTACTTTGTCCGTCACGGTAGAGACTGTATAGGCTAAAGAATGATACATTACATACTCTGAAACTTAATCATATTTGCGCCGATATAAGACTTGAAATAACCCGCAGACATCCTACTTGGTTCATTTGTTGACCGAAATCATTTATTTCAAACTTAATCTTTGGTAGATTTATGACTTTTAAAGTGAAAGTAAGAATCGTATTTACCTTTCAAGGTTCAACTTCCGCTAGACTGCTCTGCAGTAAAATTATCAACGGAAGTTATGGGTGTGTAGGTACGGTCTAAACGGAAATGTTCGAAGACCCTTCCGCTTTACCGTAATACTTGTAAAATACTACTGTAGAATATGCACTACACAGAAATGGGGGAAACTGGACGAAGACGGAAATTGAGAACGAACAAACATTCTGGTTTAATCCGGTAGGCAAGTGGAGAAAACAGAATCACCTTTCCATTAGGTATGGGAAATAGTGACAGTTTTAAAATTAGAATTAAAGAGCGATATGTTGGTGAGTCGGTGTTAAATGGAAACCGAATTGATTGCAGAAGTGACATGTATACATGGTTTACAGCACCGAATAATCAGATACCAACGCTTTTCACCAACATAGCAAGTCAAGAGAAACAAAATAACATACCGGTATGCAACAACAGTATAAAATAGTTTCAGTGCAATTTGCTTTCCCTAATTACTACTAGTGATGATGCATTGAGTTTTCTTTTTCTTTGCCAACTTTTTGACTTCGAGGTGAGGTGGGTGGGGTAAGTTGACCCCCCCCCCCCGAAGGCTGTTCGAAGCGTAAATTATAGGGAGGGAGCTACTATTAGGGAGGGCGCTATAGAAAGGAGAAATACGGTAAGTGAAGTGTGCACCTGAGCAGCAGCTTTCTGTTTCATCTTCACCTTGCTTTAAGCGATCACCTGTATCTTCTCCTTTTAGGGGTCGTAATACAGAGGTTTACTCTGTTAGTTTGGATTTTTTTGTCCTTATTAAAATTGATTAAAACTTTATTGAAACCTTTGCATCTCTCTCTCTCTCTCTCTCTCTCTCTCTCTGTACCTGTCTGTCTGTCAGGTCCTTCAAACAGGGTCAACGTTCTATTTTTCAGACTGTCAACATGCCAACTCCATGCCATATCTGCGGGAAAAGGGTGGTGTTCCAGCCCTAAATAAAATGCCTTCACCACCTGTGCCAGTTTTGCGCACGCCAGTCATTAGTGTGTTATAACCTCTGCAGCATAAGTGAGATCACGCATGAACCTTGCTTCAGGTGTTGTATTATCCAGAGGAAGTTTAAGTGGGATGGACCAAGCAAATAAATGTTGATTGTGAACTCTGAACCTTGCTCCAGGTGTTACATCTATCACCTATTAAATGTAAAGCAAGGCAATAAATGTTGATTGTGACCTTTGCAGATTGTCACCTTTATTTTCCTATCACCAACCAGGGTATTTAGCTTGACTCAGATGACTCAGAAGGTTAATCAACAAGTGGATATCATTAGCTTTTTTTCTTTTTGCATACATGCAGGAGTGGCTTCAAGACATAAAATATCAGCCCCAGTTCACCAAAAAGGGACATCTGAAGAAGAAAGTAACTAGACATTTTGTTTCGCTCCAACTTCCAACATTTAAAATGCCCAAACACCAAGGAAATAAAGAATGCAATGGCAACAATGGAAGACATGTGCATTCCCGAAAGCTATAAACATTAAAAAGAAAATGAGTAATATAATAATAAAACTGAAACGCAAGTGATTCAATAAAAAAAAATGCCTTCACTGCCTGTGCCAGTTTTGCGCACGCCAGTTATTAGTGTGTTACAACCTCTGCAGCATAAGTGAGATCACACATGAACCTTGCTTCAGGTGTTGTATTATCCAGAGGAAGTTTAAGTGGGATGGACCAAGCAAATAAATGTTGATTGTGAACTTTGAACCTTGCTCCAGGTGTTACATCTATCACCTATTAAATGTAAAGCAAGGCAATAAATGTTGATTGTGACCTTTGCAGATTGTCACCTTTATTTTCCTATCACCAACCAGGGTATTTAGCTTGACTCAGATGACTCAGAAGGTTAATCAACAAGCGGATATCATTAGCTTTTTTTTCTTTTTGCATACATGCAGGAGTGGCTTCAAGACATAAAATATCAGCCCCAGTTCACCAAAAATGGACACCTGAAGAAGAAAATAACTAGACATTTTGTTTCGCTCCAACTTCCAACATCTAAAATGCCCAAACACCAAGGAAATAAAGAATGCAATGGCAACAATGGAAGACATGTGCATTCCCGAAAGCTATAAACATTAACAAGAGGGCCATTGGCCCTATATCGCTCACCTGAGTTACAGTAATATATTGACATTTTTCAGTGGACAACATTTCTAGCAGATGAAAGAAGCTTAGTCCACTGCTTTCACCCTTTCACTGCTGAATAAACTTGAACTGGATTCAGATCTAATACCAAGTGACTGGTTGACCAAGATCTAAACTGTTTACAACTTGTGCCATTTTTGCCTTAGCTCAAAATGCCTAAAACTGGTCTTTGAGAAATTCAAATGACGTCAATAAAGCTATGCAATTATACCTTGATCCAGGTATATAGGCAAATAAAGTGCTAGGCAGTACATAATGCCAGTTTTTGTGTGAAATGACCAATAAAAATATCTTTAAAAATCTTCTAACCCTTTCCCTCATATAAAGCTGTTTTCACGCATTAGCAAACAGAGTAGACCCAGATCAAACGACACCTATGGAATATAGATCTGATTCTACAGTTTTTATCAAAGCAAAAACTTCTCTTCACAAAAATAATGTGTTTTACGCATTAAAAATAAGAGTAGACTAGATTAGACGGCTGCTATAGAAGCTGTCTGATCAGGGTCTGCTCTGTTTGCATTTGACAAGATATAGATTTGATTTTACAGGTTTTATCAAAGCTAAAACTTCTCTTTATGGAAATAATTTTTTACGCATTAGCAAACAGAGTAGTCCCAGATAATTTTTTGTCAAAGCAAACAGGTAAGGGGTTAATAGGTGTTTAGAAATAATTCTAGCTCTAGGTGTGAATATCTGATGATAAGTCAATTAAAAGGGTCATTAGTTTTTTTAACAATTGAAATAGAGAAGAGTTACTAATTTTTTGAGTAACATTAATTATTGATCGACAATAATTTTGATTAACTTAAAGACATTATTTTTTTTAAAAATCAAATTAAAACAAATACAATTAGTAGCAAGGAGAAAAGACATTATTAAACACCTAAATTTCAACTAAATGCAATTAAACAAGAGTTGCATAATAAAATTTGTTAGAATAAATGATCATAATGAAACTATTTTTTTCCAATCACATAAATTAACTGCAGAAACAAACATAACATTGTGCAAAGACCTGTGAAACTAAAATGTTAACGGTTTATTCCAATGTCTCCCACATTTTGGTTGACAAAATTCCAATAAGTCCCACAATCAAGCCAGACAGGTAATTCAATGGAGCATGCATTAGACTATAGTCAGTATCAATTGATTGCTTTATAGGTTGCTTGAACTGGCCTACCTATAGAAAGAGAACAAATATATGCAGAAAACTGATAATTACAGTTAATGACTCAAACAAGATGATGGAAAAAGTTGAGGGTTGAATGTAATTTAAGTATAACATGTAATTAAGTCAGATTGCTTAATTAATAGACACTTAGTATTGTTTGTAATTGTATAAATCACATAAATCACATAATCAAAGTCATATTAAAATATTGTCTTTGATGCAATCGAAAAAATAAATTCTATTAAAGTCTGTCTGATCTTGGTCTACTCTGGTAAACTTTGCAAATGCGTGAAAACCTGTTTATTGACTGTTTCCAGCAGTTTATATCTTAAAATCCGTCTATTCTTGATGAGATGTTGAGTAATGTTATGAAGGAAAAACATATCTATTAAATTCCGTTAAATTCCATCTGATCTTGGTCTACTGTTTGCAAATGCATGAAAACACATTTATGTGAAGGAACTTGTTAAATTATGACTGTTTCAAGCAGTTTTGATCCCGATGAGATGCTTTGTGAAAGGTTTCAATACATATGTACACGAAATCCTGAACAGTTTGATGTATTTCACATTGCTAACAGTTTGGCTCCAGATCAGACACTGCATAAGGTGGTGTGTGATTTGGATTCAAACTGTTTGTTATGTATTTAAATTTAAGAAATACCTAATAGTTTCCTTAATATTTAATATTCTAAATATGGTAACTAGCATAATGCCTATTTTTTTCCTAAAATGACAATTTTTTAGTTAATTAAAAGTATTAAAATGAATCTATTGTTGGTATTATCTAATTTAAGAAATACCTATTATTTTCCTAAATATTTAACTCTTTGCACATAATGTGGCGTCTCATGATTCTCATCATAATCATCATGATTACCTATGCAAACAGTGTGGATCCAGATGATAATGCAGTGTCTCATCAGGATGCAAACAAGGGGGGGGGGGGCATATGCATGATCATGTTTTCTTAGCTTAGGATTTCCAATATCTCCCACATCTAATTTGAGAGACATTGGTAACATCTAGCTGTATAGCACTCACACTATGGGGTTAATAGGTCAACATTCCTTTCCAAATCCCTTTAATGTTTCGTCTGCAACAAAAAGTTATTGTCATCTGCTTCAATTCTTAAAATAAACTTACTTTCATTTTTTTTCAAAAATATGGTTAAGATGACAAACAGTTTGGATCCTGATGAGACGCTGCATTATGCAGCCTCTCATCTGGATCCAAACTGTTTGCATAGGTAATCACAGTTTCACCACTAGCGTGCAAAGGGTTAAGAGTCATGCATTGACCTGGAGAGATTTTACTGCCCAGAGCTATAACCCTTTAACTGCAGAAAAGCCTGTTTAACCCTTAATGTCCATCATATAAACTTGTTTTCATGCATCTGCAAACAGAGTAGACCCAGATAAGGTGGCTCCTATAGGATCAGGGTCTGCTGTTTGCAAATGGAATTTGATATATCTGTTTCTATGCCTTCTAAAACAGCTACACTGTTCCACCTTCCACATTTTATTATAAGTAGTTACAAATAGAATCACTATTCTGGAAGTACTAGAATTCCAATGCAGTTATCTCCCTTTGTCCATTATAGCTATGCTGATGGGACAAGGGAAATAACTGTGAGGAATTTTTTTTAACTAGCTTCCTGATGTTAAAGTAATATAAAACCCCAGGGTGAGGCCATTTTTGGCCCAGGGGTCATTATTTGAACATACTTGGTAGTGATACATTAGGTGATGCTTCATACCAAATATCTTAGCTCTAGATTATGTGGTTTCAGAAAAAAAATTGTTAAAGGTTTCCCTATATAAGTCTATGTAAAAACTACAAGCCCCAGGGCAGGGCCATTTTTAGCCCGGGGGTCATCATTTGAACAAACTTGGTAAAGGACCATTAGATGATGCTATATTCCAAATATCAAAGCTCTAGAAATTGTGGTTTCAGAGAAGAAGATTTTTAAAGATTTAAAAAAAAAACCTTTTTTGCCCGGGGGTCATGATTTTAACAAACTTGATAGAGGACACCCTAAGGTACATTTCTGTGAAATCTGGTTGAAATCCTCCCAGTGGTTTAGGAGAAGAAGTCATTTGAAATAAAAGTGAACGGACAGACGGACGGACGTACTAACAAATGGGTAGTTGTGTGACTTTTTCCTTTGATCTTTTCTTGTGGGACTAGTCCCACAAGAAAAACTATTTTTGGCTCTAACTTTGGAAAAGAATGATCTGGAAGCTAACCCTAACCCTAACCCTATGTCCCACAACTGGCCAGGTTAATGTCACAAGAAATGGCCAGGTTAATGTCACAAGAGATGGCCAGGTTAATGATTTTACTTGTGTGACTAGTTAGAAAAAGTCACACAACTACCCATTGGTGAGTGCGGACAGACGGACAGACGGACAGACGGTCACAATAGCTCACCTTGAGCCTTCGGCTCAGGTGAGCTAAAAAGAAAATGAGTAATATGATAATAAAACTGAAACGCAAGTGATTCAATAAAAAAAAATGCCTTCACTGCCTGTGCCAGTTTTGCGCACGCCAGTTATTAGTGTGCTACCACCTCTGCAGCGATTCAAGTGATTCAATAGTTGGTGGACATAGTGATCATTTAGACTTTATGTGTTGTCAAATTTTTGCAGTGTTTCCTAGTTTTTTCCCCCCAATTTTATGTCCTCGCACAACTGAGGTTTAATATTTCCTTAACCCATTCACTCACATGCTATTTTTAGAACCAGACTCTTTGAATAAATCTACTGAAAAGGAGCATTTATTTGAAAAAAGGAAAATTTTAGAATTGCGTGTTGAAATCATTGTGATAACAAGAGGGCCATGAGGCCCTGAAGCGCTCACATGAGATAACCCAAGGGGTGGGGTCATTTTTGACCACAAGAAATCATTTGTACAAACTTGGTAGAGAACCACAAGGCAAAGCAGTATGCCATTAATTAAAGGTCTAAGCCTTATGGTTTCTCAGAGAAAAATATTTTATATTTTCCCATAAAAAAATGATAAGCCCTGAGGCAGGGCCAAGTTTGGCCCAGTGGTCAGGGTCACAAGTTAAAAATTATTGGCAGAGGACCAAAAGCCAAAGCTACATATTTGTAGGACACCATTAGATCACGTTACATACCAAACATAAAAGGTCTAAGCCTTACAGTTTCAGTAGACTTTTAAAGATTTTCCTATGAAAAACTGATAAGCCCTTGGGCGGGGCTATTTTTGGTCAGGGGGTCATAACTTAACAATCTTTGTAGAGGACTTGGGCGGGGCCATTTTTTGCCCGGGGGTCATAATTTGAACAATCTTTGTAGAGGACCATAAGATCATGCTACATACCAAATACCAAAGGTGTAGACCTTACAGTTTCAGAGAAGAAGATTTTTAAAGATTTTCCTATGAAAAACTGATAAGCCCCGGGGCGGGGCCATTTTTGGCCCGGGGGTCATAATTTGAACAATCTTTGTAGAGGACCATAAGATCATGCTACATACCAAATATCAATGGTCTAGGCCTTACATTTACAAGATAGATTTTTAAGGATTTTCCTATGAAAAACTGATAAAGCCCATGGGCGGAGCCATTTTTTGCCCGGGGGTCATAATTTGAACAATCCATTAGATCATGCTACATACCAAATATCAAAGGTCTAGGCCTTACAGTTTCAGAGAAGAAGATTTTTACAGATCAATTTCGTCTGCCGACTTCATGTGGCAAGAATGCCTGAACAAGGAATTAATATACATTCCAGAGTGCACCCTGTCTAAACCAGACCAGGTAGAAATATTCAAAAAGGTCACTGAGGGTATGGCAACAACGGTTAATGTTAAAAACCGCCATGCTTGCGAACTATCTAGAACCCCTGTCATTCTGACTTCCAACACTTTACCCTGGGAAATGTTTCAGCAAGAAAAGGAAGCAATGTCCAATTGGATGTTTGTTACCCAAGTTAGGGAAGCCCCACTCCTCAAAGATCAGTTAGCCCCAGACCCAAGGTTTTTTGTCCACTGTTTTGATTTCATACAATCATACATACAACGTGATGACTCTTGGCCATATGCCGCCGACAATGACAGCGGTCAACTCTTGGATGATTCATTGTATATAATCATGACAGATTTGGCTGAGACCCTAGAAAATCCAGAATACAGTATAATGGTTGAATATGAATCAGACCCGCAACTCCAACAGGAGGTTGCAGACTTGTGAACTGGGGATATTCCAATTTCCGTACACAGAGGAACTGACAAAGTAGACGGTTCTCTCCTGGATATGATAAAGAGAGTTGTAATGAAGTTCTGCTGTGACAGGAAACAGAGATATGATTTTGGCATTTCAATTAATGCCAACAATCAGCTCTCTTTCCCGGACCAGCCCACTTTGCCAGAAAGGAAGTACAATGCTGCGTACATCAATCTGTCTTTAATATTGACTGACATTGAAAAATGGCCATCTGTTAATGTAGAGGGAATGGGTGTAGTTGACAAAAAGAAGTACATCTTTAAAGATATTCTGGTAAGAATTAAAAAGTACCTGTCTTCTGTTGTAGAGAAGATTGTGCCCAAAGCAGGCCCATCTTGTCTGCAAAAGAAGAATGGCAGTCCAGACTCAAATAAGAGGAAGTTGTCTGTTGTTGGCCCGATGCTATCAAAGAAAGCAAAGAAAAAGACAAAAGCCAGATGTATGGGGTGTGAAGTTGACGCGCCAGGTCAACAGGCCCATATGGAGCCCGGCGGTTGCCTATACGAGTCAAACTCACCTCCCATAGTGCTGTTTAGTGATGATTCTGATTTTGATTAAACAAATGATGTTTTGTGTGTTTTTCTTTATTATTTCAGATAACTTTCAACAGTTATAACTTTTGTCATATAGACAATGAGAACGGCATTACTCCGTATCATAGAACTGTATTCAATTACAATATAGTGGATGTTTATTATCACAGTGATACTTGTGACCAAATGCTAATAAAGCATGGTGGAGTGATTACTCTAGTTGACATGTTGTATAAGAACAATATGACGTCATTCTATGTCAAGACAGCCTACCATGACTTTTGTTTTGTTTATTATATACCCATGCAAATTCCCAGGCATTTGATAGAGAAAAGAGAAATGGAATTACAAAGACGCATTAAGTTCAACTTTGAACATCAGATCTAAATGCCTTGGGAGTCAAAATCGATAGGGATCATCTACTAGCCATGACTAACCTTTGTAATATGTATGAAGATAGCACACCTAATACTTGTCAAGATATTTCGCAGACAAGATTTTTGGGTTGAAGGTCATTGTGACCTTGACTTTTGAATGACTGACCTCAAAATCAAAAGGGGTAATCTACTAGCCATGACCAACCTTACTTAACTAAGTATGAAGACAGCACACCCAATAGTTGCCAAGTTATTGAGTGGACAAAGACATTATAAACTATGTTTAAATAAAAAATAAAGTCAAAACTTTTTACATTATAAGCAAACTCTTGGATTTGTTCATCACTTTTCAAAGGAAATACGCTTTGAGGTAGGTTTCTTCTTCTGTTATTTTCAACTTTATTGGGATACTCACAATTAAAAACAAGATGTGTTTGTGAAACACTATGCCCCCTCAATATGATATTTGAACCTTAAGGATGACTTTGATCTTGACATGTCACCCCTCAAACTGTGCATCTTCATGGGGTACACATGCATACCAAATATCAAGTCTGTATCTCTAATGGTTCAAAAGTTATGGCCAATGTTAAAAGTTGGCAACCTTTGACCATGAAGGATGACCTTGACCTTGACATGTCACCCCTCAAACTGTGCGGCTTCATGAGATACACATGCAAACCAATATCAAGGCTGTATATCTACTGGTTCAAACGTTATGGCCAATTTTAATGACCTTTGACCTTCAAAGATGACCTTGACATGTCACCCCTCAAACTGTGCAGCCAAATGAGAAACACATGTATATCAACAATCAAGTCTGTATCTCTACTGGTTCAAAAGTTATGGCCAATGTTAAAGTCGGTGACCTTTGACCCTAAAAGATGACCTTGACCTTGACATGTCACCCCCAAACTGTGCAACTTCATGAGATACACATGTATACCAAATGTCAAGTCTGTATCTCTACTGGTTCAAATGTTACGGCCAATGTTAAAGTTGGTGACCTTTGGCCCTGAAAGATGACCTTGACCTTAACATGTCACCCCAAACTGTGCAGCTTCATGAGATACACATGCATACCAAATGTCAAGTCTGTATCTACAGGTTCAAAAGTTATGGCCAATGTTAAAGTCAGTGACCTTTGACCCTAAAAGATGACCTTTACCTTGACATGTTGCCCCTCAAAATATGCAGCTTCATGAGATACACATGCATACCAGATATCAAGACTATATCTCCATTGGTTCAAAAGTTATGGCCAATTTGATGTTGGTGACCTTTGACCCTGAAGGTTGACCTTGACATGTCCCCCCTCAAACTGCAGCTTCATGAGACACACAAGCATGCCAAATATCAAGTCTCTATCTGTACTGGTTCAAAAGTTATGGCCAATGTTAAAGTCGGTGATTTGACCCATATGCTTGACCTCTGACCTTTAAGGATGACCTTGACTTTGACATGTCACACCTCAAAATGTGCAGCTTCACGAGATGCACAAGCAAGCCAAATATCAAGTCTCTATCTCTACTGGTCCAAAAGTCATGGCCAATGTTAAAGTCAGTGATTTGATCCATATATTTTACCTCTGACCTTTAAGGATGATCTTGACCTAAACATGTCACCCCTCAAATTGTGCGGCTTTATGAGATACATATGCATGCCAAATATCAAGTCACTAGCTGTACTGGCTCAAAAGTTATGACCAATGTTAAAGTTACAGACAAAGAAACAGACAATTTGACCTTTGACCCTGAAGGATGACCTTGACCTTGACATGTCACCCCTCAAAATGTACAGCTTCATGAGATACACAAGCATGCCAAATATCAAGTCTCTATCTGTACAGGTCCAGAAGTTATGGCCAATGTTAAAGTCGGTGATTTTACCCATATATTTGACCTCTGACCTTGAAGGATGACCTTGACATGTCACCCCTCAAATCGTGCGGCTTTATGAGATACATATACATGCCAAATATCAAGTATCTATCTGTACTGGCTCAAAAGTTATGACCAATGTTAAGGTTGCGTTAAAGTAACAGCCAAAAAAACAGACAATTTGACCTTTGACCCTGAAGGATGACCTTGACCTTGACATATCACCCCTCAAAATGTACAGCTTCATGAGATACACAAGCATGCCAAATATCAAGTCTCTATCTCTACTGGTCCAAAAGTTATGGCCAATGTTAAAGTCGGTGATTTGACCCATATATTTGACCTCTGACCTTGAAGGATGACCTTGACATGTCACCCCTCAAAATGTGCAGCTTTATGAGATACATATGCATGCCAAATATCAAGTCGCTATCTGTACTGGCTCAAAAGTTATGACCAATGTTAAAGTTGCTGACAAACAGACAAACGGACAAACAGACAAACAGACAGGGCAAAAACAACATGCCCCCCAGATTTGATCTGGGGGGCATAAAAAAGACAAACGGGTTTTCGTTCCTCGGGATGATGTTGGAAAGTACTGTCTGTCTTACTGGCCTCTGTGTCATAGATCAGTCTGAATGACCATACTTCCGTCTGAATTGACAAACACGATTGTCTGAATGACACACAATACTTAGCTCTAGATCCCTCTAGATCGGCCCTTCACAGGCAAAATGGGTTGGTACAGACAATCTAAAAAGTCTGTTATTGATTCCGTGGGCAAATTAGAGCTTATTATGAACAGCGGCGACAAGGATATTTCTACAGAGGCAAGGGATATTTTACAGGGTCACTCAGAATTTTTTGAGGAAGAGCAGGCTGTGGGTGAACATATATCTGACAGGGTTGCCAACCTTGTGAACAAATCCCTTCGGGGGCACCCTGACAAAGACAAGGTCATCTCCCTCCGAATTTCTAAAGGAAAAATATAAAAGACCATCCAATCTTGACAACATGAAGACTCCCAAAATAGGTTTTGTGGGAGAAACTCAAGTGGCAGACTAAAGCCAATGACACTGTGCGACAAAAATCAGTCCAGCGCACACAGAAGGCGTTGACACCACTCAGTGGTGCTGGCCATGGACCATATTGCCAAACAAACTGAAGTGACAGTGCTGAAAAGCTTCATCAGTGACACTTTCAAAATTCTATGCAATTCCATCACTCAAATAAATGCAGAACGTAGGGACACAATCAAGAAGGAAGTTCATCACAAGTACAAAGGTGTTTGTGACACTCCAGCCACTGCCACAGGCTTGTTTAGTGACTCTTTGGCGGATGAAATTAAACAGTGGGCACAATATACGTCCGTCGAGGTTTTGTTCAACATAAACCGGGGTTAACGTATTTGCTAAATTCAAATTCTAAGTCCAATTTTGGACCAAGTTTCAAGGTTGTAAATAGGCATTCTTTAACAAAAAACCTTAACCAAAAATTCTAAATTAACAAGAGGGCCAGAATGGCCCTGAAGCGCTCACCAGACAACCAGGAGAAGATTTTCAAAGTTTTCACTATATGTTTCAATAGAAAACTAGCCGGCCCTGGGGCGGGCTAATTTTGACCCCGGGGGAATAATTTGGAAAAACTTGTAGGGGACCTGAACATGATGCTATGTGCAAAATATGAAAGCTGAGAGCCTTCCAGTTTCAGAGAAGAAGATTTTCAAAGACTTCACTATTTGTTTCTATTGAAAACTGCCCACCCCTGGGGCGGGGCCAATTTTGACCCCGGGGCCATAATTTATATAACTTTTGTAGAGGACCTGAACATGATGCTATGTGCCAAATATGAAAGCTGAGAACCTTCCAATTTCAGACGAGAAGATTTTCAAAGATTTCACCATTTGTTTCTATTGAAAACTGCCCACCCCTGGGGCGGGGCCATTTTTGACCCCGGGGCCATAATTTATAAAACTTATGTAGAGGACCTGAACATGATGCTATGTGCCAAATATGAAAGCTGGGAGCCTTCCAGTTTCAGACAAGAAGATTTTCAAAGATTTCACTATTTGTTTCTATTGAAAACTGCCCACCCCTGGGGCGGGGCCAATTTTGACCCCAGGGCCAAAAATAATATAACTTATGTAGTGGACCTGAACATGATGCTATGTGCCAAATATGAAAGCTGAGAACCTTCTAGATTCAGGGGAGAAGATTTTCAAAGATTTCACTATTTGTTTCTATTGAAAACTGCCCACCCCTGGGGCGGGGCCAATTTTGACCCTGGGGCCATAATTTATATAACTTTTGTAGAGCACCTGAACATGATGCTATGTGCCAAATATGAAAGCTGAGAACCTTCCAGTTTCAGAGAAGATGATTTTCAAAATTTCACTATTTGTTTCTATTGAACACTGCCCACCCTTGGGGCGGGGCCAATTTTGACCCCAGGGCCATAATTAGTCCCCCACCATTTACCGGTTGGGGGACTATAGGTTTGCTCGATTCCGTCCGTCTGTCCGTCCGCTCTAACTTTTGATTTTTTAGAGCTAATTTATTTGTCTGGCCATGTCAATGAGCTAAAAATTATTATGAGGTTACCTCATAATAAATTGAAAAATGTTCAAAAATATGATGTTTGTGAGGTTTCCTTCAAAACAAAACAGTATTGTTTTTTAGCTCATAAATTGTGAACCCATTATCAAGTCCATCACACGGACTTGTAAATCAGTGTTGTCTCCCTTTGATCATTTTAAATCAAGGGCTAACATAATCGGATCACCTCGGTTGTTACTGCATACTATAAGTCGAGAACAAGGTATGACGTCACGACTCACGAGAGTGATCGTGACGTCATAATATATATGCGCAGATTCGTTGCACATGGAGGACGAGTGGCTGATATGGAAGGATTTAAGCTCTTAAAAGGTATGTAATAAATATTGTCAGTTCTTATTCCAAACAAAGCATGAGTGAAAATCTGTAACGGTATAGTTTCGAAACGGGCGATTCACCTCACGTATCAGTTACTCAATAATACCGCACTTGGAACCTTCTTATCAGTTCCCTCGTAATACGCATCCCTTATTTATGACAACGCATTTTCGATTTGTTTTAACACATAACAGTAAGGGTTTTCCCTGACGCACGATTCTGTGCGTTTTGACGCATTTTTTTAGTGAAATGACCCATATTTTTTTCAATAATGCGTCATTTTGGATGCACAAATACCAACAAGAGGGCCAGAATGGCCCTGAAGCGCTCACCAGACAACCAGAGGAGAAGATTTTCAAAGTTTTCACTATATGTTTCTATAGAAAACTAGCCGGCCCTGGGGCGGGCCAATTTTGACCCCGGAGGAATAATTTGGAAAAACTTGTAGGGGACCTGAACATGATGCTATGTGCCAAATATGAAAGCTGAGATTAACCTTCCAGTTTCAGAGAATAAGATTTTCAAAGATTTCACTATTTGTTTCTGTTGAAAACTGTCCACCCCTGGGGCGGGGCCAATTTTGACCCCGAGACCATAATTTATATAACTTTAGTAGATGACCTGAACATGATGCTATATGCCAAATATGAAAGCTGAGAGCCTTCCAGTTTCAGAGGAAAAGATTTTCAAAGATTTCACTATTTGTTTCTATTGAAAACTACCCAACCCTGGGGCGGGGCCAATTTTGACCCCGGGGCCATAATTTATACAACTTTTGTAGAGTACCTGAACATGAGGCTACATGCCAAATATGAAAGCTGAGAACCTTCCAGTTTCAGAGGAAAAGATTTTCAAAGATTTCACTATTTGTTTCTATTGAAAACTGCCCAACCCTGAGGCGGGGCCAATTTTGACCCAGGGGCCATAATTTATATAACTTTTGTAGAGGACCTGAACATGATGCTATGTGCCAAATATGAAAGCTGAGAGCCTTCCAGTTTCAGAGAAGAAGATTTTCAAAGATTTCACTATTTGTTTCTATTGAAAACTGCCCACCCCTGGGGCGGGGCCAATTTTGACTCGGGGCCATAATTTATATAACTTTTGTAGAGGACCTGAACATGATGCTATGTGCCAAATATGAAAGCAGAGAACCTTCTAGATTCAGGGAAGAAGATTTTCAAAGATTTCACTATTTGTTTCTATTGAAAACTGCCCACCCCATGGGCGGGGCCAATTTTGACCCAGGGGCCATAATTTATACAACTTTAGTAGAGCACCTGAACATGATGCTATGTGCCAAATATGAAAGCTGAGAACCTTCCAGTTTCAGAGAAGAAGATTTTCAAAATTTCACTATTTGTTTCTATTGAACACTGCCCACCCCTGGGGCGGGGCCAATTTTGACCCCAGGGCCAAAATTTAAATAACTTTTGTAGAGTACCTGAACATGATGCTATGTGCTAAATATGAAAGCTGAGAACCTTCCAGTTTCAGAGGAGAAGATTTTCAAAGTTAGCACTATATGATTCTATTGAAAACTGCCCACCCCTGGGGCGGGGCCAATTTTGACCCCAGGGCCATAATTTATATAACTTTTGTAGAGCACCTGAACATGATGCTATGTGCCAATTATGAAAGCTGAGAACCTTCTGGTTTCAGAGGATAAGATTTTCAAAATTTCACTATTTGTTTCTATTGAACACTGCCCACCCCTGGGGCGGGGCCAATTTTGACCCCAGGGCCAAAATTTAAATAACTTTTGTAGAGTACCTGAACATGATGCTATGTGCTAAATATGAAAGCTGAGAACCTTCCAGTTTCAGAGGAGAAGATTTTCAAAGTTAGCACTATATGTTTCTATTGAAAACTGCCCACCCCTGGGGCGGGGCCATTTTTGACCCCAGGGCCATAATTTATATAACTTCTGTAGAGGACCTGAATATGATGCTATGTGCCAAAGATGAAAGTTGAGATCCCTGTAGATTCAGAGGAGAAGATTTTTAAAGGTTCAAATTGTTGACGACGGACGACGAACGACGGACGACGCACGACACACGACGCACGACGCACGCCGACGGACGACGGACAACGGGCGATCACAAAAGCTCACCCTGAGCACTTTGTGCTCTGGTGAGCTAAAAACAAGTTGAACTGTTTCTAATGATTGCCTTTACTACCGACGATTTTAGATTCGCGAGTCGAAATTAAAGCTGTGTTTTGATGGCAGACAACTTGTTTTATAAATCCTTCACTATGCAGGATCGTGTTTTCACGTGTCTGCAGTAGCTGAACTTTTGAAAATATTGTGGGGAAAGAAGACATTTCTCGTAATGAGCAGTTTCTCCTTTTCCCAGAATGTTTTCCAAGCGATCTTATAGCGATCAGATTATTTTCTCTATATAGTCTTCATTTCTGGCAAATGCTTTATTTTGGATGAGCCTAAATTGGCTAAAGGACTGTGGAGTGAAGGGTTAATCCTGACTGTGTGAAGCTTTCTCTCTCCCCCCCCCCCCCCCCCCATATTCCCAGGTCATATCCATTACAGTATTTTCATAAATAAGTTACTTTTGAACAAAAGAAGAAAAAGAAAATACCTCGGTAATAAAGAAAAAATGTCCAGTTAATACTTAAAAATTATAGAAAAAGTCAACAACAACACGTGAATTTCGTTGTTATTGATATCTACGTATCGGCTTACGCCTTCATCAGGATATATAATAAAACAAAACACATCGCAGAGAAGTATTGATTAGTCGCAATTGACGGACAATAAATATGACTTAAATCTACCCGTGTTGTTTTGAAATCCTTATTACAGTAAATAATATACTATATAAACAGCTATTTCAGAGATCAGTTTGAAGTCACTTACAGTTTGGATCCAGATGAAATGCCGATTTACTCGGCTTCTCATTTGGATCCAAACTGTTTGTAAAGGTATCACACCGTCATCCGCAGTCGGTGCAAAAGGATAAACTCTTGGCATGCTAAAGAGAAATTCTGCAAAAATTCTCAGTGTAGATGAGAGGCCAACTCAGAATTGTATCTGGGTCCAAACTGTTTTAAAATCGGATAAGAAATGCACATAAAATTCAGAAAATTTCGATTCAAGCAGATCTCATATTTAGCAGATGACATTTCTTGACTGTCGAGTATGTTTTTCACAAAGCTGAAATTAACAAAGAATGTGACGGGGAAACTGACAGATGATGTGAAATTGGCACAAGACCACACCCACATTTACCATAGCATAAAGAAACTACATATATTGTAGATCTACGTGTCTATATTTTATTAAATGTGTTATTAGACCGATGTGTTACAGATCTATGTCGCCAGAAAGCAAATTCATACACAAGTGCTTCGAAAATGGATTTTAAAAGGGATTTAGGAATTATTATCTTGGTGAAATAAAGCACCTTCATTGCAGGTATGGTCTGCTTGTTATAATCCCGCATTTGCCAAATAAAAGATCCAGATCACACAGCTAAATATGTTTTCCTGTTGAATTTGATTTATCGGTATTATTATATATATATCAAGTTTATCTGAATATTCATTAGGTATTCAGGGTTTTTAAAAACGTCAATCATATTATAATTTCACAACTAAGCGGAAAGTCAGTTTACTTAAACAAAGATGCTGTCAATCACAGTGTAGAACATAACAAACTCGGCTCGTGATTGGCAGACACGGTTACCAATACTAATCGGATGCACACTACACACTGATGGATTTGGAAATAAACAACATCTAATACACAACACATAGAACTGGTAAAAAAAAGTCTGTCGCTTTGCTGATTAGGGCATGTCGGCGATATCAAAGCATGCGTCTTCAATGATCCCGTATCGGTAAGCATTAAAGAAAATAGGCAACCCAAACCTTTTGATCTATACCCGCTTTTATCTTCAAAGCGTGTCGATGCTCACACTTTGTCCATTCTGTCGGCTGATTATCAGCGCATGCCGAAAAACTGCAGTTGTTACTAGTAGATACACAAAACTTACAAGGCACAGAGGCATAGAATATTTTGGTTCATTTAGGTGTGTCTTTTTATAATTCGCATCTGGGATATGGTTTTGCAAATCAAACATGAATATTTTAGAATATAGTGGATACATCATCATGGGTATACGGTGATTTGGATATAATGTGCAGTTTTTCTAAACCCGGTAGGTTTTTCTGCTTACGAAATCTGTCTTAATTATCAATCTAATAATAAAAAAAACAGACTATTCCATTCACATCTTCATTAAATTCATAAAACTAATAAACGATCATATATTAATCACAGTCTTTCCCCATTATATAGAACAAAAAAAATAGGTGGTACGCTTCGTCCATAAATGGTACGGTTAGGCACTGGTACGCTTGTGCAATGGGACGCTTCATCCATTTTCCTAATAAACCAGTCCTGACATAAAATGGGTGAATCTGTTCCCCAGTATAAGTCACCAATTTCCTGCAAAATCGGCAAATCCATGTGAAGTTGTTTGAGAACCCCCCCCCCCCCCACACACACACACACACACATTCTTTTATATGAACTGGTCTATTGACCCGAATACCTGGGACAATGTGTAAAATATTGTCATTTAAAATTTGGGGTTTTATTATAGGGCTGTTATAGAAAGCCTATTATAGAAACATTACAGTGGAATTTAACACTTTCAATACAGCGGTTTTTTTTCCTTCTTTGGACGGTACCGGGGAACAATTCGACACGGACCCTTCCCAATTCGACGACCGGATCCTTCCCAATCAAAATAGTTCAAATACCGGACCCGTTCCCAGTCAAAATAAACACATTTCCCAATTGTCCAATTACGTTTGCCCTTCATTCATAGCAAACTATCCAAATTCAAACTTATTTTTTAATTTCTCTCATTGATCGAGACTTCTGACCTTACGTAATTTCCTAATGCTACGAATTCGCCTACTCTCCTGCAATACGTATATCCCCCTCTAGGGAGCATTCACCTATGCCTAAAATTAAATCGATATTTATAGACCAAACGTGGAATTTCCTCGAATTTATCGCGCGTCTGAATGAGATTGGTTCCAGTTAATAACTAATGACTCTCAATAAGAAAGGTACCAATAATGTGCGCGCATAGAAAATCAACATCCGCCCAAACGTATCTGACAGCATACAGACGACGAATGAAAATTTTAAAGTTTCTCAAACGTCCGTCCGATTCACAGGAATCGCGGAGTAAGAAACGGATCGAGACAGGTTTGTTGCCGACGTGTGTCTGTGAATGTGTGGTATGGCTGTTATAGATTATCTAAGACTGTCGACTGCAGTCCAATAATCAGAGAGGCTTAGATTTAAGTACGAAAATGTAGCTGGACGAAACTTTTCTCGATCCATCCCCCTATATCTAATGTTCTATTGCCCTGTTATTTTTTTCTGATCATAGTAGATTTACCCGTTTCAAAATATTCAGTTTTGAATGTTAAACATGCAGATGACTGAGATGTAGATGTAGGTCCACTGATTGATTTTGAAACCAAAACAGCATGCTATATCTATAGATCTACAAGAAACATCAAGAATTTTTTATCACTGAGCATCTTCAGACTAACATTTTTCTTTATGTTTTCTACCAATAAATAGATAAAGATCTGCCAAGATCTAGACTCCAAAAATGTCTGGTACTTCTTTACTTTGTGTAATCCATTGCCTCATGCTTATTAGTACTGGATCTCCACCTATTTTGACCATGTAATTCAGATATATATTGTCTTAGTAATTGACAATAACAATAAGGATTTCATTAGCACGACAGTTTATGAATAGGCCCATTTAAATTAATCTTGTTTTCACTATCCATGTTGCTAAATACCAGCTAATGACATTCAGCTAAGATGTTACATCCAGCCATTTTTTGACATCGCCCAGGTGCCCTTTTTGCAAGTGACACTCGCAGAGATGCCCTTTTTTCAAGCGACCCGACGCCAACCTGTCTATTTTAAAGCCGACACGCGTAAGGGGTGCCCTTTTTAATTGCCGATAGCCTTAAAATTACTGACGCGGTAACATGATACACACAGGATGTAAACTTTGTGGGCGGAGTCAGCACGACTGTCAGATCGCCAGTAGTGTATTTAATATCCAATCGCTGACATTTAAATCTACCTCTACACATCGCAGAGAAGTATTGATTTTCTCTCGACTAATTTAACACGATTACAATCATAATAGAGAGACCATATATATAAACAATATGACTTTTCCTTTTCGTTCACCAATTTGCAGGGAATATTCATGTAAAATATTGGTGAGTTTTCGTATTCTAGGTAAAGGCTAAGCCACATTTTTAAAGTCCGAGCTTTGTATTCTCTAACTACCGGTTTCGGCCAATGTAACAAATGTAATCGCTTGTTCCGTCCTAATTTTCGATGGAAATACTAGTAGCTCTCAATGCTTGTTTCTGCTTTCTATACAAGCAACGATGTTGTCATCGTATAACATTTGGAATGAAGATCAAGCGCACATGATTCTACGATCTACCGAAACCGGTGGCTAGCCAGATAATTATGTCAACATCACTTTTTGACTTGATAATCCCGTTCAATCCGACATACAGAGCTGACCGGGAAGTTTCCCAGCTGACTTAGGAAGGTCGATGGTTCTACCCAGACTCTTGATCGAGCACTGATGGGCAGATCAGTAAATCCTCCATCTCTAATGAGCCGGGCATTGCAATATAACTGAAAAATTGTTGACAGACGAGATGTAAAATCCTATAAAATGAAACGAAACGAGCGTACTGTACAGTACAGTGTCTGAAAATTGACTGTCACCGGCATAATATTCAACAATTAAACCAAAAAAGCATCTGCGCATATTGATTTCCCATTATGCGGTCGTCAATCCAAGATGTTGCGATTTTTCATTGGCAAGTACCCAGGTTATAAAGATGGAGAATAAAATTAATAAATCAAACAAAATTAGTAAATAAAACATTGATCGGTAGTCTACCCTGTTTGTTCGAAATAAATAAACAAGTAATTTGAATGTACATTTTAATTTATCCAATTACACTATGAAGATGGAAAACATTTGAAGCACTATGTAAAATGCATAAACACTTGTTCCATTTTCAAGTCTAATGAACATTAATAAGACCTGATCCATTTCAAAGAGTAAAGCAATGACTGGATAATATTAAAGACTGAGACACAAGTTCGAACTTTCCTTCTTAATCCCTTCCCTCATACAGACGACTTTTTGACGAGTCTGTATAGCAGACGTTATTTGAAAGCATCTGCAATAACATGGAGTAATGATAGTACTATTTTCTAAGAGGGTAGAAAACATTGTGACACAGGGAGAACTTGCTCATTAATAGCAATTTCTGCTTTTGGCATAAGGTTTTCAAATACTGTCTGCTGTTGAAGCATATATTTGTCATCTGTATCAGGGAAAGGGTTTGCATATCTGGTTGAGGAAGTAAATATGACCGCCTTAAATTTAGTCTGTTCATCAGTGATTTCTTTGCTTTGATTCCTCTTAATATGAACACTTTCAATGTCCCCTTAAATTATGAACACTCTTATCCAATGAGAATTAAGATTACTTTAGCCCAATCAAAATTAATCTGCCATTTTCAACAAAATGGATGATCACATGTTTCAGTCTGTGTTAATAGTTCTGTTAACTTTAATTTTTTTTTTTTTTTTTGTAATGTGGGTAACAATTTTAAATGTGTCTTGGAAATGGAATAAACTTTTTAGGTCATGGACCAATGATTTGCAATGATGATGGGTATTTTGTTCATTAAATCTTCTATAGCAGTTATTGATGTTTTAAGATATATTCTACACACAAACATTCCATGTCATTTGATTACTCAAATAGAAAATGGAGTGAATATTGTACAGTGGTTTGGAATAAAGGCCTCTGTAGAAAACTGTTTGATATTATCAGAATATTGTGAAGGAAATGGTATCCAGTACAGTTTGCAAGAACAAAAGTATGAAATTATTTGTTTGATATTTTTTCAATTGTATGTACTATCTTAAACTATAGTTTCATTTGTCCAATGCTTTTACTGATCATGTACATAGTTAACTCTTTAACACCTAACGCCACATTTTTGCGTCTTTAAGCAGACGACTTTCAAAAAGCATTGATGCAAAAGGAGAAATTGCTCGTCACAAGCAATTTCTCCTCCTTTTGCCACAATGCTTTTTTAACCTATACACACATCATAAAAGCAGAACTGAAAGTTTTTTTACACTTTTACAATGCTTTTTTTTAAGTCTTCTGGTTTGACTAAAACAAGAGGGCCAGAATGGCCCTGACATCGCTCACCAGACAATAAGAGGAGAAGATTTTCAAAGTTTTCACTATATGTTTCTATTGAAAACTTAACACCCCAGGGGCGGTGCCAATTTTGACCCCAGGGACACAATTTATATAACTTTTGTAGAGGACCTGAACATGATGCTAAAAGAATGTAGTGAAAGAATGGATAGAGCATTAGACCACTGGAACTTGTATTCTTTGGATGCTAGAGGTGGATTCTCCCACCACTAATGACCTATGCAAACAGTTTGGATCCAGATCAGGCCCAACACAATGTGGGGCCTGATCTGATATCCAAATTGTTTGTAAATGAGACTGAACTTCTGTGTGTAGTGGGATTCTCCCACCACTAATGACCTATGCAAACAGTTTGGATCCAGATCAGGGCCAACATAATGTGGTGCCTGATCTGATATCCAAACTGATTGTCAATGAGACTGAACTTCTGAAAAACTTAGAAAGAAAGTGTGTAGTGGGATTCTCCAACCACTAATGACCTATGCAAACAGTTTGGATCCAGATCAGGGCCAACATATTGTGGTGCCTGATCTGATATCCGAACTGTTTGTCAATGAGACTGAACTTCTGAAAAACTCAGAAAGAAAGTGTGTAGTTAGGATAACTTGTGAATATGCTGCAGACAACAATTTAGCAGATGACAAAATTACCCAGCATGCAAAGAGTTAAGCTGAAATTCACAACAGATATGCTCTATATTGATAGCTGGTAGCTTAATGCAGGGCATAGGTATGAAAAAAAGCTTTAAGAGTATTCTGCATTTTGAGAATTATCCACAGTTTTCTCAATCTTAAATGAGTGTTTGTTATTTGTCTAAACACAATTTCTACTCTACTGATCAGGCTAAGGGTGATTATATAAGATCTGACCCACTGACTGGTCTCAGCTAAGAGTGATATTAAGGAGAAACCTTTAGAATGTAACTTCTGGTGTAAAGAAGAGTATACACACAGGGCAGGGCCACTTTTAACCCCAGAACTATGATACTTATAAAACTCATAAAGTTATGCTAAGTAAATCTATACACCAAATAGCTAAGCTCTTGGACATGTAGTTTCTGACAAGAATATTTTTAAAGTTTTTCCTATGCATAACTGGTGATCCCATGGGCTGTTTAAGTAGTCAGCTTCAAAAAACTGGAAATCCCCGGGGTGGGGCCAATTTTGACCCTAGGGGCATAATTTATATAACTTTTGTAGAAGTCCTGAAGTTGAAGTTATGTGCCAAATATGAAAGCTGAGGACCTTCTAGTTTTAGAGGAGATGATGTTCAAAGTTTTCACTATATGTTTCTATTGAAAACTGAAAACCCCTGGGGTAGGGCCAATTTTGACCCCAGGGGTATAATTTATATAACTTTTGTAGAGGACCTACATATGATGCTATGTGCCAAAGATGAAAGCTGAGACCCCTGTAGATTCAGAGGAGAAGAACTTTAAAGGTTCAAATTGTTGACGACGGACGATGCACGACGGACGACGCACACCGACGGACGACGGACATCAGGCGATCACAAAAGCTCACCCTGAGCACTTTGTGCTCTGGTGAGCTAAAAATGTCGTCTGCAGGTGGTAAAGAGTTAATGATAGTTTTATAGCAAAGACCTTAAAGTTTTTGTGATTGGTACAGTTGATGTCTTTTTCTTAAAAGTCTTTTTTTTTTTAGAAAATGTTCTTAACAGATGCTAAAACTTTTAATCATTCCATGTTCAATCACTTAGTTAAACTGAATTCATTCAACCTTACAAACTTGTACTATGTACAAATTAAAAATGGACACACTTTTTTAAAAATATTAATTGGTCAAGGTGATTTGTCACACCCGGTTATTCAGATGCTTTATAAAGCAAGTTTACGTAGAAATCTTCTCTCAAAAACATTACTCGGGTGAGCAAATTTAACTAGAACCTGTTGATGAAAAAAGTCCTTAACTATACCTATATACTTTTATCGGAAATTAGTTGACTGCCTTTTAAACTGATTTAGCTCTTTATATTTGGACTGGCGGCGTGGCCAGGATCCAAATAATGTTGTCCCGCTACATTCTTTTAAGACTGTGACGTCTTTTTTTGAACTTGTAAACAGGTCCTTATACTTGAACTTGATTGGCTCTTTATGTTGGACTTGCCAAGCTCCTTATAATGGATACAACTAATCAAAACCATTTATTCTTTTTCACATCGTCCCTTAGTAGCATGAGATAGATTTTGCAAGTACTCGTTAATTATGACAATCATGTAATTAATAATTAACAGCGGTTTTCTCTCACATAAAGCGGCAATATTATTATATCACAGACCCACCCTTTGGAACGGTTAAAAAAGATAGTTTTTTCCCACATTCTCAAATTCATAATCATTTATTCTTTTTCACATCGTCCCTAAGTAGCATGAGATAGATTATGCAAGTACGCGTTAATTATGACAATCATGTAATTAATAATTAATAACGTTTTTCTCACACATAAAGCAGTGTTATTATTGTGTTCAATGAAACAATTCATCGAATTTGCCGTACATGACTTGCACATGCGCAAAATAATCTATTTTTAAATCAAATTTTCACTTCCTGAAAATCTCCCATAATAGTCACATGTTGGTTATCTCAAAAAAGCTGCTTATACTCGAACGCAATTGGCTCTTTATGTTTGGACTTGCGAAGCTCCTTATAATAGACACATGTTGGTTGTCTCAGAAAAGCTGCTAATACTTGAACGCAATTGGCTCTTTATGTTTGGACTTGCATAGCTCCTTATAATAGACACATGTTGTTTGTCTCAGAAAAGCTGCTTATACTCGAACGCAATTGGCTCTTCATGTTTGGACTTGCATAGCTCCTTATAATAGACACATGTTGGTTATCTCAGAAAAGCTGCTAATACTTGAATGCGATTGGCTCTTTATGTTTGGACTTGCATAGCTCCTTATAATAGACACATGTTGGTTGTCTCAGAAAAGCTGCTAATACTCGAACGCATTTGGCTCTTTATGTTTGGACTTGCGTAGCTCCTTATAATAGACTCATGTTGGTTATCTCCGAAAAGCTGCTAATACTTGAACACAACTGGCTCTTTATTGTTGTTATGCCCCCCTTCGAAGAAGAGGGGGTATATTGCTTTGCCAATGTCCGTCGGTCGGTCTGTAGACCAAACGGTTTCCGATCAATAACTTGAAAACTATATCACCTACAGTCCTCATATTTGGCATGTAGGCTGGTCATCAACAGTAGATGACCCCTATTGTTTTTGAGGTCAGTAGGTCAAAGGTCAAGGTCACTCGGTGCATTTAAGGTCAATAATAAATGGTTTCCGATCAATTACTTGAAAACTATACCATCTACAATCCTCATGTTTGGCATGAAGGTTGGTCATCAGCAGTAGATGACCCCTATTGTTTTTGAGGTCAGTAGGTCAAAGGTCAAGGTCACTCAGTGCATTTAAGGTCAATAATAAACGGTTTCCGATCAATAACTTAAAAACTATACTACCTACAGTCCTCATGTTTGGCATGAAAGTTGGTCATCAGCAGTAGATGACCCCTATTGTTTTTCAGGTCAGTAGGTCAAAGGTCAAGGTCACTCAGTGCATTTAAGGTCAATAATAAACGGTTTTCGATCAGTAAATTGAAATCTATACCACCTACAGTCCTCATGTTTGGCATGAAGGTTGGTCATCAGCAGAAGATGACCCCTATTGTTTTTCAGGTCAGTAGGTCAAAGGTCAAGGTCACTCGGTGCATTTATGGTCAATAATAAACGGTTTCTGATCAATGACTTGAAAACTATACCACATACAGTCCTCATGTTTGGCATGGAGGTTGGTCATCAGCAGTAGATGACCCCTCTTGTTTTTCAGGTCAGTAGGTCAAAGTTCAAGGTCACTCGGTACATTTGAGGTAAATAATAAACGGTTTCCGATCAATAACTTGAAAATGATACCACCTACAGTCCTCATATTTGGCATGAAAGTTGGTCATCAGCAGTAGATGACCCCTTTTGTTTTTCAAGTCAGTAGGTCAAAGGTCAAGGTCACTCGGTGCATTTAAGGTCAATAATAAACAGTTTCCGCTCAATAATTTCAGCTCATTAACTTAAGAACTATACAACCTACAGCCCTAATATTTGGCATTGAGGTTGGTCATGAGCAGTAGACGAGCATTATTGTTTTTCAGGTCAGTAGGTTAAATGTTAAGGTCACTAGGTGCACTTAATTTCAATATAATTCGGTATGGGGGGCATACATGTTTTACAAACATCTCTTGTTTGTTTATGTTATAATGATCTAATTCATTTTATTTTGTTTAAT
This sequence comes from Azorinus chamasolen, assembly GCA_963576725.1. Taxonomy (NCBI): domain Eukaryota; kingdom Metazoa; phylum Mollusca; class Bivalvia; order Cardiida; family Solecurtidae; genus Azorinus; species Azorinus chamasolen. The sequence continues at coordinate 82,916,879 of OY755237.1, read as the reverse complement.
TGATATTTTTTTTATTGTTTAAGATATACATTAAAAAGAGTTTCTGAGAGAAATTATAAGAAGTCTGTTTTCAATTCATAATTGGGTTTTGTTCACTAACAAAATGTGGTTGATCTTATTCAAAGATGCTGCATATTTCTGTGAAGTCACACGTTGGCAGGCTAGTTCAGTTGGTAGACCGCTGGACTACAAATCCAAGAATTGCATGTTTAATACCCAGTCAAGCCACTTGTGTGGTGATTGGTCATGAAACATTTTCTGTGGCAGTAGTCCCCAACCTCTGATTCAAGTAGAGCAGTTATCGGTTACTTGCATAAGTATGTGCACTTAGTACTGGTACCCAGGAAAGAGTTGGTTAACTGACTACCGTGATATGACTGAAATACTGTTGAAAATGGCGGAAAATCCAACTTAACAAACTGTAAACTCAAGAGCCAATTACAACTGGCTTTTTTATGCCTGAACTGGTCCTTGTAACTAGTGTATATTAATAAATGGGTGCAATTTTGTACTTTTGGTTGATATCGTTCATCCAACTTGACAGCGACATATTGCAAGGGAGAATAGCAGTTGCATTTGATTGATGATTCCCTATTTTCATTGGTTTTCAGGTATAGTAGCAGAAGATGATGATGGGGAAGATTTGTTGGCCACCCGAAAAAGACCCAAAAAAAGTATGTTTTGTTTCTTTTGTATACATGCCAGATTAGCCAAAGGTTTATTTGTAAACCACTCCATTGTTTAAAAATCTTGACAGAAGTGGGTAAGAGCACTGAGCTCTAAATTATTGTGAGTTTGATCCTCATCGGAGGCAAAGATTTTTCATGTAAGGAAGCTATCTTAAGTAAAGTCATTGTTCTACCCAGATATCTATCTGTCAGCGCTTGCATGGACCTGCATCTGGGTTCTTTCTCCATCATTAAAGCAGGAAAGTTCCTACATTAACTATTATTATGTAGATGTGACTTGAAATAACTGGATAAAAATAGACACAGTCATGCCAAGATTTCATTTAAGACTTAATGATTTTTGCCTGTAAAAGGAAATGAAATGGATGCAAAATGCATCTTGATCCTTAAACAAAACTTTTGTGTTAACCCATTACTCCGAAGATAATCATTTTAACGCACCTGTAGTAAAAGATTGAAGAAGCCGTTGTAACAAAATGAGTAATTGCTGATAATGAGCAATTTCTCCTTTTCTCGCAATGGTTTTTAATCAATTTCAAAATGAAAATCCTCTTTCATAGATCAAAATTGTCATCTGCTGATGCTTTCAATTTTGACCAGCCTCAAAAATTCATATGGAGTAATGAGTACCATAATTTACATTGTTGATGTATTTTAGGCACGAGAAAGCCATGGACACCTTCTGAAGAAGAGGAGCTGAGACGCTACTTTAAGAACTATTTCACTGAGACTGAGAATGGAAGCTGCCATAGTGCCTGCCCTAAAATGGCTGAATGCTATAGGGCAATTGAAGAAAGCAAGAAAAATGGAGGGGTGTTGCATTTGAGATCATGGGAGACTATAAAAAAGAAAGTGTACAATATGAAGAAGTAGACTGGTTAGCTCACATGAGCACTAAAAATGAGGGATGTTGCATTTGAGATCATGGGAGACTATTAATAAGAAAGTGTACAATATGAAGAAGTAGACTTTTTAGCTCACATGAGCACTTAAATGGAGGGGTGTTTCATTTGAGATCATGGGAGACTATAAAAAAAGAAAGTGTACAATATGAAGAAGAGACTTTTTAGCTCACATGAGCACAAAGTGCTCAAGGTGAGGTATTGTGATCACTCTGTGTCCGGTGTGCCGTGTGCGTCCTGCATCAACATTTTATAAACATCTTCTCCTCCTAAAACACAGGGCCAATCTCAATTGAATTACATGTTGAGTATCCCTGGTGTTCACGGGGGGGGGGGGGATTGTTAAAAAAAAAATTGTCACATGACCAAGATGGCCGCCATGCCCATTTGTTAAAAAAAAAATTGTCACATGACCAAGATGGCCGCCATGCCCATGTATGGTAAAACCCTTAAAAAATGTTCTTGTCAAAAAGTACTGGTCCGATTTCAAAGTAATTTCACAGGAATGATGTTTGACGGCCCCAATTTAAAGTTTGTTCAAGAAAGTTTGATTCGTCAAAAAACATGGCCGCTAGGGCACGTTGAATTTTGTATGCTTTACATTTTCACTATATACATGTAGGGAAAACTTTAAAACATGCTATAGAGTTCACAATTTGAACTTGATTTTTATGAAACTTTGTCAGAATGTTTGTCCCTTTGATCTCTCAGCCAAATTTGAAAAATGGGTTATGTAGGGTCAAAAACTAGGTCACTAGGTCAAATATGAGTAAAACTTTGTGTGCACTCTAAAGGTCACAATTTCCACCTAATGTTCATAAAACTATGTCATAATGTTTGTTTTAATGATCTCTTTGTCAAGTTCGAATATGAGTTTTGTCTGGTCAAAATCTAGGTCACTAGGTCAAGTATTGGAAAAACCTTGTGGGCACTCTAGATGCCACATGTTTCACCTAATCTTCATAATATTTTGTCAGAATGTTTGCATTGATGATCTCTCAGTCAAGTTCGAATATGGGTTATGTCGGGTCAAAATCTAGGTCACTAGGTCAAATGTAAGAAAAACCTTGTGTGCACTATAGAGGCCACATTTATCATCTAATCTTGATGAATCTTTGTCAGAATTTTTGTCGCCATGATCTCTCAATCAAATTTGAAAATGGGTCATGTTGGGTCAAAAACTAGGCCACTAGGTCAAATATTGGAAAAACCTTGTGGGCACTCTAGATGCCACATTTTTCACCTAATCTTAATAATATTTTGTCAGAATGTTTGTCTTGATGATCTCTCAGTCAAGTTTGAAATAGTGTAATGTTAAGACAAAAACAAGGTCATTAGGTCAAAAATTGGAAAACCTTGTGTACAGGCTAGAGGCCACAATTTTAGCTTGATATTGATGAACATTTGTCAATGTTTGTCTTCATGATTTCTCAGTCATGTTCTAATATGGGTTATGTCAACTCAAAAACTAGATCACTAGGTCAAATTTATGAAAAACCTTGTGTGCACTGTAGAGGCCACATTTTTACACTAATCTTGATGAATCTGTCAGAATGTTTGTCTCCATGATTTCTCTGTCAAGTTCCAAAATGGGTCGTTTCCATTCAAAAACTAGGTCACTAGGTCAACTATTGAATAAACCTTATGTGTACACTAGAGGCCACAATTTCAACCTGATCTTGAAGAAACTTTGTCAGAATAATTATCTCCATGATATGACGGTCAAGTTTGAATATGGGTCATGTTGAGTCAAAATTAGGTCACTAGGTCAAATATTGGAAAACGCTTGATGTTTGTCTTTCCCGAAACCATCATAAAGAATGTGTCAAATGGGGTCAGGTGAGCGATTTAGAGCCATTCTGTCTCTTGTTTTGAAAACACTTTGAAAAAGAATTTCCTCATTATATAATTATATTGTTTTAATTGTTTCAAATTTGTCCTTTGGTAAAGGATTAAAAGTGATTCAGAATAGAAACCATTTTGTTTCATTTATTATATCCCTGAAGGGTCATATTATATTAATATTAGATGGCAGTTTGTGTGACAGTAAAATTGTCAACCCGAGAAAACAAGAATTCGCCGAGGGTGACATTCTTGTTTTCGAGGGTTGACAATTTTACTGTCACGCAAACTGCCATCTAATATTTATTTTATTACACCGAGCAAATAATGATTTAAATATTTTCTCATTTAACAGAATTATTGTAAAATGTAAGAACTATACTTAAATCTTTCAAACTTTTATATAGATGCAACAAAAAAAAGACAGTAACAAATTTAAACAAAAATAATTTTTTCGTTGAGTTTGTTTGGTGACAGTAATCCGAGTCAGAAAGAGCATGATCAACTTCTCTAGACGCTTAATTTTGGAACACAAATGATCAAAGGAAAATACAGTCAAACCTGTCTTAAGCGGCCAACAAAAATACCACAAAATCTGGTCTTTTAGACAGTTGATAGCTCAATAAGGAGGCAAGACATACAAAAAGCTCCAGCAGGAGCTTTCTGTATGTCTTGCCTCCTGTATTGAGCTTAATTTTGCTATTCAGTCATATATATTCTATGTTAAAGAGTGACCGCTGTAGACAAGTTTGACTGTAACTCGTATAAATGTCAGAGATAACAAAACAGTCGTGTTACCTGCCCCTATGCTACAGTGTATATACTGTCGTATAGTGGCATTATATTTTTTAGCTTAACTATTCGAAGAATGAGGAGAGCTTTACTACTCACCCGGGTGTCGGCGTTACACTTTGGTTAAGGTTTTGCATGCAAGTTGGTATCTCAATAACTACAAATGGGAATGGATCGAAATTTCACACATGTACTTGGGGTCATTATGTAAGTTCACTGACCAAGTCCCATAACTCTGGTTTGGATTTTAAGCAAATAATGCCTCTTTTTGTACTTAGAAAATTCCTGGTTAAGTTTTTGCATGCAAGTTGGTATCTCAATAACTCGTAATCATCAAAAATTAGAACGACTCTGCAAACACTTAAAAATGAACACAAGATTAGCCCATAATATATTTAGCTCACTATCGCTAATTGTTGGCAAATTATGCCCCTTTTCGTAATTGGACATTTGCCTGCAAGTTAGTATCTCGGTAACTATCAAAAGGAATGGATTGATACTTCACATAATTATGTACTCAGGGTCATGATTTAAGGTCACTGACCAAGCCCTATAACACTGTCTTAAGTTTTAAGCAAATCATGCCCCTTTTTGTACTTGAAAGTCTTTGTTAAAATTGCCCTTATCACTCTTGACAGTTCGAATAGTTGAGCGCGCTGTCTTATGGACAGCTCTTGTTTGATAAGATGTAAAAGACATGAAAATTGTTTCATTTTGGTCAAAGCGAAATTAACATTGTAACTCAAAGCGAGGTGTATTAATATGTTATGGTTTGTCTGTCTGTTAACTTGTGCCCTTCCGAATAAAAGCGTCCCCTTTCCCATTCAGGATGCTCTTCTTCAATTTCCCAAGCCCCTAATTTCGAACAAGGTTGAAAACTCATACACAACGAACAAGACGTAACTCGTAATCATCAAAAATTAGAACGACTCTGCAAACACTTAAAAATGAACACAAGATTAGCCCATAATATATTTAGCTCACTATCGCTAATTGTTGGCAAATTATGCCCCTTTTCGTAATTGGACATTTGCCTGCAAGTTAGTATCTCGGTAACTATCAAAAGGAATGGATTGATACTTCACATAATTATGTACTCAGGGTCATGATTTAAGGTCACTGACCAAGCCCTATAACACTGTCTTAAGTTTTAAGCAAATCATGCCCCTTTTTGTACTTGAAAGTCTTTGTTAAAATTGCCCTTATCACTCTTGACAGTTCGAATAGTTGAGCGCGCTGTCTTATGGACAGCTCTTGTTTGATAAGATGTAAAAGACATGAAAATTGTTTCATTTTGGTCAAAGCGAAATTAACATTGTAACTCAAAGCGAGGTGTATTAATATGTTATGGTTTGTCTGTCTGTTAACTTGTGCCCTTCCGAATAAAAGCGTCCCCTTTCCCATTCAGGATGCTCTTCTTCAATTTCCCAAGCCCCTAATTTCGAACAAGGTTGAAAACTCGTACACAACGAACAAGACGTAACTCGTAATCATCAAAAATTAGAACGACTCTGCAAACACTTAAAAATGAACACAAGATTAGCCCATAATATATTTAGCTCACTATCGCTAATTGTTGGCAAATTATGCCCCTTTTCGTAATTGGACATTTGCCTGCAAGTTAGTATCTCGGTAACTATCAAAAGGAATGGATTGATACTTCACATAATTATGTACTCAGGGTCATGATTTAAGGTCACTGACCAAGCCCTATAACACTGTCTTAAGTTTTAAGCAAATCATGCCCCTTTTTGTACTTGAAAGTCTTTGTTAAAATTGCCCTTATCACTCTTGACAGTTCGAATAGTTGAGCGCGCTGTCTTATGGACAGCTCTTGTTTGATAAGATGTAAAAGACATGAAAATTGTTTCATTTTGGTCAAAGCGAAATTAACATTGTAACTCAAAGCGAGGTGTATTAATATGTTATGGTTTGTCTGTCTGTTAACTTGTGCCCTTCCGAATAAAAGCGTCCCCTTTCCCATTCAGGATGCTCTTCTTCAATTTCCCAAGCCCCTAATTTCGAACAAGGTTGAAAACTCGTACACAACGAACAAGACGTAACTCGTAATCATCAAAAATTAGAACGACTCTGCAAACACTTAAAAATGAACACAAGATTAGCCCATAATATATTTAGCTCACTATCGCTAATTGTTGGCAAATTATGCCCCTTTTCGTAATTGGACATTTGCCTGCAAGTTAGTATCTCGGTAACTATCAAAAGGAATGGATTGATACTTCACATAATTATGTACTCAGGGTCATGATTTAAGGTCACTGACCAAGCCCTATAACACTGTCTTAAGTTTTAAGCAAATCATGCCCCTTTTTGTACTTGAAAGTCTTTGTTAAAATTGCCCTTATCACTCTTGACAGTTCGAATAGTTGAGCGCGCTGTCTTATGGACAGCTCTTGTTTGATAAGATGTAAAAGACATGAAAATTGTTTCATTTTGGTCAAAGCGAAATTAACATTGTAACTCAAAGCGAGGTGTATTAATATGTTATGGTTTGTCTGTCTGTTAACTTGTGCCCTTCCGAATAAAAGCGTCCCCTTTCCCATTCAGGATGCTCTTCTTCAATTTCCCAAGCCCCTAATTTCGAACAAGGTTGAAAACTCGTACACAACGAACAAGACGTAACTCGTAATCATCAAAAATTAGAACGACTCTGCAAACACTTAAAAATGAACACAAGATTAGCCCATAATATATTTAGCTCACTATCGCTAATTGTTGGCAAATTATGCCCCTTTTCGTAATTGGACATTTGCCTGCAAGTTAGTATCTCGGTAACTATCTAAAGGAATGGATTGATACTTCACATAATTATGTACTCAGGGTCATGATTTAAGGTCACTGACCAAGCCCTATAACACTGTCTTAAGTTTTAAGCAAATCATGCCCCTTTTTGTACAGTCAAACCTGTTTTTAGAGACATAGTTTGGGAGAAAGCCAAAAGTGTCGCATCTCACAGGGTGTCTCTGAATTCAGGTTGAACATTTCATGGGCCAATACCAAGTTACCAACCGCTCCAGGGTCCATGTCGTATTGATCAACATTCTTCGCGAAAACTGATGACATTTCAAATTTATATCTAGGTATTACTTTTTTAGGGTTTGAAATGGAATAAACTATTTTATGATGTTACTTCTTTAGTGTCATTATCTATTAATTCTATTAATAAAAGTAAGTTTGTGCACAAAACAAATTCATGAAAATCAGAAGCCCTCGTCGTTTTTCGAAGCGTTTCGGCCCCTTGCCACAACGAGGCCAAGCACATCTGTCTTTGACAGGGAAGCAGAGGCACATTTCTATATGTCTGTATCTTAATTATGAGAATACAATTTATGTTATAATGAAATAAACCTTTTGAAGTGGTGTGGTTAACTTCTTGTCAAGTTATGAAACCAAATTGGCAATTAAATCAATAGAATAGCCAATTACGACATTATGACCGATTTCCGGTATAAATAAATGGATGATTAAAGCGCAGTTCATTATCAAAATTTTATGGTTGGGTAGCTAGCTATAAAAACTCTAACAATAATGAGACTAACAGACCAACTGGACCAGATAATCCCTTATCACCTTGGGGCATTTACTCCTTTGACACGTTAATGAGGGCAATTAGGTACAAACACAATGATACAGTGAAAGATCATTGTCGCTAAAAACAATGTCGTTTGCCGAGTTGGGAGTACAAATTTAGTGTCGTATGTCGCATCTGCCAGTGTGTCGCTAAATACAGTTGAAATATAGAGGAAAATACATCGGGAGGAAGGAAATACTGTCGCATCTGACAGGAAGTCGCTAAAAACAGTGTGTCGCTAGGACAGGTTTGACTGTACTTGAAAGTCTTTGTTAAAATTGCCCTTATCACTCTTGACAGTTCGAATAGTTGAGCGCGCTGTCTTATGGACAGCTCTTGTTTGATAAGATGTAAAAGACATGAAAATTGTTTCATTTTGGTCAAAGCGAAATTAACATTGTAACTCAAAGCGAGGTGTATTAATATGTTATGGTTTGTCTGTCTGTTAACTTGTGCCCTTCCGAATAAAAGCGTCCCCTTTCCCATTCAGGATGCTCTTCTTCAATTTCCCAAGCCCCTAATTTCGAACAAGGTTGAAAACTCGTACACAACGAACAAGACGTAACTCGTAATCATCAAAAATTAGAACGACTCTGCAAACACTTAAAAATGAACACAAGATTAGCCCATAATATATTTAGCTCACTATCGCTAATTGTTGGCAAATTATGCCCCTTTTCGTAATTGGACATTCTTGGTTAAGTTTTTGCCTGCAAGTTAGTATCTCGGTAACTATCAAAAGGAATGGATTGATACTTCACATAATTATGTACTCAGGGTCATGATTTAAGGTCACTGACCAAGCCCTATAACACTGTCTTAAGTTTTAAGCAAATCATGCCCCTTTTTGTACTTGAAAGTCTTTGTTAAAATTGCCCTTATCACTCTTGACAGTTCGAATAGTTGAGCGCGCTGTCTTATGGACAGCTCTTGTTTGATAAGATGTAAAAGACATGAAAATTGTTTCATTTTGGTCAAAGCGAAATTAACATTGTAACTCAAAGCGAGGTGTATTAATATGTTATGGTTTGTCTGTCTGTTAACTTGTGCCCTTCCGAATAAAAGTCCCCTTTCCCATTCAGGATGCTCTTCTTCAATTTCCCAAGCCCCTAATTTCGAACAAGGTTGAAAACTCGTACACAACGAACAAGACGTAACTCGTAATCATCAAAAATTAGAACGACTCTGCAAACACTTAAAAATGAACACAAGATTAGCCCATAATATATTTAGCTCACTATCGCTAATTGTTGGTCCGTCCGTTCGTTCGTCCGTCCGTCTGTTCGTCCGTCGTCAACAATTTCTTAAAACGACATCTCCTCCTAAACTACCTGTCGGATTTTTAACAAACTTGGTAGGAATGATCCTTGGGTCAACCTCTTCTAAAGCTGTTCAAAGAATTTGATTCCATGCAGAACTCTGGTTGCTATGGCAACCAACGTAAATTAAAAGTGAAAACTTCAAAAATCTTCTTGTCAAAAAGCATAAGGCCTAGGGCTACCAAATTTGGTATGTAGCATCATCTAGTAGACCTCTACGAAGTTTGTTCAAATTTTGCTCCTGGGGTCAAAATTGGCCCCGACCCGGGGGTCACAAGTTTTACATAGGATTATATAGTAAAAACTTAAAAAATCTTCTTCTCCGAAACCGAAAGGCTTAGAGCTGTGATATTTGGTATTTATCTTACCTCCTACTTAATTCTAGTCATTCCATTGGTCAATCGAGGTCACGAGAAGACCCCATAAATACCGTATTGGGTCTTCGACAAACCATATTAGGTCTTTGCCATATGATGCACTGTTTACAGTGTTTAGTTTAGGATGTAACCAGATATTTCTTATATTTTTTCTTATTTATTCATTTTGTTTCAGGAAAAGTATGCTCATCGGTAACGAGGAATTTTAATTGATTGATTGAGTTGGTTTTACGGCACCGCGACACATGAAATTTAGTTCTGCAAATGAATTTCATTTTTTTTATTTTCGAAAATGTTTTCTAAAATGCATGTTATAATATTTTTTTAAACAACATCAAGATGTAAACCTTGATTAGTAATAAAATTCCTAGTATAAAAATAATAAACAAGAGGGCCATGAGGCCCTGAAGCGCTCACCTGAGATAACCCCAGCGGCAGGGCCTTTTTTGACCACAAGAAATCATGTGGACAACCTTGGTAGAGAACCACAAGGCAAAGCAGTATGCCATTAATTAAAGGTCTAAGCCTTATGATTTCAGAGAAAAATAATATTTCATATTTTTCCCATCGAAAAAACTGATAAGCCCTGAGGCAGGGCCAAGTTTCGCCCAGTGGTCAGGGTCGTAAGTTAAACATTCTTGGCAGAGGACCACAAGCCACAGCTACATATTTATAGAGGACCAGTAGATCATGTTAGTCATACCAAATATCAATGGTCTAGGCCTTACAGTTTCAGTAGATTTTTAAAGATTTTCCTATGAAAAACTGATAAGCCCTTGGGCGGGGCCATTTTTGGCCCGGGGGTCATAATTTGAACAATATTTGTCGAGGACCATAAGTTCATGCTACATACCAAATATCAAAGGTCTAGGCCTTACAGTTTGAGAGAAGAAGATTTTTAAAGATTTTCCTATGAAAAACTGATAAGCCCTTGGGCGGGGCCATTTTTGGCCCGGGGGTCATAATTTGAGCAATATTTGTAGAGGACCATAAATCATGCTACATACCAAATATCAAAGGTCTAGGCCTTACAGTTTCAGAGAAGAAGATTTTTAAAGATTTTCCTATGAAAAACTGATAAGCCCTTGGGCGGGGCCATTTTTTGCCCGGGGGTCATAATTTGAGCAATATTTGTAGAGGACCATAAGATCATGCTACATACCAAATATCAAAGGTCTAGGCCTTACAGTTTGAGAGAAGAAGATTTTTAAAGATTTTCCTATGAAAAACTGATAAGCCCTTGGGCGGGGCCATTTTTGGCCCGGGGGTCATAATTTGAACAATATTTGTAGAGGACCATAAGATCATGCTACATACCAAATATCAAAGGTTTAAGCCTTACAGTTTGAGAGAAGAAGATTTGTAAAGATTTTCCTATGAAAAACTGATAAGCCCTTGGGCGGGGCCATTTTTGGCCCAGGGGTCATAATTTGAACAATATTTGTTGAGGACCATAAGATCATGCTACATACCAAATATCAAAGGTCTAGGCTTTACAGTTTCAGAGAAGAAGATTTTTAAAGATTTTCCTATGAAAATTCCATATTACCATATATGGAAATATTGACCAAGCCCTCTGGCGGCCATGTTTTTTGCCGGATCAAAATTCTTTTAACAACTTTTAAAGTCTATCAACTGAGAAACATTTTGGTGAAAACTATATTCAAATCCAATAAGTCATTCTGGAGAAGAAGATTTTTCTAGATATTGTGTCCGGTTGCCATGGCAATAAGACCGATGGCCCCGCCCACTATCTTTTAACAACTTTTGAAGCACCCACCCACAGTATGTATCTGACCAAGTTTGGTTACAATTGGGCAGTCGGTTTCAGAGAAGAAGTCGTTTGAAATTGTTGACGGACAGACAGACGGACAGACGGACAGACGGACGACGGACGCCGGACACAGGGGTATCACAAAAGCTCACCTTGAGCACTTTGTGCTCTGGTGAGCTAAAAATGAAAGACACTTTAGCAAAGGCGAAAGGTATTTTTTTTGCTATCAAAGGGAGGTAATTCAAATATTTTTTATACTTTTCATCTTATTTGTAGTCTAGGAAATCGAGCAAATGTTTGATATTTAAATGGTAGTCGGTAAGATAAATTCGTTATACAGTGTGTAGTGTACCTAATATGGAATATACACGGCCAGTAAATTCCATAAGGGACTCGAGCTTCGCTCTCGTCCCATATGGAATTTACTGGCCGTGTATATTCCATATTAGGCACACTACACACTGTATAACTAATAATAGCATCATCTAGTGGACCTCTACGAATTTTGTTCAAATTTTACTCCTGGGGTCAAAATTGGCCCCGGACCAGGGGTCACAAGTTTTACATAGGATTATAGAGTAAAATCTTTAAAATTCTTCTGCTCCGAAACTGAAAGGCTTAGAGCTGTGATATTTGGTATATAGCATTATTTAGTGGACCTCTACAAAGTTTGTTCAAATTTTGCTCCTGGGGTCAAAATTGGCCCCTTCCCGGGGGTCACAAGTTTTACATAGGATTATATAGTAAAATCTTAAAAATTCTTCTTCTCCGAAACTGAAAGGCTTAGAGCTGTGATATTTGGTATATAGCATCATCTAGTGGACCTCTACGAAGTTTGTTCAAAATTTGCTCCTGGGGTCAAAATTTGCCCCCGCCCGGGGGGTCACAAGTTTTACATAGGATTATAGAGTAAAAACTTTAAAAAATTCTTCTCCGAAACCGAAAGGCTTAGAGCTGTGTTATTTGTTATATAGCACCATCTAGTGTACCTCTATGAAGTTTTTTCAAATTTTGCCCCATGGGATCAAAGTTGGCCCCGCCCCGGAGGTCACAAGTTTTACATAGGATTATATATATATATATAGTAAAAACTTTAAAAAATCTTCTTCTCTGAAACCGAAAAGCTAAGAGTTGTGAAACTTGGTATGTAGCATAATCTAGTAGTAGACTTCTACAAAGTTTGTTGTAATTTTGCCCCTGGGGTTAAAATTGGCCCCTCCCTTGGGGTCACAAGTTTTACATAGTATTATATAGTAGAAACTTAAAAAATCTTCTCAAAACTGAAGGCGCTTAGAGCTATATTTGATATGAAGTATCATCTAGTGAACCATTACTGAGATTTTTTCAAATTATGCCCCTGGTGTCAAAATTGGCCCTGCCCGGGGGTCACAATTTTTACATACAAAAGTCATTCAAATTAAGTGATACCATTTAGTGCTAGGATGTTTACTCCTTTGAATTATAATAGTTTAAGCCAACAGCTAGAAACAAATAGAAATTTCACATTGCCAATATATCACCATGAGTCAGGTGAGCGATTTAGAGCCAATGTGGCTCTTTTTTTTACTTGAAATATGTGAAAAATCTATATGGGATATTTATTGTCTGACAGGAAAGTTTTTCTGTGATATGATATATTTGACTCGCTATGTGTGATATACAGATTCTTGTATTCATGTGCAGAATATAGAAGCATTATATATTGGAAAATGACATTGTTTTATATCGCCAATACGTAATCTTTTAGTGCACTTATCACCTTTTTAAGTTGGGTTTTAATGTTTTGATTGCAGATTTACCACAGCCTTTACCTACCGGTAGTGATGATGAGGTAGATGAACATGAGGACAATTTGGAGGTTGATGAGCATCAACAAACACAACAACAACCACAGCAGCAACTTCATGAAAAAGCGCCCCCAACAAGAGGTACACTTATTTACACTACAGACAAGACCAGAGAGAGGATATTTGTGGCTTATAGCTCATCTGTATTTTATCATAGTTGTTGTTGTCGTTTGAAATCTTAACATTGGCCATAACTTCTTCAATTTTTCATTTACAACCTTCATGTTTGGTATGCATCTTCATCTTGAAAAAGACTGTCCACACATATCAAACTATTTTACCAAGTGACCTTGACCTTTGACATAATTTTAATGTATTTAAAAACATATGAGCGTTGGCACCTGCATGCAGTGCACTTGTTGAGACAAGATCTAAATTTATTTCTTGATATACAACGACTTTTGTATTGCCACAAGGAAGGATGGATGGATGTTTTGGATTTGACGTTGCTTTAACAGTATTTCAGTGATATCGCGACATCCAGCTAATTACTGGTGGAGGAAGAAGACCCCAGATGCCCTTTTATACACTTTTCAGGTACAAATTGGCTCTGGGTAGAACCACAGACCTTCCACAAGCCAGCTAGAAGGCTTCCTCACATGAAAAATCCGGACCCAGACTGGGCGCGAACTCACAGCGGTAAGGAGCTGAGTGATTGTTAGTCGCACTGTGACCGTAACCACTCGGCCACTGAGGCCCCCCCCCCCACACACCACAAGGAAGAAGCAAACATCAGACTAAGATATTACTTTTTATGCAAACTTTGAATTTATCTCTGTTTTCGTTATCGCTTAGTTGCTCAGTAAACACTGCAGCCACTGTTACAGTATAGCGTGTTGCTTTGGAGTGTAGTGACCTAGGTCAATAAATTGACTAAGAGCTACAGTAGCATCACACAACTTCACATTTTAGTACTTTAATCAGAAGTGCATGTTGCATAATAGTAGTGACCTTCATGTTTGACCTTGACCTCTATGACCTTGATTAAGTGTGTAATTTATTCAGTTATGGAAGAAATGTGTTGACGTATGGGTCAAGCGGGAAACGGCAATACATTTAATTGCAAAGAATTCTGGTTATAAAAAGAGAGCCTGAAAGTTAATTCACTGTCAATATAACAATTATTAGCACAACAGGTTGTTAGCGTAAGTAAAACTAAGCTAAATTGCACCAGGCTTATTATTTGTATAATGTACACAAACATAATTAAATCAAATTTGATTATCTGAATTGCATTCTTTTTATCCTTGATTCTTTACTCAAATCGGAAAGCTGGGTAGTAATTGAGGATAATGCTATTTTATTTGAACTGTTTATAGTTTGCATGAGAATATTTTCTTTCTTATAGGCATAAAGAGGAAGAGGTGGTCCGAGGAGGAAAAGAAAGATTTCAGAGCGGCATTTGGACAAAACATCTCCAAAAAAGCTAATGTCACATCAAATGAAATAAGGCTGGCTCAACAGAAATACACCTCGTTAACACAAAGATCAGAAGGAATTATAAGGACACGAGTAAATAATATAATTTTAGGGAAGTGCAAAATTGATTAGAAAACTTTTTGTAGAACCATTGACTCCCTTTTTATGCACTCCCCACCCCCACACACTTTAAGGGGGTGGCAGGCATATATATAGATTTACTCTTGTCCGCCTGACCCTCAAATGTTTCTGTCTATCATAACTCAAAAAGCATTACTACTACAGTGATGAAAATTTACATTCATCAGCATAGACACCTTGTGCACCAATCCAGTTTTGGTACAGTTTTGATTGTTTACAGCAGAGTTACTGCCCTTTGTAGCCTTTTTAGTGGGACGTGTGTCATGTGTAACTCGGAAACTATACTTGATAGAGTTATGAAGGTTTATAAACATGTTCATCAGAATGTGAAATTGTGCATTTGGGTATTTTGGTCCAGTTATTTCTGAGTTCAGCAGAATTATGGACCTTTTTAACCAAAAAACGGCATTGTTTTTACTTGTGTTGTTTGTAGCTCAAAAAGTGTAACTGCTAGAAAGATGAAACTTTATAACCATAATAATCAGCATGTGAAAGTGTGCACCTAGTTGTTTTCGATTTCAGCGGAATTATTGGCCCTTTTAACCAAAACCGGTGTCAAACTGGTGGTTTCTGGTAGATAACTTTATAGTGTAATGAACAGATTTTGACTAAACTTGGTATGTAGCTAGCTTACAGGAAGACCTGCAAAGTAGCTTGAGATTGTATAATGGGGATCCAGGTTCTCTTGTCAAGTTCCCTGTTACTCAAGATAAAATGACTTCAGTTTGGAATATTAGACCAATTTTGACCAAACTTTGTATTTACCAAGCTGATGTGCAGATCCATCTTGCAAGTATGTCTCAGTTTGCTTATGAGGAGTCGTATGGGATTGTATTTCAAGTCAATTGGTCAAAAGTCACTTGATCTGTTACTAAACATATTTGTCATGCTTTGGTTTCCGAACAATCACTTTTGTTCTCATAGGCCAATATTCTTCATTTTTTGGGAGGTAGCTTATGAGGAGTCACATGCGATTGTATTTCAAGTCAATCGGTCAAAGGTCACGTGATCTGCTACCAAAAAATAGATTTTCTGTCATGCTTTGTTTTCCGGACAATAATTTTTGTTCTCATGAGCAGATCATCTCCATTTTTGCAGAGTTATGGACATTTTTAACAAATAAAAAGACATGATGAAACTTTATAAACATATTCATAGTGATAATTATCTGAGGTGGACAAAGTAAGACTGGACACATTGTTACATTGAAGAGTTTATGGTGTTTAACAGTCTTTGTTCAGTGGCCTCAATTTTGCCGGAAGATAAAAATACCTTACGGAAAAAGGCAGAATATTTATATGGTGACAGTTCAATACATAATGTTGTTTACTAATTGAAGCAAGTTATTGTTAAGTGTTGTTCAGAGTTACTAGTATTTTTTTTATAGCCCACATACTACAGGTGGTAATATATTGGCGTGACCCTGTTCGTTTGTACATCCGTCCGTCCGCCTGTCAATATTTTTGGTCCGCTGTTTTCTCAGAAAACTATTTGACCAATACTAATGAAATGTCACCATTTGATTTGACGTCATCAGTATTTGGTAGTTTTGTAACTTCAGATCTAGGATTTGTTTTCTTCTGTTTAGTGGTTCTTGAAAAATCTGGCTGTCGGAATTACATGGTATTACGTGATTTATTAACGATTTTTGGGGAGCCTATAGGAAAACTCATAAGAAAAAGTAGGTCAGGGCTCCAGATAAGACTGCGTACACCACTTATTTCTAACGTTTTCTCCTTTATACCTCCACCAATCCTATGATATGACCATTCATTAGAATCGTCGCTCTGCGACGATTCTAATGAATGGTCACATCATAGGGTTTAGTTGAGGAATAAGGATTGTAATTTTAGAAATACGCACCTTATCTGGAGCTCTGGTAGGTTTATCAAAATGATAATTTCACTGATAATTTCATGAATTGAACTAGTGAGATTATCAAGTAAACCACCGAGAAGCATTTGTATACTAGATCTATAGTCAAATAAGCAGGTAGAAAAGTTTATCTTTATATAGTTCTATATCTTTTGTACATATTCACTGAAAACCAGCATAATACACTTGGAGACAAAAAATTATGTTGAATATTGACAAGTTTATAACATCAAGCTCATCAAGTTCAAATATGAAATATTGTTAGGCATTGTGTAAGTGTAATGCTTGGTGTTCTTTCTCAATATTATTTGATACAATTGTTATACCTCCGCAGCAAGTTAAGGGGGATATACTGGAATCATCTTGTCTGTCTGTCTGTAGACAGAAATTTGTACCGTTTACTCCTTCCAGGTTTATATATTTATGGATTTTGATGATGAAACTTTGCACACATGTTACACATTATGATCTTGTGTCTCTGCAAATTTTGGTCTAATTTTAGAGTTGTGGCCCTTGACATCTTGAAATGAAACAGTTTAGTTATATCATCATGACGAGTTATCTAGGGTATATAAGGATCCGCCCCTACATGCATATGTTCCTTTTTTTGTATGTTTGTTCATTTGTACGTGTCTCAAACAATGTCACCGCTCTACTTCATTTCCGAACCGATTTTCATGAAACATCACACAAACGCTCACAAAAATCACCTCTTGTGCGAGTTTACTTGTTGACCTTTTGCGGTCAAAAACTAGATCACTGTTACTATAAATTGAACTTCACTTAATTTAGTGATTAAGACTATTTTAAATGTAACTAAAACTCTGTGAGGGTATTTGTATCATCTACAATGCCTTCTTATTGTGTAGGGACAAGCAGGGGTATTAGACTATACGAGGAAGTTCTAGTTTGTTAGTCTGTTTGTTTTTTATTTTGCTTAATTAAGGTCGGGATCTTGTGTCTCAGGATCCATCTATTTTTAGCTTGTCTGTTTCTAAGAAACGTCGAGGTATTGAGATCACTGGGTCGTTGGCGTTGTTGTCGTCGTGCAAAAACGTAGCCGATTACTCAAAAAGTATAAGAGGTATAAACATGAAACTTCATAGGTGGGTAGATCTTATTAGGGAGAAAAACCCTACATAAGAACAGTAACTCTTGATTTCAAAATTTTGAGTTATTGCCCTTTGTTTTTGGGAAAAAACTTGAAATTAGCTCATTACTCAAAAAGTATAAGAGGTATCAACATGAAACTTCATGGGTGGGTAGATCTCATTTGGGAGATGAACCCTACAAAAGAACAGTAATTCTTGATTTCAAAATTTTGAGTTATTGCCCTTCGTTTTCGGGGAAAAGTATTACTCAAAAAGTATAAGAGGTATCAACATGAAACTTCATGGTTGGGGAGATGAACCCTACGTAATAACTGTTACTCTTGATATCAATTTGTTTTAGTTATTGCCCTTTGTTTTGGGGCAAACACTTTAAATTAGCTCATTACTCAAAAAATATTTCACTTAGGGCCACAAAACTTCATATGTTGATAGATACAACATAACATATAATTCTTTGTAAGTATTTTAATTCAAAACACATACATTTTACAACACTCGGTACGACGATGGTGTTTCTTAGTCAATTATTCTCAACAGTCTACCATAATACCCTATGGACTTCAAGCATTACATAAATTATGCCCCCCGTCTCCAACTAATAAAACAGACGAGCGTTGGTACCGCTCTGCGGTGCTCTTGTTTTCAAATGATATATGAGACAAAAGTAGATGAAAACCAGTTGGCACAAATTGTTTCACAACTGGTCACATCAGTTAAAAATCTTATTTTATTGTGATGTTGTGTATAGTTTATGGAGTTTTGTATGCAATACAGAAAACATAAAGGGTGCCTGTTTGAGTATATGTTACTGTAACATCCATTGACCCTTTAAACACAATGGACCTGGTGTATTATTATACTGCAAAGTAAATTTCTCACTTCTGATTGGTTAACTAGCCGTAGACTGAGTCCATGTACCCTGTGAACAGACAGGGTATATAGAAATTCACCATGACGACGATGTCATATCTGCAGCTTTAATTTTAAACTACAAGTTATTGAGGAAAATCGGATTCAAACTAATTTATCTCAAAAAATATTCACATCAAGTACATGTATTGGACAGAAAAGACCTGATAAAGAATTGAATATATTGTTGAAACACTTACAATTATCGTTTTATAGCTTAGTCCGTCTAAATATTTGATCCTTAAAATTACGCGGGTGTTTCTACTGTACGTTCTATGAAAAAACGTTGCAGATATGACGTCACATCAATTGGCGCGTCTAAAGGGATGTAGCCTGTCGCTCAGTCAGGAACATTACCAGAGTTGAAATGAAATCGAAACTGTAAAAACTTTGCAGAATAATAAATTTGTTATACAGTTCTTTCCCAGGGTACATGACGATTTATTCCCGGCTGGAAAAACCATGTAACCCTCGCCTAATGGCTCTGGCAACATGATTTTCATCAGCTGGAATAAATCGTCATGTACCCTGGGAAGGAACTGTATAACTAACTATGTACCCATTTGTGAACACAATAGAAGCTTTCTGATCATTGTATTTGTTCATTTATAACTGAATCAGTAATAATACTGAAGTTCTAAATAGACGGGTCCATACTTTTGTGACAGAAGAGACCCATAAGGGTACACGAAATTCACAAAATTTACTTAATGTTGAAAAGGTCAAAACACTGTCAAGCAAATATCACTGTAATTAATGCAAGATAGATTGTCAAATTGTTATCTTTAGCTTGCTGCCTTATTAGCAATTCTTTTTAGCTCTATGTGATCATATTCAGTGTCGACATGCATTATTTCCCGTAAGCCTCTGGCTTTCGCATGTATACAATAGCATATCATTCTGAGCGTATTACTTACGGACCGCACTTTAAATCAAGGTTTTTACCTGACCGGAACCGCTTGACCGGAAGTCTGTAAGCCCCAAATCTCATAGTCATTCTAGCGCTTGTACTATACGGACGTATAACTCATGATTGTGCTTAGCTTTTTTATAGCGTGGTTAGTTTTGTGCCCACGTGGCATCCTTTTTTTGTCTAAGTCGACTGTGAACGTTGTTCCAGCTTATGACTTGAAGGTTTCTGTGAACGTTGTTCCAGTTTATTATTCGTATTCCTTCCAACACGTGTGTTTTCTTAGTGAAGACATGGCTTCGGAGCAAGACGCTGTCTTGCATCTTGATTCCTCGGATTCATTTTCGGGATTCAGTTCAGTGGATTCGGAGGAGGTGCTCCCCGATAAACGGAAACTTGGTGATAAGAAACGTTCGAAGGTTAAGTCTGTGGTTGTTAAACCCAGTGTTCCTAAAGGGAAGCCTGCAAAAGAGAAGCCGAAGAGTGGTGACAAACGTAGGGCTTTGCCTAGAAACGCTTCTAGTGTTAAGAAGGTTGGTTTAGATTTAGATAAGTTAACTGAGTCTGACATTGTTAAGTTGAGGGAGGCTTTGGGCATCCAGCCTCAGACTTTGAGTGATGATGAGCCAGGGATTGGTTCTTTAGACAATCTTCCTAATTTGCGAGTTGAGGTGGAAGGAGACTTGTCAGAAGGAGAAATTGAGCCCAGGGATGTGGGCGGTGATATGGTCAGAGCCTTATTTGATGAGGCCGTTAATGATACCGATGAGGATAGTTGGTGTTTGCCTAAGCTTAAAGCCCCGCGGAAGGGGAAGGCCATAGCTCAGTCTCTAGCAGACATGATTAATATGTCTTGTACTTCACAGTGCGATATTGACTCTTTGATTGAGAAGTACCAGATTCCAGAGAATTGTGATAGGGCTTGTCCTCCATTAGTTAATAATGAGGTTTGGAGAACTTTAGATAAGAGAACTCAATCACAGGATCGAGGGGTTGTTGATATTCAAAACTTGCTGGCGGCAGGTATTACCCCAATAATAAAGATGGCTGAAGTCATGAAGAAACAGTTTGCTGCTAGTACAGAGGCAAAGGGTTTGATTTCTGATGCCCTTGTTATATTTGGACAGGTGCAATACCTTTTATCTGTTAAAAGGAGGTACATGATTAGACCAAATCTTAAGAAGAAGTACCAGGGACTCTGTAATGCGTCCATGCCGGTTACATTGAAATTGTTTGGTGATGATGTGGGTAAGGACATCAAGTCGTGTGACTCACAGTCTTTCATCGGTAGGGACTCCTTTAAACCCTCTCAGTTTCGAGGAAGAGGCAGGAGAGGATATGGATTTGGAGGACGAGGTAGTCCTAGATATTCGCCATATTCCAGAGGTCAGTTTAGATCACCTAGATTTGGGGGTTACAGGATTCCTAGAAGAGGAATGGCAGCGGCTACAGCTACCAGTGTGGCCCCAAACGGTCAGAATTAGTTACCAAGGTAGGTAATTTGAGAAATTGTTTGGATTTTTGGAAGACTATTACTTTAGACCAATGGGTTCTGAGTGCTGTCTCTGGTTATAGGATTGATTTTGACAGGCAGCCTTTTCAAGGGAATGTACCGAATGAAATTCCATTCAGTGGGGATCAATGGACTATTGTCAATAATGAAGTTAAAAGTTTGTTAGAGAAAGGGGCTGTGGTGCCCTCTGTTCATGAGCCAAATGAGTTTATTTCTACCTTGTTTATTGTTCCCAAGCCTAATGGGAAGTTTAGACCAGTTATCAATCTCAGATACTTAAACGAATTTGTTCATTACGATCATTTCAAACAAGAGACCTTTAAGGTTGTTTTAGATTTATTGCAAGAGAATGATTTTATGACCTCAGTGGATTTACAGGATGCTTATTTTTCTATTCCCATACATAAAGATTTCTGTAAATATTTGAAATTTTCCTGGAATGGTATATTATACAAATTTGTTTGCCTTCCCTTTGGGTTGAAATCTGCCCCGTATGTGTTCACTAAGGTTCTAAAACCTGTGTATGCTTGGTTTAGACAGCAGGATATTAGATGTTCATACTATATTGATGATTCTCTTAATATGAACAAATCTAGTGATGTTTGTAGGTCTAATACTGGTATTATAGTGGGTACATTGGAAAAGCTTGGGTATGTCTCTAATCAGAAAAAGTCTGTTCTTGTACCTACTCAGAGAATTATATTTTTTGGTTTTGTCATTGATTCAGTGTTGTTCATGATCTTTTTGCCAGAACAGAAAGTGGCAAAAATTCTTTCTTTAGCTAAAGCCTTGAAAGAGCAAAGATTTGTTGTGGTAAGAAGTTTGGCTTATTTTATTGGTTTGGTGATAAATGCTTTCTATGGTGTTTTAGAGGCTCCTTTACACTATAGAGCTCTGGAAAGGAACAAATTGGTAGGTTTGGGTAAGGATATGGATTATGACAATAAGGTCAGTCTTTCTGAGGAGAGTCTAGAACAGTTGACTTGGTGGTGCGACAATGTTGTTGTTAAAAACGGGAAAAGAATCCGTCCACAAAAGGTTTCTGAGATTTGTAGAACTGATGCTAGTTTATCAGGTTGGGGAGCTATAGATTTAAATACTGATCAGTTTGCTAATGCTAGATGGAGCTCAACAGAGTCTTTAAGAGCAATCAATTATTTAGAGTTGTTAGCTGTTTTTAATGCTATCAAGGCCCTGTATGCTTCAAAGTCAAATTTTCATTTACAAATTCAGTCAGATAATGTTTGTACAGTCTCTTACATCAATGATATGGGTGGAATGGCCTCATTAGAAATGGATAGATTAGCTGGTTTCATTTGGAACTGGTGTCTGGATAGAGGTATTTTCATTTCTGCAGTTCACATACCAGGTGTTGTTAATACAGCCGATTTTTACTCTCATAACTTTTCTGATTCAACTGAATGGATGTTGAAATCGGAGATTTTCGATAGATTGTGTAAACATTTTTTCTTCCCTGATGTAGATCTGTTTGCATCTAGAGTGAATAGGCAGCTTGAAAGTTTTGTATCTTGGTTTCCTGAGGAGGGAGCTTTAGCTGTTGATGCCTTTTCTTTGGATTGGAGTGGTCTTCAGCCATATGTTTTTCCGCCGTTTAATTTGATCGGTAGAGTTATTAACAAGGTTATTTCTGATGGTGTAGATCAGGTTTTGTTAATTATACCTTTTTGGTTTACACAGTCATGGTTTCCTTTGTTATTAGAGCATATTTGTTCTTTTCCGGTAAGATTGCCAAGACATCGAGACCTTCTGAGATTGGGACACAGCGGACAGAGTCACCCTCTAGGCAAGTCGTTAAAGATCGTAGGAGTAGTTGTATCAGGCAGGCAGTGCAGAGTAGAGGCCTTTCAGCAGGAGCTACAGAGTTTGTTATCGACTCGTGGAGGCCAGGAACTCAGAGACAGTACCAGTATGCGTGGAATAAGTGGGTTATTTGGAATAAGGTCAGGTGTACCATTCCATTTTACACAGCTGAAACGGTAGTTGTTCAGTATTTGTACTTTTTGTTTTGTGCAGGGAAAGGTTATTCCGTTATTAATTTGCACAAGTCTATGTTATTGCAGACTTTACCCTTTTTTGGGAATGGATGGTGTAGTGTTACCAATTTGATAGTTAGATTTATGAAGGGTGCTTTCTATAATTCGCCTCCAAAACCACGTTATCTGGTTACTTGGGACGTAACTGTAGTTTTAAGATATTTATCTTCACTTTTTCCTCTGGAGAAATTATCTATAAAGAATCTTACATTGAAAGTGGTGGCTTTAGTGGCCCTTAGTACTGCACCTCGTGCTCAGACTTTAGTGTCTATGGATTTAGATAATATGAGTAGAGGGAATAGAGTGTTAACTTTTTGTTTCTCTGACTTGTTAAAGACTTCAAGAAAGGGTCATAGTTTTTTGCTTAAAGTTGAGCATTATTTGTGTGAGAATTTGTGCCCTTTTCATACTTTGTTACATTATATAGAACGTACAAGGACTTGTAGACGTTCTAGGAAAGTTTTTATTTCCTATGTTACGTTTAAGGCAGTGACTACAAGTACTATAGCCAGGTGGCTTCGAAATGTGTTAGAATTAGCCGGAATCGATATAGAGGTGTTTAAGGCTCATTCTTTTAGGGGAGCCTCAGTGTCGGCAGCTCTTAGAGGAGGCTGTTCTTTGTCTAAGATTCTTGCTACGGCAGACTGGTCTTCAGAGAAGAATTTTCACAAGTTTTATAATAAGCCAGTGAATAATGATATGTCTTTCACTAATGCTGTTTTGCACGATAGACAGTGACAGATAGTGTTAATTTTAGTGTTGATCACAGTATTAGAAAGAATAGTGGTACTTTATAGTTTAAGACTGACTGGATAGTAGTATTTAAGATAGTCTTTTGAATACAGTTTATGAGCTTAGTTGTATTTCTGTACATTGTTGGGAATAATATGGATTTTCTGTTTGTTCTGTTTTGTTGTTCTTTGAAGATGCTATTGTATACATGCGAAAGCCAGAGGCTTACGGGAAATAATGGCCCCTCATCCAAGCTTTAGTGCAGGATGAGAGGCATTATTGGAGTAAGCCGGAGGCTGAGCATGTATGGGCCCACCCTTTGTGTTGGGGTTTCTTCCCTCCCTTTTAGTGTGTGTGTGTTTTTTCAACAAAACAGGTATGTGCTTGCTTTGAACTATGAGATTTGGGGCTTACAGACTTCCGGTCAAGCGGTTCCGGTCAGGTAAAAACCTTGATTTAAAGTGCGGTCCGTAAGTAATACGCTCAGAATGATATGCTATTGTATACATGCTCAGCCTCCGGCTTACTCCAATAATGCCTCTCATCCTGCACTAAAGCTTGGATGAGGGGCCATTTTCCATCATGCATTTTGAGTTAAAGCTGTTCCTTTTTAACACTCAAGAGGCTGCAGTTTTAGGCCAATCTTCATCAAAAATGCTCCATATGTTACTGACAAAATCTAGGTAAGTTGGAAATTAGGTCACAAGGTCAAATTGTAGAAAAACCTTGTGAACACTTCAGAGGCCACAATTTTGGATCAGTCGTCTTCAAAATTGCTCCAAATAATTGTTCCTGACAAAATCTAGGTCAAGTTAGAACCTGGTTCATATATTTTCAAAAGGAGAATTACTAGGTCAAATCACAAGCCACACTTTTGAATCAGTCTTATCAGACTTGCTCCATATATGTTGTTCTTGACAAAATCTAGGTCTTAAGTTTGAAAGTAGGTAACTTTTTTCATAATGTTAAATACATGTATTGTTAACCATGACTCCAGATGATGAGGTGCAATTTCTAAAACTAAATTCGTAATGCCTACACTAAACCCAATGTTGTGACTATTCATTTGAATCTTGCATAGTAATGATTGTAATGAGTAGTCACAACACACTTACTTTCTCTATACGGCTATATAAGATTTCAACCCGGCGGAAGTCAGTGCGAACGCATGCGCTTTGTCACACAATCGTTCATTTCAATGTGGTCAGTACATAGCGGCGCAAATCAATTCAAAAACTACTCCCATACTAGACTGCAAATATCTTGTTTCTTACTCTTTAAATCGTTTTAATTGATCATAAATATGATAGCGTGATAAATGTGTATCGTTTCTTGTTAGCAATTGCAATGTACTCGCTTTGATAGACGGAGACCGTGTACTGTTTACTTTCGGTTTTAAAAATTTACTTGTTTACCATGAAAACTCCTATGTTTACCATAGCAACTGTGTATAAAATCAAGGAAATTACATAAACTTTATAAGAAAATTATCTGTTTCTTGGTAAAAATTTGAATTAATATTTACAAAAAGACGGAAAATCCCCTTCTTCACGCTATATGAAAGGGGAGCAAGTTTGGCCGAAATTGACACAATTTAACAGGAGTTGTCATACAAAATGGCAGGCTGAAATTATACAAGTGAGTTTGTAAGTGCAACATAGTTGTAAGGGTTTGATGGTGTCTTAACCCTTTACCTGATAGAAGCGGCTTTTAGCGGGTTTAATTTATTCCTCTGCTGAAGAAAATAGTTATAATGTATACAGTCATGAAGATATACCATAAGAAAGATTTTCTATAACCTTAAGGCACATTCTGTTTTACTTTCAACCTGCTTTAAGTGGTAACCTGTCTTCATAACTAGAAACAGACTATTGGGTAAAGGGTTAAAGGAGAAAAACGTTAGAAATAAGTGACTTCTGCATTTTTGTGACGAATTTGAAATATTTTGTAGTCTTACCTGTATAAAGCAACCATTCAATAGAATGCTCATAAACAGTTTCTCATACTGCTGCGGTTTCCAAATGCAGGATAAAAGTAATAATGCAGAAAGCTCCTATAGGAACATTTAGCAGTAACAGTTTCCATTTCATGATTAAAAGAAAGGTTGCTTGAAACCAGGTTTGACGAAAAACATTTCTACATCAAGATGTATATGAAAATATAGATGTTTTGGTATGTTACAAAATAAAAATTCATTTGTTTCCAAGAAATCACAAGTTATTGTCCTTACTCCTGGGTCCACGTCATCGTTGTTGTCGTCTGAAATCTTAACATTTGGCCATAACTTCTTCACTGTTTGATTTACAACCTTTAATTTTGGTATGCATGTTCATCTTGACAATGCCTATCCAGATACACCAAAATATTTTTACCAACTGACCTTGACCTTTGACATATTTTTACAGTAATTTTGAAAAACTTGAAAACCTGTAATTTTTAATCTGTCTACAGCAAGATTCTCATACTTCACATGTGAATTCCTTGTTGCAAGGCCTTTCCGTCAATGTTAATTTTTGGATGTGTGACCTTGGCCTTTGAACTTGACCTTATTTTAAAAAGAAAATGACAAAAATTAATGTTGGCCATAGCTTATCCACTATGTAACATACAACCTTCATTTTAAGTATGCATGTTCATCTTGACAAGCCCTGTACATATTACACCAACTGACCTTGACCTTTGTCCTAATATTAACGTATTTTCCACTAATCAATGGAAACAGACCAGTGTTGGCACCTGGATGCGATTCTTTTGTTCTCCTTTAAGCATCCACTAAACCCAATGTTGTGACTACTCATTTGAATCTTGCATAGTAATGATTGTAATGAGTAGTCACAACATAGTTGTTAGATTTGATGGTGTCTTAAAGGAGAAAAACGTTAGAAATAAGTGATTTCTGCATTTTTATCTGGAACCCTTAACTCAGGATGCTATTTTGTGACGCATTTGAAATATTTTGTACAGTCTTGCCAGTATAAAGCAACCAACTGCTGGTTTCCAAATGCAGGATAAAAGTAATAATGTAGAAAGCTCCTATAGGAGCATTTAGCAGTAACAGTTTCCATTTCATGATTAAAAGAAAGGTTGCTTAAAATAGGTTTGACCAAAAACATTTCTGTATTGAAAATAAAGATGTTTTTGATAACTTGCTTTTGCGTTTTCATTAGTCATGTGGTAAGGTACGTGCAAATCGAGTTACCAAGCAACAACAAACCCTGTCGATGCAAAGCTTATGTCACCTGACTTCCCTTCATACAAAAGTTTTGGAAGTCTCATTTGCATATATACGAACGGTCAACGACCATAACATTTCTCTCCACTCCAAGACTTGGACCTTGGGATAAGCGTGGGTAAGACAACTCTGGGCTGGCAGATGTCAGGGTGGCTATACCTCGAGCATTGAATTTGTGCCTGTATTCTCAGGACCCCCCCCCCCCCCCCCCCCTGTGTTTAGCTCACCTGAGCCAAAGGCTCAAGGTGAGCTATTGTGATGACCCTGTGTCCGTCGTGCGTCGTCGTTAACAATTGCTTAAAATGACATCTCCTCCTATACCGCTTGACATATTTCAACCAAACTTTACACAAATGTTCCTTAGGTCAAGCTCTTTCAGATTTGCTATGGCAACCAAAGTGAAAAAATAAGTAAGTCTTAAAAAATCTTCTTGTCAAAAACTACAAGGACCTGAGCTTAGATATTTGGCACATAGCATCATCTAAAGGTCCTTTATTAAGTTTGTT
The DNA here is from genome assembly GCA_963576725.1 of Azorinus chamasolen. NCBI lineage: Eukaryota > Metazoa > Mollusca > Bivalvia > Cardiida > Solecurtidae > Azorinus > Azorinus chamasolen. Next base: position 82,889,342 of record OY755237.1, on the reverse strand, counting down.
CAAATTATGCCCCTAGGGTCAAAATTGGCCCCGCCCCAGGGATCATTAGCTTTACAAAGGAATATATTGTAAAATCTTAAAAAATCTTCTACTCTGAAACCGAAAGGCTTAGAGCTGTAATATTTGGCACATAGCATCATCTATTGAACCTCTACAAAGTTTGTTCAAATTTTGCCCCAGGGGTCAAAATTGACCCCACCCCGGGGGTCACAAGTTTTACATAGGATTATTTAGTAAACTTTTAAAAAATCTTCTTCTCTGAAACCGAAAGATTTAGAGCTGTAATATTTGGGATGTAGCATCATCTAGTGGACCTCTACAAAGTTTGTTCAAATGTTGCCCCTTGGGTCAAAATTGACTCCACCCCGGGGGTCACAAATTTTACATAGGGTTATATGGTAAAATCTTAAAATATCTTCTTCTCTGAAATCGAAAGGCTTAGAGCTGTGATGTTTGGTATGTAGCATCATCTAGTGGACTTCTCAAACGTTTTAGAAAGCTGAACGGAGAACCAATGCCATGAGTACAGTGGAGAAAACGTTATTCTTTCCCGTTTTTACGTACCCAAACGCAAACGCATTCTAGTAAAATGTAGAAAAAGACAACTGTGTCAAAATAGTACTTCCGGAGTCTTTTTTTTTCAACAGTTTTGATCCTTCATTTCTCTGCTATGCATCGGTTTACAGACCTCAGAATAATGCAGACATCTAGATCTGTTTTAGGGCTTACAACTATAGGCAACATGCTTGGATCTGAGGTCGACCCGCCGGCTGACAGTCGGCTCAAGCCTGGGTCAAATGGTCGTCCGTGTGTTCGAATACAGGGTCAAATTAAATAGCCATTTATTGCGTTTTTTTTAGATGTGTATTTTTACCTGTTTCAGACATTCATTTCTCAATAATGAAATGGCTTAACACATGCAGGGATCAATTCCACGATTGACATACCAATTCTACAATTTGAGTACATGTAACATATTCCACAATTGAGGGACATATTCCGTATGGACCCTAACCCTAATTAACAGACATGTGTCCCTCATCCATTACCGTGACCTACTAGAAATGATGACAAATTCAAAATTGTTTAGACTAACACCCCTTCAGCATTTTTACCAAATATTTAGCGAATTTGCGGCATAAAGATGAAGCAGAAAATGTTTGCCTATCAAATGACATGCATGTAGGAAGCGTTTTGTTGAATAGAATTTATCAGTGTTATGACGACAGTAAAACCTCATCTACACGAGTTTTGACATTCTAAACATCATAAACAGATGTTTACCAGTTCTTAGTTAATTAGTCAATTTGTAAGGGTCTATAAGCTTTAATATGGTAAGCATATTCTATATGCCCGTGTGCACTTGTGGGGAAGATTCCAATGTCAATGTGTAATGACTGGTATATATATCAAGTATATATATTTACGGGGCAAAAGTGGGTCCCTGCAAGTAGGTTTAAAACAGAGACCCCGTAACTGACAGAATCTCTGTATATATATATATAAAGTTATAACACAGAAAAAATTCAATAAATACAGTTGCATCTCTTAAAATTACATTCATATAAACTACATATATTTTCATTAAATTCGTGCAAAATTACCGAGTGGCTGCTTACTTAATTAGTGAATAGGTCCTTAGCGTGCAAAGAGTTAAAAGAACATCTAGTTAATTATCACGTGATTCGCAAAAGTTCAAACATGGCGAGGCACATGATCGAAAGCGACAATGATAACTTTTCTGGGTCTGATTTTGAAGGATACAACCCAGAAGATATTCAAGACGGACAATTTCTAGTTTCGGGATCTGATATTGGGTCAGATTTTTCGGCTACTTTAAGTTTCGGATATATCAGAGGATGAATCAAACTTTTGACGAGTCAGAAATTATATGCATAATGTCTGGGCAAGAGATTTACACCAGCCAAACATGAGGCCGTTCAATGAACATTTCGGTCCTACATTTACGTTGGAAAAAGATAAGTTAAGAGATCAATTTCTTTTTCAAATTTTCTCCCAGTGAGCTGATACAGAAATTAGTGACAGAGACAAATAATTATGCGTCTGTTGCATTGCTATAAAGCCAGATCATCTTTTGAGAGAAGTAGGCAGAGAAAAGATGCTTGCTTTTCTTGGCTTGAATGTTATGTCAGTGCTACAAATTCCATCATATACCCTTGGTTGGAAACAAATGTGGCCCTATACAATCCCTGTTATATCACAAGTGATGCAAAGAGAACAATTTGAAAGGATATCCAAATATTTTCATTGCAATGACACTGCCACTAACCCTCCTAGAAGAACCCCCGGGCATGATAAGCTTTGTCACATTAGACCGGTCATTGAAGAAATTTCAAAGAGGTGTTTGGACAGTCATGATCCCCCCCCCCAAAAGAACACAATTGATGAAGGCATGGTAGGCTGTATTTTAAACAATATTTACCAGCCAGCCAAGCCCTCAAAATTTGGCATAATGGTTTGGGAGAGAGCATCACCCTGCAATGGTTACTGTAAGGATTTCCAAGTTTACACTGGAAAAAAAAGAAGATGGAAAACAAGATGTGTTTGTGAAACACTATGCCCCCTCAATATGATATTTGACCCTGAAGGATAACCTTGATCTTGACAAGTCACCCCTCAAACTGTGTAGCTTCATGGGTTACACAGTCATGCATACCAAATATCAAGTCTGTATCTCTACTGGTTCAAAAGTTATTGCCAATGTTAAAGTTGGTGACCTTTGACCATGAAGGAGGACCTTGACCTTGACATGTCACCCCTGAAACTGTGCGGCTTCATGAGATACACATGCATACCAGTATCGAGGCTGTATATCTACTGGTTCAAACGTTATGGCAATGTTAATGTTGGTGACCTTTGACCTTCCAAGATGACCTTGACCTTGACATGTCACCCCTGAAACTGTGCAGCTAAATAAGAAACACATGTATACCAACTATCAAGTCTGTATCTCTACTGGTTCAAAAGTTATGGCCAATGTTAAAGTCGATGACCTTTGACCCTGAAAGATGAACTTGACCTTGACATATCACCCCAAACTGTGCGGGCTTCATGAGATACACATGTATACCAAATGTCAAGTCTGTATCTCTACTGGTTCAAAAGTTATGGCCAATGTTAAAGTCGGTGACCTTTGACCCTAAAAGATGACCTTTACCTTGACATGTTGCCCCTCAAAATGTGCAGCTTCACGAGATACACATGCATACCAAATATCAAGACTCTTATCTCTATTGGTTCAAAAGTTATGGCCAATTAAAGTCCGTGACCTTTGACCCTGAAGGATGACCTTGACATGTCACCCCTCAAACTGTGCAGCTTCATAAGATACACAAGCATGCCACATATCAAGTCTCTATCTGTACTGGTTCAAAAGTTATGGCCAATGTTAAAGTCGGTGATTTGACCCATATGTTTGACCTCTGACCTTTAAGGATGACCTTGACCTTGACGTGTCACCCTCAAAATGTGCGGCTTTATGAGATACTCATGCATGCCAAATATCAAGTCTCTATCTGTACTGGCTCAAAAGTTATGACCAATGTTAAAGTTATATACAAACAGACAATTTGATCTTTGACCCTGAAAAATGACATTGACCTTGACATGTCACCCCTCAAAATGTGCGGCTTTATGTGATACATATGCATGCCAAATATCAAGTCTCTATCTGTACTGGCTCAAAAGTTATGACCAATGTTAAAGTCAGTGATTTGACCCATATATTTGACCTCTGACCTTGACCTTAACAAGTCACCCCTCAAAATGTGCGGCTTTATGTGATACATATGCATGCCAAATATCAAGTCTCTATCTGTACTGGCTCAAAAGTTATGACCAATGTTAAAGTTGCGTTAAAGTTACAGACAAAAAAACGGACAATTTGACCTTTGACCCTGAAGGCTGACCTTGACCCTGACATGTCACCCCTCAAAATGTGCAGCTTCATGAGATACACAAACATGCCAGATATCAAGTCTATTTCTCTACTGGTCCAAAATTTATGGCCAATGTTAAAGTCGGTGATTTGACCCCTGACCTTGAAGGATGACCTTGACATGTCACCCCTCATAATGTGCGGCTTTATGAGATATATATGCATGCCAAATATCAAGTCTCTATCTTTACTGGCTCAAAAGTTATGACCAATGTTAAAGTTGCTGACAAACAAACAGACAAACAGACAGGGCAAAAACAATATGCCCCCCAGATCTGATCATTCTGGGGGGGGGGGGGGCCATAAAAATAGATGGAAATGACTTTGACTTTCCCATCAACAATGGCTCAGATTCATCTGATTCCGAGTTTTCTGGGTTAGGATTTGGGTTTGAATCCAATGATATATTACAGAATGTGAAATTTGTGCATGAAATTGACATGTAACAATGTGATAGAGACAGAGAATTACCAGATGATTGCGATCGAGTTGACGAGCTCCCCCTCGTAATGGATTTCATTGGTGATAGCCGTTTGAAATGTGAAAAAGGCCCTGATACAACACCTATTGAGGTTTATAAACTATTTTTCCCTGATTCTTCCTTTTTCTATCGACAATCACGAATTTGTACAATGAGAGGAAAATTGAAATGAATTGCGCGTTACTGGTCTACAAATGAAGTTAATTTCACCCCTCTATTTTCTGTTATATGTCAAGAAATCGATTTTTATCCATTCTCAGCAACTTTCATCTGGTTGACTGTGAAAAGCAAATTCCTCGAGATCATCCAGCCCACAACCCTTTATATAAAGTATGCCCAATATTGTCACTGTTCAGTGTAAATTTTTCTGAACTGTATTACCCAGAATGTGACCTTAGTATTGATGAAGCAACTTGTCCATTTAAAGGGAGAGTAAGGTTCAGGTTATAAAAAGCCCCACAAATTCGGATTGAAGTTATACCAGGTATGCGAAGCCGCCAGTGGGTACTTTATGGGATTCCATGTCTATTCGGTAAAAGATGACAATATTTTGACTGAATACTCAGAATTAGTTGACTGTTGAATTGAATCTACACCAACTACAACAAGAGTACCGCATACGGTACACAATACGCCCACTTGCAAACTTTCTCAGATTCAACATGCCTTATAAGTGTTGACATTTTCTAATCTGTGCTTCAGATCTTGATTTCCATATTAAGGTGATACTATATTTAAAACAAGAGGGCCATGATGGCCCTGAAATCGCTCACCAGAGGGAAAGATTTTTAAAGTTTTAACATGTATGTTTCTAAACAAAACTGGACACCTGTTTTGTGGGGGTGTTATTTGACCCTTTGTGGATCCAAACTCTGTGCCATACCTGTTGGTCTAAATTCTGTTGAAAAGGCCCGGGAAGCTGTCGATCTTTAATAAACTTTTGGACCTTTAAAACCCTTTCCTTCATATAAATGTGATTTGATGCATTTGCAAACAGAACAGACCCGTATCAGATGGTTTCTATAGGAGCTGTCTGACCAGGTTGTGCTCTGCCGGCTAATAGAATACTCTTTCTTCCATAAAAACGCCTTTCTACGCCTCTGTAATAGTCACTTTATTAAACCATTGTGATAAATAGAGCATTTGCTCCATAGGAGTAAATGCTCTATTTATCACAATGGTTTCAAATCTACACAATTCTGAAATTTTCCTTTTCTCTAATTAACCCTTCCCTCATATAAACGTGTTTTCACGCATTTGCAAACAAAGTAGACCCAGATTTACCTCTTTGAATAAGAGACAAAATTCTAACAGATGACAACCCTATCACTGCTTAGCATGACTTGACTGAAATTAGCACAGTTTGGATTCTGATCTGACGCATACCGGTATGTAACTTTATATGTAGTTTGTATATGAGTAAATTTACTCCTATGGAGCAAATGCTCTATTTATTACAATGGTTTCAAATCTACACAATTCTGAAATTTTCCTTTTCTCTAATTAATGCTCCTTATCAGAAGATTTATTCAAAAAGGTAGGATCTGAAAAAAAGCCTTTGTTCTACGCCTCTGTAACAGTCACTTTATGAAACCATTGTGATAAATAGAGCATTTCGTCGCCACCGGACGTAAATGGCGTAACTAAACAATTGGCGCAAAACTGTTTACGTTTGATTCCCGGTTACTTTACGAGCCCGCGTCTTTTGCAAAAATGGCGGATCTAGAAGCCAATCCGAAATCATGTTTTTGAGCATGTGATAAATTGGCGAATAATCATTGGTATGCAGAACCGCGAGGGAAAAATGGCATAACTTTGACATAGGGAATGGAGGCTGACACAGGAAGGATTTCGAGTGTTTTTAGAAGAGGAATATTTTTATTAAGGTAAATATTACATCTTACTTTTAAATAGCTGTTAAAAGAGTGTCAGTCACAGTCATTTTGTAAAGAATACAGTGTTATTCTTTTGAAAGTAAATGGATTATATGGCATAGGCGTTTGACTGAGCACGATTGAACCAAATCAGGTAATATTCGATATGCGAAAATGAGTTTGGAGGGCACTGAATTGAAATATCCCAAAGAAGCAGAGGCAGTGTGATAATATTACGTTGTTTGTTTTGATTATGTTGAGATACGCACAATATTCTTCCCCTGCCATTTTATTTACTTTTTAGATACGCCATTTTCGCCAAGAAATATTTAAGACGTACGCCCCATTCTTGACGTCATTTTTATTCTCTTTACTGAAAATTAGTCCCCGTCATTTTGCATATTGTATTTGGTATGTCTGTCTGTCTGTTTGAATGTCTCTCTATCCATAACTTTAACCTTGGTCACATCAGAAGGTATATAGTTTTACAAAAACATCTTGTTAATTTGTTTTTTATCTTTCAGGTTTTAGACAACAATGAGATGGAAACCAGGAGTAGTTTGTTACCGTCACTGCCTGATCTGGTTCTGGTGAAAATACTTAAGCTGATTAAATTGGACGAACTTCTGATTAACGTCTCCAGGACCTGCAAAAGACTTAATTACATAATCGAGACAAACTCAGTGCTCTGGAGACATTTTAATCCAGATTCTTGTGTCAATTTGAGTTTCGCAGATCTGCAGCGAATATTGAAACATGCAGCTGGGTTTGAAGAATTCATAATTCCATTCGCCACCTATACATGCAATACATCAGCCATAGACTTCGTGTTCACGACATATTTGTGCAATGCAAAAACTCTGTACTGGCTTAACTTGTCCAAATGTGGACTTTCAACACTGTGCTTTCTGCAGTGCTTACCAAATATCCAGATACTAGACATTTCTGAATGTGAAAACCTTGTCGATGCAGATTTTGAAGTGATCAAGACTTGTGTAAACTTAGATCAGCTGTATGTATCGTTCACGAATATAAAGCCAGCAACCTTAGTGAGTGTGTGTGAATGTCTCATTCTGACAGCAATTGATGCATCTGGAATTCCAGTGAAAGTGACGGATTGCGCAAAGATTCTAAAACCTGAACTGCTTTTCTTTTATTTAACTTTGGGTGATTTAGAGGATGAACAGGTGTTTCACGGACTCATGCGAGAATATGGAACCTGCAGTATTCAGTTAGTTCGACAACAGTAAAGATGCTATCAAGGGGTCAGTTTCTTGTGAGTGTAGCTCTTACTAAAGCCAGGGATCAAGCTCAGGGACCATCACATACACATGTTAAAATATCAGGCAATAATATTCTAATCAAAGACAAAGTACAAAGTGAAAGTTCTACAGATATTGAACCAGACAGCATACTTAAGGATGTAGTCGACATAGATAAAGAGTTCTATAGTGATGTAGTTGACGATGATGTTCGTTATCCAGATTGGGAGCTGCCTAAAAATCAAAGCAGTGATTCTGAATCGTCTATCCGTGAACCTGACACTTCTACTAAAGTGACCTTTACCGATAGCAATGATAACAGAATAGATGGGTCAGTTGAGAAAGACAGAAAATCGCCGAAACAGAGGCGAAGTAGAAGCTCGTTAAAAGAAACGAACAAACGAAGAAGAATGCAAGGTGAGTTCTACATGGGAGTAAAGAAAAATGAACACGGTGTGAAAGCATTCTCCGAAGAAAGGTCAGAACGATTGCTTTGTCAAAGTAAATGTTCTAAAATGTGTGAAAAGAAAAGCAAGTACAGACAGTGTATTGAAATAGATGGGGAAACAAGGAGAGATTTGTTCAGAAGATTCTGGAAAGAAATGGACTGGAACCAGAAGAAAGTATATGTGGTCAATTTGGTAGGGAAGGTCGAAGTTGCACAACGAACTACGTTAGGCCGAAGTCGACGAAACTTCTCATTCAGATATCACCTCTGGAAAAAGGACGAACGTCTCTGCGTTTGTAAGAACATGTTCACTTCAACACTTGGTATAAGTGAAAAGACAGTTCACAATTGGGTCAATAATGCAAGCGCTGGCTTTCCAAAGCCACCAAATAGATCATTGAAGATTTCAAACAGCCAACATTTGAAAAGAGAAACGGCCAATGATTTTTTAGAATCACTGCCAAATGTACCGTCACATTATTGCCGGTCAAGTTCCTCAAAGAAATACCTAGAGCCCTTGTTCGGGAGTCTGGGTGATGTCTATCGGGAATACTGTACACAGTGTACAGAGAAAGGTACATCTCCTTTTAATAAAACTGGTTTTCTTGAATTATTCCACCAAATGAATTTAGCATTGTGGCAACCTAAGAAAGACCAATGTGACATTTGCTGGTCCTTTGAGGCTGGAAACTTAGACGAAGGTGTTCACGATGCACATCTAAAAAGAAACAAGAGAGTCGTCACGGGTGACAAATGCCCCCAAAGTGTTTGACACCGAAATGCATTTTGGCGGAAAAACAATACAATGTAATGCAGGTGTAACATGAAATTTTGATGCTGTTAAAAATGACACAGGAGTCAGTTCTTAACATTAGAAACAGAACCTTTGACGATTATGATAGCTAAGAAAAGAGCCAAGCGTCAAAACTTAGTTAAAAAGGACCCTAAGTCATTCTCAACGTTAAAAAGGACCCTGGGTTGATTGTCAACGTTTAAGGTATAGGAGATATGCTCTGGACAAGCTTTTTGTATCTGGTAAGATATAGGAGATATGCTCCGGACTGTAAAATTGAGGTCAAAGGTCAAGGTCAAGGTCAGTACCTGGGTTGATTGTCAACGTTTAAGGTATAGGAGATATTCTCTGGACAAGCTTTTTGTATCTGGTAAGATATAGGAGATATGCTCCGGACTGTAAAATTGAGGTCAAAGGTCAAGGTCAAGGTCAGTGATCTGAAAATGGTACACGACTCTCCGCCATCCCAAGATGAACTCACAAACCAAATTTGGAATCTGTAGCTGGTAAGGTATAGGAAAAATGCTCCGGACAAGCTTTGTGTAAAATCTAGGTCAAAGGTCAAGGCCACAGTGACCTGAAAATGGTACGCGACACACCGCCATCCCAAGATAAACTCACACATTAAATTTGGAATCCGTAGCTGGTAAGGTATAGGAGATATTCTCTGGACAACCTTTTTTGTAAAATCGAGGTCAAAGGTCAAGGTCAAGGTCAGTGATCTGAAAATGGTACACGACTCTCCGCCATCCCAAGATGAACTCACAAACCAAATTTGGAATCTGTAGCTGGTAAGGTATAGGAAAAATGCTCCGGACAAGCTTTGTGTAAAATCTAGGTCAAAGGTCAAGGCCACAGTGACCTGAAAATGGTACGCGACACACCGCCATCCCAAGATAAACTCACACATTAAATTTGGAATCCGTAGCTGGTAAGGTATAGGAGATATTCTCTGGACAACCTTTTTTGTAAAATCGAGGTCGAAGGTCAAGGTCAAGGTCACAGTGACCTGAAAATGGTACGCGACACTCCGCCATCTGAAGGTGATCTCACACACCAAATTTGGAATCCGTATCTGGTAAGTTATAGGAGATATGCTCTGGACAAGCTTTTTGTAAAATCAGTCAAGGTCAAGGTCAAGGTTAAGGTCATAGCGACCTGGAAATGGTACATGACACTCCGCCATCCCAAGATGAACTCACACACCAAATTTGGAATCTGTAGCTGGTAAGGTAAAGGAGATATGCTCCGGACAAGCTTTTTGTAAAATCGGTCAAAGGTCATGGTCAAGGTCACAGTGATCTGAAAATGGTACGCGACACTCCTCCATCCCAAGATGAACTCACACACCAAATTTGGAATCCTTAGCTGGTAAGGAATAGGAGATATACTCCGGACAAGCTTTTTGTAGCTGGTAAGGTATAAGCGGTTTTTAAAATCGAGGTCAAAGGTCAAGGTCAAGGTCACAGTGACCTGGAAATGGTACGCGACACTCCGCCATCCCAAGATGAACTCACACAGCAAATTTGGAATCTGTAGCTGGTAAGGTAAAGGAGATATGCTCCGGACAAGCTTTTTGTAAAATCGGTCAAAGGTCATGGTCAAGGTCACAGTGATCTGAAAATGGTACGCGACACTCCTCCATCCCAAGATGAACTCACACACCAAATTTGGAATCCTTAGCTGGTAAGGTATAGGAGATATACTCCGGACAAGCTTTTTGTAGCTGGTAAGGCATAAGCTTTTTTTAAAATCGAGGTCAAAGGTCAAGGTCAAGGTCATAGTGACCTGGAAATGGTACGCGACAATCCGCCATCCCAAGATGAACTCACACACCAAATTTGGAATCTGTAGCTGGTAAGGTAAAGGAGATATGCTCCGGACAAGCTTTTTGTAAAATCAAGGTCAAAGGTCAAGGTCAAGGTCACAGTGACATGAAAATGGTACGCGACACTCCCCCATCCCAAGATGAACTCACACACCAAAATTGGTATCCATAGCTGATGTGACAAAGGAAATATACTCCGGACAAAATGTACACACACCCACCCACCCACCCACACACCCACCCACCCACACACACACACACGCACGGTGCGATCACTATATGCCGCCAAAGCCTAGCTTTGGGGGCATAAAAATGAGGCAAGAGAGTCAAAACTAATAGACAAGGGCCTTGCATTCCAAGACAATTCCATCAAAGTACTTTCCCTTGATCTGCAGAGTTTATTGCTTTGCCCGAAATTGCAGGCGAGTAGCCTCTACTACAAAACTAAGCTCGCCTGTCACAATTTTACAATATTTGATCTAACAACAAAAGGTGTAAGTTGTTATTTCTGGCATGAGGCTGAGGGAGAGCTAACTGCAAATTGTTTTTCGTCGTGTGTAATTGACTACTTATATTCACTTGATATTAAACTTGTGAAAAGGGTAATCATATACAGTGACGGCTGCGGCTACCAGAACAGAAATTCGATACTGGCCAATGCTCTTTTGCTTTTCTCAGTAAAAACCAGTATTGCAGTAGAACAGAAGTACCTCGAGAAAGGTCACACACAGATGGAATGTGACATCATTCACAGTGTTGTGGAAAGAAAGATTAGGAAGAAAGCCGTGTATGTGCCTCAGAACTATGTAGAGCTTATAAGAGAAGCTCGGACAACCCCTCATCCTTACAAGGTGAACTACATTGATCATGAGTTCTTCAAGGACTATAGTGTCTTGAACTATTACCCTTCAATCAGGCCTGGTACAGGCGCTGGGTCTGCTGTGGTAACAGACATCCGTGTTCTCAAGTATACGCCTGAAGGAATTATACAGTATAAAACAAACTACTCAGATGACTTCAAAGATATTCCAAGACCAAGAGCTAGTAGATCCCGAACACCTTGTCGGGACGACACTGTGTGTAGCTTGTACAATGCCAGTCTTCGAATAAAAAAGACAAAGTACGACCATCTTCAACAGCTGAAGTCAGTCATACCGCCCGACTATCACAGTTTTTACGACCATCTTCAACACACCTAGATACTACTTCAGTGATAACACATACATATTGTCCGGTGATAGATATACAGATATCAGATATCGTGCCATTTTAAGTCTTATATTGGTCAATGTTGTTTGCCGTTATGAAAACACAGTAAAATATGTGTTAAGCGGTAAATAAATAAGGCATGGAGATCGCCAGAGAGGTTTCATAAGTTATGTGGTACAGGATAGAGACCTTACAAGTTTGATAAGTTTTATGGTACAGGATATATAGAGACCTTACAAGTTTGAAAAGTTTTATGGTACATGTTAGAGACCTTACAAGTTTGATAAGTTTTATGGTACAGGATAGAGACCTTACAAGTTTGAAAAGTTTTATGGTACATGTTAAAGACCTTACAAGTTTGATAAGTTTTATGGTACAGGATAGAGACCTTACAAGTTTGAAAAGTTTTATGGTACATGTAAGAGACCTTACAAGTTTGATAAGTTTTATGGTACAGGATAGAGACCTTACAAATAGAGACTTTACAAGTTTGATAAGTTGTGGGGTACATGTTAGAGACCTTACACGTTTGATAAGTTGGGTGGTATAGGATAGATACCTTACACGTTTGATAACACCTTACACCTTTTCCACTTAGTGTCATTTTCCGGTTTTCCGCATTCTAGTGTTATTTTATACATGTATCATGCAACTAGCATAATGAAACGTTTCACTCTGAGTTCATCCTTTAACCCTTTACTCCATAGGTACGCATGTTTACGCATTTAATTAATTCTCCCACTGAAGAAAATAGCTCCGTTTTATAAGTCATGAATATGTATCCTATATCCTAGAAGATGTAATTTAACCCTTTACCTGATAGAAGCGGCTTTTAGCGTGTTTGATTTATTCCTCCGCTGAAGAAAATAGTTCAAATTCATACAGTCATGAACATATTGCATAATAAATATTTTCTATATCCTAGTAGGTGGTAGCTTAAAGCAGGCTGAAAGTAAAGCAGAATGCGCCTTAAGGAGCATTCTGCTTTACTTTCAACCTGCTTTAAGTGGTCATATGTCTTCAAAACTAGAAACAGGCTATTGGGTAAAGGGTTAAAGCAGACTGAAAGCGAAGCAGAATGTGCTTTTAGGTGCATTCTGCTTTACTCACAACCTGCTGTAAGCGGTCACCTATCTTAAATACTAGAAACAGGCTATGGAGTAAAGGGTTTTATGAGCTGGTGCAATTCCTTAGTACCCAGTTTCTTTGTTTTCATAAGTTCAGAGTCAATCAAAGCCAGAGATCACAAACAGTTTTTATAATGATTAAAATTGATTAAACTAAATGTTATGCTTTTAAGTTTGATTGAGCTGATACCGTATGTGTTTGCATTGTTAACCCTTTTGAATCCTGATGCATTTGCTTGTCTCACAGCTACGCCAAATTCATAAGGTGTTGAGACCCAAGCGAATCCTTTGGAAAACAGAGGATTAAAGCTGCTACACATATTAATGAGGGTTTTGACTCTAGTCAAAGCGACCACTCATTGAAGTAGCATGAACCACTCCTGAAAAGACAGTTGAGTGTTTGATGCAGGATAAAAAAGATAATGCAAAAAGCTCTTGTAGAAACTTTCTGAATTATTTATATCCTGCATTTAGCAGTCACCTGTGCTTCAGACTATACCCATTTATATCCTATTGAGTGGTCGCTTGATACAATTTTGACTTATAAGATTTATGTTGAAGGTACTACAACATGTCTTTTTCAGGTGTTCATGTTTTTTCAGGTGTTCTTAAACCCTTTCCCTCCTATTAACGCGCATTTTGTCGCATTGGTAAACTGGGTAGACCCGTATCAGACAGCTCCTGTAGAAGCTGCCTATCCAGGTCTCCTCTATCTGCATTTCGGGTTTTATAAAGAGAGTCATGTAGATTTTCTCAGGATAGGAATACCAATTATTCATGTTCTGCCAAGTTGATTCTGTTTATGAACAAACATTTTGAAAAAAAACATATAACAGGGAAAGGGTTAATGCTTTTAAGTTACGATTTTTACTTTCAATGTCAAAGTTTGGCATTGTCTATGGTGTTGGCATATCTCTTTTACCATTTAGTGTTTCGAATTTCAGAGTTGTGTTGAAATAAACTTGTTTCTGTCAACGAAATCTAGCCCGCTTTTATATATTCCAAACACACGTATGCATTATTTACAGGAATCGTTCAATGCTTTCAGATATTAAATTGTTTGGAGCATAGTATAATTATGAAACGAAAAACAAACTTAGTCCTGCAAATCGTCACATCAAACAAATGGTAATGTGTATTTGCTTAGCTTACTGGTATATAACTTGAAGAAACAAAATGAGATACAACTGACTGCAGAAAGACTAGATGTATGTGGCCTTAATGGCCTATCTAGCCTAACTCAAATATAACTTTTGACTCCAGATAAAGCGAAACGCACAAAATGTCGTAACTCATGAAGCATAATCTGTCGAAACAATACGCTGTTAATAGTATACTACCTTTGAAACAATCCTTAAAAACAAACCATATGGCAAGCACCGCACCTTTACATTCATCAAGAGAAAGACAAATCTTTTTTTTCACCCTCCTGAAAACTTCAGCTTTTTTACTTATGCCATTTACGTTCGATGGCGACAATTTGCTCCATAGGAGTAAATGCTCTATTTATCACAATGGTTTCAAATCTACACAATTCTGAAATTTTCCTTGTCTCTAATTAATTCTCCTTATCAGTAGATTGATTCAAAGAGGTAGGATCTGAAAAAAGCCTTTGTGATAAATAGAGCATTTGCTCCATAGGAGTAAATGCACTATTTATCACAATGGTTTCAAATCTACACAATTCTGAAATTTTCCTTTCCTCTAATTAACCCTTTCCCTCATATAAACATGTTTTCACGCATTTGCAAACAGAGTAGACCCAGATTTACCTCTTTGAATAAGCAGACAACATTTCTAACAGATGACAACCCTATCACTGCTTATGCTTATGGTATAATAAAGATCTGATTCTACAGCTTCTGTCTGAGCCAAGATGTCCTGTGTTAATATGCCATTATAAGAAATAATCTTGTTAATATTCATGACGTCATTATTTCTTACATGAATATACAACAGGGAAATGGTTAACAGCTAGTAATATCATAACAAGTTTAACAATCATCATTGCATTCAATATCAACAAATGTATAAAAACGAGCACCTCGTTGAATTTTTAATAATGAGCAACTATAATGGACAAACGTTAAAATGAATAAAACAGTAACTAAATTGCAGCTTCTGTCTGGCTAGTTCCTCTATCAGAACCACCTTGTGTAATCTCGCTACGTGCTAATCAGATAGCAAGTGATAGTTTATTGCCTTCCAGCTGCGCATGTAATTGTGCTGAACTGTTAAATGTGATTAATGGTACATAGTGGTTCTAAGAGAAATTGCCACGGTTGTGAGATGAGATCGTGTAATTGTTGTAATCTGGAAGCAAATAAATAATCATCCGGCACTGATTACTGATGCGGCCCCTGTCAATGTTGCTTTAGGCGAAATCAAAATATGCAATATAAAGTATGAGTTGTATATTAAGGTTATTTATATATGTATATAGGCGCTAGAAAAAAGTAAGCTCTTGCTTTGATTCGTATCACAGGTGTTTGTCGTGTGCTACCCCCTATGCACCCTATCTGCAATCTCATAGAAAGATATTGGTCAAAATAATCTAAACAAATGTCAAAACATTGTCAATATACCATTACACAACATCTAAAAAATCTGATTTTTTCTTCACATCAATGTAATATAATAACATTATTATATTACATAGATTTGAAGATAAAAATCAGAATTATTTCGAGTTCACTTTTAAATGTTATGTATGGTATTTTGACAATGTTATGACATTTTTAGATTATTTTGACCAATATCTTTCTGTGAGGTTACAGAGGGGAAGGGGGTAGGGCAAATGGCCGGGTAGTGGGATAGTACACGACAAATAACTATTGTTTATTTGACATTGGGAGACGCGAAGTCCTTTACTAACATTAACATGTGCCTTCATATAAACGTGTTTTCACGCATTTGCAAACAGAGTATATCCAGATCGATCAGACGGCTCTGTTTGCTAATAGAATTTGATGGATCCGTTTCTTGAATTTCTAAAATACCCCCTTCCATGGTTCATTTTGTCTCCCGCATAACTCCTGGATGGGAACTACACAGAGATGACGTAGCACCAGAATCTAAGCAAATCACAGAATGAGGCTTCAGTTTCTAAGAAAGCACATGTCTATAATTTAGAGTCCACATTTATTCCGATTTTTCACAATTTCCACGGTTTACTTTTCCAAACTTATCCGTGGACGACTACAGAACACGTTTACAGGACGGTAGCCGTAGGGACAACTCAGGTAAGTGGGTCGTCTCCTAGTTTCTTTCTTGAGATGTTTCGGAAATTCCAATTTAGGTTGGCATCGGCCATCTTCAGTATTTCGCTGGGATGAATTCCTATGCGAGATAATTCTATGGTTTCGATCTATTTAGTCTGAATGATTTAGTCCAGCCTGAATGGTTCGCCGTTGCCTGAATGGCACACGGCAATGGACGAAAGCTCTGGTTTCGGCCGGTCGTACTTCGAACTTTTCAGGTCTGTGCCATGCGGACAGGCCTTTTGTTTGAGTTTTCCTTTCATTTCCAGGAAATGGGTGGAATTAAATGTCAGGTTTGGTTTATGGCAACCGTCACCTTAGGAGATATTTTCTATGCATAGTATGGTTGTGCCGATCTTACTTGTTCAATTGTAATACGTTGATGATAGATTCTACTCCTTTATATGACATTTTTATACAGCAGCGGCATTTTGGGTTTTTCAAAATCTATTTTTAGGCCCACGAGGCATAAGGCTGGCTTGGGCGGAAGTGCGTTTTCGTCATGCCTTTCGTAATACACAGGCTAATTATAGCCACGAGGTTTGAATAATCTCTTATTCTTATAAGATTTAATGGACGTATTTCGACCCTGTAACTTATTCCAATGTGAATCATTGGTAATAATAGATCGATATTGACAATTTGTCATATATTGTTGTTTTTTAGACTGCTCAAAAGGATGGCTGAATCTTCAATGAGTTCAGAGATTATTTCAAAGGTGAAGGACGCTGGGGCGGATGTAAACAAACTCGATAAATTTCTGCAACGAGGTGAGGAGATCTTGGATACATTCACGTCCTCTATAAGGGGTTTTGAGGCCCAAACGCTAGAGTTTAAAGCACCGTCGCCGATTTGAAGAGGAAATCCGACGGGAATATCTGTTCAGCACCGGAGAAACGCGCGACTGTTGAGGTGTCGGCTTCATCGTCAGTCGTGGTCGGGGATTCTCTTAGCGATACCTGTGAATCCGACGACGACATAGACAATTTACTCACAGTGTCTACACCAGTTGAGGAGGGCCAAAGTGATTTTTTGCAGGAATTAGAACAATGCTTGGTAGAGGATGTCCAGACCGGCGCACCTGTCAAGGAATCGGTAGCCGTGACTGTTAACAAAGCCTTGAGGGCGCCCATTAACAAGGACAAAATGAAAGTTGTTCTGGATAGAAACGGAGGCCGGAAAACGTGATTAACTTACAAACCCCCAGAGTGGAATCTGCTCTCTGGGAACAATTAAAAAATTCCACAAAGGCTGAAGATGCGTCGAAGCAAAAGACCATTGGTCTTATAAATCAGGCCCTGGTACCAGTCATTCATGCCATGAATGAATTAAATGGACAGGTCAATCCCGACATGAAGCTGGTGGCCCAACATGTAGGGGATACTTTTAAAATCATGGCCAACCAAGTCAACGCGCTCAATGCTCAACGCCGGGACAACATCAAAAGAGAGCTAGTTGGCAAATTTAGAGCGCTGTGCGAGGACGACAACAAGGTCAGTGCCACAAAGTTGTTTGGGGACGATTTTGCCGACAAAGTCAAGAATTTAGATTCCAATAAAAACATAAAATTCACAACCAAACCATCAACATCCCCTTTTTTAGGCCAGCGCATGGGCAACACACCGGTGTTGCCCAGGTTAAACCAACAACAGAAAGCACCATCCACGTTCAGACCGAGGCCCTTTCAGGGAAGAAAATACCCTCCAATGCGACAACAACCACATCCATATTCAAGGAATTATCCTCGGGGCTCAGGCAATTCCGGCAGGAAGTTCGGCGACCCACTAGTCCGTAAATGATTGTGAGTAAATGTCCAGTTTATCAACTGCATTTGTTCAACACTGTTGATAATTTCTGTGGTGGCAAGACTTCGCAATTCCTTGCTAATTGGAAAAAAGTAACAAATGACAGGTGGATTTTGCAAACGGTGTGTGGTTATTCGGTAGAAATTGACAGATCACCCATTCAGCATTATATTCCCAATCCAATAAAATTTAAAGCTCTGGAGCAGGACAAAATACAGCTTGAGATTAATAGATTTATTAGTAAAGGTATCATAGAGGAAATTCCTAATATTAGTGATCCAGGAGAATTTATTAGCAACATTTTCTTCCGACCGAAAAAAGATGATAGAATCAGAATCATATTAAATCTGAAACAATTCAATGTATACATGAAATACTCACATTTCAAAATGGAAACTTTACAACATGCCATTAACTCAATGACAAAAAATTGCTGGATGGGATCTGTTGATTTATCCGATGCCTACTATTCCATACCTATTAGAAAAGAGGACAGGAAATATTTTAGATTTTACTTCGGGGGCATAAATATCAATTCAATGTACTAGTCATGGGTTTGGCTACTGCTCCAAGAGTCTGGACTAAGTTACTAAAACCTGTTTTTGCAAAACTCAGGGGACAGCAATATATCAGTGTGGTTTATATTGATGACTCATATTTGCAAGGGGACACATTCGAACAATGTCAGGCCAATATCGTTCACACAGCTCAACTAATGGACAGTTTGGGTCTGACTATTAATAGGTCAAAATCTATTTTAACACCAACCAGAAAAATTGTTTTTCTTGGATGTGTCCTGTGTTCCGAAACTATGACGGTTACATTAACACCTGACAAGATGACTAATATTCATAATTTGGGTTCGGAAATTTTAGGGAAAAAGTTTATAACCATTAGGATGTTTGCCAAGTACATTGGTTTATTGATTGCTAGTCAACCAGGAGTTCAATATGCACCTTTTTTCTATAAACCATTAGAGAAATCTAAGGAACAGAATCTGAACTGGAAAAGAGGCCGATATGATTCTTTTATGCGGGTTACAGATGCTATAAAGGATGATATTAGATGGTGGGTGAACAATATTAGGCACTGTTTTCGTCCTATCATTATTCCTGATCCCACTATAATTATCCACACCGATAGTTCTTCCTACGGTTGGGGGGCTCATCTTACGCCTGACAATATAGTTACTAGTGGCCTGTGGTCTATCCAGGAAAAAGATTGTCACATAAATGTTTTAGAGCTACTGGCTTGCAAACTGGCTTTAATGGCTTTATGTGACAATACAAGAGAGGCACACGTCCGCCTGTTTACTGATAATACTACAGCCTGTGCATATATCAACAAATTTGGTGGTAGAAGCAGTGGCCTGGATTCAGTAGCCAGGGAGATATGGGACTGGTGTTTTCTACGGAACATTCATTTGTCGGCAGCACACATACCTGGTATAGACAATGCAGAGGCTGATAAACTGTCCCGAACATTTAATGAGGACACTGAGTGGTCTCTGGATGATGCTGTTTTTAGGGACATTCAAAAACGATTTAGAAGTGTAGATATTGATTTGTTTGCATCCAGATTAAATGCCAAGACTGACAAATATGTATCAAGATATCCGGATGCTAGTGCTTATGCTATTGATGCTTTTTCACTTACATGGAATGACTCTTGTTATTACATATTTCCTCCTTTCAGTTTGATTCTGAAGATCCTACAGAAACTAAAAATAGACAGGGGGGAGGCAGTTGTAATAGCTCCGATATGGGAGACACAGAACTGGTGGCCCATCTTGTTGGGAATGCTAGTCCAACCGTATCTGCCATTGCCACCAACACGACACATTCTTCGTCTGCCTCACAAACCGGATCAGTGTCACCCGCTCAGAAAAATGAACTTGGCAGCTTTCTTAGTATCAGGGAAAATTTAAAGCGGCAAAACTTATCGGATGAGTCAGTTGATCTGATTTTGTCTTCTTGGCGGACGTCAACTAAACAGACGTACAATACATATTTGAATAAGTGGTTTGGATTTTGTACGAAAACCAAAATTAATCCTTTGACGCCAACTTTGGCAAACTTTATTACTTTTCTCACTAGTCTCTATAAGTCAAAATTACATTATGCAACTATTTGTATTGCTAGATCGGCAGTCAATCAATTTTTACTATTCTGCTCAGGGAAAATTTTTGCTAATTCCCCAGTTGTTCACAAATTATTAAAGGGAATTTTCGAGTGCAGACCTCAATTTCCCAAACACAACAGAGTTTGGTGTGTGGGTCAAGTTTTGAATTATATCAAAGCTTTGCCAACAGAGCTCACTCTGTCAGTGCTTTCAGGGAAGCTGTGCATTCTCTTTTTATTGCTTACAGCTCAAAGATGCCAAACTTTACATTTGATTTGCATGGAGGATATTATTTTGTCCGATTCACATCTTTTTATACAAACTAGTCACCTTCTAAAACAATCCCGACCCGGGTATCATTTACCACCTATAGAACTACCGGCTTACAGGGAAAATGCAAAGTTATGCATTGTAAAAACGTTCAAGGAGTATCTAACACGCACACAATCAATTCGCGGAAATACGGGAAAGCTGTTGATCAGCACACAACAACCTCATAATGGGGTTTCTAAGGATACTGTTGCTCGATGGATAAAAACTTTTCTCGCTGCAGCAGGAGTGGATGTTAATTACACTCCCCATAGTGTTCGGGCAGCATCAACTAGTAATGCTCACAAAAAGGGTGTCACCTTGCAGTGCATCCTTAACACCGCTGGCTGGAGTAAGGTACACACTTTTGCCCGCTATTATAAGAAACCTGTTGAGATGGATCAGGCTTCTTATTCTTCTAATTTGTTATCCTAATACGACTATCTCTGCTGAGATTTCAGGTGTACAAATGTATTTTACCTGGACACATACATAGTTATGTTATTGTTGAACATTTATTCCAACTTGCGTTCTAATGAAATGTTTTCATCTCTGTTATAGTTTGACTTGAATGCTATATTTCTAGTGTGTGATAGAATGAGTGTTTGACTAGGTATTCATTGATTAAAAGAGTTAGATTATACTAATCTGGGTTTGTTAATATTCATGACTGAACAACTCTAAAATCTCTGTGTAGTTCCCATCCAGGAGTTATGCGGGAGACAAAATTGAAGGGTTAAACGATACTTACCGACGTAGGAGGGAAGTTGATGTTTAACCCAGATTTTGTTGACCGCAAACTCCTGGAGGGATTACACACCCTCCCGCCCTTCCCTTTGTTTGTTCAGTCATTTCATTTCGATGTATTTACATAATATCAACATGAATGTATGTGCTGTTTTAGCTATCAGCACATTCGATTACATTACATGTTGATATGGGCTCTAAAGACTGATTTGCTTAGATTCTGGTGCTACGTCATCTCTGTGTAATCCCTCCAGGAGTTTGCGGTCAACAAAATCTGGGTTAAACATCAACTTCCCTCCTACGTCGGTAAGTATCGTTTAACCCTTCAATTATATCTATTTTGTGCATGAATATTCAGTAGGTATTGACATTTGCAAATGTCAGGGGAACACAGGGAAAGGTTTAATTGTCTGAATACCCATAAAATAATTTTCAAAACCAAAATAAAACAGGGTAATCACGACTTACCTTGTCGACGTCAGTTTGGCAATCCATCATTATTTTGATTTTTTTCACATCAGATATTTATTTTTGCAATGCGAATAGATGCGAACAGGTTCGAATCCGGAGAGCGAATGACTTAAAAGTTTCGAACTTTTGTTTTATCTCATGTCAGTGTATATGAGATAAACCTGTGATGTCACATACTGTCAACAAACCATGGCGATGTCTTGTCAAAAGCATGGAGTCATAATTAAATAGTGTGTTTGTTTTCCCCATCCCGATCGATTTGTTTTCTTTTCATCTTGACGTTGGTTACTCTTGGAACAAATTAGGTCAGTTTTTGTCAGATCAGGGGCACTCAGTATGGGACCTACTTGTGAATCGAACTGTTTGAGACTCCAGTTCCTTTTGTTGCATAACCTATTCACTGCCTTGTCGTCATTTTCTTTTATTTCTCAAACTTAAATTTATGTATTTTAGCTTAAGAAAAATTGAATGTGTGCCAAACAGTTTGGATCCAGGACAAATACCGCGTAACGCGGTATCTGATCAGTTTCAAATCTGTTTGCAAATAACCATTGTATTGAAGGGGCTAAACGCCTATATTCGTCTGCCTAAAATTGTCGTCTGCAAAAAAACACGACGTAATCTTAAGTATAAAGAATGATTTTGACTGATGTGACATCTAAACGAGTCTCAGTCAGTTTGGATCCAAATCTGATGTCGAGTTTGTTCGGCGTCCGATCTTGATCCAAACTGACTTAAAGTTTACTTTGATATAACACGTATCATGATACGGGTTTACCATAGCATTGGTAAACACGACTGGATTGAATTTTGCAAACAGTTTGTATCGAACTTAGACGTCGAGTATCTGGGTGTCTGATCAGGATCCAAACTGTTTAAAACTATTTTTCGATCACTGAACTTAGAGATAGGCATTACAATTATAGTTCAATAGAAACGCAGAAGACAACAGTTACTGTAAGTGGTAGCGAACGTAGTTACCCTAGCTGACTACTAGACCGTAGTTTACAGGTAATCGCAATTCACTGTAGTTACACATAGTTATCCCTAGTTAACCCTGGTCATTTTGCACGTAGTTTGACCCTACTTCGAACTTATTCTCCATAGTAAACCGTAGTGACACTACGATTAACTACGTACAAAATCAACTACGATCAACTACGTGCGTGGTGGTCGTAAATATGACTTTAGTGTTACTGGTCGTAGTTCTTAGCAGGGGCTGACTGTGTCTATTTAAATAACGTACCTTTAATTCTACTGAGTTGCTTGAAATGTTACCATTTGGACCCTTAAACCTTTCCCTGTTCTATGTGTATTCATAATTTCAATACCTACTGAATATTCATGGACAAAATTGTTCTAATGAAATATGAAAAGTGAAACATTTGTGGCTATTTCAGAAAGAATAGAAACAGATCTTTCTAATGACATTAGCAAACAGAGCAGACCCTGATCAGAAGGCTCCTATAGGATCTACTCGGTTTGCAGATGCGTGAAAACACGTGTATATGAGAGAAAGGGTTAAACTTCGTCTTGCTAAGTAGTTGTCGTCTGCAGAAATTCTCTGAGATGATTGTTATGCAATTTCTGTCTGAAAATATCACCAGAGTGTCATCTGCTATACTTTTGCCCTTGCAGTGAATGATAAATCAATTACACGCTCGTATACTGGACCTGTTCTGCTTTCTTGTTGCAGGCCGTGGGTCTCGATATCTGCTCCGGAGCTAAACCAATCGCACATGACTGAAAAGTCTGGACACATACGTAGAGGTTAAAAGCGACACGAGACTTCTGTTGAAGTTGATGTTTAACTCGAAATTGCTTTTAACCACTAAAGTTAAACTTTTGTTTTGCATCGATTATAAAACAAGTTCTAACACTTCATACAAATCACTCTTGATGACTCGAATGGTGGCGTGTGTGGTCATTTGTGACGCCTACACGTCCCTTACAAACAGTGCACCTGGGAAGAGTACATGTACACTTATTTATATTATGCAAGCTGAGAAAACCTAGATCAGTTGGCTTTAATACATTGTTAGAGCTTAGGCGTACCATGCTATAAAGGTATAAATCATTCAGGACTGTGTATTGTTGACTTTAGTGAACAGTTGCAGTAAAACCTCTCTGATACGACCACTAAATTACATTGAATGTTAGATGTTTACGGCTGGTGGCTGCGTAAAGCAAGGTAAAAGTAACACGGAAAGCTCTTAGAGGAGCTTTCGGATCTACTTTCACCTTGTTTAAAGCTGCCACATTTCTGTTTGACAAATCCTTCGTTTTTTGATCCGGCTGAAAAGTCGAGTTACTCAGACTTAACTTCAGCACCAATAGGAGGGAGAGACAGGAAGTCAACTTTTGTTTCATGCATTCACGACAGACAATGTTTAGGTCCCTCGCACGATGTAGCTGGGGCATATTGCTTTTGGTCTCTTATGTGTGTTTGTCTATCTGTCTGTCCACAAATTTAACATTGGCCATAACTTTGAAAGTATAACTTTTTTGTATGTGATAGAGATGTTCTATTTGGTACGTGTACTTAACACAAGAAGAAAATGACGAACAATGTAGACACAGAGGGTTTACCATGTGATATCGACCTTGACCACTGACCTAGTTAACCAAATTTAAACCGAAAAACTTAACATTAGCACTATATTGCACATGGACCTTTTATACTAGACATGTGCCTTCCTTTTGTGATCAAGCCAACATTTTGCCCTTCTGATCTTTACCTTGACTTTTGATCTTCTTTTGTCAAATTAATTAAATGCCTATAGCATTTGAACCAGTAGGCCTAAGACGTCCATACTTGAGACCTTTCTAACCATACCATTATGTTTACAATGTGACCTGGACCTTGAGCTGAGTTAATCAAATTTAACCGATACCTTAACCGTGGCTATAACTCGTGCACTATTTTACACGGGCCTTTTAGACCTGGCATGTGCCTTCTTTTTGTCGAGACCTTTGACCATGCAAACATGTTTTGTCCTTCTGACCTTGACCGTGACATTTGAAATACTTTTGCAAAATTCTTAATTGTCTATAACATAGTAACCAATAAGCCTAAGGGCGTCCATAGTTGGTATGCATCTTTTTTGTGTTAAGATATTTCCAACCAAATATTTCTATCATGTGACCTTATACTTAACGTTTCACATATTTTTTTGCAAAATCTGTAAATGCCTATAACATTGGAACCAATAGGCCTAGATCTTCCATACTTTGTATGACCATGTCAACATGGGTTTTTACTTTTGACCATAACCTTTGACCTACTTTTGCAAAAATATTTAAATACATCTAACATTGGAACCGATAAACCTAGGGATCTCATACAATGTGTGTATCTTTCTTGTCTTAAGACTTTACAAATCATACCAATGTTTTTTCAATGTGACCTTGAAAGTAACATTTCACCTACTTTTGCAAAATTCTTGAAAGGCCTATACTTGGCATGACCATGCCAACAGTTGTGACCTTCTGACATTGACCTTGACCTTTGGCATACGTCTGCAAAACATTTGAATGCCTATAACATTGGAATCAATAGGCCTAGGGCTTCCGTACTTGGTATGTATCTTTCTTTTCCAACCATACCATTATGTTTTACCATGTGATCTTAACCTTTGACCTTATTTTGCAAAAAGCATTACGTTACCAAATATGCTGCTGGCTGGGGCATTTGTGTTTCGCAAACACTTTCCTTGTTCATATTCTTTGTTATAGGAATCAAATGAATTCTGTGATGAAACTGGCAGCGATACGGAAGAGGAAAATCGTTTATCAGATACGGTTTGTGTCGCATGTTATAGTATTGTTAAAGTCATTATTTTCGAACAGTATACGTATGCTGTTCGTGGTTCTTTACACAGACGCAGACAGCAGAGAATGAGTCTGATAAACCATTTTAGCTTATCTGAGCATGGTGTTTTCATGGCCAATGTCATTGTCCGCAGTCCGTGCTATGTTGATAACATTTAAGTTGCACTGGCATCACTTTCTGTCTCTGCTGTACCCACCTGAAAACACTTTCGGGAATTGCACAACAGCCAGAAATCTAGATGGCTGCCATGGCAAATTAAAGTACAATCCCTTTGCCCAAGAACTGAAGCATGCGTTGTGTAGCTTCTTCTGTCGACATTCTAACAATATTTCAATTGATTTCTCTTTTGCCCCAGGGTTTCGTATATGTTTAATTGAACATTTTTGTAATTGTTATTCTATATTTTTTCAATCCGCACAGCAAACAATATGTATGTTTTATAACCAAGCAACCACTGATTGTCAAAATTCAAACTTTGGCCTTAAATGGCCCAGCACTGCAGTTTTTATTGTTCAGTTGGCGCTAAGGTGCAAAAGCTACTCCGTCCTTGTGGTCTATACTTTTTATATTTGTTAAAAATTATTGCTGTGTTTTGCCAAAATCTCTGGTTGGAGTCAAACTGATCCTTCCCTGTTAATTTACACATAATACAGGATTAAAAGAACTGACCTCCAACACAATGGGATACAAAACAAATATTTTGTACTAAACGAATATTGTGGATCTATAAAAAATCTGGATATAATTATGATCCTCCGGGAAAAATATAAATGAAGAATGAAAACAGCATCCTCGGTTTGATTGATACTGATTTTTGATGCCATGAATTTCCATTTCATTCATGACCCCTGGGTAAAATCAAGTTCTTGTTTTGGAGTAGGACTAATACGTTGTAATATGAGGTTCTGTTTCAGAATTAAATAGTAAAAATTTAGGACAAGATAGGAAAATATGTGTTGATAAATTTGCTTAGGATGTTTCCACGTCCAAAAAGTGAAATATGTCTCAACAGAAATTATTTAAACATTGCAAGAACTGACATTCAATATATAATGTACAATTATAATTCCAGCTGTCTTTATTGGATGATAGTTATAACGACCCGGACTATGTCTGTAGTTCCGATTCTGACTCTGGAAATGAAGGGTCTGAAGAACGCAAGTTGTGCATGGCTGATTTGAACTCGCACAAAAAGGTATGTTAATGATGCTGCACAAGTGTATACATATAAAGCATCTGGATGTTTATAGAGTAAGTCTAGAACAAATCATAGACAAGTATTTCAAATCCTTTTCTAATTGTGACAATAGTTTGAATAAAAAAAAAAAAATTATATGCTTTACAGGTACCTCTCAGTATTTACCTTCGCCAACATTGCATAATTAACACTCATTGTTTCATTTAAATTAATACCATGGTGAAGAATACTGGAATTATTTATTATTTCAGTATGGACAAGCAGTAGAGACAGAATATGCAGATACTGTACCTAACAGCGATTCAGACAGTGACGTTTCGGAGATAATTAACTTTCCGGTATAGAACATTTTATTAGTATTAGTATTTATAAACAAATATACCCATGCTGCCTTTGTTGTGCAATAGATAGTGTATGTTTGAGCAGGGTTTGTATTAAAATATATAAGGTGTTATAACATCATAACATTAACTATTAGTAAGAAATAAAACAACCTAGTAGATAATACACAATAAGGTTTGGACAATGTACCCAGAAGACTGTCAGACTAACACCCAACAATAATTGGACAGTTAAAGACAAAAAATACACAATAACTTTTGGACAATATACCCAGGATACTTTGTCAGACTGATGCTCAACAATAATTGGACAGTAAGGAAAAAATTCACAATACAGTTTGGACAATGTACCTAGGATACTTTGTCAGGCTAAAGCCCAACAACAATTGGACAGTAAGAACAAAAACATGTTTTTAGATTATAATGCAATAAGTTTTTGACTATGTGCACTGTATATTGCTTTTTTGTTTTCAGAGTCATGTGACACATTACCATCCGATGGTGAGACATCAGAAGACAATCAGACATCAGCAGACTCAAGCCAGGATGTAAAACAAATGACATACTGTAAAACTAGTGACTCCGATATCAGTAAAAATGAGTCTGAGAACAGTGAACATTTTCCAAAATCAGCTGACAGTGAGACAGCAGCAGACTGTACAGCAGCAGACTGTAAGACATCAGACATTTTATGTCCAATAGTTCATAATGTTTCACAGTCTGATAGAAATGATTCAGACAGTGACATAGAGTCTCATGAATTATCCGACACAGAGAGAATTTATCCAGCCATTCAGCCTGTAGCTCACTCAAGCCAGGATGTAAAACAAATGACATACTGTAAAACTAGTGACTCCGATATCAGTAAAAACTAGAACTGTAAGCCAAAGGCTAACGAATACCCCCCACCTGTCTGCTTGTCAGAACACCTATCATCAATCTGAACATAAATTATGTACATACAGAAACGTGAAGAGATTTAAAAACAATACATGCCCCAACCCAATTTATGTAATAAAAATGAAGAATAATTCTTAGAAATAAGACCCTTTCATGAGGTTTTTGTCAAATCCAAAGTTCTAAAGTTAGGTACCTTTTCAGAAAAACATTAAGTTCAAGGACCATAACTCTGACAAAAATTATTCAACCAGACCGATATTTGAACTTAAGCTGTACCTCATCTAGATTTATTTTTATGTCAAATATGAAGTTAATATCTGCAACCACTTCCAAAGAAAGACCGGAAAACTGAAAATTTGACAAAAAATTAAAGTTCAAGGGCCATAACTCTGGCAAAAATTATTCAACCAGACTGAGATTGGGAATTAAGCTGTAAATCATGTAGAGTTAGCTTTATGCCAAATACACAGTTAATATCTGCAACCACTTCCAAGAAAAGTCCGGAAAATCCCAAATTTGAAGAAAAAAATTAAAGTACAAGGGCAATAACTCTGGAAATAATTATTCAACCGGACTGAGATTGTAACATAAGCTGTAACTTATACAGATTTAGCTTTGTACTAAATATAGAGTTGATATCTGGAGTCACTTCCATAAAAAGTCCAGAAAACCGGAAAACATTGGTACAGGACTAAAAAGGGGAGATAACTCCTGAAGTAGTGGTCCGATCATAACGGAAATATGCGGTGCACAGGTTTATATGGTCATATGGCTATATATGAACTTTCAACAAAATTGAAGCAAAACTGTAGAAGAAGAAGGCCGGACAAAATTGTGTCCACGGACGGACAGACGGACGGACGGACATACTAACAAATGGGTAGTTGTGTGACTTTTTCCTTTGATCTTTTCTTGTGGGACTAGTCCCACAAGAAAAACTATTTTTGGCTCTAACTTTGGAAAAGAATGATCTGGAAGCTAACCCTAACCCTAACCCTATGTCCCACAACTGGCCAGGTTAATGTCACAAGAAATGGCCAGGTTAATGTCACAAGAGATGGCCAGGTTAATGATTTTACTTGTGTGACTAGTTAGAAAAAGTCACACAACTACCCATTGGTGAGTGCGGACGGACGGACAGACGGACGGACAGACGGACAACCTGATTCCAGTATACCCCCCCCAAACTTCGTTGTGGGGGGTATAATGAGTCTGAGAACAGTGAACATTTTCCAAAATCAGCTGACAGTGAGACAGCAGCAGACAGTAAGACATCAGACATTTTATGTCCAATAGTTCAGAATGTTTCACAGTCTGATAGAAATGATTTAGACAGTGACATAGAGTCTCATGAATTATCCAACACAGAGAGAATTTATCCAGCCATTCAGCCTGTAGCTCACTCAAGCCAGGATGTAAAACAAATGACATACTGTAAAACCAGTGACTCCGATATCAGTAAAAATGAGTCTGAGAACAGTGAATATTTTCCAAAATCAGCTGACAGTAAGACATCAGCAGACAGCGAGACATCAGAAATTTTCTGTCCAGTCATTTCACAGTCAGTTAATAAGGATTCAGACAGTGTGAGTGACATAGTTTCAGAGTCTGAGAACAGTGAATATCTTCCAGAAAACAATGAAGTCTCAGACAGTGATGATGCGGAAGTATGCAGAGCGCAACCAACAAAGTATATCAAAAAAAGAAAATCTGGATATATTCAACATGATCCTAAGAGAAGAAAATTGACAACAGAATATGAAGACAAATCTTCATCGGAAAGTGAAGGAGAATGTTTGGGACAGGCATCCGATTCTGAATTCAATACTACAGAGACTGAATTAGATACAGTATTATACAGGAAACAAATTGATAAGAGGCATGTTGTCCATGATCAGAAAAATAAAAACATATATGTTAGGAAGGTTTTAAAATGGAATCAATCTCACTGCTGTAAATTTTGTAAGCAGATTCGTTCAAACATATCAAAACATCTTAAAAAACATCGCAAGCAGCCACAGGTAAAAGAACTGTTAGACTTGACCCGAAAATTTGGTAGGAATAATAAGATTGTGAAAGCTAAATGGGACATGTTGCGAAATGAAGGGGACAACTTCAATAACAAATCAGTATTGAACAAGAGCACTGCGAGACGGGGCAATATACGCCCGAAGGCTGTTCTATTTACACAATGTGTGAACCTTCAGAAGTTGCGCATATGAGGACTCTATTAGGGCTAAGGCAATAGCAAGGAGAGTAAAACTGCTTATTGTAATAGTAATCTTTTATTTGTCGGACACAAAATTTGCTAACGCTCTATTTGTGACCTTGACCTTGAAAGTTCACAATTGGGTTTTGTATGCAACACACCTTCAAGTGATACTGAAGCCCTATTTGTGACCTTGACCTTGAAAGTTCACAATTGGGTTTTGTACGCGACACACCTTCAAGTGATACTGAACATATGTGTGAAAGAATTTTGAAAATCGGAGAAAAAATGAGTAAGTTATAGCCAGGACACGAATTTGCTAACGGACGGACAGAATTGCTAACGCCCTATTTGTGACCTTGACCTTGAAAGTTCACCATTGGGTTTTGTACGCGACACACCTTCAAGTGATACTGAACATATGTGTGAAAGAATTTTGAAAATTGGTGAAAAGATGAGTAAGTTTTACCAAGGACACGAAAATTGCTAACGCCCTATTTGTGACCTTGACCTTGAAAGTTCACAATTGGGTTTTGTACGCGACACACCTTCAAGTGATACTGAACATTTGTGTTAAAGAATTTTGAAAATCGGAGAAAAAATGAGTAAGTTATAGCCAGGACACGAATTTGCTAACGGACGGACAGAATTGCTAACGCCCTATTTGTGACCTTGACCTTGAAAGTTCACAATTGGGTTTTGTACGCGACACACCTTCAAGTGATACTGAACATTTGTGTGAAAGAATTTTGAAAATCGGAGAAAAAATGAGTAAGTTATAGCCAGGACACGAATTTGCTAACGGACGGACGGACAGAATTGCTAACGCCCTATTTGTGACCTTGACCTTGAAAGTTCACAATTGGGTTTTGTACGCGACACACCTTCAAGTGATACTGAACATTTGTGTGAAAGAATTTTGAAAATCGGAGAAAAAATGAGTAAGTTATAGCCAGGACACGAATTTGCTAACGGACGGACGGACAGAATTGCTAACGCCCTATTTGTGACCTTGACCTTGAAAGTTCACCATTGGGTTTTGTACGCGACACACCTTCAAGTGATACTGAACATACGTGTGAAAGAATTTTGAAAATTGGTGAAAAGATGAGTAAGTTTTAGCAAGGACACGAAAATTGCTAACGCCCTATTTGTGACCTTGACCTTGAAAGTTCACCATTGGGTTTTGTACGCGACACACCTTCAAGTGATACTGAACATATGTGTGAAAGAATTTTGAAAATTGGTGAAAAGATGAGTAAGTTTTACCAAGGACACGAAAATTGCTAACGCCCTATTTGTGACCTTGACCTTGAAAGTTCACAATTGGGTTTTGTACGCGACACACCTTCAAGTGATACTGAACATTTGTGTTAAAGAATTTTGAAAATCGGAGAAAAAATGAGTAAGTTATAGCCAGGACACGAATTTGCTAACGGACGGACAGAATTGCTAACGCCCTATTTGTGACCTTGACCTTGAAAGTTCACAATTGGGTTTTGTACGCGACACACCTTCAAGTGATACTGAACATTTGTGTGAAAGAATTTTGAAAATCGGAGAAAAAATGAGTAAGTTATAGCCAGGACACGAATTTGCTAACGGACGGACGGACAGAATTGCTAACGCCCTATTTGTGACCTTGACCTTGAAAGTTCACAATTGGGTTTTGTACGCGACACACCTTCAAGTGATACTGAACATACGTGTGAAAGAATTTTGAAAATTGGTGAAAAGATGAGTAAGTTTTAGCAAGGACACGAAAATTGCTAACGCCCTATTTGTGACCTTGACCTTGAAAGTTCACAATTGGGTTTTGTACGCGACACACCTTCAAGTGATACTGAACATTTGTGTGAAAGAATTTTGAAAATCGGAGAAAAAATGAGTAAGTTATAGCCAGGACACGAATTTGCTAACGGACGGACGGACAGACAGACACCCAGCCAGACGGCCAGACGATGGAGACCATAACATAATACGACCCTTCGGGCGTATAAAAAGGGTAAAGGTGAGATTATTTTAGGAAGGCGTCAGTTAGATGGTCTAGACGTGGATCAGTATGGACCTTGCCCTGCTTGCTCTGTTTGGATTAAACTGAAAAAAACAATGTTTCATCATCAAAAGGTATGTCCTGGAAACATACTTGGAACATCGAAATGTAAAGACAAAAGTAAACAAGAGATGTCACAGTCACGTGACAAATGCCCCCAAAAATTGTACCATGTGACCTTGACATTTGAACCATGGACCAGGGAGTTGACACATCGTCTTTGTAAGGTGAACATTTGTGCCAGGTTCCTTTGAAATCCATTCACAGATAAACAAGTAATTGTACCCTGTGACCTTGACCTTTGACATATGGACCAGGGAGCTGAACACGACACATCGTCTTTGTCTGGTGAACATCTGTGCCAAGTTATATTGAAATCCATTGATAGATAAAAATGTTACAGACCGGACACGAAATTTGTGACAAAGTAATTGTATTCTGTGACCTTGACCTTTGACCCATGGACCAGGGAGTTGAAAGCGACACATCGTCTCTGTCTGGTGAACATTTGTGCCAAATCATATTGAAATCCATTGATATATTAAGAAGTTACAGACCGGACACGAAATTTGTGACAAAGTAATTGTACCCTGTGACCTTGACCTTTGACCTATGGACCAGGGAGTTGAAAGCGACACATCGTCTTTGTGTGGTGAACATTTGTGCCAAGTTATATTGAAATCCATTGATAGATAAAGAAGTTACAGACCGGACACGGAATTTGTTACGAAGTTATTTTACCCTGTGACCTTGACCTTTGACCCATGGACCTGGGAGTTGAACGCGACACATCGTCTTTGTGTGGTGTACATTTGTGGCAAGTTATATTGAAATCCATTGATAGATAAAGAAGTTACAGGCCGGACACGAAATTTGTGACGAAGTTATTTTACCCTGTGACCTTGACCTTTGACCCATGGACCTGGGAATTGAACGCGACACATCGTCTTTGTGTGGTGAACATTTGTGCCAAGTTATATTGAAATCCATTGATAGATAAAGAAGTTACAGGCCGGACACGAAATTTGTGACAAAGTAATTGTACCCTGTGACCTTGACCTTTGACCTATGGACCTGGGAGTTGAACGCGACACATTGTCTTTGTGTGGTGAACATTTGTGCCAAGTTATATTGAAATCCATTGATAGATGAAGAAGTTACAGACCGGACACGAAATTTGTGACAAAGTAATTGTACCCTGTGACCTTGACCTTTGACCTATGGACCTGGGAGTTGAACGCGACACATCGTCTTTGTGTGGTGAACATTTGTGCCAAGTTATATTGAAATCCATTGATAGATGAAGAAGTTACAGACCGGACACGAATTTGGGACGGATGGAAGGACAGACGGACAGACGGACGGACGGAAAGACGGACAATGCGATTACTATATGCCCGCCTTTGGGGGCATAAAAAGATTTGCGAATGCTGAGCCTGATGCAATCAGGAAGAGTAAAAGAATATGCAAGCCAAGCATTGAGGAATGAAGTGTTCACAATTATGAAAGACGATGATATTTCAAAAACTGCTCAAACAGACAGGCTAATTGTAAGTCTGGGTAACCTATGGCTTCTAAAAAACGTTGGAAATCAGCTGAAAAGAAAATATTACGCATCACAGCGGATGAGGGATGCAGCTAGGTTGCTTATAAACTTGCGACAACAAACACAGTCTGATCTGAGTATGTATGATTTCCTTACACCGGAGCTGTTTGATGCAGTGGTCAAAGCAGCCCTCACCACAGCGTCTGCTGACTTTGATGATGAAGAGGATCTAAAATCACCATCAACTGCAATCAAATTAGGCTATGATATCAAGCGATTAGTCGGAGCAAAACGGGCCTTTTGTCTAAAAAACAACGAACAAGAAGATGTTTCCAGATGCAGTGACTTCCTCAAACTAATGCAGATTGACTGGTCTGTAAGAGTTTCCAAAGTCGCTTTCGTCACATTACAGACAAGACAATTTAATCGCGAGAGAAAATTGCCAAATCCAGAAGATCTAGTGATTCTCCAAAATCATTTAAAGGCAGAGGTAAAGAAATTGGAGTTGAATCAGCAAAGCTCTACCACCTTCCGCAGAGCTGTTGGGCTCTGTCAGTGCAGACTCCTCATGTACAACAAACGAAGATCGGGGGAAATTGAGGGAATATCGTAAGTTACAAACATTCTGTTTAATCCTTTACTCCATAATACTGATTTTAACATGTTTAATTTATTTCTCCACTCAAACTAGCAGATGTGGTAGAGTGGTAACACATGAAATTTGGTCACAATGTTTGTCTTCATGAAATGTAGGCAAAGTTTTAATGTGGGTCATGTCGGGTCAAAAACTAGGTCACTAGGTGAAATCATATTAAAAACTTGTTAACACTCTAGAGACCACATTCTTGCACTGTATCTTTAAGTAAATTGATATTTTGCTCGCTAATGCTCGCATGATTTCATTTTATCCAACTTGTGCAATAAATTTGATAATAAACAATTACTCATTTAATATTGTCTAATTACTTTTTCAGCTTGTCGGCCTCAAAGACCACCAGATACAATGGCTCTGTAACCACCTTGGCCATACCGAGGAAATCCACAAGACGCACTACAGGTACACTCTAGAAGGTATAGAAAGGATTCAACTCGGGAAACTGCTGCTTCTACAAGACAAAAACTTGGTATCTAAGTACCATGACAAGGGACTTGAAGATATACAGTATGAAGGCAAGTACCATATTATCTATCTCTGGTACAGTGACCAGAGGGGAATTTCGGCCATTGGCTCCTTGAATCATAGATGGCCCTAAAAGCCCTCATAATTGTGCCATTTTGGCACCATTGGCTGAAATACAGAACAGTTATCTCATTCGAACAATGACCTGCACAGGATTTCAAAATTAGGGGCCAAATGGCCCCATAGTACAGAACGATTATCTCATTCGGACAATGATCTGCACAGGATTCCAAAATTAGGGGCCAAATGGCCCCCTAGTCCTGGAGAAAAGGGGGTCATTTTCAAAATATGTGTGCCCTAGTAAGTAAAATATTTTGTGAAGTGATATTCTTCAACAACAACAAAACAATTCCTTTTGTGTCAAGTGCATGATATAGGTTTTGCAAAATTAGCATATGCAATTCACAGCCTTCTTCTGTTGATTTTCAAGTGGTAATTAATGGACAGACAGAATTTACTACATCCTTTTGGCATTTGTGTGCCATAGAGCACATGGGTAGTGATTTTTAAGGGCCATTTTTACATTTAGGGGCCATCAGCTTAGTCTTCCTCTGGGCAGACACTATCGATATACACAACATGACACCAACTGGATTAATTTTTAGCATTATATGTAAACCAAAACATTAGGGCTGACAATTTTGAATATCCCCCCCCCCCCCCCCCCCCAGGATTTGGGGTCCTGGGCAGATCATCTTTGCTAGGATAAGTAACATTGTTCTCTGTATGCAGGGCTTTTGTTATTAGTCTCATTTTAAGTTGGAAATTTGTGAACATTTGTGGTATACAGACAATGAAAAAAAAGATTTGCTTGATTTACATGTATTTTAGGGAGACTTTACTAGAGGAAAATTGTGTGAAAACATATTTCAGTTTCATAGAACCCTTGTTAATCCTATAGCATTTCTTGCATTTGGTTCACAGGCTTTCAGATTTGACAGTTTAAGCTGGGGACCTATTAAGGGCTGTAAATTTAAAAGGGTAAATCTTTTGCCCACAACTCATAACTGAAGTAAAATATGCAGTAAGCTTTGATGATAATGAGATGCTATGTATCACTGTTTGACACTCCGATTTACAATTTACTTCACGTTTGGTGACTTTGAAGTAATTTGACTTTTAGCGAAAAGTCTCTAAGGTTACGGTCCAGACAGCAAAGGGCCATAAATTAAGGGGCCTTTTTTAAAAAAAAAAAATTTGCTAAAGCTTATTTGGGGAATTAAAATGGCCCTTTGATAAACGTTTTCCCCAAGTTATGGACATCAAATCAAGGGGCCATTTTCGGAAACTATCATGGATACCTCCTCTAATTTCCCCAACACCATTTCAAAAATAAGGGGGCCATGGCCCCTTAATGCTAAATTGCCCTCTCAAGTGGATGGGCTACTACAACGGCCCTTTACCTCAAATAAGTGGCACAGTATCATTTTTCTTGGCTGGCTAGTTTAATACATACAAGGATTCCAGTTAGAACAAAATTGTTTTATCATAACTTTAATTTCTTAACAAAACCCTATGGTGTTACCATCTTTTGAATCATATCATTGAGATGATTTGAACAAATGGACACATCATAGGTTTCATTCAGAAATAAAAAAAGTTAGCATGTTGGATACAAATTCTATCTCTTCCTTTACAAAATGTAAGACATGTCGTGATTTGCTGAGCTAATTCAAATTACATATTATATTAACTTTTGACTCACAGTATCTTGACTAGTGGTTGAAAAATAGTTGTTTTTATTACAGACATAGTATGTACCATTGATGCTCGAAACAAACCACCTGCAGAAGGAGGAGCTGAAGAAATCATAGGCACTGAAGACTTGGAGAACAATACCTGTGATGATACTGATGGTACAGTAAACATGTTTATTACTATCACAATATAACATAATTATATAGCTTGGTGTTGAGCCAAAATATACTTTAGTGTGTCTGTTAAAACATGTTGGCTGAGGATGATGTGTTCAGTCAATATCAACCTTTTCATGTCTGAAAAAGTATGTATAGGGAGCCTCCATGACTGAATGGCCAAAATACTGACTCACAATCACTCAATCCCTTTCTGCATGTCTGCATTGATGGTTCAGAATAAATTGAATGGAAGGATGCAAAATGTTAATGTAATACCATTACTTAAATGTACCAACAACTGAAATAGGGTTGATGTCATATTAATGAAAAGATAATGCCTGAAGCTCTAATATGTCTTGCATGCCTCATTTTTATCAATTATTTGTGTAATTGACAGTATATAACATTAAATAGTATGTAAAATAATGCAGGTTAGAGCAAACCAAACACAAATGTCTTTTTAGAAAAATCTATACATGTACCCTGCTTTGAAAACTGAGCATGAGATAAGAAAAAATAAGTGTAAGATGACAACATACTTTTACTTTTTAATTGGTTGTCAGAAGTGTAGATTTGGATGCCTAGCTGTGAACTGGTGGCTGCTCTAGGCCTACACTTTCTATGACAATTTTGTGGATAGATATCTCATAGCAAGGCTTATTCATATGAATTTTATTCATCATATTCTAGAACATTATTTTAGTATTTATAATCTTGTCAAAATTAATTGATCATCTACATTTATTTACAGCTTTTACATATAAATGTGAAAGTTTGTTTGTTAGTTTGTGTGTTGGGGTGTATTAGTCTCTCTCTCTCTCTTCTCTCTCTCTCTGTGTGTGTGTGTGTGTGTGTGTGTGTGTGTGTGTGTGTGTGTGTGTGTGTGTGTGTGTGTGTGTGTGTGTGTGTGTGTGTGTGTGTGTGTGTGTGTGTGTGTGTGTGTGTGTGTGTGTGTGTGTGTGTGTGTGTGTGTGTGTGTGTGTGTGTGTGTGTGTGTGTGTGTGTGTGTGTGTGTGTGTGTGTGTGTGTGTGTGTGTGTGTGTGTGTGTGTGTGTGTGTGTGTGTGTGTGTGTGTGTGTGTGTGTGTGTGTGTGTGTGTGTGTGTGTGTGTGTGTGTGTGTGTGTGTGTGTGTGTGTGTGTGTGTGTGTGTGTGTGTGTGTGTGTGTGTGTGTGTGTGTGTGTGTGTGTGTGTGTGTGTGTGTGTGTGTGTGTGTGTGTGTGTGTGTGTGTGTGTGTGTGTGTGTGTGTGTGTGTGTGTGTGTGTGTGTGTGTGTGTGTGTGTGTGTGTGTGTGTGTGTGTGTGTGTGTGTGTGTGTGTGTGTGTGTGTGTGTGTGTGTGTGTGTGTGTGTGTGTGTGTGTGTGTGTGTGTGTGTGTGTGTGTGTGTGTGTGTGTGTGTGTGTGTGTGTGTGTGTGTGTGTGTGTGTGTGTGTGTGTGTGTGTGTGTGTGTGTGTGTGTGTGTGTGTGTGTGTGTGTGTGTGTGTGTGTGTGTGTGTGTGTGTGTGTGTGTGTGTGTGTGTGTGTGTGTGTGTGTGTGTGTGTGTGTGTGTGTGTGTGTGTGTGTGTGTGTGTGTGTGTGTGTGTGTGTGTGTGTGTGTGTGTGTGTGTGTGTGTGTGTGTGTGTGTGTGTGTGTGTGTGTGTGTGTGTGTGTGTGTGTGTGTGTGTGTGTGTGTGTGTGTGTGTGTGTGTGTGTGTGTGTGTGTGTGTGTGTGTGTGTGTGTGTGTGTGTGTGTGTGTGTGTGTGTGTGTGTGTGTGTGTGTGTGTGTGTGTGTGTGTGTGTGTGTGTGTGTGTGTGTGTGTGTGTGTGTGTGTGTGTGTGTGTGTGTGTGTGTGTGTGTGTGTGTGTGTGTGTGTGTGTGTGTGTGTGTGTGTGTGTGTGTGTGTGTGTGTGTGTGTGTGTGTGTGTGTGTGTGTGTGTGTGTGTGTGTGTGTGTGTGTGTGTGTGTGTGTGTGTGTGTGTGTGTGTGTGTGTGTGTGTGTGTGTGTGTGTGTGTGTGTGTGTGTGTGTGTGTGTGTGTGTGTGTGTGTGTGTGTGTGTGTGTGTGTGTGTGTGTGTGTGTGTGTGTGTGTTGGTGTTCCTTACATATCGAGGGAATTGATAGAAAAACACACCCACGAGCCGAGGAACCAAAATTACCCGAGGTACTTTTTCCCGTTACCTCGGTATGGTTACCTCGCCAACTACGCGTATATTCTGTAACAAGCCCGTAGCCGAAAGTTGACGACTACCTCAATATAATGCTGTTCTACTGTCGGGAGTGTGGGTGTGTGACTCCACACTCGTCATCAAGATATCTGAACTTTTCGATTTATATGTCGCGCGGAAATGGGCGCATGCGCAGACACTCAGGAAGTGACACATAGACGCTGAAAGATGGCCGCCGTCCAAGTTCTCACACACGCGGATTTTGAGCCGACCTAGAGGTAATATTGCGTTTAGAAATGGCAGGACCAGTTTCTGCAGTGGGTTTAATGAAGGTAAAATCATTTCCATATTGAGAACAGTGTATAGCATATGCAGACGTACACGAGTTGGGAGCTTTAATGAACTATATCGATGTCTACATGCATTCCGGGTTTTTGAAACTAGCGAATATTTCGTCAAAATAGGCAAATTGATGCCGCTGTCGTAAAAACAGTTCCACTGTAGGCTTTACAGTAGATAAGCTTTATTAAATATAATTTGACACATTATGGTGAAGTTTATTGTTGTGTGCTTCAACTTGACTCGTCTGCTAGTCAAAATAAATACGGAGCTATGATTTATACCTACTATCGGTGTATTCAGAAAAAAAACTCCATATATAGCTGACGTGACTTCATTTACTTACAGACGTATATAAATTTAATACTAAATTACTAAAGGGGTAGAATTAAATTTGCAGGTCCCTAGAGTATTGATATTATTTGTTTTAGTTTGGTTGCAATGTATCCACTATAAATGTTTGATCAACGTGTGCTTGTTTGAATTTTCTAGTTACAAAATAGGCAGATTAATAGGGGCTCCGGGGCTCTAGCCCCCGAAATGGTAACATATAATTGACAACTTTTGATGGGGACCGCAAAGTAAAGCCTTAAGGCGTTCCAACTAAAGTACTTGACAAATAGATTCTAGAGTCTACTGTTGTTTTGTTAAAATGGAATTGTTAAAAAAAAAAAAGTTTGAAAAGCAGTGTTTTCTCCAGCTTTTGCACACAGGGGGCCCTAGAGGGGCCCAATGGTAAACAAATGTAGTTTAGGGAGCCCTTCTCCTAGAGGGCCTTTATAAAACTTAGTTCAATTTCATAACTTGGAAATAATAATTCTTTACTTAGGTAAGATCTATACTGTTTTGAAGTTGACTGGACCGGTCTCCATGGTTTTCAATCGCCATACAGTGTTTTGACTTGTTTAACCATATAGTGTGTTTCATGTTTGTAGTGTTTTAGTTAGAGTTCTAAAAAGGGAAACCCATGCGCCCTGCGCCATAGTCCATAAAAATAAAAAATGTCACATAGAATTTCCAACTGATGCGCCCAGCGTCTCGTCGATTTTTCAAATGCAAAAAATGTTCAGTATGCTAGATGGCTGTATAGTCTATCTTTAAACAAGTCAACTATTATGTATTTCTGTTGGATCTAAAGGTCTTTTTTCAAAAGAAATTAGCTGTACGTTACGGAATTCTACCTTGAAATTTACCCTAAATATATCGTAACTTCTTGCCGATACTGACATTTTTTTGTGCGAAAATAACAAAGTATTCCGATTTTATCCTCAAACACAACAGCTTGGACGCTTATAACACAACAACGGTCGCAGTTGCTAGACGCACATTGCCGAAAAAGCCATTTGTAAAGCGCTTTCGAGACACTGAGATTATCGTCGGTTCCTACGCTTTAAAAAGAAACTTTATAAGAAAAAAATGTATTTTTAATGCCACCGAAGAAACAGAAATCGCTAATACATGACAGCAGATGGATAAAGACAGCACTTAATAAGTGGTTTCAGTCGAGGCCGATGCGTGTAGCCAAACGGGTAACTGAAGTTCAATACGTGATTCATGCACATATGTACGTGAATGGGAACACTGATGGGTGCATACTTTGTTATAAAATATTATATCTACTATTCAATTAGATATGCCTGACAGCTTCAAAATAGTTATTCAGGCATAATATACCTATTTAAGTTCTAAATCTTACTTATGAATAAAGGTATGTAAAAAAAGTCAATTTTTATTGAAATCCAAGCGTTTTGAAATAAAATTTTCAAAATGTCACATAGATTTTTGAAATGTCACATAAAAATTTATATATGATGTGCCATGGTCTCATAGGAAAAAAATCTTTCCTGGTCACTCACTGGAATAGAAAAAGGGCAGGGTGCAAACTCTCTGGAAAAGAGCATTTTTAACATAAAAGTTTTAAAAAGTCAATTTATACCCCTATAACTGTCTTTAAAATGCAATAATGCCTTTTTGTTTAAAAAGAAACTATGCAAAACATTTTATACTGTGCTCTAAACGGTTTAACTGTCAAAATAAGCAATTTTGTAAGTTAGTTTTTGGAACTGGAAGGGCAGCAGGGAGGAGCAAAAAGGGTGGAGCACCCTGCTAAAACGCACTAGCTAAAACACTATGTTTGAATTGTCAGAGCATTGCGGTGATGCTTAAACGCTCACCACTGTTACATTTTAGCCAAATGTAGATTCGTGTGCTTATTCTGAAGTTGCATACTACTGACACCAGACTGGATTTAATACTTTACACATTGAAAAAAAACATAATTTTTGTGTCATAGTTGTAATTCAATGAGTGTTTGAATTGTTCGTCTGTATCAAGTGTGCTAACATGGTAAAGATTAGCGTGCTAACATGGTAAAGCTACTTTCGCTTCAGTGAGACTTTTTGCACGAGTCTGTGTCGGAAAATGTCACTGCAACATTTTGTTCAGGCTTTTCAATAAAACTTTGGGTACTTTTATTTTGAGATTAAACTACATCTACTG
This sequence comes from Azorinus chamasolen, assembly GCA_963576725.1. Lineage (NCBI taxonomy): Eukaryota > Metazoa > Mollusca > Bivalvia > Cardiida > Solecurtidae > Azorinus > Azorinus chamasolen. Next base: position 82,847,547 of record OY755237.1, on the reverse strand, counting down.
ACCATGTGTTTCTGTTTTGTTTCATGTTAGGGTTTTCCCCAGGCCATTTAGGCGCTGGGGTACCGCAGCGCCTTAATTTCGGAACCTCGCGATCCATTTCCCCAGCGCCTTCAATTCTCGTTTGCGCTAATAGAATCCGAGACCGCAGCGCCTTAAATATCCCACAGTCACCAGTTAGACACTGCATTTTGTTACTGCTACTGATTAGTGTTTCCCCTATGCCTCAATGAAATCCTGCTGGGCAGACATGCCCTTATAAAAACAATATCCGTTGGCATCCGACAATTTGGATTGAATGTCCTGTCATGAATGACCGGTGTGTATTATGGTGTGCTGACCACTGCTGGAGTTATATAATGGACTGGGGCTCGATATATGTCTGTGTATTTCAGTAATTTACATGTTCGTGTACCTTCAACATTACGGATAAGGCGGGGTCATCTCATAATAAATCCATTGTTTAATCAGAGCAAATTTTGCCGACAGGTCGCCATTTGCATTAATGCAGTCATTATGCGTCAATCTAAAAATAGATTAGGAAACCCCTAAGTGCATGTGGTTGAAATACAAAAACGAGGCGCCAACTTCAGCGCGACGAAGAATCAAAGTCCATCCAAATTATGATTGACAAAACGCGAATTTGACTGTTTTTAACGACAATTTTACCGGTATTTACTCACTACTACTTTTATAGCTCAGCATTTTGTTTTAAGAATGTCTCTTTTCTACTAACAGATTTAGTAATTAGTTTGCTTGTTGTCTGTTGTCTACGATGTCTGTTTTAGAAAGATTAAACAATCCAGTCACTAATAAACTGTTCAAACATGATTTTAAAAGATGCACAGACTAATGTTTTCAGTGTAATCTAATAGAATTCGCCAAAGAAAGAACATATCTTCCGTGAAATGAAGACCTTTGTTTTATCGAACTTGTAATCTTAAAGATTGACCAATCAAATGAAGTTATGCCGACACACCCCCAACCACCATCACAGAGTCGCGTGTCAACACGCGAGCTTAAGTTAGTGATAAATACAGTAGGCGTTCAGTTTTCCGAGGTAATTTTACATGTATCTGAACATTTTTTGCCGTGAAAATGGGTCGGTTTTCTGAATTCTGAGGTTCCGGTTTTCTGAGACTTTATTTTGGTTAAAATAAGAAGGAACAAATTCGGGACCAGAGAGAAAGTTTGGTATTCCGAGGATTCCGGATTTCTGGGACTCCGGTTTTCCGAGTTTATATTGTATACGTTGTATGGATCCTCATAATACAGAATTTCAATGTTTTATGTTTTAAACACAGTTTGTTATGAATAACCTTCCCCTATAGAAATTACTTGGTTGATTGAAGATCTATTCTAAACACCTGTATTGAATGATAGACTTTTTAGTGTTTGTTTGAGTCAACACAAATCAAGATTATGTTGACTCATAAAAATAGTAATCTCTTGTCAGAAAGAAATTTAAATTGATAAATTAAAAAACAAAGTTTTAGCAGGCTGATTATCTTTAGTACAGTCGAACTTCGTTATCTCGAACTCGCTTATGTCGAAATCTCGGATATGTCGATATAATTTTCTGGTCCCGAAGTATTCCCTTCTTTATCTATATAGAAATATCACGTTTGTCTCGATATTTTATCTCGATTTTTTCTTATGTCGAAGTCAAATTTTTGGTCCCAAGTTCTCTATTTTTACACCTCATGTCTCGATATCACTGAGAAAAAAAATTAAAATCTAGAGAGAAATTATCGGTTTGCAAGTAAAAACTGTCAATATTCACACCTTGCAACCACAGGGTCGGGAGATGAAACAACATCGGTATTAACTTGACCGTGACCGTGTCTCACTCTTAATTACAGGCAATTAAAGAATCAGTATCATCAAACACTGTTTGTTTTCTTTAAACACGGCGACACTTTTGCATAACTAACCTTACAGTGCATAAAATTAAAATATCCCATAGTAGTTCGAATAATCCATAAACGCAAACAGTCTACACCAATATGGAGATAGGCCCGGTATAAAACTCGGGGGATCGGCTATTGACTAACATTTGCGAACAGTTTGGATCAAGATCAGACGCCGCGTAACGCAGCGTCTGATCTGGATCCAAACAGTTGGTAGTCATTTTAAACTTTCTTTAACTCTTCAATGCCTACCGATTTCATATACTTTTCATGTATAAGCGTTTCTTACGGTTACCGTTATACATGTACATGTAGATTGCAAATGGCTGCTTGGGCATCATCGGTAACCGGTAAATTTGTCGATCTCACTCTACCTCTCGAATCTCGAAACTCGCTTATCTCGATATATTTCAGTGTTTTATCTACAATTTTAGAACTGTGCTTCCCTGGACTCACCAAGAGATGAAACCTTGCATCCCAACCAATTTTTGTGCATCCCAGTATATTTTTTAGTATTTACTTTGAAATTGAAATGAAATATTAATAACGACAAAACTTCAAACTGTTATTTCTTTATAATGCTACCCTAAGTTGAACAAAGCCACTATGTAAACAATGAGAATAGCTGGTAGCACCTGCTATCATAAATGTTAGTAATAGTGAGTGGAATGATTTATTGAGACTGCATGTAAGATGTAGTCTCAATATTTCAATTCATTAGTTACTTATCATATTAACTCATAAAGTCTCCCTTTGTAAACTGTTTTCTGATCACTTCAACTGAGTGGGGTTTTTTTCACTTTTGTGGGAAGGGGGTCAGTGCCCATTGGAGGGGAAATTACGTGTAAACTGGCTATTGGGGGAATTTTCATTTGCTACTCAGTACTGTACCATCATGTAAATGAAAAACATCAATTAAAATGAAAGTTTATATCTAACTCGCTGTTCATTTTTGAATTGTAAAATATCATTAACTATTTACAGATAAAATATCCAGTTTCGTTATCTAGAAATCAAGCCCAACATCATGAACAATAAGAGAAGTTTTGATGAAAATTTTGCTAGAGTAAATGACTGCTGTTCCAAAATTAGACCAAATCTTTATTTAATGAAAATTTGGTCCAGTTTGACCTCCCACTCAGCACATTTGGTGGGTTGTATAAAATGATGTGTAAATTACAGTAGATCTACAGTTGATAATTTACTTAGACTTAAACGTTTGAAAACTCATTGAGTTAGACCAAACATATTTTGGGTCCAATAGGGATCATTTTTTTCTAACAGTATCACGATTTAAGTTGAAATATCTGTTAGAAATTAATCGACATTCATCTAGTGAATTTTCTGGCATTGAAACTGCAGCCGATTTATGTCAGAACCCTCAAATTCATAAGAGTCGGCAGTACGTTGCCTTGATATCGCTTCCGCCGTAACTGCCACAGCCGACTTTTATCTATTATAAATATAAAATTGATTCTTGTCCAGTTAATAATATCTGTTAAAACAAAACATCAATCTTGTTTGACAAACGGGCAGACCGCTGGCAGTCTTTTTATCTTCTTAATAACTTTTTCGCATTCTGCGGCAACATGATAGCGTAATATTTACCATTGCACCGGTAGTTGAAGAGTATCCGTTATGCACCGGTTGCGTCACAGTTGAAGTGTATCCGTTATGTAACATTTACGATAATCAATAATTACGCGCACCGGTAACCTGACCCAATTACCGATTAAGACTGTTTATACGTTGCGAGTAACCCACAGGCAATCCAATCGGGTTTTGATCCCAAACTATTATTTGCGATCTTAAACAAAATCTTGATTTTCAAAACGCAGCAACATGAAAATTGCTGCGTCCATGGGATGGACATCTTTCGATTTTTTGCGTCCACGGGGACGACTCTGCGTCCAGGACGCAGGATGCAGGGGTAAATAAAACACTGATATTTATTACAGTCCCCTGGACTTCGAGATAACGAAGTTCGACTGTACATCATTGAAATAATGCTTTAAAGTCACTCAGGGAACACCATTTATTCATTAAAACTTTAAAAATATTGACACGCGGCAGGGCGTAACACCCCCTTCTGCACCGTGTCGTCCCCCTGCCCCAGTGCCTTCCATTTTTTCTGGGGGAAAACCCTGCATGTTTATAAAATTCAGGGCTTTTTCTCAGTATTTTGGGAACATGACCTGTACCATAGAATTGGGAATTTTCACAAAATTGGGATTTTTTTTTAGAAGTTTCGAAACACTTTTTTTGAATTTGACACCGTCATATGGTGTTCTATTTCACTCAAAGAATACACAGTTACCTTGTGGAGCTCAAAAATGGTCAATTAGATGACATATGAACTCTTTGCACTTCTTTATTGCATGTTGGTCTTTTGATTGGGAATTTTTCCCTTCAAATTGAAAAAAACACATACTTTTTGCCATTGGGAATATAGCCTTGTACATGTAACAGCTGTAAAATTGGCTGAAAAAAGCCCTGAAAGTCAATATTTTCAACTTGATCACTGCACTGTCTGCTATACATGTATATTTCAGTTGCTGCCTAGAGGGGTATCAATTGTAATTTTTTCCCGGGCAATCAATTGCCGGGCCAATATAAGGCTCCAAATGCAGAATTTCGGTAGTTTTTATGCCCCCCTTTTAAAAAGGGGGGGCATATAGATTTACCCTTGTCCGTCCGTCCTTCCGTCCGTCGGATTTTTGTGTCGGGCGTAACTCCAAAAGTATTACTACTACAGAGATGAAACTTTACAAATACATTAATCAGCATGTGAACTTGTGCACCTCCTATTTTTGGTAAAGTTTCGATTTATTTTGACGGAGTTATTGCCCCTTTTATCACTATTTTGGACTTGTGTCGCGCATAACTCAAAAAGTTCTACTACTAGAGTGATGAGACTTTACAAATATGTTACTCATCATATGAACTTGCGCACCTCCATATTTTGGACCAGTTTCGATTTATTTTGGCGGAGTTATTGCCCTTTTTCGGCCTATTATTGCCCCTTTTCTCACTGTTTTGGACTTGTGTCGCGAGTAACTCAAAAATTTCAACTACTAGAGTGATGAAACTTTACAAATACAATAATCAGCATGTGAACATGCGCACCTCCATATTTTGTTTCATTTTCTATTGATTTTGACGGAGTTATTGCCCCTTTTATCACTATTTTTGACTTGTGTCGCGCATAACTCAAAAAGTTCTACTACTAGAGTGATGAAATTTTACAAATATGTTACTCATCATATGAACTTGGGAACCTCCATATTTTGGACCAGTTCCGATTGATTTTGGTGGAGTTATTGCCCTTTTTCGGCCTATTATTGCCCCTTTCCTCACTGTTTTGGACTTGTGTCGCACATAACTCAAAAAATTCTACTACTAAA